>CM035434.1:50288471-50990971 GCA_020310875.1 Ceratopteris richardii
CCAACTGTAGGCTTTTGTATTTCATTTGAGTAAATTAAAAAAAAAGGCATTATACATTACATAGCAAGGCACTTTCCAAATCGGAGAGTGAAGCAGTGATGGGAAACCTGTATAGCCTAAATTTGAGCCCTATAAAATTTTGGATGCACCTATATTCTTAATTTAATGGAGCCTAATTGCAAAGTCTAAGTAAGTCTAAATGCAAGATAAAACTATTTTTCAGAATTGGTCTAAGCAACAGAAGAGACTAATTTCTCAAATTGGTCAACTAACTAATTTTTCCGAAGGAGACCAATTTTGCAAATTGGTCTATGGACTTATTTCACGAGGCAAGAGAAGAGACCGATTCCATAAATTGGTCTAGGGACTACTTTTCCAAATGATACTAATTTCTCAAATTCGTCCAAGGATGGAATTCATTGAAGGAAAAAGTGGGATCACTTGCAGACTAAAGAGGACCCACCATAAGCGGCTGAGTAGAAAAAGACCAAAAAAAAAGAGAGTGGAAACAAACAGAATAGAGAAAGAGAGTGGAGAAGAAAAAGACTGGCTTTGGTAGAGTTCTGGTAGAGTACCAGAAAAGTGCAAATCAAAGTAAGAGAGGAGGAAATAGAGTAGTGGAGTAATCGCCTGGCACAACCAGCTTATATAAGCAATGGAATTCGAGTATAGAGGAGGATATAACACACATCAGGAAGACCATAGCTCACAAAGGAGAGACCTTGACGACTGAGAGAAAGAGTGAGGATACTTGAGAGCAAAGTGCATCGTTGCTCTAAAGCTTCGGAAGCTCAGTTCTAGGCATCAGACAAGAGGCTCTAGTCTTGTCACAAAGGGTGGACAAGCGGAGTAAGTCTACAAGCATCAGGAGCTACCCTTAGCAGCCATGGCTTCCTTCCTTTGTGATTGAACCGTCTATTTTGTTCACTTCCATGCTTCAGGCTAATAGAGTAATGCTTCTGTGACTCTTAATCTTGGCTCTTATTTTGTCTCATTTTGTAATCTTCATGTGGTTGTGCAAAGCAAACACATAGTGCATACTGCACTAAGAAAAAGAACCCACCTCGAGCACAAGAGAACAAGAATTTCCTCTACAGGAGAGGAGCTGAAGAGATTTGAAATGATGCTGAAAGTTTGAGAGATTTGAGCTTTTGGGGGGGGGGGGGGGGAGGGATTCTAAGATGTCAAGCTCAACGCATGATGTGCACATAATAAATTGTACAACCTATTTGGCATAAATGACTTCAACATAGTTGGTAATGTCTGACAAAAGCTGTTCAGTTTTTCAACAGATGACCAAGCAACTATCATTTATCTCCATGTCTCACTCCCTGCATGTAAGAGAAATAGAGTGAGTTTCACTTCTTGGGAAGATCTGGTTCCAGTTTCTTTCCTTTGGAAGTTCTGCTTCCAATTTCTCTTTCATTGTAGTTTGCTGGCTGCCTTGTCATCAGCTCATTATCAAGAAGCAGCCTGGGTGTGTGTAATATCATAAAAAACGAACCGATTTCAGTTCCTGGAGACAACTTTTCTGGTTTCTTCCCTTCGGAAGTCCTTTTCCCAAGCTCTCTTAAGTAGTGATTGATCCTCAAAACAGTTTGACTATGTACATGAAATCAAGGAATCTTATATTCATAATGTCTTCCTAACACAACCAAATGCAAGCAACAAGCAGCTTTTAATAAATTTTCTCTCTGGAGATGAACTGAATTGAATGATCAAAAGTTTGATATTACAAAAAGGTGTGATGGGAAATGGCCTCTATCCACTATATTAACCAGAATAGCTGGTATTAATATAATCTGTGTCAGGTCAAAGTGGTTTGATGTATGTTTTCCTGTTAATCCTCGATTTTAACATGTTGATTCTATGTACAGCCTACAGGTTACAGCCCACAGAAACTCTAGTCAATTGTGTGAGTGCTCAGAAATTAATGCTATTATGGGGCATCAGTTTCTTGTTTTTGGAACCTCGAAGGTTACGAATTGTCATAACCAACTCCTCTCTCTCTGCCTCCACCTCTGCAAATTGGAGGCTCATGTTAAAGTACCTCTGTTGCATGTCTCTGAGTTCCTCTTCCAGCAGCATATTTTTCCGTTTCAAATCTGCTAGGTCCTGGATGACTTGGTCCACGCTCCCAAGTTTCTCTAAGGCAGCCATCTGAACATTGTGCTGCTTGGCAAATGCACTGCAGGAAAAACGGCATTAAGAGCAACATTCAAACAGAATTCACTGAAAAAATGCAACCATCTTTCCAAATTTTCAGCTATACTGCAGAAAAAAGATGTAAAGAAAGAGGAAAATGCAGTGACAGACATGGATCAGCATACTACAGATCACTAGCAATGCAACAAAGATGATATAGCTCCTTGTTCACCATGTTCAGCAAACTTTGAGCTCACTAAATGATAAAGTATTCTCTGATACCCTCTCCTTTCACATCCAATGGTGGCCTCTCCAGCAACTGATCTTTCAACTCACAATGTTCTGCTCTACCAGGGTCATCTGAATCATAGTGGTTAGCAATGGGATGGCAACATCGTAGGCAACAGGTTGCTAACACGGTAGCAACGGGTTCAAGTTGCGAACCCCAAGCTGCAATAATGTTGCGTACACTTCATTTTTTATTTTAGAATTTTTTTTAATTTTAGATATTCTAGCTATAAAAATCTCCTATGAATGCTTAAGTATCCTAAAAAAGGCATGAAAACAAAACATGTTTCCATTTATACAATGTACATATCACATATATAGGTTGTCAATTTGTCTTGTCATGTATATACATACATATACATACATACATACATACATACATGCATAGATTTCATTATATTACATAAATAGTAGTAAATATATACTACATGCATATGTAATACCTACATTTTTATGTACAATTCTACATGGTATATACATATTACATATATACATAGCACATACATACATTCATACATACATACATACATATATACATACATAGCAAGGTGGTTCGGTACGTATGGTACGTGAACGGTTCGTGTACAGTACGTGGCAAGGAGGTTTGGTACGGTACGGTACGTTATATATATATATATATATATATATATATATATATATATATATATATATATATATATATATATATATATATATATATATATATATATATATATATATATATATATATATATATATGTGTGTGTGTGTGTGTGTGTGTGTGTCTATGTGTGTATGTATGCATCCATCTATGCATTCATTTAGTTATGAATGATATAATATTTATTTACGTATGTTAAAAATAGTATGTATGTATGTATGTAGTTTACTACTATGTATGTATGTATGACATAATATGTATGCGTTTACAAGTAACTGATATGTATATGTACAAGCTTCTATGTATGTAATGTATATTTATTGATGTGTGTTAAAAAATTCATGTGAACAAGTACCATACACCTATGGTACGGTACGTTCGGTACGTTTGGTACGTACCATTCCAAGGGGTTTGAGTCGAGACTTTTTCCAACTATGATACATACATACATACATGCGTGCATACATACTATGTACATAGTAGGTACTAGGTACATACTACAAACATACAAACATATATATTAGATATACACATAAGTAAATACACATGTTGTTCAATGAACATAGAGTAATAGAATATAGGAATTACATCATACATACATACATGCATATATAGATACATACATACATAACTAAGGAAACAAACAAATTTTTGGGTGAACATATAAAAATGGGAATACATACGTACATTACATATATAGTACATACACACATAAGTAGATACATATATATGCATATGCATGATGTTATATGATACATAATGTGGGAATGATCATATGGTAAGTAGGACATTGTACACTCTCTTTGTCTCCCTCCCTTTTTTTTTCTCATTGAGGCATTGGCCTTTCTTGTATAATTATTCAGCTCATCAACTATTTTGTTCACAAGTTGTAATTGTTAAAAGATAAAAGACCCTTCCTTGTGGACCATTTTTGGCCTGTTGGAAGGGTTTTATTTTTGCTTTTTTAGCAATGCGTTGCGAACGCATACGCAACGTGGAGTTGCGTTGCGAACATTCGCAACATGTTGTGTATGCAACACTGATCTCGATAAACATTTATCTTATTGATTGTGGTATTGATATTGACGAGATATTCACATCCTGACAAGCTTGAGATTGAGACCAGCTATGTAAAAGTGTTTCAGGCGAGGCCCCATTTGCTCTATGTGTGTCTGTACACACACGCATGCGTGCTCACATATGTGTGTGTGTGTGTGCACGTGCATGCGCATATGTGTGTGTGTATGTGTGTGTGTGTGTGTGTGTGTGTGTGTGTGTGTGTGTGGGTGTGTGTGTGTATATGTGTGTGTGTACGAGAGAGAGAGAGAGAGAGCAAGTGATATACGTACGTCTGCTAAAGGTCAAAAGCCCTTATGAGACCAAAAATAAAAAAAGGGTGAATATAATACAAATTCACAACATGCGCGCACGTGCATGTGTGTGTGTGTGTGTGTGTGTGCACGCATGCGTGCACACACACACATCTGTGTGTGTGTGTGTGTGTGTGTGTGTGACATGTGTGTGTGATATGTGTGTGTGTGTGTGTGAAGCCCTTATGAGACCAAAAGATCATAAAACGATGAATCTAATACGAATTCTGAGTTAAAATGCTGGAAAAGAATCCAAAGAGATTAATAGGATGTTGACATGTGACATATCAAATTTGTGGGAATTGAACTCATGACCTATCAGCTAGGAGTATGATGGGCTAACCACTTGCCCCAAAAGCCATGGTTGAGGATTACTTCCTAATCCTCCCTCTTAGAGTGTGGTTCAACCATCTCTTGCTCGTCATTTCTTGAGTCTAACACTCTCTTCCCCTTCTAGAGATCATTGTCCTCAATGATCAATCCTTGATCTCCCCTTGAATTGATGCCCTCACACTTGCATAGTCTCTTGAACTTTCTTGTTCTCACCCTTGGTCCCTTGAATCCTTACTCTCCTACCCACAAAAATAATTAAAAAAATCATCAAAAAAGCCAAAAAATTAGTTTCCACAATTTCCAGCAAAAATCCCGAAACTACAAAATTTGCACTTTTTTTTGCTCAGCTTTTGAGAATTGTTTGAAAACTATAAATAGAGGGGTCATTATACACTCTTATACACATTGTACCATAGCTTCTTCAAGCTCTACCTAGGGTTTGTGGGCCTTAAAAACCAACAATTGGTATCAAAACAAGTGTGTTTGAGAGTCTTTGGAAGAGACTTGAGCATATTGACTTGCTTAAGTTAGAGATATGGCAATAATTCCATGGTCACAGTAGTCAAATACACAGATGATAATTTTCACACTTGACAAACAGGGATCCAACATTATCTCATGATCACTGATCTATGTTATGACGTAGAAGCTGAAGTTAGAAGACTTGAACATGGAGGTATTAGACTATTCACAACCACTGCATAGGACTATTAATTGAGCCAAGCTCAACAAACACGAAGTGCTGCCTCATCATCATCATCATCATCTCGTGGAGGAGGAAATAACCAAGCAGGAGGGGCTACAAAAGCAAGAAAGGCAACCACTTTACCTACATATCAAAGATCAAGTGCAAAAGCTTTATCTAGAAATTGAAATCTTTGACAACTATAGGTATGAGCCCAAGTAATGAATTCATCCATCATCTTTCAAGCATGAAAACTGCAAGAGAAGCATGGATAAAGTTATGACTATTTGTCACAAGGATACAATAATCTCTTTTATCACTTTTTATATCCTTCTTCCAATTAGAAATGAAGGGCTCAACGTCAGCAGCAAAGCATTTGAGCAAGTTTAATAGTTACTTACCACAATTGGTTGGGATGAGCAATCCTATTATAAAACTAGTTGCAGTAGCAAAGCATTTGAGCAAGCTTAATAGTTACTTAGCACAATTAGTTGGGATGAACAATCCGATTACAAAACCAACTGCAATTGCAGTTCTTCTAAAGAGTTTACCTTCTACATTTAGTATGGTTGTCACTATTCTACAAAACAAGACCAATCCAAATCTTGATAGAGTATTGGAAGCAATCCAAAAGGAGGAGAAGAGGTTAAGAGCAAACAAAGTAGAGTTAAAAAGAAAGAAGACAACAAGTGACAAGAAGAAGAAAGAAAGAAAGATAGATGCACAGGATAGCTCTAAGGACAAAGGAAAGGAGAAGGCCAAGGCTTCTAGTGTAGTCATTGAGTTATTTGATATGGAGGACATTCTATGTGCTACTATATTAGTTGATGATGCAAATGTACATGATGCTTCCACTCTATGCCGTGCACAGGATATGCAGATCACTAAAGGACCAAGGTGATCTTTGATGTTGTGCTTATAGTGGATGATGCACTTTCATAGACTCGGATTGTGGATTCACGTGCATCATTTCATGTGACTCCTTTCAAGGAGTGTTTTGCTACTTCTTATGTCGGAAATTACGGCCGTGGTTACCTTGAGAACACTCATGCATGTTCTATTGAAGGTATTGGTGTTGTGAACTTGTCTTTGGGTGATGCCAATGAGCTGACTTTGCACAATGTGTGTTATGTACCATGCATCAGAAAGAGCTTATTATGGATTGGCAGATAGATATGCATGGATATAGCACTGTCTTTGAAATCAGCACTTGAAAGTGAAAGGCTCAAAGTTGATTGTAAAAGGCACTAAGAAAGGTACATTTTATTGCTTGCATTGGAACGGCTTGCTTGGCAAGTTCATTGTTTTGGTTGATATTAATTTCTCACATGTAGTATGACATAAAAAGCTTGGCCACATGAGCCAAAAGGGCCTTTGAAGAATTATGTAATCTTGACAATTTTGATGCTAAAGGCATTAAACTTGACTTTTGTAATGAATGTCAATATGGTAAGCAAGAAAAGATTCCTACTCTAGAAAGCTCTCGGTTTTTTTGCTAAAATCTAAAGGTGAAGCCTTTGCTGCATTTAAGAAATTTCATGCGTTTGTGATCGCCCAAACAGATAGAAAGCTGAAATGCTCACGTAGTGATAATGAGGGTGACTTTATAAGTGCTGAATGTAATAGATTTTGTGAAAATCTTGGTATGGCTGAAAGGTATAGCAAGACTTTATGTGAGAGGGTGAGATGCATGATATCCACACCTAACTTCCTCATGGATTTTGGGGAGAGGCTCTCAAAATTGCATTCATGTTTGGGATTGATCCCCTCATGGCATTCCGAAAGAGGTTTGGTCTCGCAAACCAATTTCATAAGACCACCTACGCATCTTTGGTTGTGATGCTTTTGTGCATATAAAGTTTGAGTTGAGAAGCAAGTTATATGCAAAGTCCATGAAAGGAATCTTCTTAGGTTATGGAGATGAAGACGAAATGTGCAAGACATCACAAGATATGGCTACCTCCACTCAAGAAGGTAATACGCAGCTCAGATGTTGTATTTAATGAGGCAAGGCTGCTCAAAAACAATTGTGCCTCTAAAGATGACCATAAAAGGGTCAAATGTCAGCATGTACAACCACCTATGAAATCTGATATGAACCCTCACATACGGCTGAAAATGATAATGAGCCAGTGATAATCGAGCGGGAGGATGTTGGACGGCAAATTGAGGCTCCTGAAGGGCATATGCAGCCACCTATTCATGCTGAAAACAAGGTTGGAAACGATGTACAGCCCATTAGCAATGAGGACATTGATGTACCTCCTCATGTAGATCTAGAGGCAGAGTATGAGAATCATTGGGTAAGAAGATCTAGACATCCTAGGAGGCCTGTGAATAGGTATGATCCTTTTGTACACTACATTATGTTATCAAACAAGGGTGAGCCTCTCACTTATAAAAAGGCAAAGCTATGTGAGCACAAGAAGAAGTGGGAGTTAACCATGCAGAAAGAGATAAATGCCTTGCATGCAAATGATTTGAGTTGCCCAAAGGAAGGAAGGTCATTCCCAACAAGTCCTATATGAAATCAAGACTGTGGATGGCAAACCCAAGTAAAAGGCAAGGCTCGTTGCTAAGGGATATGCCCAAAAAGAGGGCATTGATTTCCAAGAAGTGTTCTTTCTGGTGGTTAAAATGACCACATTACATGTGTTATTTGCTCCCACATCTGCCTTGGATTTGGAGTTATTCCAAATGGATGTTAAAACAGCTTTTATGCATGGTGGTTTAGATGAAGAGTTACATGAAACAGCCAGAAGGATATGCCATTCTTGGAAAAGAGCATCTGGCATGCAAGCTGAAGAGGAGTTTATAGGGGCTGAAACAAGCCCCCAAACAATGGTATAAGACGTTTGATACATTTATGCTCAAACATGGGTTCAAAAGAAGCCAATCACAATCAATCTTGTGCCATATGTAGATAATATGCTTCTGGCTAGGAAAAGAAAGAGCACTTTAAATGCTCTGAAACAAAATCTGAACAATGCTTTCTCAATGAAAAACTTTGGGGAAGCTGAGCATATACTTGGTATACAAATAAAAAGGAATAGGCAGCAGCATACCTTGCATTTATCCCAAGAAAAGTGCATTGAAGAAGTACTGGACAGATTTAATGCGGCTGATGCTAAGCCTCTTGGAGTGCCATTACAACCACATGTTAAGCTTTCCAAGGATGACTGTCCCAAAGATGATGATGCAGCCAACGACATGAAGAGTGTTTCATATGCCATGGTTTCCACTTGGCCAGACATTGCTCCTGTAGTGGGAGTTGTTAACAGGTTTATTGTTAATCCTAGCAAAGCTCATTGGGAGGCAGTCAAATCTATCTTGAGATATTTTGAAAGAGACAGAAGGTAAATGCCTATGTTATGGAAAGTGTCCATTGGAGTTCAAAGGATTATATGTGGACACTCGCAAGTCCACAAGTGGCTATGTATACACCCTTGCGGTCGTTGCTATTTCATGGTGCTCTAGACTCAGAGGATAGTTGCACTATCTAGTACAAAGGCTGAATAAATTTCAGCCATAGAGGCTTCCAAGGAAGTCATTTGGTTAGCCCGCTTATGCAGTGAGATTGGGATGCCTAAAAAGGCACCTATTCTTGGATGTGATAGCCAAAGTGCCATATGTTTGGCAAAGAATGCCATGTTCCATACTCACACAAAGCATATTGATATGAGATACCACTTCATCAGAGAGGTTTTAGAGGATGGCTTGATCACTCTAATCAGGGTCAATAATTCATAGTATCCTACATATGCTCTCACTAAGTGTCTACCCAAGGCACAACACATGGTAGGAGTTAGTTAGCTTTAAGGAGCCTCCTTGGTCCTTTAAGTGGGATGTTGTTGGAGATAAAGGCTCGAAGGGCTCAACTTTGTATATTTTGACCCATCACCCTTCCAGATGATAACTCTCTTTGAGAGCTTTCCAAACATATTTTTATTATATTTTCTAGACTCCAAATTGGGGACTTATAGGCATTTACATTATTTCTATGACTTTTGGTCATTGGCAATGTGTGAAGATGGCCGAATGACCTTAAAGTCATTTATCAATAAGGATTGGTTTTTGCACACTAGAAGTGAAATGAACCCAATACCTAGGTCCCTTCATACACCTTTTCTACTATCCTATAGAAAAACTCTAATTCACCTGCCTTACACTAATCCAATATTTTCCCAATTTATTATGCATGAAATCAAAAAAGCCAAAATATGTTTCTGCAAATGGCACCGAAGAAAGCAAACCAAGCTTTTTCGATATTCTTTATATGCATTCATCAGGCAAGGCTAGTAGGCCTCTCTTGACTTTCACTAGCACCTCAATTAATGCCCTTCCTCCAAAAGAGGCTAAGAAGGTGCACATTATTAAGATGATATCTTGGGCTGAAAGGAAAGTGTTTGTTATAAGTCCATGCTCATACCACAACAAAAGCTATGAGAGAGGAACTCTATTATGGCTTCTTAGGGGAACATAGGTTTAAAGTGGCTAGGCTGGCTCGTTTTGACATAGTGTTGAGTAAACATTGTCATGATCTTTAGTCTCATTTTACATCAATAATCTTCTCTCACAAAAACCACAAGAAAAGGTATTTGTCAATGAATGGTGAACAAATACACCATTTACCTCTTCTTTGACCCTAATAATGCTCCATCCAATGCCAGTTGTGCTCTTGTGGAGTAGTCTTATAGTCTTATTTTTTATTGGTTGTCCAACTCCCTCTAATGTGGGATAAGCAAGTTCGATATAGGGTAACGTACAATGTGGGGTAGAGTTATATCAATCTTGGATATCAAAATTGTGAAGTTGAAAACCTTTTGATTCAAGCCACTATTGAAAAATGAGCAATTCCTACTTATGTAGGTCCTCTGCATCAACTGCATATGCACATCATCTCATATGAAGCTCTTCTAAATGCAATGCTTGTAGAATGCATCAAATGGAGGAAAAGCACTTCATATAGCAAGTCTTGTATTCAATATTTGCATTCGTAGACTTTGTCAAAGTCGAATCAACAAGGGATGTGTAGTTTGAATAATTAAAATGGGAAGTGTATTATAGTTTTTGCAGTAACAATCCAACCTTCAACTAGATGGAGATGAGGGCCCATGTATCTATATATCTATATCTTGTGTAGTCACATATCTCTATAGCAATAAAGACCATTGATTATTATATGATTTGTATTGTGTTGCATATTTTGTTGAGGTAAGCATACCTAGTTGCCACCACAATAACGCAACATAATGGGAGGTGTGTGGAAGTTCAATATTTCAACTATTCATCAATGTAATTACAATTATAAAGAAGAACATACTGTCCAACTTGAAATGCAAAATATTTGGTATCTTCCATGAATGTAAAATGCATGAACAATATCTAGTATGAGCTATCTTATGGCTGTATTTAGCCAGGATGAAAACCTCATCATGACCCCATTGCTCCCAAAAATATGTACCAGCAACAAAAAATTTATGTAGCAGATCAGGTGCAAGCTTCATCCCTTGGTTTTTTGGAACGATGGCACACATGATGATGCCTTCACTATGTTAAATGTTATACTAAGTGATAGCTTCACATCTGATGATAAACAGTTTGATATAGATTATCCAGTACTGTCTTCAATCTATGCATACAAACAAATATAAATCAAAACAAGCAACCAATAATGAAAATTGCAGCCAAAACCCAGAATCAAATGATTATTTCACTACCTTTGAAGCTCTTTTTTGTACATATTATTGGCCTCCAGCACTTCTGTAAGTTCCATTTCCAAGGCACTGATTCTTTGGGACAAAATTTCACCGCCACAGGCAGAACTAAAGCTTGAAAGTGCGAGCTCAAGAGCTTCCTTTTCCTGATATAAAAAATAAGACAAGAAAAAACTAAATTTAAATTATCAAAATCCTAAAAAAGATAAAGAAATGTAAGATATTTCTTCATGAAGTGGCATCTGATTCCAGCAAGCATTGTTCAACTAAGAACACTATTCAAGGCGTGACATTTGAAGCACTTTTCCAAAACTTCATAAATGACTTTAGGAAGCCATAGTTGAGAAGGATACCCTCATGAAACAGCAGATACGGAGTTACTATGCTGTTACTATTCATGTATTCTTATGAATGAGAAATAACAAAAATAATATCATTTTATGACTTCATGTCTGGCTGCAAATGCTGTTTGCAACTAGAGTCTAGAGTTATTGGCAATTTGACTATGAAGTCATGGAGCCAATTTGTATGATCTAACAGACCATACGAATTGTACTGTATTTTGGTAGAAAAAAGAATCTTTGAAGATGCTGTGATTGTCGACCCTAGTTGGCTTCATAGTCAGATTACCAGTGATTCTAGACTCTAGTTGGCTTCATAGTCAGATTGCCAATGATTCTAGACTCTAGTTGCAAACAGCATTTGCAGCCAGACATGAAGTCATAAAACCAATTTGTATGATCTAGCAGATCATATGAATTGTACTATATTTTGGTAGAGAAAAAAAATGTTTGAAGACTCTGTATGTTCAACAGCATTTCAGATCATGATCTAGTTCTAATGAACATGCATTGCACAATAATTTGGCTGAAAAATAACATTTCAAAGTTCCATGAACATGAACAATCAACTATCAGCAAAATACATCAGCCATCAGCCCATGAATAGGTAGAACTCACAAAATCCACTGGCCACTTTAGCCTAAGACTAAGTGGATACATCATGACATGCAATACAAAGAAAATCTGACAGTAGCTATATAAAGATCAATACTTCCATTACTATGTGGGAAATAGAAGGAAAGAATAGAAACCTCCTTCAAGCTATCGGTTTCTTTCTGTAGAGCTTCTTGTGCAGACATAAGATCGACCTTCTCTTGATAAAGGGAAGCATTTTCATCCTGCAGATTGTGAATCTTCCAAATACAAGAAGTTATGTTTAGGTACACGAAAGAGGCATGAAACAAAAGAAATACATTTGTACTTTTTTAATAATAAATCCAAAATGCATATAATAAATAGAAAACTCTTCCAAAGTGTTAAAAAGGAGATTTCACATTCAATAACCATCATGTACAGGGGAAATCCTTAAAAAGGAAAAAAACAATGTGGGAATGATAACGCAAAATTCCTTAGCAGTCAAAACCAACATTAACATGAATCGCCTTTGCTATTTCGCCGTGTATGAAAGGTCAAATGATAAAGCAAAGTTCTCAGCAGTCAAATTCAACATAAACGTGAATCATCTTTGCTATTCTGCCTTCTATTCAAACTTCAATAACTAGATGGCAGTGGGCACATAGATAGAATCACCTCAAGAGTCAGACTCAATGATCATAGTACATACCATCATAAACCATGAATCATGACTCATCAACGATCATACCATCATAAGACATAAACTACATAGATCGATCATCATCATCTGACATCAAAAAATACAAATCATCCAAATGTCATAAATACATATCGGATATCCATAATTACTGATTACTAAAGTGACAAGTCTAAGAGTCTAAGACCAGTGAGTCATGTCCAAATAAATATACAAGTATAAATCAAATGAACCCAAGAGTCGATCATCAAAATTTGACTAAATATCTGATGAAATCTCATCTTCATCCTCATCATGATCCTCTCTGGAGTCTTATTTTTTTAGCATACACAACTATATGCAACGCGATGTTGAATTGTGTACATTGTGAGGGTTTGCAACGCATTGTGTATGCAACATTTTTGTGTGTGTGTGTGTGTGTGTGTGTGTGTGTGTGTGTGTGTGTGTGTGTGTGTGTGTGTGTGTGTGTGTGTGTGTGTGTGTGTGTGTGTGTGTGTGTGTTTGTGTGTGTGTGTGTGTGTGTGTGTGTGTGTGTGTGTGTGTGTGTGTGTGTGTGTGTGTGTGTGTGTGTGTGTGTGTGTGTGTGTGTGTGAGTGTGTGTGTGTGTGTGTGTGTGTGTGTGTGTGTGTGTGTGTGTGTGTGTGTGTGTGTGTGTGCACACGCGCAAGGGGGGGGGGAGGCATATGCATGCATCTGAATGGGCAGCTTGATATGCATGTATGCACATACAAACATTAGCATACGTGTGACCACACATGTATGTATATAGATCTTCCATGCAGTGCTATACAACTCATACAGGTACAGGCATACAGAAAACCTTCGGCTTGAAACACCAGACATGACCGTATCATGTATGCATGTGAATGGTTGAGTAGGTATGCACATGTGCACATTAACAAGCACATGAGCACACATGCATGCACTTAGATTTTACATATGGTAATCATACAACAAATTCATATATAAAGTCTTAGATTAAGGCTTCGTTTCAATTATCAAATCATTTAGAGTATGAGAAGATTCTTTTTTTTCACATTGAACCACAATTTTTTCACCAATTGAGTGTTTCTCCACCTCCTTTCGCTTCCTCTACCGCCTTGCCTCTCCCTCCTTTCCCTCCCTCCTCCCCTTTCCTTCCCCTCCTAGGAGCTCTCATTATAGTAGATCTCATCGATTTTCCACAATTGATCCAATACCCATGGCTCTCACAAGTCTTACTCTTTTTCTTCTTCTTCCTTTCTCTCTGCCTGAAAACTTTTCTTTCTGTTGCTATGCTTCTCTTTCTTCCTATTCCTCTTCCTCCTCCTCAAAAATATTCTTCCTACCCTTATTCTTCTTTCTTTTTTCTCCTCCTCCTCTTGATTTTTGACTTTCACCCTTGAATCATGTGTATGCTCATGATATTGTCTACCCTCAAAGCATAGGTGCATAATATGATTATGAATATGGATGCTAACCTTTAAGCCAAGGCTCAAAATTGGCACACATACCATTTCATACATGTATTTGCCCTTGGCATGACTTCAGTAGCAACTGCATACCAACAAATTCCTATTTACTACTATGGATATCATGATTGCTACTATGGACATCATGTTTGCTACTATGGACATTAACAAAAAAACCAGAAGACATCTCCTTGAATGAAGCAATTGCCTCATTTGTTAATATCACTCATGAGCATGAAAGAAATCCATGATTGAATCCTCGAGATCATGACCTTTGAATGATGTATGTTACATGTATTTGAGCATAACTCCATTATATGCAAACAGCAATGCAGTAACATTCTTGAACTTCAATGTAATCAACAAGGGCTCATCTTGTGCCTCTACCATTAGTATATCAATAGCTAATGAACAAAGTGTTGCAAAGGTCCACTCGGGAAAGCAAATCACTTGTGTACTTGTCACATGGATGTTTTCATCGACTATTAAAGATCAATCTTGCAATAAATTTCAAAGTCTTCACAAATTTTGCAAAGAGACTATATCTTCCAAATCCATTTAGAAAAACCTTTTAAGTTAGATCTATTGTTGTAGACAATAGATACTAGACAAAAGGTTGATTTTTAGAACTATGACATTTTCAATTGGGCATACTAGACGAAAAAGACTTTATTTTTTAACTTCTATGGAGACTTGATGCCAAGGCACTAAGTTTGATTTCTGTAATGATTGTGAATACAAAAGTCAAGTGATGAATTCTTTTCACATTGTGTCTCTCACAACAAAATCACCTTAACCTTGTACTAGACGAAAAAGACTTTATTTTTTAACTTCTATGGAGACTTGATGCCAAGGCACTAAGTTTGATTTCTGTAATGATTGTGAATACAAAAGTCAAGTGATGAATTCCTTTCACATTGTGTCTCTCACAACAAAATCACCTTAACCTTGTACATTATTTCATGTATAGCATGCCCACCAAGTCTATTGGGGGGGGGGGGGGGGGGGGGGGCAAGTGTAAGACCGTTTCCTTCGGCTTTCAGAAACTGGAATGGTTAAGGAGCCAAGCTACAGACAAGGGCATGGGACCTCTCCAGAAATGTCCAAGAAACAGCCTGAGACGAAAACGCCAAATGTTAAGGAGCCAAGCTACAGACTGGGATGGGACACCTCTCAGGAAACGCCCTTTGCCCCCACCCACCACACCCCCCCCAACCCACTCGACCCCCCCCCCAACCCACCCCACCCCCGTCCACCTCTCCCCCACGCCCTCCCTATTTCTATCGCAACCAAACTGGTGCTTGGGTGGTTTGCCTTGACATGCTTAATCATGCACCACTATGAGGGGGACCTCATTCATCCAGCAACCATTCTTGCAACCTTGCACTCAGATGCTCTCTGTCCCCTTCTCAAGACCCTCAAACATCTCTCGCGCTCAAAAGCAATCTCTAGCAATCAAAATGCCCCCTGCGCTCTCAAATGTCCATCAAGCAAGCAAACCCATTCCACCATTCCTGCCCCATTCCCCTCATGCTTGCCTACGGTGCTTAACACAGGCAGGCTACGTGCCTTGTACAAATGACTTCGGGCCTCTATGAATACAACTCTACTTATCTTGCAAATCTAAAGCTCTCTTCTGAACTCTATCTCAAGTGTGTGAATCAACGTCCGCTGTGCGAGGTCATGTCTTGAAAACGTTCCACGTTCACAATTGTGTTCCCGTCAGCTCACATGGTGTATGAACAGTTCATCATTTTTGTATCAAACAAAGTCAATTTTACATTTCATTTCGAACTATGAGTTCTCAACACTAAAGTATGCAAGTAATTTCTAAGTGTTGTGTCAAACATCCAAGTGTGAAGTGAAAACGTTCAAGCCGACTCAAAGTGAAGCAACATCAAACAGAACGTTTCAAGTGCCCACTACCCAAGGGATCTTGGAAACAGTACCATCTCCTCACAACGTTCAAGTCACTCCTCATCGGGTATCGGAGCAGAGCTCGATCTTGCGGCCATCGAGGGTTACTAACAGTGCTCTCACACCAATGATGGGAGCCACGTCAATAATGTCTCGTGCACCGCGATGGAGGGCGAAGTGAATGATCACTTTTTCAGTGATGTAGATAACCGGAACAAAGGGAACGTAGGTTTAATAAAACCAAACTGGGTGAATCCCTTGACCCGAGCGCACAAGCTTTTGACCTTTTCATTCCAGAAAAAGAGAGGTGTATGCCTCCACGAGAGTGGATGATCGCTCATGAGCAACACATGAGCAAGTTGGAGTCATCCATTGCCGACATCACAAAGTTATTAAAAGAAAAGTTAGAAAACAAGGAAAGTGCCAAGCCACGGGAGCAAGCACAAGCAAAAAATTCACGAAGAACATCCCACTCACACTGTCGTCAATGCGCGATGCACCACCCTTCGGCTACGTCATCATATGAAGGCAACGATGCCAACTCATATGGGCATTTCAATCCTAACCCTCCAGACAAGTTTCGGAGACATAATAACTCCCGTTTCAAAATGATTGAGTGTGACATGGTGCAGCACCTTGAATTGCAAAACGTGGGGTGTAGACACTAGGCGAAAATTGCAGCCTCATTTTTGGCCGATGATGCCTACGCATGGTATCTTGCAGAAACATCAAGAGAGGAGTTTATCTCATGGACAAATTTAAAGGCAGCATTTCAAGAATATTTCATACTGCAAAAAGAATCTTTCAAACTCAAAGGTGAATGGAGAGGGCTCAAATAGGAGGGCCCTCTAACAGAATATATCAAGAGGTAGCTAGTTAGAAAGAATGGTCCACAATGCTCGGGCTCATAGAGCCCTTGGGCAAAACCTTGCACCTTGTATGACTTGAACCCAAGACCTCCTCGTTGCCCCCCTTTAACTGCTAAGCTAGGTGGATTCCTTGTCTTAGAGAGCATATGAAACTTTGTTTAAGTCTAGTCTCGAAATCTTTGGCCAAACGTGCTAAAGATCAATCAATGTCCGTATTTATATATGTATGAACTGAATGGATACTCAGATCATAGACTTTACTTTATAAAGTGAATTGTTTCATGATTCAAGTATGTCAAAGCATCCTCTTGCCTAAAGTATGGAACACTTCAAATTAAAGTGTTTATATCAGAAATACTTGATTCATAATTGAAGCACGACAAAGTATGCTCTTACTTGAATTATGAAACACTTCAAAATAAAACCTAGCATCTTGTAGGACTTGAACCCAAGTCCTCCTCCTTGCCCCCCTTAAGACTTAACTGCTAAGCTAGGTGGATTACTTATCTTAGAGAGCATATGAACCTTTGTTAAGTCTAGTCTCGAGATCTTTTGCCAAACATACTAAAGACCATACTCTCTTCATATTCAGATATGTCTGAACCTATCGGACACTTAGACATAGACATTACTTAATAACATATACCCTCCCCATTACATCGATGATCCATGATCATTGTGAGTCTTGACTCATGAGCACTCAGTCGTAACACATGATACCATACATCATAGAACTTAGATGAATAATAGATTATGAACATCATCATCCATATTGCGATTTACACCATAAGTGGGATAGTGATCAATGACATTTCATTACATGAAGAGTAAAAGTTATACATGAATGTCACTAGCTACAAGCATACAAAAGCCATATAATGAGTGGCCATGTCATACAATAAACCATAGAGTGATCACTATCTTTGAGTCAGTGAAAATTGTCAATACTATAATCTAAGATGACTCCTTAATGTCATCCATGGAGTCATCATCTACAAGATCCTCATCAAATATACTTACTACTAGCCCATGATCATGTATTATCTGATTCTAAATGTCAAAACTGAGTTACAATTGCTCCAACTTATGGGCCAAGATCATCTCTATTAGAAGACGAGGCAAATAACTCCGCTCAACATGTAGCCTTTTGTATACACTAGAGGTCAATGGTATCAATGAAAATGGTTTGTTCCTCATTGCTATGTGAAAGTGAAGATGAACCAAATGGCATCTTACCCACCCCTTCGCTCAATTGAAACTAAGCGGTTAGCTCATCAATAATCCTTGGAAGAATAGAAGTGCATTTTCCAATGCCTCCACCTCTTAAGCTAAGGAGATGAGCCTTGATACCAGATGTGATGCCATGTAAACTCCCATACAATACTTGCATTGCCATGTATTCTTGCCAAGCTCTTTCACATGGCTTCGAAAAACATTAGGAGCTCTTCCCATGATGATAAAACTCAGAGGACCTCACTAGTAAAACACTCAAAAGCAAGACTCAAGAGGGCAATGGGTTGAAAACTTTCTCAAAAGAGAGGATTGAACTCTCTCTCTCTCTCTCTCTCTCTCTCTCTCTCTCTCTCTCTCTCTCTCTCTCTCTCTCTCTCTCTCTCTCTCTCTCTCTCTCTCTCTCTCTCTCTCTCTCTCTCTCTCTCTCTCTCTCTCTCTCTCTCTCTCTATCTCTTTGATCACACATAGTCAAATGACTCAATGAGAGCAAAGATACTCAATCACCCAAAATATGAGGTATCCTAAATGGGTTGGTGATTCTTTTGGGAAAAAAATCGCTACTTGCGATTTCACAATTCTTATTTTAAAAACATTGTGCGATTTTTTTTTACCATGATCATGGTTGATCTTCAATAATGCATCCTTCATTATGTGAGCAAATTTATGTCTAATCATGGACTTTAGCAAAGTCTATAGTACCTATACTATGAAAAGGTCCCTTTGTAATTGCACAAATTTTATGACTTGCACATGATAACTGATATAGATTGTATAGCTGTAAGTGGTGCTATTTCATTGCAATCTTGACTTCAAAGGATGATTAGACTAATTATTACCAAGAAGATGTTGGGGGGCACACCTTTGCAATGAGATAATTATAGTAGAGAGTATACTTCTCATTGGTTTTAAGACCTAGAGAGTGTCATAAGTCTAGATAAGAATGCCATGTCTCATGCATGTGTAAACAAATTGTTGTGCACAGTGCAATATAAGTCATCAAAGAGGTGTTGATGATGGCCCAAAATCATTGATTGAGGTTAATGCTACAAAGAACTTTGTGAATGCTTTCATTAAGTGCCTAATCAAGCTCAGGCAAATTGGATGTAGATGACAAGAGTTAGTTAGCTTGAAGGAGCCTCTTAGCTCCTTCAACTAGTAGGTTTCTAGAAGTAAAACCCTAAGAAATCTCTTATTTGTATACTATCACACCAGAGCTCTTTCTACAACCTTCTTGAATAGCTATTAACTTCATTTTACAGGCCACAAATAGTCCAGATTACACTCATATACTTAAACTTCATTCTCTAAATGAGAGAGCCATTGTGACACAAGCAAATAGGACATAATATCACAAAGCTTTAATGTAAGGCTAGATTTCAATGCATTGCTTTGTTATTATGAATCACTTATGCAAATCTTGTAGTCCAAAATTGATCTTTGCAAATCTATGGTCTTTGAATAATCGTAATGGAATAATGTTTTGGTGATCATCCACAAGATGCTATCCATTCCCATCCAATCACCTTCACTTTATAGTCAAACTTATGTCATAGTGTTGGGTATGGTGTTCCAATTCTTCCTACCCCCATCAATCATAGTGTTGGAATTCTTTTTATGCAACAAAATCCCAAAGCATAGAAGGAAAAACTCAAAATGGCATCCAGTTCTTCTTCTTCATTTAAGATATGCCTTAAGCGCCAAATTCCAATACACCAATAGTGTTGCCAAAATAGCACAATGTGTGTCACACACCACAAATGGCCAAGAAAAAAATGCACATTAGTCATAATTACATTCCTTAGAATACTTGACTTTATTCACACTACACTTTTTGGGCCACATGGCCATAATGGACCTATTTCAATCTAAAAGCCACTCTAACCTAATAACGCTAAAAATAAGGATTTCTAAAATCTTCTATGCACATTTTCTATCTCGCTATAGCTTGTATGAACCACTTTCTATCTATATTTTCTCCCTATTATCTAAATGCCTCCATGTTTCCTCAAGCTCTCAAACAATAGATGCCATCACAAAGATGTCATGCTCTTCTTTCACCTCTCACAAATTGTCATGAGCCACCTTAACAAGTGCTTTTTTATCTATTAAAATTCACCGTTTGGCATCAACTACAATAGGCTTTACTTTAACCTATTCAATGCATTAATCACAATAGACAGTTGATGTTATGATACACACATGTATTTATGTATACAAACATCCTTTCTAACGCACAACTAGGCAAGATCTAGGTCAGGGTGATGATAATGATCAAGATCCAATCACATGTACAAAGTTGGGCCTCCCTCTTTTGGGTTTTAAGAGACCATGGAGGAAAAGACAAGATATACCCACACCATGTAGGCCAACAACCCTAGAACTCAGATCTCTTTGACATGTGCAACATTTTAGAGTTAGTTCAAATATGGCACATCAACTCAATCTTCAAGCTTGTCCCATTAACATTGATAGACACCATCCTTATCATGCTTCAAGACTTTTGTCTCATTCAAAGTGAATCGATAGTCCTCACATGATACTTGAGCCCTTGAACTTTTACAATGCAATTTCTTGAACCTTTGTTCCCTTTTGAACCTTCCTAGAACCCGAGATTGCACAAAAACCAAGTGTCTAATGTTGTCAAAGCAAACAACCAGATCCCAACAAATTTCTAGACAAATACATGCACTCATGCCAAATCCAACGGGCAATAAACAAATCATGATGCACCAAACAAGGGTACACTAAGATTGTGTGCACCCCATATGTATACCATTCCTACTCATCTAGTTACCGGATCTTCCATCATTACATAATGTATAGAATAGCAAATACATGCACTCATGCCAAATCCAATGGTCAATAAACAAATCATGATGCACCAAACAAGGGTATTTTAAGATTGTGTGCACCCCACACGTATACCATTCCTACTCATCTAGTTACTGGATCTTCAATACTTTCGTCCCCATGCACCATCTCTAGGGAGAGGGAGATATAAGAGATGGAGTATGGCACTAGGAATCAAACATAAATTGTTAAGTCCCCCCTAGCACAATGGTTCCAAATCCGGAAGGGACATCTCATCCAAAACAATATTCATTAGGGGATTCATCATGATATAACTAAGGTTTGACTCCGTCAAATGGGTTCATCTAAGTACCAAAGGAAATTCTTGATACCTAGAGGCTTAGAGTTCCAATGGTGACAACCTCATAAAACACCACTAGATCACATTCAAGTACTTATATAGCCATTGGAAATAAGCATAAACATAGAAATTTAGAATCAACTATGAATCCATGTACTCTCGAAAGGAAACAAATAGAGATATGCATCACCGTTAAGATTAGAATTAAAAAGAATCTTTCATCGTTCCAATTGTTTCACTTTCCAAAAACATCCAAACATGCGCAATCCAAGGAGAGTGTTTATCACATCTCAAAGAGAAGCTTACTTACCCTCTTTCCTCACCGTTAAGATTAGAATTAAAATAGAGATATGCATCACCGTTAAGATTAGAATTAAAAAGAATCTTTCATCGTTCCAATTGTTTCACTTTCCAAAAACATCCAAACATGCGCAATCCAAGGAGAGTGTTTATCACATCTCAAAGAGAAGCTTACTTACCCTCTTTCCTCATATTTGATATCAAACATCATACGTCCTATTTTTTATGCCCATTCATTACGTCCTCGTGAAGTTAACCCACATGCCCTAGACTGATTCCCGTTTGTTCTGAAGTCGAAAGGGAGGAAATTCTGATGGCTTTGAGAGTTTGCATGGTGTTATTAGCCTCAAATTTTTAGGCAGTGTCCTTAGTATCGTGGGGTTTCATGCGATTGCATACATAAGGAAAACTTAATGCAAGAGAGGTGCAAACCTAACACCACCGGTTTGGCTCAGAGCAAAGGTGTTACACTTAAAATTTAAAAAGGGACTCAATGCCCCACGCCAACTTCATCAGGACATGCCGAAGCTCCACATGAGTCAGATCTTGCATAGAACAGGCTTCGCAGTTTGGATCAAGGTGCTTTTGCCTCTAAATAGGTTGAATGCATCGCTTTGGTGCCAAGGACTTCCAAAAAGGTCCTATCGTCAAAACAATGGTCAGTCCCTCTAAGTCAATTCAAAACTAGTCATCCATCATGCCCTTCATCATCAAAAACGACTGAGTGGGCCACTTCCACACAAATGCAAGGAGCCAAAGTGAAAACAATGGTGTTGGATAAAAAACTGCCAAAAGTGAAAACAGTGGCCCCAAACCGTGTTAAGTAAAAGGCATTCTCATTTCCATCAAGCCATTAATAGCATAGAGTTGGGGGTGCAAGGGGGAACAAAAAAACTTAAGACTCAACGTTTGGGCTTTCTTTGCCATGGGACTAGTGTGAAGAACTATTGTTACAATCAAGAAAGACCCCCTTCATTTGGGTGTCTCTTCTTTTTGTGCCTACTATCAATCTTGATATCCAGAGAAAAAGTTACCGTTTCATGGCAGTTGTGAATCATTAAACTCCATTCAACAAGCATAGAAGAAAAAAAATAAGACTATAAAAAGTTAAATGATTGTTTGGAAAAGGGTCCCACTTCTTTCGTTGAAACTAGCGATCTATTCTATCAAAACTATGAAGACAGATACAAGAAAACAGATACAGATTTAAAAGAAAAGGGCATATATGTTCATGATTCATTACATTCCAATTTTCAGAAACCATATTCAAAAAAGAAAATGCACCATAATTATTGGAGTTTGTCTTGGCGTTTTCAATATACCTCTTTAATGAGTTGAGTTGCATCAATGGCCTGTTCTTTTCTGAGGAGCTGTTGTTTAACCATATCTAACTGGTCAGTTACTGACAATAGTTGAGATTGTTGTTCTTTGAGTTGTTGTTTTAATGCTTCAAGTTCAAATACCTTCAAATTAAGCTCCTCCTGACAGACATAGCAAATCCGTTTTGTAACATTGAAAGTTTTCTAGCAATTCAAGTCATATTGACACAAATAATCATATTAAATGAAATGAAGATGGAGAAGATGGAAGAGCGAGGGGAATATCTCAAACCTCTAAATAAATCACTTTTTCTCGCAAACCAGCAGCATCACATGTTTCATCATTTGAAGGCATGGCAGCAAACTCCCTTTCTCCAGCCACTGTTCTTGAATCAGGGTCAGAGAGATTGCTACTGTTGAGAAACAGATTGTTCCCTTTTTCTTCGACTTGTATGGAATCCAGAATTGCAACTTTCTGCTGAAGTTCTTCCTCCATACATGCTATTTTTTTCTGTAGCTTTTCCTTCTCTAAATGCTCTTCTAAAAGTTTCAACTCAAACTCTCTGATGTGTTCTTTCATTATAATGAGTTCGTCAGCACTCTTCTTTAATGCAGTCTTAGATTGCTCCCATAAATTCAATGCATCAGCATTCTGTTTCATCTCTTCCTGCAATGTTAGCATATCCTGTTTTACAATACTTAAGGATAATTCAAGATGCTCTTTCTCCTGGTTCAAGCTTACAAAAGATTTTTCCCTCGCCTCTTTTTCCTTCTTCAAAACTTCCAGCTCACTTTCTATTTTGAATACTGTTCCAAGAGACACCTTAAGTGACTCTTTTTCTTCCTTTAAGCCAAAAAATGCTCTTTCACTTTCTTTCTTCTCCTTCTGCAAAGCCTCCAAGTCAGACTCCATCTTTGTCATTGCCATCAATAACTTTCTCTTCTCTATTTCTGCAGCTGAACACTGGGCCTCCAGAGCCATGATTTTTTGCAGTAGCTCCAGTTTTTCATCTTGTACAGTCTGGGCTTCTGTTGCAAACTTGCTCAGCTTCTTTGTAGTTTCCTGCTCTTTTAGGGTAGCCTCCTGAAATTGGAAATCTAAATTTTGCTTCAAAGAAATGACATCCTTTTCTGCCTGCTTCAGCATTTGTTCCAGCTTCAACACATTTTCTTCTAACTCTAGTTTTTCATCAGTTCGTATAGATGCTTCCATTACAGCATGTTTTACCTTTTCCTCATGATCACGAATATCCTTATTGGCCTGCATCAATATTTCTTGAACGTTCCTCAGCTCTTTTTCAAGAGCTAGTTTCTCATCCCGTAGTGTCGAGGCATCCAGCAATGCCTGCTGAATTGCAGGTTCACTAGCAGAAGCTGTTAACTGTTGAATTTCTTTCTGCTGCTGCCGTATCACCTTTTGAAGGGAAATTTCAACATTCTGGTGCTCCTTTTTCTGTTCATCTAAGGAGACGAGTAATTGATTTTTCTCATCAGAAACATCTTTCCAGCTCTTTTCCACAACAAGAATCTCTTGTTCCAACTGTTCATTTTTCTTTGAAAGCTCATCAAACTGACTCTGCCAGGATAGCTTCTGTGATTCTAATCCTGAAATAGACTCCTTCAAGTGCTGTTGTGCCACCGCATCCGACTTTATTTCCCCTTCTAATTCCCTTATCTCATTGACCAATGTATTTGTGTTTTCTCTGGCCCATTCAATGTCTTCTTGAGCATTTTTCAGCTTCTCCGACAGCTCCTCATTCAATGCTAGAAGTTCTTGAAGTTTGACTTCAGATGCAGACTTTGAGGACTGCATATCAATTTTCTCTTTCTCATATGTTCCTAACTGTACCTCTAGTTCTTTGATATGTGACACATATGTAAGATTCTCTTGCTGCAGATTGTAAGCCTTAGTCTCCATCTCCTTTATTGATGCTTCAAGGACCACGATTCTCTCTTCAAGTACATTTATTTGACTCACATTGGCTCTCCCCTCTGCAAACAGCTGCGCATTCTTTGTTTCCATCTCCTCGCATTTCTGCAAAAGTTCTGCATTCTGCATCTGCTCCAAATGTAGCTTCTCTTGCAATATCACATTGAAGCTTTGCAGCTCAGTGACATTAGCTTCAGCAGCTTTTTTTGTGTTCAGCAACATTGAGATCTCTTTATCAAGATTCAGCTTCTCCTTCTTAAGATTTTCTACAGCTTGTAAAGCCTCTTTGCACTTGATATCTGCAGCCAAAGCTTGTTCCTGAGAGTCTTGAACTTGCTTCTTCATGGCACTAAGATCTCTGTTTTTCTCTGCTTTCAAATCTTTGTTTAATGTCTCTAGATCTTCCAACCGCTTCAGGACCCCTCTATGCTCCTGCTCTGCCCTGCTAGCCTTCTCTCGAAAAGCATTAACCTGTGCCTTTTGTGATACGAACTGGGACCTTTCTCTTTCAAATCCCTCCATCTTCACTTTGACTGACTCTATCTCTTCAAGGAGCTCAGAAACATGCTGTTCTGAGTTCTGCAACTCCCGTTCCAACCGTGCATTCTTACTACGAACCATCATGATTGAAGAGTTTAAGTCATCAATAAGGGTTCTACCAGAGGATAGCTTGCTCTCATATGACTCTTCACAGTCTCGGAGCTTTGACCTTAAATCTTCAACCTCGTCTTTTAGCTTTGCTGTTTCCATTTCACCTGACAGAGATGACACATTGTTTATTTTCAACTGTAGCTGCTCAATGACCTCTTCCTTCAACTTCAATTTCTCATTTGCCTGCTTCAACTGTGAGATAAGATTCATGTTCTCTTCAGTGAGTTCATGTGAGTCCCTTTCCAGCTCTTCAAGCTCCTTCTTAAGTGAATCCACCGTCACATGTGGATCTTTATCTGCATTCTTCTGCTCCTTATTTTCCTTCTGTTGCAGTTGTCTCTCAAGGTCCTGAATTTCTAATAACAAATCTGAGTTAGAATCTTGGATTTTCTTAAGCTGTAGTGACAAGTTTGAGTTGAGACCTTTCTCATATTCTAACTCATCCTGTAATTCATGCAATTTGATCTCTTCTGTACCCCTGGCATGGAGGTTCCCCCCTAAGAAACACATGTTATTCATCTCCAGCCTCAGATTATCACGCTCTTCTTTTAATAAAGCTAAGGACCTCTGCAATTCCTCATTCTTTGACAAGTCTTCAATATGCTGCTGTTCAAGAATCGCATTGTGCTCTTCTAGATTCCTAAAGCTTTGTGACCTTAATTCCTTGGCCATCAATCCTATACCAAATTCCTGCTCTTTGGTGCTATTTCCAATCGACTTCCTCGAATTAGGGTTTGAGAAACACAAATTGGCATCATTTTCTTGAGGACTATGCTCATAGAGGTGATTAGGTGTATCCATCTCATCAAATTTGGCATAATCCTGAATAGCATTTCCCAAATCCTGCCTCCCACTGCAACTTCCTATGGAGCTACAGGGTGATGCAAGCTCCTCTCCTCTCCTCTCTCTGCCATACGGTCGTGACTCACTCACTTCAGGTGTTTGGGGAGGTTCCAAGGAGTCTGAACTGAGACAGGAAGTTGATACACAGTCCTCCTGCAATAAGTCAACATTGAAAAATGTAAATCCTTGTTGTTTTGACCCAAGGATCATGAAGTCACTAACCCTGTCTGCTGTTGCAAGTAATGCTGTGTCCACATGATCAAGATAAGATGTATTGACATCAAGAATGGTCTGCTGAGCAGCTGTGTGCACCTTCGGCTGATCTTCCAAGCCTCTGAAAAAAAGAGCTTCATATGAGCAAGGTACTGCAGAAGGTTCTAGCAAAACACTTTATAATTGAACTCCATATCTTAAAAACATACGACTTTATAGTATAAATACCATATAAAAAACTCACTTTCTGCCTACATCCAGCCCAACTCGTTGTATCTTAACCTGCTTTCAAAAAGGCATTAAACAAAAAATGTTTTGTACTGGAAGGCATCTCACCAATCAGAAGAACATCCTGTTTTGAACAACTTACATGTAAAATGCTTCCAGCACTACAATTCTGCAACTGTAAAGACACAGAAACTGGCACAACAGCTTGCATATACTTTGCCAAGTCAATGGTAGCTTCTCCGAGAATTCCAAACCGTGATAAGCCCTGATCAGCACAAGAAAATTGTCTTTAATATCACTTGGAGATCTAATAATTGCAGCCACTGAGTTGGCAGCCACTACCTAATAGCTGAAGTATGTACAAAGCTCCACTGATATGTAATATCAAGCTCTAGATCCCCAAATGGTGACAGAATTAATAATCGCACAAAATCAGATTCAGAAGAACCCAAATTCTGATGGAAAGACATACATGTTTTTCAATGCCTTGTTTACATAAGGCAACGCATAAAGACTCACATGAGAACTGTTTCAAAGTGATGGCAATCCATTTGCAATTTTACATTTTCCTAGATGCTAATAATCCTGGAAGTCTTATATGCATTAGCTATCCAATTGATGGACATGGTATCACTGGACGTGCTCTCAACTCTCTGATTCATTAAGGGATTCTCGTTCACATACCAGACTAAAGAAAAACGTTGACTTTCTTGACAAAAGAAAAATTATATTAATAAATATTATTATTATTGCTTTATTTTTTATTCTCTTGTTATTTCTCTAGAGGAATCTGCATGGGAGGATAGCCCCTCTCCTAGTTAGGTTTAGCAAGTGTAACAGGAAAGCAGGTGAAATCGATGGAGATCTATTAAAATGATAGCACCATACTCCCAGCCCACCAATGTAGGCAGATTACAAACGTGTACAGTAACTTTCGCTAAAGGGAATGCAAGGGTGCAAGTTTCTATCTGTTAAGGAAAATAATTGTCAATAGCACATGTAAATGTTCAGCAAAGCAATCGATGGGAGACCTTGTCCTAACAAAATACCATGATAATATCATACTCTTGCACGTATTCCTGTCAATGTGGGCAGATTATACAAAAATCAAGTTACTATGACGAGAGGCAATTCGAGGGTGCAAGTTCTAGTTGAACGAAAACAGTCCGCAAAGAAATCCATGAGAGACCTTCCACAAAGAAATCCATGAGAGACCTCGCCCAAAGAGTTTACATTCAAACATTGTCATTGAAGACATAACCCCAGGTAAGGAACCGTTCTTCAGCTTAAAGCGCGTGATTGGATTAAAATAAGGGCTCTTACCATGGAAACCAAAAGCTTATAAGGAGCTGTGGCGTCCTTTCCATTCCCAACCGGATCTTGGAAAACCAATGGAGATTCATACACTGGTTCAGGCCATAGACAGGCACCATTTTTTACGGTCGATTTCCCTGTTTTGGCAGAGACTTTATTCGTATCAAGAGGAATCAGAGAAACAAGAAGCTTGTCCCAACCTCTCTGCGGAACCTGAAAGTTCAGAAACAATAATGCTCTCTATAATGTTCCGTTTTCTTTCGAATTAAGCTTAAAGAGGATGCGTTCAGTTCTTGTAATAAGTTTTAACTTTTCATTTTCCCAGAGTGGTGCAGATACGCTGACATCAGAGAATATAAACTACGAGCTCGGATCTATACCTTGGTTGCATGGAATTCGAGTTTAAAGTCAACTTTCTCCTTCACTATAGGAGGCTTCTTTTTATTGGCCTTGAACATGTTCTCTACTCAAAGATAAGGCACCTGCTCTCAAGATACTAGCGAGCTCGCGTGAGAAGATTATGGGAACTATTTAAAGAACATTCGCAAACGTATTTTCCGCATGCTGAGTATATCACTGTTCTGGTTAAGATCCATGAAGTCACAACCGATCGTTTGCTGAATATGGAAAGTAAAGAAGAACTATGCGCAGTGATGTACGTATAGTGTTCTCCTGGACAATTTGAGGAAGGATCTGTCCAGGGAAATGGATTTCCATGCCATGTGAGCTATCGGCTATGTTGTGAACCAAACACATTGTAAAATGTACGAGTTGGGAGCGTCCGAGAATTGCTGATTACGATATAACCTCCACGGCCAAAGGGGATCGAAGTTGGAAAACCATAATAGATAATAGCGGATGAAAGTCGTCCGAATCCCTTCAGTTTGTATACATTCTGAGCGGTTCCTTCGCGGTCTGCAATTGCTTATGCATTCCTTGGTTGACGCATCAGGCAGCTAAACGCACGCCATTGGACATGACCTTGGATATCGTACTGCGATTGGCAATGCGATGGCCCAATCGATCATGCTAATGGGGAAGGACGGCGTAAGATAACAAATGATTGCAATGCGATGGCCTAATCGATCATGCTAATGGGGAAGGACGGCGTAAGATAACAAATGATTGTCCATTGGTTTAGAGGGCCGCTGAAGAATGACGAGGTACGACACGAAAATCTCCGACTTATATGACGCATATATACATCAGACGCTGTGTGCGCGTACAGAAGTGCGCACACTCACAGGAACCAACATGCGCAGATAATCTATGCATAAGGTTTTCCAACTGTGAAGGTTCGAAATCGGAATGCAGTATTGGAGAATTGAGCCGTTGTATGGCGTTAAATGCAGATAGCAGAAACACCAAACGCAAAAAGAAGATCATGAGAGAGTGAGAAGGATGGAAAGAGACATGTGACTGACAAAACGTAAGTGCGTGTGTGTAAGAGAGAGAAGGAGAGAGCACCGATAACGTAAAAGGTAATTCTCTGGCAAAGCTAGTTATGGGCTGAAGCTTTCAGCTTGAGTAAGAATGTGCGCGAGGTGAAAAGCGGACGAACTTGGCGGTGAGTGATTGTCTGCGTGTGTAAGTATTGTCAGAATGCTCCTCCACCAGCGGAACTTGAGGCTCCTCTCATAACGAAACACATCCTCATATGCACATACGTGATTCCCCTAAGTGCATTTAGAATTGAATGCATTTAAACTATGGACGACATTGTAGATCTATCGCCTGAACTCCGGCCTATTAGCTGCACAGCGGATTCGGGTGAGACCGAGCAGGGCATGGAGAGAGACTCGATAGTCGAGTTTTCGAGACAAACAATGTGAGTGTTTAGAAATAGAGAAAAGAGAGGGATCTACAGACTTTGAAACAGACAGCCCATGTGTTACAGATAGAGATTCGAACCACCCGAGAAAACGCGTGTGAAGCTATGGCTGAGATGCGATTAAGCTCGTTCGACCTGAGAGAGAGAAAGAGAGAGCGGGACAAAAAAAAAAAGGAAAAAGAGATGCAGACTCGAGAGACTCACGAGTCAGAGTCTCTACTGACCGCTCGGACATCCGAGCAGGGTATCGCTCGGTCTGCTCCGTTTCATTTGGTCCATATAAGATGAATACGAATGCAAAGTTCAAACGCGCTAGAGCTGATAGAGAGAGCCATCGCCCATGATCACATCTGCTTTTCCCCGGCTTGATCGCTTTGTCATATCATATATGTATCGATTATCAGACCACGAGAGGAGATCTACTGATGATGATGATGATGTTTGGGTAGGCTTTCTGAATGTGAGTCCCACCAACTTCCTACGAGGGTCACAACTGTCTCATCCTCTTTGCGTGCTGCTCGGAGTTCACCATCACGTACTTTCTCTGTTCATTAAGATCTCACCCAACTCACCTGTAGTCTTCAGATCCACTGGCTCAAGTAAATGTGTGTTGTCAAAACGCCTTCTTTCATGGTTGAAAAGCATAAAAGAAATACATCCCTGCCATACGACGAGCTCAACATTCAAATGGACTGGCGGAATGCCTCTCTGTTGAACGTACGCCATGGTGGAATGCCATTGCCACACTGCTGTGTTGCAGGAAACGCCATGAAAAAGCAGGGCAATGACGTTTCTAGGCTTATCTGTGTTTTCAGGCCTGTCGATTTATTTTTTTTTAATTAATAATGGAGGTTCAACTAAGCTTACTTCCTCAAGCTTTAACTTTGAAATTGCAATTGTATAAGTGAACAGGCATAGTATTGACTAGATTCTTTGTATCTCACAAAACAATGTCGAAAATGTTACGCTTGGTTGATCTTTTTCTTTAAATTACATGACATTTTCTTGATTATTCCGATCTATTGATTCACTTGTTGTCGCTCATTGATTAAGCTTCTCAGTGATGAAGTGCTCATTATTTTCATCAAAAATCTCTTTGCTTGCTTTGTCAGTATATCAATAGAAGAGAAAAGTCAACAATCATTTTCGTAAATTATTTTTCTATGTAGCAGTAATGTGGTGATAAAAAAGTCATGCAAGTTCGAAAATAACTAGAGTACATGCAAGATCTTGTCTAACCCCTTTTTTGTGGGATTTTAGAAGTCTTACGAGTATTATGCCCATCCATTTGTAGAGTGGTTCTTTCAAAGTTAAAGCTCCAGGGAGTAAGCGCTTGTCGAACCTTCACTTAAATTTTTTTTTTTTTTCTTTTAACTAGAGTGCATACAAGATCTTCCACACACTCGTTCATAGTCAAACTACTTCCATGCTGCAAAAATGTCGAGTAACACACGACATCCTTGCTATTAAAACAATGGTTTATTATCCAACAATGGTTTATTATCCGAAACTTTGATAGTATGTTACGATTTAAGATGTTCTCAAGAAACTTAATGGACTTGTTGATATTAGTAGTTATCTCCATGTGTTTTTGGTAGAAATGGCAACATACAAAATAGTATCTGGTTTGCTATGTTGATTGATGACGCATTTGATAATACTCTTACGGATGCACAGATGTGATTGAGGAAAATATTACTCCTATTTAATCAACCCTACTGATAAGGAAGATATTACTCCTATTTAATTAACTATATTGATGAGGAGATATTACTTTTATTTAATTAACTATATTGATTTTTTCATAGATTAACAGTTTTTTATACTGAATTTGGATAATATGTGTGCATGGATATTGTCATTTGTAACCTCTTGGAATATTGTGCTCCATATATTAGAATCTGGATTTTACACTTTATATTGTAAATTATCAACAATTATTTATATTCTTGATCATTCATGATGTTATCTTAATCTTTGATCATTATTTTCACTTAGTTTTTTATATTAATGTATTTTTTATATTCATATTCTTAAATCTATCCTTGATATTTCCTAGATTGGAACATTATTGTTTCCTCGCATTTTTATCAAGTTCGCATGTTTTTTACGTGGAAACGTTTCATGCAACCCTTCCACAGTACCAATCAATATGTTCAATATGTGGTAATATCTTACACTTCAATCTCAAGAATCCACCCTTGTAGGAATTTTGAGCACTCTTATTTTCAAATATTTTCAAGTGCGCACAAAAAGACAATGTGTTAGATATTTCAAACATTTTAATATGTTTTCCAATTATGCAGCGAAATTTTGTTTCAATATACACTTTTGTCTTTCTTGACACCTCCCTAGTGGAAAAGGACATTACAACTTTTTATTCCACTCTTTCTCATCAACTGATAAATATTGAGATGTTTTTTCAATTCTCTTTCTCATAGAAATGAGGATATGATGTGTGGGTGAGAGACAAAGGAGAGAGAGAGAGAGAGAGAGAGAGAGAGAGAGATTGTGAGCCCCACTTCATTTCAAAGATTTGATTTTGTTGAAGAACAAGACGATTCTTTGGAAATGGATTAATCAAATCGTGAATAGGTATAGTGTTTGGAAGGGGATTTCAGATCCGCATAATATGAAGGATTCATTAATCTACATTCATCAATAAAATTACGTATAAAATAAAGGATGAACATTCTTATATTTGATCTTTCGTCCAAAATTGGGGATTTTATATTTTGGGTTCACTACAACATATCAGGCGTATACCGAGGCTTCTACCGAGGAAAATGAACGGGTGTGATTTTGCCCCGATATCGGTGTAAGGGTTGGTGTAGGCGTCGGAACCAAAGCGTCGGTATAAGCGTCTGTATAAGCATCGGTATATGCGTCAGTATAATCATCGGTATATGCGTCGGTATAAGCGACGGTATGCCCCTAGGAAAAATAGTCGGTATAAGCATCGGTATATGCATGGGGATACCGACGCTTATACCGACGACCATATCTGCAAAATTTTTTTGGGCATAGTGTGTTGTCTCTTGCTACAACAACATTCCCATGCTGTTGTGTAGCAAAAGACAATCCACTCTGCCCAAGAAAAACCCAACTACATGTGACATGTATGACAGGCAACAAAAAAATGATTTGATAAAGTAAAACATATTGTCAAATACAAAAGACATGAGCAAAATGAATCATGAATTGTGTACAAAGAAATGGGACACATAGACATGATATTTATAAACAACAACTAGAACACATGTATATGTGTGTCTGCCTATGTATATACATGTGTATGTGTACATGTATTATGTGTGTATATTTCTATATGTGTAAATATTTATCTGTATGTGTAAAAACCATAAAACCCTAATCTTAAAGACCTAAACCTAAAACATGTGTATGTGTGTATGCTTTTGTATATATATATGTGTAGGTGAATATATATATGTTTATGTGTGTGTATGCATATGTGTATCTATGTTAAAATCCTAAAACCCTAATTTTGAAGACCTAGACCTAAAACATGTATATGTGTGTATGTGTGTATGCATGTGTATATATATGTGTATGTGTATATGTATTATGTGTTTATATGTGTATATGTGTGCATGCATGTGTGTATATATGTAAAATCCAAAAACCCTAACCCTAAAACATGCATATGTGTGTATGTATATGTCACATATGTGTATGTGTGTATGTATATGTCACATATGTGTATGTGTGTATGCATGTGTGTGTATGTGTGTATGCACGTGTATATGTGTGTGTGTGTGTGTCTATGAATGTATGTGTGTGTATGTGTATATGTGTGTATGTGTGTATGCACGTGTATATATATGTGTATGTGCATATGTATTATGTGTTCATATGTGTATATGTGTGTATGCATGTGTGTATATATGTAAAAGACAAAAACCCTAACCCTAATCCTAAAACATGCATATGTGTGTATGATGTCACGTGTGTGTATGTATGCATCTGCGTGCGTGTGACTCTCTCTCTCTCTATGTGTATGTGTGTATGTATGTATGTATGTATGTATGTATGTATGTATGTATGTATGTATGTATGTATGTATGTATGTGTGTGTGTCTGTATGTATGTATGCATGTGTGTGTATGTATGTATGTATGTGTATGTGTATGTGTATGTGTATGTGTATGTGTATGTGTATGTGTATGTGTATGTGTATGTGTATGTGTATGTGTATGTGTATGTGTATGTGTATGTGTATGTGTATGTGTATGTATATGTGTGTTTGTGTGGATGTATATGTGATGTGTGTGTATGTGTATGTGCATGTATGCATGTGTGTGTACACGTGTGTGCATGTACATGTGTGTGTGTGTATGTATGCATATGCATATCCATATGCATATGCATATGTGTATGTAATATGTATGCATCTGTGTGTATGTATCTCTATGTCTCTCTCTTTGCATACGCATATGTGTATGTAATATGTATGCATCTGTGTGTATGTATCTCTATGTCTCTCTCTTTCTCTCTATCTATATCTCTCTCTTTATATATATATCTCTCTCTCTCTTTCATCTCTCTCTCTCTTTCATCTCTCTCTCTCTTTCATCTCTCTCTCTCCCTCTTTCTCTCTCTCTCTCTTATTCTCTCTCTCTATCTCTATTTATAATAAATAACAAAACAATCACTTACATCGATGTAATTCTTTTGAACGCTCTCATCAAAGCCCAATTGAGATCGTCTCTTGTCGAATTCCAAAGAATCAATGTCGCAAAACAAAAGAAAAGAGAAATTCAAAAACCCTAATCTTAAAACCCTAACCCTAAAACATGTATATGTGTGTATGTGTGTATGTATATGTGATGTGTGTGTATGTGTATGTGCATGTATGCATGTGTGTGTATAGATATGTGAGTGTGTAGACATATGTGAGTGTGTATTAATATGTGTGTGTGTATGTAATATGCATGTGTGTATGTATGTATGTGTGTGTGTACATGCATATGTGTGTGTATGTATGTATGCATATGCATGTGTGTATGCACATATGTGTGTGTATACATATGTGAGTGTGTATGTAATATGCATGTGTGTATGTATGTATGTGTGTGTATGTATGTATGCATATGCATGTGTATGCACATATGTGTGTGTATACATATGTGAGTGTGTATTTATATGTGTGTGCATATGTAATATGCATGTGTGTATGCATGTATGTATGTGTGTGTACATGCAAATATGTGTGTATGTATCTCTCTCTTTCTTTCCTCTCTCTCTCTCTATCTCACTCTATATCAATCGAAAACAAAACAAATCACTTACATCGATGTAATTGTTTGGAGTGTTGTCGTCAAAGTCCACTTAATGTTTTCCTTCCTCGAATTCCAAAGAACTGATGCCAAAAATCTCTTGCAAAACAAAATAAAAGAGAAATTCATAAACCCTAAGCCTAAAACCCTAACCCTAAAACATGTATATGTGTGTATGTGTGTATGTGTGTATGTATATGTGATGTGTGTGTATGTGTATGTGCATGTATGCATGTGTGTGTATAGATATGTGAGTGTGTATACATATGTGAGTGTGTATTAATATGTGTGTGTGTATGTAATATGCATGTGTGTATGTATGTATGTGTGTGTGTACATGCATATGTGTGTGTATGTATGTATGCATATGCATGTGTGTATGCACATATGTGTGTGTATACATATGTGAGTGTGTATGTAATATGCATGTGTGTATGTATGTATGTGTGTGTGCACATGCATATGTGTGTGTATGTATGTATGCATATGCATGTGTATGCACATATGTGTGTGTACATATGTGAGTTTGTATTTATATGTCTGTGCGCATGCAATATGCATGTGTGTATGCATGTATGTATGTGTGTGTACATGCAAATATGTGCGTTTGTATCTCTCTCTTTCTTTTCTCTCTCTCTCTCTATCTCACTCTATATCAATCGAAAACAAAACAAATCACTTACATCGATGGAATCGTTTGGAGTGTTGTCGTCAAAGTCCACTTAATGTTTTCCTTCCTCGAATTCCAAATAACGGATGCCAAAAATCTCCTGCAAAACAAAATAAAAGAGAAATTCATAAACCCTAAGCCTAAAACCCTAACCCTAAAACATGTATATGTGTGTATGTGTGTATGTATATTTGATGTGTGTATGTGTATGCGCATGTATGCATGTGTGTGTATAGATATGTGAGTGTGTATACATATGTGAGTGTGTATTAATATGTGTGTGTGTATGTAATATGCATGTGTGTATGTATGTATGTGTGTGTGTACATGCATATGTGTGTGTATGTATGTATGCATATGCATGTGTGTATGCACATATGTGTGTGTATACATATGTGAGTGTGTATGTAATATGCATGTGTGTATGTATGTATGTGTGTGTGTACATGCATATGTGTGTGTATGTATGTATGCATATGCATGTGTATGCACATATGTGTGTGTATACATATGTGAGTGTGTATTTATATGTGTGTGCGTATGTAATATGCATGTGTGTATGCATGTATGTATGTGTGTGTACATGAAATATGTGCGTATGTATCTCTCTCTTTCTTTCCTCTCTCTCTCTCTCTATCTCACTCTATATCAATCGAAAACAAAACAAATCACTTACATTGATGTAATTGTTTGGAGTGTTGTCGTCAAAGTCCACTTAATGTTTTCCTTCCTTGAATTCCAAAGAACTGATGCCAAAAATCTCCTGCAAAACAAAATAAAAGAGAAATTCATAAACCCTAAGCCTAAAACCCTAACCCTAAAACATGTATATGTGTGTATGTGTGTATGTGTGTATGTATATGTGATGTGTGTGTATGTGTATGTGCATGTATGCATGTGTGTGTATACATATGTGAGTGTGTATACATATGTGAGTGTGTATATATATGTGTGTGTGTATGTAATATGCAAGTGTGTATGTATGTATGTGTGTGTGTACATGCATATGTGTGTGTATGTATGTATGCATATGCATGTGTGTATGCACATATGTGTGTGTATACATATGTGTGTGTATACATATGTGAGTGTGTATGTAATATGCATGTGTGTATGTATGTATGTGTGTGTGTACATGCAAATATTTGTGTATGTATGTATGCATATGCATGTGTGTATGTATACATGTGTTTGTGTACACGTGTGTATGTAGATGTGTGTATACATGTATGTATGTATGTATGTGAGTATGAGAATGAATATGTGTGTGTATGTATATGAATGTGTGTATCTAATATGCATGTGTGTATGTAATATGCATGTTTGTATGTAATATGCATGTATGTATGTATATGTGTGTATGCATGTGAGTATGTAATATGTATATGTATGTATATGCATGTGTGTATGTAATATGTATGTGAGTGTATATGTAATATGCATGTGTGTATGTAATATGTATGTGAGTATGTGTATGCATATGTGTATGTATGTATGTATGCATCTCTCTCTCTATCTCATTCTCTTTCTATTTCATATCTCTCTCTTTCACTCTCTCTCTATCTTTCTCTTTCATCTCTCTCTCTCTCTCTCTCTCTCTCTCTCCCTCTCTCTCTCTCTCTCTTTATGTTTCTCTAGATCTCTCTCTTTCTTTCATCTCTCTCTTTCTTTCATCTCTCTCTCTCTATCTCACTCTATATCAATAGAAAACAAAACAATCACTTACATCGATGTAATTGTTTGGAGCGTTGTCATCAAGGTCCACTTAATGTTGCCCTTCGTCCAATTCCAAAGATTTGATGCCAAAAAGCTCCTGCAAAACGAAAGAGAAGAGAAATTAGAAAAGGGAAAACACAAAGAAAGAGAAAGGGTGCTACAGTATGTGCAATTCTTACCAAAATTTCAGATCTAGAGAAACAAAGATGTAGAGAAAGAGAGAGAGAGAGAGAGAGAGAAAGAGAGAGAAAGAGAGAGAAAGAGAGAGATGTGTGTACACAATAGGTTCGGAATGTAGTTCACGCGCGCAAACTCGATAGTAGCAAAATTTGGTTCAAAATGAAAGCAAATGTCGAATTTTTGTTCTTGGGCCTGGTTAAAAGTTGCCTCGGTATAAGCATCGGTATGAGTGTCGGTATAAGCATTGGTATAAGCGTCGGTAACTTACAACAAAGTACCGATGCCTATACCAATGCTCATACCGATGCGGTGTATACTGACGATTAAATGACCGTCGGTATTGCATCCGTGGCTTTTCAAGCATTTTCAGCAGTCATACCAACGCCGAGGGGTGACCGTCGGTATGGGCAACGTCGGTATGCCCCTCATATGTTGTAGTGGTTCTTGATTGTGTCCAAAAATGACGATTTTGTCCAAGGCGGCATAGCATAGTGGTTGATGCATTGAATCTCAATGAGGAAGTCCTGAGTTCAAATCCTCACTGGACATATCCATGAGTTCCCAAAGATGGGTGTCCATGAAGTTCCCCAAGGTGGGTGCCTCTACCTTACGAGGTCAAGTGTGTGTTTTTCCAATTCATTGTACTCTCAAAAAAAAATAAAAGATGATTTTTTTAATTGGGTTTTATTATGTATATTAAATCTTCTTATAATATATAAATCCCTCATGGCATTCAAAACATTCGATCTTGTTGAAAAAAACTATGATGCTTTTGAACTGAATCGATCAAATGATTACCATTGGAAATTATGATTTGAAGTCCTTAATGACATTGGAGTTTACCACAACTTTCATAAGAGCTCTTTCCCATCGTTTTTTGCTACTTCTCTCACCTTCTCACTTTTCCATCTAGATAAATTTGAAACTCAAAGCCTCGTAGAAATAGTGAAGAAGGGTCATTTATGAGAATTCATGAGTAACTTCAACATTTTGATCAAAGAAACATGCTTAAAACCCCCAAAAATGACTCAAAAATCACATCACTTGGATACTCAAAGCTCAAAATACGGCTGTGATAAGTTTTTAGTCGTGAGAATCCACACATTTGCGTAGAATTTCATGAGGAGGCACTGCAAGATAGAGTTTTGCTTTAGCATGGAAAAAATTGCACCCAAGGAAAAAAAAAACCTTCCTCTCCACTCCTCATTTCCTGTAAGCCTTAGACAATGAGGCAAAAGAAAGACACATGAAAAGACAAAAAAGAAATAAATAATAACTATAAAACTATAAATAAAAGGTAGTGCATAGAAAGTGCTGAAGATTAGGTGCAGACGAGCTGCGCTTTCGAAAAGCTATGGAGCCGATGAAGAAAGACGGAGGTCCGTCGCCCGTGAAGAAGTCCGTCAACGCTCCTGCTGTAGTCACCGATTAAGTGATGAAGTCCGTCTGCTGAAGCTTTGAAAGTGCTGCTGCTGCGCTTCTCGGACAGCGACTTTGATCAACAAGTTCAGCTAGGTCGGTGTGAACCTATGGGAGGTTGAAGCAGAAGGTCGCTGCGCTATGTCGCTGCGTGCTGTTATCACTCCGCGATTGACGCGCGCTCCACGACGGACACTCCACGACCATTTGCTGCCGACGATCGACAGACTCGCTCCACGATTGACGCGATTGACTCTCCACGATTGACGCGCGCTCCCCGCGATTGACAGCTTCTCCACGTGTGACGATTGACGCTCCACGATCGACTGGCTCCCCGCGATTGACGCCTTGCTCCGTGGTTTAGCCGATTGATGGTTTTCTACTGCCCGATTGATGGTTTCACGATCGACGGTTTTCCCTGATTGATGGTTTTCTTCCACGATCAACGGTTTTCCTTTTTGAAAAGCGATCGACTTTCTCCTCAGCCGGCGGCTTCTTTTATGCCACGTATCTCTTCAGTACTTGGCATCACTTTGAGTTTCTCTGAAGCTTTCCGTTCGCCCCGGCTCCTCTTGTTAAGCTCTAGCCGTTGTCGTCCAGCCTCCAGAATTAAATGCTTAATGAATTAAAGGATTGAAAAAAGGGGGGGAGCTTATTTATGTAACCTCGGTAGTCTTCAGCTTTTAAAAAAAAAAAAGGAGTAAAAGGAAAAAAAAAAAAAAAAAAAAAAAGGGGAAGAAAAAGAGAAAAAGAAAAAAAGAAAAAAAAAAAAAAAAAAAGAAGAGAAAAAAAAAGAAGAAGAAGAGATTTCTTTGGGGGAGGGGTGCTTCCTTCTTTTGTGGGATTTTGGGCTTTGCCAGATGTTTCTCCTCTCAGAGTTTTAGAATAAGTTCTTCTTTCTCGGAATATTACTTTTTTGTCATGGATATGATGTCCCCCTCTCTAGTGAAAAGCAATCTGGCCCCTCCTCCCGGGGAGGCCGCTAACCTGGCCTCCTTGCTGGAGGGGGGTTCCTGTGCCGCCCAAGAGGCCCTCGAGAATGTTGAACCCCCCTTGGTCTCCCTCAACAGATCTGCAATCTTATCAACTCAGGAGGAGCTCAAGAAAGTTTGCCTCGTTGGCCAAATGTTCGGCCCTAGGCCCCCGCTCGAAACTGTGCGTCAGTGGCTTCGCAACGAGTGGTTCCCTCGCGGGCTTGTCGTTTGTAAGTGTCAGTTCTTGCCGGCAAACCGCTTGCTGCTAGTTTTTGAAAATGAAGATATGGCGTTTCGAGCCCTTAGTGTCGGAACTTGGCAGCTCGGCCGGGCGACCCTGTGCCTTTTCAGATGGTCCCCGGATTTTATTCCCGACAAATCAAAATCGCTTCGGTACCCACTTTGGGTTGAGCTCCCTAACCTGCCATACTTCTTGTACAACTTTGTATGGGACATCGTTTCTCCCATCGGCAAGTCGTTGGCCTCACGCGAGGACATCGGTGGCCTCATTTATGAAGGTGCAAGACACTCGTTCAACGCCCGGTGGCACCCCCAAATCTGTGTCGAGGCTGACCTCAGCCTGCCCCTCCCATCGAAGATCAGACTGGACTTGGGCGAAGGGGACGTCTGGGAGCAAGACATCATCTACAAAAACCTTCCCAACGCGTGCTTTCGTTGTGGCCAACAAGGTCACAAGATCAAAGATTGCCCTTTGAGACGGAAAAGCAAGCGAAATCAAGGAGCCCTCAAAAATGCTCAAGACAGCAATGGTGATTTGAATCGCTCGACGAAAGTTGAGGACTTCAAGGGTCCCCCTAATCCAGAAGCTGATGCAGACGGGTTTATCGAAGTCAGAAGAAGAAGGAAAAGAAGCCCTAGGGCAACCTCCGAGCGAAACAACAAGTCTGTTTCCCCCTCCAGCAACTTGTATTGCAATCTGGAAAAGGAAATCAATGAGTTTGACTTCCCAGGTGGGAACCAACTTGAGGAGGACACCGATGTCAAAGGCCTGGAGATCCCTAATAGTAAAGAAACCTTGCAGGAGGGCTACACTACAAGCAAAGAAGACGGCTTTACTACCAGCAACGAAGATAACATGGATAGTGAAAGCTCCATCATCGGATCGACTATTCCGGAAACGGAGCTGAAAACGGTGTCCTGTTCTTCCCAGCAGGAGGCATCCCGCAAAGGGAAACAACCTATGGAGTTACCATGGAAAAGCCCCCGCAAGAACCTATTGCTAACTCGGGATCCGATCCGAGCGAAAAAGAAAGATGAAGCTAAGAGAAGAAAGGACAAGGCTCCCTCCCGCAAAGAGGGATCAATTCAAAAATGATTGTCATCTCGCTGAATGCTAGAGGGCTAACCGACCCCTCAAGAGCGACCATCATTGGTCAATGGCTTCGCGACATTAGCCTAAACCCAGATTTTATATGTATTCAAGAGATTAAAATTGACGGAGAAGACCTCCAGAAACGGCTCAGACAGGTCTCCTCGGCCCACGTGTGGATCCCAACGAAGCACCAGCGTGGGTCCGGAGGAACGGTTATCGGTGTTAAACAAATCTGGTTTGAAAAGCTCGAGAACTCCATTGAAGATGTAAATCACCGCTGGATTGCTGTTTCTTTTAGTGCTCCTCTTTGTGTTACGATGGTTTCTCTGTACGCCCCTAACGGGGATTTGGAGAGACAGAACACTTGGGCCTCCTTAGACTCGCTTCCCCACAACGTGCTTATTTGTGGAGACTTCAACATGGTGGAGGACCCTACGGACAGATGGATGGGCAAGGGCAGGGTCATCGACAGTCGGGAGAAAGAAACCTGGGACATGACCAAACTTCACTTGGATTTGGTAGAATTCAAAGACTCGAATGGCTTTTCTTGGTCGAATCTCCAAGCGGGCGAGGACCTGAGGAAAGCTAGACTTGACAGATGCTACATCTCTCAAAGTTTTACTCATCAGTGGGGCCACCCAACCATCACGCATCGCACTGACCTCACTATCTCTGATCACTACCCAATCGTTATCACGTTTCAACCCTCCAACAAGCTCCGCAAGGCTCCGTGGTTCCACGCCAACGCAACCACCTTCTCTCTCCCCTCCATCCATCAAGAAATTACCGATGTGTGGAAGATGGCGTTCGCTTCTGGCTTGGCCCCAGCCAAGTGCTGGAGAAGTGCGGTCGACAAGTCTCGTAAGATCATGATCAGAACTAAGAAGATGCTCGAGACCGTGCGGCGGGCTCGTAGGGAAGCTCTTTACCACAGACTCTAGCGGCTCGAGGAGGAAGTGAACAAAGGAAAACACCAAGCCCAGAAAGGTCTCCGAAAAATCAGAGCGGTGTTGAGATACGAGGAAGAAATACAAAGGAAAAACTTGCAAATTTTTTTCAAGGAGTGGTGGGCTGGAAAAGCCGACAAACCCACCAAAGAGATGTGCCGCATCCTTAAAAGGAAGCACAACAGAGAATCGATCCCCCTTCTACTTGATCCACATGGCAATGTATGCAATTCGGAAGAAGATAATTTTGGCATCATCGAAGGGCACTTCACGAGACTCCTGGGAACTTCGAACCCCCTCTCCCACCATAGAAGGGACTGTATGGCTACCATTTCTAGGGTTTCCCCCCGGAGGATACCACCCAACCTCCACTCCCTGCTTCATGCCCCTAGATCTGAATCAGAAATCATTGAGGTCATTGATGCCCTCCCTCTCGGTAAAAGCCCGGGACCCGACGGACTCACTAACGAGTTCTTTAAATCCTTCAAGCTGGTGGTTGCCACCCCTCTCCGGATGGTCTGGCAGGAAGCGCTAAAGTTTGGTGCTCTTCCTTCCTGTCTAAATAATGGAATATATCAAGTTGATACACAAGAAGGGGGAAAAGAACAGAATCGAGAACTGGCGGCCTATTACGATGCTCCAAACCGGATACAAGATCATCGCCAAAGTCATTGCCAACAGAATCTCGTGCCACCTGAGATCTTGGCTTAGCGAGGACCAAAAAGGTTTCATCAAAGGCAGGTCTATTCTGGAAACCATTATGGACATTTGGGAAGGTATTCAATTTGCAAATGAGTCTAATCAAGATGTGGTCTTCCTCAAGATCGACTTTGACAAAGCCTACGACAGGCTAGAATGGGACTATATTCTGCAGTCGCTCCAAGATCTCGGATGTAGTCAGAAATTCACCAAGATGATCGCGACCCTTCTCGGAAACGCAACGACTCAAATTAACGTTAACGGAAAACTTTCGAAGGCGATCCACCTTAGAAGATCTATTAGACAAGGGTGCCCTCTGGCCCCCCTTCTTTTTGCCATCGCCACTGAGGGGCTGAGCAGACTTGTGGCGCATCATGTGGAGATTGGCAATATCAAAGGCCTCCGGCTGCCCCACGACCACAGTCAAATCATCATGAGACTATTTGCCGATGATATGAATGCGTTCGTTCACAATGATAATACTAGCCTGGAGACTTTCTGGAGGTGTCTTGCTACCTTCTGTGAAGCCTCTGGATCCAAAATCAACCACTCTAAGACCGCCTTTAGGGCTATTGTGGGACATCAACCTGGCCTTCTCACTGATCATGGCTGCCAAATCATTCCGCAGGGCCAAATCTTTCGTCTTCTTGGAATCCCCTTGGGGTTTGGCGTCTCTATGGAGCAGAGATGGAGTTGGGTGTTGGCCAAACTCGAAAACAAGCTTAACTATTGGAAAGGTATGCAAATCAACCTCGCTGGGCGTGCGATGGTTATCAACACGTTCCTCCTCTCTTCTATCATCTATTTCCTTGCTTGTTGGAGACCGAACGAGCAAGGCCTGTCCAAACTGAATAGTATTTGTAGAAACTTTCTTTGGACGGGCGATCATAACAGAAGGGGGGTGCCCAAAATCAAATGGACCATCTGCATTAGCCCTAGAGATAGCGGGGGGCTTGGTATCCTGGACATTGGGTGTATGGCTAACAAACTGGCAGCCAAATGGATGATTAAGGCTTGGTGCAATAGGGAGGCTTCGTGGGCCAAGCTGATCTTCAGAAACAAGAATGAGTTGGCTCTCATGGGGTTCCCAAACTGGAAGAATCTTGATATCATGACCCTGCTTTTCTCCCCGATCCCCGTCTTCCCGAAAGGATCCAATCTCGTGTGCTCCCTTTGGAAGGGCTGGAATAAAGTCAAAAGCTTCACAAGAATTAGTGAGGACTGGAAGTGGGCGGCCGGAATCAGACAAAACGACTCTATCTGGTTTCCGATACATGGCATCCGGAGTGTGGAATCGTGGAACATTCAAAATGCCAAGAGGTTATGGAACAAAGGATTCAAAAAATGGAAACACCTCTGGAAACATGACACCCACAGCTGGATCAACTTCGAGGATATTGACCCTTGCATAAACATCTCCTACGAAGAATGGAACACTCTGCAAAGCCGCTGTCTCGCATGGGATCGTCACAAGACTCGCCTTCTCATGGGACACGACACACCGAACTCGCTCGGTCTCAAATGGCACAATGGAAATAGCCTACTAAAAATCCCGAACATCAAAGAATCGGCTGACCACCAGTTCAGCCTCAACAAGAAGTGGTGCCTGTCTTGGACGCGGCTTCGGTGGGACATGAAATTCATGGGTATCTGGCACCCCCTTATAGAGATTAAGAAGTCTGTCCTCTTATGGCAAATTCTTCATCGAGGAATTTGGACCAACCACAAGGCTAGCAAACTTTGTGGGACTCCTCCGTGGTGCAAACGCTGCCACCGCGCTATCGAAGATGTCCCACACATCTTCCTTACTTGCCCCAACTCCTACAGAATCTGGCAGACGGTTGGAATGAAAATCAGACTTCAAAATCAGCTTAGCTGGAAACAAATCCTTTTGGGTGAAGCTATCGGCTGCTCTGCGACACTCTGGAACGCCATCAGAGGGGAAGCCTTGTGGAAAATTTGGCGGGAGAGGTGTGCTCTCAACTTCGGCGATCCCCCCAGGGAGTGGTCGATCGAGAAATCATTATTCCTCCTTGGCAAAAGGATTGTTAACAGCAAGAAATCCCCCCCCTTCAGACACCATCAAGTCCTCCTTTTGATCAACAACAAGCTTAAACCCAAGTGGGCCCCGCATGAGGGCGACGAGAGGGTGATTAACCTTCTCTGTAATGCAACCTAGGATTCATTCAAGCTTCCCCTGCTTTGTGGGATTTGGGGGGTCCCGTGGGCACTAGTCCCCTTCTATTGTACCTTTGTTTCTTAATTTAATTCAAGTCCGGGAGAGTAGGCTATTGCCGAACTTCCTTTATATTAAAAAAAAAAAAAAAGGTAGTGCATAAGACACACATAGAACATATACACACATGTGGAGATAATGTTACCATTGATAGAGCTACCTTTTGGAGTCATCAAATGTATAGGTGTGCAAAAGGAGATCACTTGCTAATTGCAAGAGTTTTAGGAGTAGAATGGTTGAGCCGACAAGGCCACTTTCTTTGTAAGGCCTCTTTCTCTTTGCTTCATTTTTTTTTCATTCAATGATGAAGGTTTTGGGTGGTGATGCTTGTTGATTCTACTCTTTGGTGGCTTGGGGTGTGTTGTGAAAGCCTCTTTTGCCCTCAGTTCCATTGGTGTTATTTAGAATTTGGAGAAACTAATGCTTCTATCACGTCCAAAAAATGGAAAAGCCCTAAGATTGATTGTTTGTTTGCTTGATTCTGACATCTAGAGGTCATGTTTCCATTTACATCATCAATTCATAATTGCCCTTGAACACCGATATAATGAGGGCTTGGCCACATACATTCTCAGTCTTACCAGTGCCAATCTTGGGAGCTCATGGAGTTTTGATCTCTAAGTAAGTACTTTTCAAGTTCTAGTTCCAGTTCTAATCTTGTTCTTTATTCTAGTCTTATCTAATCTAGTATGTTACATATCCTAATTTGTCTTGTTGCAATGATCTCATAGTACAAAATCCTATCCAATTATTTCTTATACCTAGTTCATCTCCTTCAAGGGAGTTCTTGTAACCTAAATATCTTGCTTCATACCTACGATCTCGAGTGCTAAGAGAAAAGAGATAAGGAGGAGATCTCTCAGACTCTCTCACATGGATCTTTGCCAAGGCAACCTATGAATTCTCTGTTAAAAGTACTACTTGATTAGAAAATAAATTTTTCTCAGTGGGTAGAGTAGCAGCTTGAATCTTCAATTCGTCCTATGTGCTCTAACTTGTCTGAGTTCATTTTGAATGATCTGAAGCTATTCGCTAGCTTCTTGATGATCTTCAGTGATCTCCTCTATGTGGATCTCTAAACCACTGATCTTGTTTTTTTAATAACTAAACTTCTCCTTTCGGGATATTGGCCCTTTATCCTAATGCTTTATGCAATTCGGTAATTTGCTATTTCAATATCAACAATTCTGAATGCATATGATCCATTTGGGTTTGAACAATATTGCAAACACTTTGATCTTTTTCCATCTATAGGGAGCACATTGTCAATAGCCTAGCAACATCTGTAATAGTGCTAGCTTAAATTTGATAGTCCTTTGGGATCTAGGTATATATGATCAGTGAATAACCAATCATTGGCAATTGAATTTGACGAGTTTGATTCATCCACGGATCAGGGTGCTTGCGATTGAAAGATGGAAATTGTATCGAACGAGATTGTTTGATCTATGAGAATTGATCTACTTCTATCTATCTTGAAGTAGGTGGCTAAAAGTTTAGAAACATGGAGCTTTGTGGTTGTTGTTGTGGGTTTATGGGTAGTCCACATGATGGTTGTTGTTGTCTTGTCTGAGTAGGATGTTGTGGTTGACCTTGACAGCCCATCTATGTTTGTTGTTGTTGTTGTCCTCATTGTTGTTTTTGTTGTTGTTGTTGTTCTTGTTGTTGGTGCTATCTTTGTCTTTGCACATCTTCTTCTTTGATAGTCTTCTATCGATATTTGGCTTTAGCATCCACAGCAGCCACATCGTGTTGTTGCTATCAGAGCTTTGCCTCCATTTGTTCCTGCATATTCTCCATTGTTGTTCTTCTTTCACCTATTGTAGTTCTTCTTGCACAATATTTACCCGAGCTCATCTCTCCGCATTCTAAGGATATGTTAATGGTCATTTACCTAGTCATTTACGTGCTTGAAGAAAGTTTTCCTCATTAACAACAATGAACTATCGCAACCCATGTAAAAGAGCTACAAGAATCAGCAACGATAGAAGAAATCCAAGCTTTGTATCCCATTGTTGAGTCTTCTTGGTAGGTTGACACATTCAACACACTTCCTTCTTAAGTCACTTGTGTTATCGTTAGTGTCCATGTGAAAGGCCAAATGGCCACTGGAAACTTCTTTGTATATGCTCTTTAATAAAACATATAGTGGTCTGGTCAGTCACAAACTATAAGTTTGACCGCATTTGTAAGCCCTAAGAAGTCTGTATTCATGCTCCTTGTGTACTGTGTTTTTCTGCATATTCTGTAGTCTTTGTGTGGAGTACCGTGTGCGGCCTTAGGAGGTCGGTTTTCTACTCCGAGGATATTGTCATGGAGATCACGAGAAGGAGAGTGCAGTGTGGTGCATCACCAAGGAAGTACTTCACTGGTATCACAGTAGTTCGACGCAAAAGATTTGTTCCTTTTGTGCGAGTGAAGCAAGGCTCTCCCCCCCCCCCCCCCCCCCCACTTCTCTAAGGTGACTAAGGTGGCGACCAAGGCATAGACCTTGGCATACCTTGTCATCCGAGTCACCAAAGTCACCGTTGGCGTCATTGGCTGCACGCGAGGGAGGACCTCAATGATCAAGGAATATAGAGGTTCTTGGTACTTCACGAAGGTCACCCATCCCATTATTGTTCCCCCCGGAGCTTGCTTAATCGTGGCAATCTCGTGCCACTAAGCTACACTCTTGTGGTGTCTGAAGAAGGGGAAGGAATAAGCTCGACATCACCTTGAACATGTTTTGGTCCCTCAAAGCTTCATTCTTTGCTTTTAAAGCCTATTTTTGAAGCATTTTTGGGGTGTCTTTTGGAGTCGTTTTGGAGTACTTCCATGCATAGTTCTCTTCATAGAGATCCAAGAACATCAAGAAGAGTGTTCTTTGTACTTCTCTGACATTAAATATCAACCTTTGGGGCTGTGTTTTCAGCCACACTCGTAAAACTATAGGTTTCTGAAAGATTTCAGTTTTGGTGGGAGAAGCTGCTGCAAATTTATGCAGGTTTTTTGAGCCAAAAAAAAAAACATCAAATTTGACACACACTTGCAGGTGTTATTGCCTGGTTTTTTGGGTTGTGCATAATCAATAAGTGGGGCCCCCTCCCTCTCTTAACATGTGGACCTAGTTGTCTCTTATCACTACTGAATTGTGCTTACCTTCAAGACAATCATCAATCTCAAGAAAGCCCCTTGATTTCATGCCAATCCATCAACATTCTCTTTTCCCTCAATCCAATTGGAGATTATTGCAGCCTAGAATTGGGCCTTTGCCACCCTCTCATCACCAGCCAACTACTAGAGGATGATGGTTATAAAGACACACTAGAACTTCATCAAGACTCAAAAGAATCTTCAAACGAATCATAAGGTTAGAAGGGAAAATCATCATGGACGGCCTAGGTGTCTTAACAAAGAAGTATACATAGGTCACTCTCAATACTAGACAAGGCTATAGAAAATCAAAAGCATGTCGAGATACAAAAACAAAATACAAAGGAAGAATTTGCAAGTATAATTTAAAGATTGGTGGGCACAAAAGGCAAACAAACCTACGAAAGAAATGTGTGGCCTCCTGAAGAAGAGGCAATCAAAGGAAGCGGTCCCTTTCATGATGGACATCGATGGGGTTGAGTGCAAGATGGATGAAGAAAATAGTATATTGATTGTCAATCACTTTACCCACCTTTCAGGGGTTTGCACGCCACTTTCTCCTCATAAGTGTGATTGCATGGCCACCATTCTAGAGTTAGAACCAAACCAATTCCACAAAATGTGAATCCTCTTTTTTAAAATCCCATTTTGGATTATGATATTCTTGAAGTTATTGATTCACTTCCTAATGGCAGAAGCTCGGGGCTAGATGGCCTCACTTATGAATTTTTCAATACCTTCAAGCAGTGACGTCTATTGCATTACATCTGGTATGGTAAGAGTCTGTTTCTTTTGGTGCACTGCACGAACGTCTCAATGAAGGCATTATCAAGCTTTTTCACAAAAATGGTAGCAAAAATAGGATTAGAAATCATCATCCAATTATGATGTTACAGATAGCTTACAAGATCCTTGCTAAAGTTATTTCTAGTTTAATTGCCTATCACTTAACAAAATTGGATCAGTGAGGATCAAAAATGGTTCATCAAGGGGAGGTCCATCCTTGAGGCTATCATTGATGTTTGGGAAGGTCTTGTACTCATGTGGGACTTCATTCTCCAATCTCTAAAAGACCTAGGTTACAGCCAAACATTCATTAAGATGGTCTCTACATTACTGGGAAATGCAGCAGTATAGATAAACATCAATTACCAGCTATCTCAAGCTATTCAATTAAAACATTCTATTAGGCAAGGATTCCCCTTGGCCCCTCTTCTCGTTGTGATAGTTGTTGGTTGTCATGACTGCCTTGTTAAACATCACACATGTTTAGGTCTTATTCAAGGCCTATTTCTTCCCCTCAATCAAGACTAGGTGATCATGAGACTCTTTGTTGATGACATGAATGCTTTTGTGCATAGCGATCTGGCCAGCATTGGTACCTTTTGGTGTTCCCTAGATACTTTCTATGAGGCATCTAGCTCCAAAATAAACTACTCTAAAACCACTTTAAATCCATTACTAGGAATCCACCTCAAATTTTGGTTGACCATGGTTGTTAGTTGATCCCGAAGGATCAAATCTTACACCTGTTAGCTATGCGGATGGGATTCGATGTTTAATGGGACAATGATGGAACTGGGCTCTTTCTAAGCTTGATAACAAGTTGGCATACTAGAAAGGTATGTAGGTCAACTTTGTGGGGCAAGCCATGGTGGTTAATAGGTTCCTTCTTTCTTCATTTATTTACTTTGTCTCTTTTGCTTGAGATTGAAGGATCAAGAGATTGGCAAATTGGAAAGAGTTTGTGGAAACTTTCTATGGATGCAAGACCCTAATAAAAGGGGTGTCTCCAAAATTAAATGGGCTACTTGCATATGAAAAAAAGATCAAGGTGGTTTGGGGATTCTAGACATTGTAGGAATGGCTAAACAATCCTTGATTGGGAATGATGTTCATGTGTTCAAGATGTATAGTTTTTTCTAGAACTTGCCAACTTTTACAAGATATTCATCAAAGATTACTCCAAGATAGTGACATCTTACAAAGCTTACAAGAAATGCAAAATTTTCATGGACCGAAGAAGCAGAAAATTCTTTCACACCTTGAAATCAGCATTCACCACTACTCCAATTCTAGTTCATCATGATTCTAGCAAGCCCTTCTTTCTAGAGGTAGATCCATCCGACTTTGCACTAGGGACCATTCTATCCCAATATGGAGATAATGGACACCTACATCTAGTTGCATATGATTCAAAGAAGTTTTCCTCTCCAGAGATTAATTATGAAATCCATGATAAATAACTTCTTGCCATAGTGGACACATTTGATACCTGGCATCACCATCTAGAAGGTGCAGCCCATAAAGTTACTGTGTATACAGACCATAAGAACTTAGATTATTTTTTGACCACCCACATCCTCAATAGAAGGCAACCTCGATGGAGTAAATTTATCATCCAGGATGCCAACAATGTCAGTGAGATGCCTTGTCAAGAAGATCTTACCTTGCACCAAAGAGAGGTGAAGAGTGCTTTGTTCAACAAGAGAGTATATTACTCAAGCCAAAATTAGACGCTAGCTCTTCAAGCCATCATGAAGATTTGGCCTTGATCATTTGATCCGTGAGACTCTACCACAAGATGAATTGTTTTGTAACGTTAAGCAGAAAACTTAAGAAGGAAAAGTTCAAGAAGTAAATGAATTTAAGGAAAAAGATTGATTACTATTCTATACGAACCTATTGTATGTCCCTCTAGGAAATCCCAAAATCCAAGTACTTCAGCAACGTCATGGAGTGAATAAAACAATAGAACTAATATCAAGGGATTTTTGGTGGCCTCAAATGTTGAAAGATTTCAAAGAAAATATACAAGTGTGTGATACTTGCAATAGATCTAAGGTAACAAGACATAAACCTCATGGCCTCTTGTAGCCTTTACCTATTCCAAAAAGGCCATGGACTTCTTTGTCTATGGATTTCATCATAGATCTACCAAAGTCAAATAATTATGATGCCATTCTTGTTACAATGAATAGATTTACAAAGGCAATCACAAGTGCAGCCACTACTGGAATTTGTCTTTGATACATCTTTAGAATTCATGGATTTCTTGATGATATTGTCAATGATCAAGGTTTGCAGTTCGTATCCAACTTTTGGAACATTCTTTGCAAGCTCCTTGGTGTTCAAGTTAAACTATCTATAGCCAATCATCCACAGACTCATGGACAAACAAAATGGGTGAATCAAGTCCTAGAACTATATCTCTGATGCACCATCAACTATCATGAAAATGATTGGTTTTGAGCACTTACCATTTGTGCAGTTTGCCTATAACAACAGTGTTCATACACCTACCAATCAAACTCCCTTCTTTGCAAATTATGGACAACATCCAAGGATGGGTATAAAACTCTCAAATCATGTCAAGAACCCACCTTCCTAAGATAAGGCCCACTACTTGATGGATATTCACAAAGAACTCAAGGAAGAGATCCATAGAGTGTAAGAACAATATAATTATTATGCAGATCAGCATCGTGTTCAAAATCCAGCCTATCACATTAGGGATAAAGTGCCGTAATTCAAAAATAATCTACTGACTTCAAGGTCTTGTGTAAAGCTAGAAAATCATAGATTTGGTCCACTCACCGGCTTGGTAGAGATTAATCCAATCACTTTCAAGCTCCAGTTACGAAGTACCATGAGAATACATCCAATTTTTCATGTGTCCATGTTGGAACCAAATCTAATTTCACCCTTGAGGGGGGAGAGACCTAGCCCTTCACCACCTATCAAGATTAATGATCATGAAGAGTTCAAAGTCAAGCATCTCCTAGATTCCAAAATATCTTGAGGAAGATTGGGGTACCTTGTTCATTGGAAAGGGTATGACATCAATGATCGTACTTGGGAACCTACAGAAAACCTTCACAAAGCACCCATCATTAACTAGATAACATGATGTAGAACTCATCGCTAGAGGGGGGAGGTGATGTCATGGAAAAGTAAAACATCCTCATCATCAGATTCCATGTGAACTTTTATATCACATGATTGGTTCAAAATTTTGAGAAGTTAATGCTTCCATTGTGTGCGAAACATGCCAAAACCCTAAAGATCGATTGTGTACTTGCTTGATTCTGATATCTAGAGGTCATGCTTCAAATTGATGACATCATCAATTCAAAACTGCCATTGATGGACCACCCTTGAAAACCTATATAAGGAGGGGTTGGTCACATACATACTGAGTCTTACCAATGCTAGTCTTGGGAGCTCAAGGATTCATGATCACCAAGTAAGTACTTTCAAGTTCTAGTTGGAGTCCTAGTCTTGTCTCTTGTTCTAGTCTTGTATCTTGGACATCCTCTCTTGTCTTGTTGTAATCTCATAGTATGAGATCCTTTCCACTTATTCCTTGTATCTAGTTCATCTCCTTGGATGGAGTTCTTGTAATCTAGAGATCTTGTTTCATACCTACGATCCCAGGTTTTGGGATCTTTTGTATCATCTCTAGTTGAGTACTTATCTATACCTATCTATCACAGGTTATGGGACTTCTTGTATCAATTATATGTTCTTGTATTATTTCCCTATGTGAGTGATCTTGTAACCAAAAGTGAAATTCTAAAATCTTGTCTAGTCTAATCAGAGGACACAATCTAGTGTTCCCTTGACACTCTTAGTTCACTGCTTTTGTTTATCATCTTCTTGCTTCTTCTCATTTGAATCAATAGCTTTCTTACTATTTCTTTGATCTCCTACTCAATTACTTTTTACTTGATAATCTTTGATTGGTTTCTTATATTCTCATATTTCTTTTCATTTTCCTTTATCCTTTCAAGCTTTAGTTTCCTCAAAACATGACCTTCTTAACCTCATCCCTTTTTAGTTTTCTTGTCACTCTCTTGTGATTTTCACTTTCTTGTTCATATAATTTCTTCTCTCTTTCAAATCAATATTGGAAATGTGTGAATTCATAGAGAATTGATCCATTGGATACTTCCACAAAATCTTCTACCTGATTGCATCTTGTATATGACTAAATCATCTATTGAATAAGTTTGTTATGTCTCTATTTGCTCTTATTCTTGATCATTTGATGCAAGTGGCTCTACTTTATGAGTTGAAGAGCTCGCATTTTGAGCTAATAAATACTCATATAATTTCCTCATTCTGCCTTTGCCCCAATTTACTCCTAAGGGAAGCTTTGTCTTGAAATCAAAATAAGTCTTATCAATTTCAATCACCAATCATCATTTTTTAGCTTTGTTTTATGCTTCACAAGCATATGAAAAGTTGCACATCATGTCACACCAAACATATCTCTTGCTTTGAGTATTCTTTCTCTCATTTTGTCCAACATGTTGGAGTTTTACGTACAAAAGCATGCTAATAGCACAAGGAAGAAGAGGAAGCTTGGAGCACAACACACAATATTGAATGTATTACCAAGAGAATGTACAAAGATAATTAGCCCATTAGGGTAATAGGCGTACATACAAGCCGGGGGAAAAAAACGTCCTAAAGAGGGAAAAAAGTACCCCGGTAGTTCTAGTGTGTTCACACACATCACTACCTAAATATATCAACAAATCCCCCCTGGGAGTGATGCAGTGAATAAGGAGCTGGCATTCATGTATAAGGAAGTGCAAAGCTATGTGGAATCAACCCAAAAAAGGAAGTAAGCCCAAAGCTTTATAGAAAGCTTCAAACTTCTCCCTAGGCAAAGCCTTTGTAAAAAGGGTTGCAATGTTCTCCTATGTGGGCACATATGCCAAACTGATCTCTCCAGTAGAGAACCTCTTCGTGCATAATGATAGTGCACCTCAATGTGCTTAGTGCGAGCATGGAACATAGGGTTCTTCGCAATTGCCAATGCGCTCTGACTGTCAGTGAAGATGGTGGTCGTAAAAGACTAACCAACACCCAAATCAGCCATAAGGCATCTGAGCCACACACACTCAACAGTCACTGTGAAAGCTACTTTATAGCCTCACAATTGGAAGTGGCCATAGTAGGCTGTTTCTTGGTCAACCAAGATATGCATGAGCTACCAAGCATGATGTAAAAGCCACTAGTGGGCACACGAGTGTCATAGCAACAAACCCAGTCAGAGTAAAAAAAAGCATGTAAATTTGGCGATAGTGATCCCCCCTTGGGATAAAACAATCCAAGTCGCTGTGTACCACTCAAGTAGCGAAAGATGCACTTGTCCACCTGCCAATGCTTGGCACCTAGGCAATGCATAAACCTACTCATATGTGAGATAGAAAATCGAATATATAGTCGAGTAATGCAGAAGTAAATCAAGCATCCAATAGCTTGTTGATAGAGAACAACATCAAATGCATCTCTAGCATCATGAATAGAGTGGCAATAGGTTTATAGTCTTCAAGGCCAAAACACTGCACTAATGTATCAATATATTTTGTTTGACACAAAGCTATTCCACCATCAAATTGCATAAATTGAATCCACAAATAATGATGCAAATGCCATAATTCTGACATCTCAATTGAGGCATGCAAATCAGCCTTAAATCAACAATATGCCTCTCATGAGGACCAGTGAGCAGCATGTCATCAACATAGACAACAATGATCAGAAGCACATCATTTGCATGCTTAACATATAAGGTACTCTAAGTTGGATTGTTCTCAAAACCATGTGCAATTAGGTAGGCATGTATTTTTTCATACCAAGCACATGGTCTCAAAGTAATGGCTAAATAGCATCTTCCCCAAAAACAACATCACGGCTAACCAAAATGCATTTAGTTTGTGGATGATACAGAGGATAGCCTTTACTTTTAGAATTCTACCCAAAAAAAATACATTTCACTACTTTATCATTCAATTACCTACGTTGTTGTTCAGGCACTAATGCATATGCCAGAATACAAAAAACATGTAGGTGAGCAACAGATGGCTTACAAGCATACCATACCTTTCTCCTCCTAATTGTTATCCAACTCTAATTTAATTTTCTTTATCCATACTCTTTGTTTCTATTTAATTTTTATTTTCTATTGTTTTTGTTACTAATTCCTTATTTCAAAAATAAGTAATCCTACACAAAAAAAAAAATACAACAAAAAAATACATTTCCTAACTAAACATTAAAAAAAATTATAATAATAGAACCTAAAACATGTACTCGCTCTCTCTCCCTCTCTCTCTCTCTCTCCCTCTCTCTCTCACCCCCTCCCCCCCTCTCTCTCTCTCTTTGTGTCTCCATCTATTTTGATCTCAAGCATAGGAGGGAAATGGTTGCTTCTCTTGGCGATTCACATAATTCCCAAGGACAACATTCTGTAATAGAGTCCAATTCTAATTGAATTGCCCTCATCCAATTTGAATCATCACCTGCATCTTTAAAATTGAGTGGCTAATCAATAAGAAATACATCCACTGAAGTATTTTGATGGTGATGCACCACAGTGCGCTCTCCTTCTCGAGAGCTCCACGATGATACGCTCGGAGTAGAAAACTGAGCTCCTAAGGCCACACACAGTACTCTGCACAGAGGCTGCAAAATACACAGAAAAACACAGTACACAGGGAGCAAGACAAACTTCTTAGGTCTTACAAATGCGATCGAGCTTATAGTCCGTGACTGACTAGGCCACTATATGTTTTATTAAATAATATATACAAAGAAGTGTCTGATGGCCATTTGGCCTTTCACATGGACACTAACGGTAACAATCTCCCACTAAAGGCCAACATGGCCAAAGTAACTATGGGAGAAAAATAAAGAATGATAAAGAATACCTGAGTGTAAGTATACAAACTATACCTCCCACCTGATAGGCATGTTACACAATATACAAGTGACTGTGTAAGATCAAGAATCAAGTAACCCCCATCAAGTGACAACAGTGTCGAAAGCTATCCTGTGGTAGAGCTTTAGTCAAAGCATCTGAAGCATTATCTTGAGTGTGAACGTTCTCAAGAATAATGTGCTCAGTGGCTAAGCAATCTCTAATGAAGTGATAGCTCACCTCAATGTGCTTGGTCTTTGCATGATAGACCGGATTCTTAGCCAAAGCAATGGCACTCTGACTATCATTGAGCAAGCAAGGTACATGCTTAGGTAAACCCATATCACAAGCAAGACGAGAAAGCCACAATGCTTCCTTACATGCCTCACTTGCTGCAACATACTCTGCTTCTGTGGTGGAAACAATTATACACTCTTGAAGACGAGATCTCCAAGAGATAGCACCTCTAGCAAAATGAAAAATGTACCCGATGTAGACTTACGATTGTCTACACAACCAGCATAGTCAGAATCTGTGTAACCAATAATGGATGCTTTCCCTTTACCTAAGTGTAGACACTTGTCCTTAGTGCCACTCAGATATCTCAAAATCATCTTGACTGCTTCCCAATGTTTCTTGCCAGGATTAGACATATATCTTCTCACAACGCCCACTGCAAATGCAATGTCTGGTCTTGTAGCTACCATGGCGTACATGAGACTACCAACAACAGACTCATAGGGAATTTTGGTCATGAATTCCTTTTCCTCATGTGATTTGGGGAAATCATCCTTGCTCAATTTCACATATGTGGGTAAAGGTGTACTCAATGCCTTTCCACCCTGCATATTGAACCTGTGAAGTACTTTGGATATATACTCACTTTGAGACAAGTATATGCATATTTTACTCCTATCACGAGTAATGCGCATGCCAAGAATATGTTTTGCATCCCCCAAATCCTTCATATCAAATGTCTAACTTAACTTCTTTTTGAGAATTGACAAGTCATAAGAGGACTTCCCAGCAATCAACATATCCTCGACATAAAGTATCAAAGATATCAAGCTGCCATCTGATCATCTCTTTGTGTAGAGACAATGATCCTCATTGCTTCAAGAATAGCCTTGAGATTTTATAAAAGCATCAAACTTTTGGTACCATTGTCTAGGGGATTGTTTAAGTCCATAGAAGCTCTTCTTGAACTTACAAACTAGAATTTCCTTGCCAAGAACTACATAACCCTCTGGTTGTTCCATATAGATCTCATATGTAAGATCTCCATGCAAGAAAGCAGTTTTCACATCCATTTGGACTAACTCTAAGTCCTCCACTGCAACGAATCCAAGCAACATGCGCAGTGTAGTCATCTTGACCACTGGAGAGAAGATTTCCTCGAAATCAACACCATGTTGTTGCTTAAAACCCTTTGCAACAAGTCATGCTTTATACTTTGGAGAAGCACTATCTGATGTGAATTTCAGCTTATATACCCATTTACATGGTAAAGCTTTCTTGCCATTTGGCAAAGGTACTAAATCCCAAGTACCATTCTTGTGAATAGAATCCAACTTACTCTTCATGGCACACTCCCACTTGACATGATCCTCTGTCTGCATAGCCTCTTTGTAGCAAGAAGGCTCACCGGCATCTGTTAGCATAACAAAATCTAAACCTGGAACATATCTATCAGGTGGATGTGAGACACGTGCAGAATGTCTCAATGGTTGCTGAACAGGAACATGTGCAGACTGATGTGAATGGACATTCTCTTGAACATCCCTATGTGCAGCATTTTTAAGCATGCTAACCGGAGGACTAGTATCCTCAAACACCACTCTTCTCACTTCAACCTCCTTAATGGGCTGTTTATGCATCTTAGACTCATTGAAAATGACATCACTACTTCTTATCGCTATCCGTGTTTCAGGATCCCATAAACGATATCCAAATTGTCCTTCTTGACCATATCTAAGAAAAATGCATTTCTTTGACTTATGGTCCAACTTTTATCTAAGATTCTAGGGTATATGAACATATGCTTCACACCCAGAAACTTGAAGATGATCATAATATGGTGGCTTCCCTGTCCACAGCTCTTGTGCCACTTTCAAACCTTTGGCAGTACTAGGTGAAAGAATAATCACATGAACTGTAGTCAGTACTGCTTCTGCCCAAAAGCCTTGTGAGAGGTTTGCATGATGCAACATAGAGACTACTCTATCTTGAATAGTTCTATTCATCCTCTCAACTATTCATCTTGAATAGTTGTACAGGGGTATAAGGAGCTGTAAACTCTCTATGAATCCCTCTAGACTGACAGAAAAGGCTGAATTCATGTGAATGTAAAGCCTTAAGCTTAGTTCCTTTTTCAGTCTCAACTGAAGCAGCCATTTTTTGAAAGTAGGGAATACCTCATCCTTCGATTTGATAGGATATACCCAGACTTTTCTAGTAGCATCATCTATGAAAGTGACAAAGTAAAGAGAACCACCCAAGGACCTAGTGGGCATAGGACCACACACATCTGTATGGACAAGATCTAAGGGCTGAATTGAAGAGTCAATGTGCGTTCTATGCACATTTCTGGTTTGCTTTCCATATTGACAATGCTCACAAAATGAAAAATCAGAGAAAGATAACACAGGTAAGTAGCCAGAATGAGAAAGATTTTCCATTCCACTATGAGATATATGGCCCAAATGACCATGCCAAATACAAGCCATAGGCTGTTCAGTAACAACTAACAAGTGTTCTTTCTGTGATACAAATAAAGGATAAAGTGAGCCAACTTTGCTTTCTTTTGCAATAAGCGTATTTCCCTTTGATATACGAAAGGACTGAGCATAGAAGACTACCTTGTAACCAAGGTCATCAAGTTGACCAACTGACATCAAACTGCGTGATAACTAAGGTACATTGCGTACATTATGCATAGTAAATTTTGAACCATCAATGAACTACACAACCACATCTCCAATCCCCACAATGTCACACTGGTAAGAATCACCAAGTCTCACGGTACCAAGAGACTTTGCTGCATAATTAGAGAACCATTCTCTGTGTGGTGTCACATGGAAAGAAGCACCATAATCTAGCAACCAGGTGTGTGAAAGAGAATCAGCCATAAGTGCCTCAGTTGGCATAGTACTATCAAGTGTCAGCACATTAGCATCATTAGAAATGGCATTAATTTCTTCAATCTTCCCAGTCGAAGTAGATGGTCCAGGTAAGTGTTTAACATGCCCATCAACATTCTATCCTTTACCTTTAGCATTCTTTAATGCATAACAGTCTTTCTTCATATGTCCTTTCTTACGACAATAATGGCATTCCATATCCCTCTTCCTTGATTTACTTCTACTCTTATTCCATTGACCATTCTTTTCCTTGTTCTTTCTCCTGCCACGTTGATGATTCTTTCCTTGGTAAGAATCACAAACATTATATGCATCTCCACTCTGAGTGCCAACCATAGATTTTCTATGAATCTCTTCACTCAAGAGTGCTCCACATATGTCATCATAGATGAGTTTACCACCAGGTGCACTATTGCTAATAGCTCTGCAGAACGTATCCCATGATGGCAGGGTGCATAAAAGCAATACTGCTTTCATCTCATTATCCATATCTATTTTCTGAGCCTGTAACAGGGAGAATATAGCATCAAACTCATTTAGATGAGCAACAACACTATCTGTGTCCTTCATGCGAAGGTCATATAATTTTCTCATCAGGTACACTTTATTCGATGTCGTCTCTTTTTCATATGTATTGCATAACTTCTTCCAAAGCTCCTCTGCACTTTCACAATCTAATACTGTAAAGTAAACATTATCTACCAAGTGCAAGCGAATGGTAGACCTGGCCATTTCATCTTACTCATCCCAATCATCTTCATCCATGTTAGCAGGCTTCTTTAAAATCCCATTTACTGGCTTCCATGTCTCCTTTGAATTAGCACATCTTTAATCTGGTTCTTCCATAGAGCAAAGTTTGTGCCATCAAATTTCGGATCTCAAAATGGTCTTTGCCCTGCAAGTTAAAGCTCCTCCTCAGAACACTAGCACTAGACCCTGATCCACTAGATGTGCCTGAGACCTCTGATGCCATGATGGTAGAGAATTGAATAGAATGATAATGGAGCTAGAAGAGTCCGAACACCATCGAATAAGTGTATCAAGGAGTAAATTGACCACTGTATAGTTGACTAAACCAAAAATCTGGAAAACTTTTGCCAGAGTATCCTTTGCAAAGTGAGCATATGATCAATGTCAAAATATCATAAAACTGCAAGTATTGACATGTTTTCCTGCATAGTGAATCACTGACTCCAGTGCATATAACCAGTTACCCAACTGAAGCCAACTAGGCTTATCGAGCACCTATGAACAACTATCATACATCTCCTATGGCGAGGTTGGGTAAGTCTTCCACCTACATCACCGAAGAGAGCCTGACATCTGGGTGTCTCCCAGTTAAGAAAACCTCACCACAACCCTCTTTATCAAACGTAAAAGGCTTTATGCAAAGAACGTAACCGTTATATCAATGACCACATGGAAGTACATAAGCGGTATCCACAGAAGCGTACATGGTGTGTATGTGCTCAATATATGCAGTAAAATGACACCAAAAGACTGAATACACAACCCAAAAAACTAGCCAATAACACCTGCAAGTGTCTGTCAACTCTGATGTTTTAGGCTCAAAAAACCCGCATAAATTTTGCAACAGCTGCTCCCACCAAAAATGAAACCTTTCCAGAAACCTGTAGTTTTATGAGTGTGGCTGAAAACAGCCCCAAAGCTTGATATTTATTGTCAGAGAAGTACAAAGAACACTCTTCTTGATGTTCTTGGACCTGTGTGAAGAGAACTATGTGCAGAAGTACTCCAAAATGGCTCCAAAAGACACCCCAAAAATGCTTCCAAAATAGGCTTTGAAAGCAAAGGATGAAGCTTTGAGGGACCAAAACATGTTCAAGGTAATGTCAACTTTATTCTTTCCCCTTCTTTAGACACCACAAGAGTGTAGCTTAGTGGCAAGAGATTGCCACGGTTAAGCGAGCTCTGGGGGGAACAGTACTGGGATGGGTGACCTCCCGGGAAGTACCGGAACCTCTATATTCCTTGATCGTTGAGGTCCTCCCTCACGCGTAGCCAATGGCACCAACGTGACTTCGGCGACTCAGATGACAAGGTATGCCAAGGTCTATGCCTTGGTCTCCGCCTTAGTCAAAAGCCTTTGGGGGAGGGTCGCTTTGCTCACACAAAAGGAACAAAGCTTTTGCCTCGAACTGCTCTAATACCAGTGAAGTATTTCGATGATGATGCACCACAGTGTGCTCTCGTTCTCAAGAGCTCCACGATGATATGCTCGGAGTAGAAAACCAAGCTCCTAAGGCCACACACAATACTCCGCACAGAGGCAACAAAATATGCAAAAAAACACAGTACACAGGGAGCACAAAGACAAACTTCTTAGGTCTTACAAATGCGGTCGAACTTACAGTCCGTGACTGACTAGGCCACTATATGCTTTATTAAAGAACATATACAAAGAAGTGTCCAATGGCCATTTGGCCTTTCACATGGACACTAACCGTAACATCCACAAAGTTCATTTGATGCATAGAAAGATCTTGCTCTTGTTCTACCAAGTAAGGTGCGCTCAACTTGCTACCTTGCAATGTCTTTTGCAATCATTTTGGCATAGATTGTGCATCCTCGATAGACATGTGTTCCTCATGTAATACATCATCAAAATTTCATTAGAAGTGCGCTGAATATCATGCTGAATTTCAGCCATATATGGCTAAAAATTTTACAAATTTTCTTTCATGTTTGGATGGAAATTTTTAAACATCGTTAATTGAAATTATTCAGCCATGCTTCTTTGCAAGTTTTGCAAAAGTTTTAGCCATGTTTGATAAGACTTTTTAGTCATGTTGGCTTATGATTTCTAGTTCTTTGGAAGTATTTGGGTGGTTTACATGGTATAATGATGCGTACCACTTTCAAACAAAGCCATGAGTGTATCAAACACATCTTATACGTTAATTTTTAGGTGAAGTTTACATTCAAGTAAACGATAAGCTGAATTTCTAGCAAATACCACATCTGAATTACAATAATTATGTATCTTAATGGATGATATAAACAATAACCTTTAGTCTCAGTACTATATCCAGCAGATATACATTCCTCTACCCTATCGTCAATTTTGTGATGTTGTTGTGATGGAACATGAGCATATGCCAAATAACTAGATATGCACATACGACTAACCATTGGCTTCCACCCATTCTAAGCCTCATAAGGTGTAACAAATCTCAATGCTTTTGTAAGAAATGGTTCAATACATAGTTTACACACATGACCACTTCCATCCAAAACATATGTGGAAGATGCTTCCTTCAACCATACATCGTGCCACTTCAAGAAGTTATCTATTCTTGCACTCTACAACACCATTTTGTTGAGATGTATATCTCACTGTACATTGGTGAAAAACACCTCTTTCACAAAGAAAAGCATTAAATTCATCTAACATGTATTGGTCACCAGTATAAGATTTATTCTTTTTCTCAACTAAGAGAACATGTGCTCCAAATGGAGAAGAAATAGGCCTTGTAAGTCCTTTTTGAAGTGAATACTTATCTTTGTTTTCTACTTCCTTTCGGTGAAAAGTGTTACCATTAGTGTCCATGTGAAAGGCCAAATGGCCACCGGACACTTTTTTATATATGTTCTTTCATAAAACATCTAGTGGTGTGGTCAGACACAGACTGTAAGTTTGCGTGCATTTGTAAGACATAAGAAGTCTGTCTTCGTGCTCCTTGTGTACTGTGTTTTCTGTGGATTCTGTAGCCTCTGTGCAGAGTACTGTGTGTGGCCTTAGGAGCTTCATTTTCTACTCCGAGCATATCATCGTGGAACTCTCGATAAGGAGAATGTACCATGGTACATCGCCATCGAATCCCTTCACTAGTATCAGAGTTGTTCGATGCAAAATCTTTGTTCCTTTTGTGCGAGTGAAGCGAGCACCCCCCCCCCCCCCCAGGCTTTCTCCAAGGCTAGCGACTAAGGCAACGACCAAGGCATAGACCTTGACATACCTTGTCATCGGATTCACTGAATTCATCGTTGGCACCCTTGGCTGCACGCGAGGGAGGACCTCAACCATCAAGGAAGATAGAGGTTCCCCTGTACCCTACCATCATCATGGGATATGTTGCACAGCTATTAGCAATAGTGCACCAGGTGGTAAACTCATCTACGATGACATATGTGGAGCACTCTTGAGTGAGAAGATTCGTAGAAAATCTATGGTTGGCACTCAGAGTGGAGATGCATATAATGTTCGTGATTCTTACCAAGGAAAGAATTAGCAACATGGTAGGAGCAAGAACAAGGAAAAGAATGGTCAACGGAATAAGAGTAGAAAACACTGAGTCACAACAAAGGAGAACAAAGACATGTTCTCTATTCCTTTTTACCTAAAGACCATGATATCAAGCAATAAAGTGGTCATTTCACAATATCTAGAAAGAATCACTTGTTCTTGCTTGTAAATATTGAGTAGAAGCTTGATCCTATAACCCAAGCAGTCAAGATAGATATGTTAAAATGCTTGGTGCCATGAAAACTAGTTGTTCAGCATGATCAAGAATCCCACATCATGATCTTTGACATAAGAGATTAGAGTTGAAGGTACAAGTAAGAATTGGCGAAACTCCTTCATTACATCTAGAACCTCAACAAGCACAGACTATAGCTGATTAAAAGCTACTCAAAAATTGCAGTACATGTGTTGCAAAAGTCCAACATTTTAACAAGGCAATTAAGATCATCCCTTTGTATAGTTAAGATCTTCATTGAATGTTGGGCCATATTCATAGCATATGAAATAAATATCACAAAAGCATTCCCAAGAGAAGATTATAATCAAGAAAATTATATTAAGAAACATTCACACATTCATCAAAGAAATGCTCAAGATAGGTCTAGCTTTGCACAAAGTGGAAGCAGAACTCGACATTATATTTCTATTAAAATGATGTTTACATTTCATGTATGTTTTGCAAGAATAATAAGACTCTACAATAGAAGCTGATCATAAGTTTCCTCAGGCTCATGTATAATGAGATCCTCTAGAAAATTAGAACACATCTCCTGCCTCTCTTGCTCCAAGATTGGCTCATCAAGGTCAGCCATGTCTCCAAGTTCATCTGCAAGTGGGGGAACAGGCTCCCTTGAAGCCGGTTGGAATCTCTCTTGTGTCTGCAATGTGCTTCCTTCCAACCTCTTGGTCTTCATTTGGGCATTCATTCAACCCATTGATTCTCATTCTAATGAAGCTCACTTGAGCATCATCCTTCTCCACAGCTATGCAGTGCCTGAACGTCTTTAAGGAGCAAGCCAGAGTCGTTCCTGAAACAGAAGAAAACCACTTAGAGGCCAATCAACATCATAGCTAATGAGAAACGTTACAATCGAAATTACTTGTGCTTGAAAAAAGGTCTAGGACCCAGTCATCATCATTGGAGAATAGTTGAATCAATCTCATTATGAGATTTTGTGGCTTCTGATAGGGGTTAACCAATGTCCTGTCCCCAGCTACATGACGAAGTTTCTTGGTAACGGCTGAGACATGAGCACATTGGAGATCCCATTCTCATTGCAATGCTCCCTAACTCTCCTTTTGCTTACTTCATCATATTAGCCAATTGTAATGCATTCAGTGGAGCTCACAAACCTATGCAAAGGACTTCACCCTGCCAACGAGAACTATAAGTGAGAGAGAGCATCATTATAGCCACGGAGATAGAAAGAAGATTACTTACCATGTGAGGCACTCCACAGCATGACATCTTGACTTCAGAGCAGTTGAAACAGAGAAAGATTGGTCTCTGCTATGGAAAATTACTATCCTCCAAAGAGGAGACATAGTCAACTCTGCAAAATCAGTGACCATCTTCCGAATCTGAGGGTGTTTGAAGGGCTCGTCATTAACTGATCCCAACATTCTAAATCCATAGGGTATGTTTGTTATAAGAAGGGAGAAATGCTTTCTAGGCACAACAATACAAATATTATTTACATCACTACAGAATACATTGTAATATATAGGCCTAAGAGGGTCTAGGGGATTGGAGAAACATTTCAGATCAGGTTCATCATCAAAATCAATCTCCTTGGCTTTCAGTCTGGATTTCTCATGCCTTGCTCTTTGAATGTGAGCCAGGAATGCAGGGGGCAATCATCTACCACCTGTGCAAAATTACTTTTCTTTGGTTTCTGTAGAAACAAGTGGAAAGACAATTAAATGAGCTCTTTGATATACCAAAGAAAACATGAGGAATCGATGCCTGGCATCGATTTCGTGTCTGGGTCGATGCCAGGCATGGACTTTCTACTGAAACTCGATGCTTGGCATCGATATCTCGCATAAGTCGATGCATGGCATCGACTTATGCCACCAGGTCGATGCCAGGCATCGACTTATGCCACCAGGTCGATACCAGGCATCGACATTTAGCAGTAAGTCGATGTCAGGCATTGAGTTGCTACTAAAAGTTGATGTCTGGCATCAAATTGGTTAGGTGAATCCAAGCATCGAGTCTAATAGCAAACCAGGCATCCTCTCTGAAAAAAGAACCTACCCAATCACGAAACAGGATAAAATATTTTGACAAAGCTTTGTATGATGAGGTGGTTGGATAGTCTGCTTGGACCTCTGTCCAAGAAAAGCAACCCAGCCTCTTCATCATCACCTCCTGAATCTTCATGTATACTTTATGACTAGAGTCACAAAAATGAAAAGGAGACTAGGTTAGACCAGAAACATGGGAGGAGGGAAAAAGGATCTAAGAATACCCGAAGCAAGCTCCCCACCAGGTGCAACAATACTATCCTCAGAGCTAGAGCTTGACTCAGAAGACTCCTCATCAGCAATTCTCTTCTTTTTCTTCAATAGCTTTTTCTGCATGCACTGCTTACCCTTTGCCTTTACAGGGGTTGTCATCTTCTGTTGTGTTGGTAAATGTTGCCCTGGATCCATGGAATCAAATAAGATTCAATGAGTCCCTACATATCTCTGCAAGCCTCTCTAGAACACAACACTCAGGGCACAAGAAATCCATCTTGCATATTACATTTCGTAACCCCTTCGATGTCTCTACCAGGACAAGGAGGTTGTCGGAATCCTCATCTTCATAGTCTAGTTTGAACACAAGGCCATACTGAAAAGCCTGTGTTGTCGTGATCTTGCCTCTCCCGTACGCCCCTGTGAACACAAGAAGGACTGCATTCTTTTCTTCCACATATTGAAGGCACCACTCCAAGTTTGTCATGTCTCGGAGTGGACGATCTATCCATAAGACCTCTATGTCCCTCGACCTTTCCTTCCTAGTTGCATCATCCTCAGGTATTTTGATGCTACTCTGTCCACCAGATGACATTCCAACCGGATTGCTGGCCTTCTCAGAGGATAAGGATGCAATGTTTTTCTTCGATTTTGCTTGGTGACCAATGCCTCTATCATGTTGTTGATTCAAAGAGCTCAATGTCACTTTGAACTTCTTGAAGGACCTCTCACCTTTTGACTCAACATCCCTGAAATGGACTCAGAAATATTAGCTCATACATTAATGTGTTTTTCAAGCTACAATGTCGATGTCAGGCATCGACTGTAGGGTGCAATATCGATGCATGGCATCGACTTGAGGGTGCAAGTCGATGCCAGGCATCGGCTTCATGTGCAAGTCGATGCCAGGCATAGAATTGCACACAAAGTCGATGCCTGGCATCGACTTGCACCCTCAAGTCAATGCCTGGCATCGACTTACACCCTCAAGTGCATGCCTACCATCGACTTACATCCTCAAGTCGATGCGTGGCATCGACTTGCACCTAAAAGTCGATGCCTGGCATCGACATGCACCTAAAAGTCGATGCCAAGCATCAACTTGCACCTAAAAGTCGATGTTAGGCATCGACTTTGCACCCTAAAATCGATGCCTCGCATCGACTTTCAGGCCACATTCAATGCCAAGCATCGACCTTCCAGGTCGATGCCAGGCATCGACTTGAGGCTGTAAGTCGATGCCAGGCATCGACTTCAGGGTGCAAGTCGATGCCAGGCATTGACTTTTAGGTGCAAGTCGATGCTTGGCATCGACTTGCACCCCAAAGTCGATGATTGGCATCGGCTTGCACCTAAAAGTCGATGCCTAGCATCGACTTACGCCCTTAAGTTGATGCCTCGCATCGACTTGCACCCTCATTGGATCTAGACTTCATGAGCTTAGAAAAATAAAAACCTAGAAAGCATACTATTTACTCAAACATACAAAAGGAATCTTTTTTTGTGGTATGATTTTGTCTACCTCTAGGTACTCTTGCCAACATTCTTCTTCTCCATGAGAGTTGCCTTGCTGATTTGCTGAGTTCTGTGCTCCTTTGCTGTCTGTGCTCTATTGCTCTCTCTTGCTCGTGGATTTTGGAAATGAGAATGATCTCCTCCTCTACTATTTATAGACACTTGGGTTACTTGAACCAGAGACTAACTGGATCTAACTAAATGAATCCATTTTCTAACTAGATCAGTCAACTGATCTAACCAAGAAATACCACTCACACAAATAGGCTGTTTCACCTCGAGTTTAGTGATGTGCGGATAGAACCTTGCACACAAGGTGCTTCTTAATGCAACGATTTAATTATACATGTTCATGAAATTTACACTTCAATGGCAAGAGTATGGTATGTACATGAGGAAGGATAATCTCATGTATAAATTGTTTGTTAGAATCTACTACTTGGGGAAAAATCAAGTCTAAGTTGGGTTGAATATGGGAGATTAATGGCATCTTTATAGTCTTAGCCTTTTCACTTCAGTTCATATTCACATTTATCTTCCAAAGGTAAAATTTCTTCTTGTAAAGTCACCAATGGCACTACTCCCTTTGATAAGAGATCCAACGACTTTAATATCTAATCCAATTGGAACTCAACTTGGATATATTTTGATTCACTCATAATGCTAAAGCTCAATGACTCATATCTAGTTTGAAATCAACTGTGTATCTCATCTTTCAAAAGTGAATCAAATCTTTGGTTCCCTTATTAGTTTGAAAACATCAATCGTGTATATCTGACTAATTAAGTACTTTAATTTTAGGCTTTAAGTACTTTAATGTAATTTGATGTTTAATGCACTTTAATGTACTGTAATGAACTTTTGATTTCATATCTACTTGATGTGACATTTGATGTGACATCTTCACTTGATCTCGGACTTCTACTCATTTAAAAAGGTAATTCATCTTCAGTCTTCTTTGAACTGAGTGAAGATGAGCTCAATCTTTTCAGTGGATTCTTGGGCATCAGCTTCCTCTGCTCATATTGATACAGTTTTGGATTCATTGTTCTCAGTTGACCCTTTCCTCATAAGTGATGATCCCTATGGTTTAGAACGTGGTGATGATTCTATGTTTTCTGTTGAGTCATTTAAGTAATCCAATTCACAGTGCAATGATGCTCAACCAAATGCACTTCTTGATCTCCCATCTGATCCAACCATTGATCTCCCTTCTGACTCAAGTGCATGTGGAGCAAAGGAAAGGCAAAGCACGCTCAATCTACATTTTAAAAGAAGGCCTTGTGAAGTAAGTCAAAAAAGATTTAAATTTCTTACTTCAGATAGACAGATTGCATTGGATATTGTGAAGCATTGTTGTGGTTTGAAATGTTTGTACAATTTAGGAATGAAGAAACTAAAGCACCTAAGAGAGAAATTCCTCCATTTAGATAGCGAAAGGCAGGATATATACCTTGTTTCTCACATGCAAATGATTGAGGATAACATGTCAGTAACAGGTGTTGCTTTTGAATATTTCTTTAGTCAAGGGATGTGATGTTGTAGGGCTGCATTTAAGATTGCAATGGGTGTGGGAAATTTTAGAATACATAGGGTTCAACAGGGGCTTATGAATGGGGATCTCATTTTGGATACGTTCCATGTTAGGACCAAAGGATCTGTTGGACGTCATGCAATGAATTGGATGATGAACTATTTTAGCTTGCATTGTGAGGTTATGCCTACAACTGGAAGGTTGCACTTGTCAGATAACTTTACTCGTCGTGAGGTATTTCAAATATATAGAGAAGACATGGAAAATAGAAATGAGAAGTATGTGTTGTATCGTCACTTTACTCGATTATGGAATCAAGAGTCTAACGATGTGTCTATTCCTCGTAAAGTTAGAATGGGTGAATGTTTAGTTTGTGCCACTTTGAAAAACATGGCAAAGGGGGCTACAACACCACAAGAAAAGGATAATTTTAAAAACCTTCTTAACAACCATCGTGAGAGTCAAGCTTTAGAAATAAAGAAAGCAATTCATCATCGAAGTAAAGCACTGAGTCTCAAAAATCCGGAGCATTATATGTGTTTGTTGATCGATGGTATGGATAAAAAAAAACTTGTTTGCCACATTTTTATTGCATCCTAAGGACATTGGAGATGAAGTCCTTGTGCAAATGCATTTGGTTGGTGCTTTGGTATACAATGGAACTATAATGTCCAAGGTTTTCTTCACATATCTGAATGTGCATAATGATCCAAACCTTACAGTTACTGTCATTCATCAGGTTTTGCAATCATGGAAGGGTCTTTTGCCACCAACTCTATATTTGCAACTTGATAATACTGCAAGAGAGAATAAAAAATCTACAGTCTTTGGATATTTAAGCATGCTTGTTGATAAACAGGTATTTCAGAAGGTTAAGGTAAATTTCCTTATGGTTGGCCACACTCATGATCACATTGATCAAATGTTCAGTACCTTCTCTAAGAAGTTGGCACGTAACAATGCTTTTACTCTTCCGATTTTATCTGAGCTGATTTCAGAAGCATATACTCCAAAACCAAAAGTTCAACACCTCACACAAATTTATAACTTTAAGCACTTTTTCTCAATGGGCCTTGATAACAGTGCTAAGGTTTTGGTTCCATTGCACAATATTAGTTTCAACCATGTATTCTTGATGAGGAGGGTTGATGAAATAACCCTTTTATTTGCAAAGCAGTATTCATCTTCTCCTGGGTGGAAGCCTAAAGAGGGATGCAGATTCTTATTGCAGGTGCCTAATTTGTCTCTGTATGGTGCAGAACAATCACCATATGAAGATAAAAACAATACAAAAAGATGTGGAAATGTGGTTGATCAAAGTAAAAGCTCGATGCATGCACTCATTGAAAAGAAGAGACATATTGAGCGTGCAAAAAAATATGTTGGAGATCAAGATGTATCTTGGTGGGAGGACTTTTTCAATCGTCAAGAAGAGATTATACAGGATACGATTGCATGTCATTGACCAATTGATGTTCCATTCACATGGGATTTTTGTACACAAAGATCAGTGAATGTGGCCCAAGCATGTAATGCAGATGCACTTCAAAGTTTTATACATCCACTAGAAAGAAATATTATGTAGACCCAAGGATGACAAAACAGGCAGAAGCAAGATGGCAAGGAAATTTAATAGAGATAAATGTTGGAACACTTATTGCAGTACTTGCTGATGGTGATGAGGCTACCAGACCATTTTGGATTGAGATAGCTAAAGATATTGATCAGAGAAGAATAGAGGCTTTGATGGTGCATTGGTATTACACTAAAAGTAGTAATGCATTCACAGGTAAATATAACTTAGAAATGGTGTGTGATACTAAACGAACAGGCTCAAAAAAGAAAAAGAATATTCAAAGCACATCCACTCTTAAAATGGATGATGCAGATATTCTTGTTTATGATTTTTCCTTGACAAAAACAGGTCACTTGAGGAAAGCAACCATCAACATGATAAAGCAAAAGCTTCTAGATGTATGTGGTACAACAAATCATAGGCAAACAAGAAGATTTTTGCATGATCCTGCAGAATTTGGTATGTACGTGGATGAAGATAGAGCTCTTGTGGATATAGAAGAAGAAGAAGAGAGCTCTCAACAGTATGAGACTGAATCAAGTGCATCAGATGATGAGGGTGTAGACATAGATCGATATAGTTGTGAGTTGCATTGAAACTCTCTAACATTTTTAGTGCTTATGTAAATGCCTCAAAGTAGTTTGGTTAATGAAACCATGTTTCATGGAAATTTTGAATAACAATCAGATATCCACCCATTGAAAATATGTCTTAAATGTCATTTTTGTATAAGAATTATTCAGTTTTACATTCTTTATATAGATTTTAGACATGTCAATGTCTTATCATATAGATTTTGGACATGTCAATGTCTTATCATATAGATTTTGGACATGTCAATGTCTTCTCATATAGATTTTGGACATGTCAATGTCTTATCTAGTGAAATTTTGACTACATTTTGAGCTCTTTTTTTATGAGAAAATAACAAAAAATGTCAAAAAATCACATGTTTTCATTTCATTTTTGAAATATATGTATACTGGTATAAAGGAATCTCAAACATAAGTTGCCATTTGCTTGATTTTTGAAGAGGGTGTTCTCTTTTTATGACATAGTTCTCGTTTGTTACGACTCGCTGTTAGAAGTAAATCAAGGAAGAGGGATATGGAATGCCATTATTCTCATAAGAAAGGACATATGAAGAAAGACTGTTATGCATTAAAGAATGCTAAAGGTAAAGGACAGAATGTTGATGGGCATGTTAAACAGTTACCTGCACCATCTACTTCGACTCTGAAGATTGACAAAATTAATGCTATTTTTGATGATGTTGATGTATTGACACTTGATAGTACTATGCCAACTGAGGCTCTTATGGTTGATTCTCTTTTCCACACATGGTTGCTAGATTCTGGTGCTTCTTTCCATGTGACACCACATAGAGAATGGTTCTCTAATTATGTAGCAAAGTCTCTTGGTACTGTGAGACTTGGTGACTCTTACCATTGTGACATTGTGGGGATTGGAGATGTGGTTGTGTTGTTCATTGATGGTTCAAAATTTACTATGGATAATGTATGCCATGTACCTCAGTTATCATGCAGTTTAATGTCAGTTGATCAACTTGATGACCTTGGTTACAAAGGGCAATATGGTTATTGCAAAAGGAAACAAAGTTGGCTCACTGTATCCTTTATTTGTATCACAGAAAGAACACTTGTTAGTTGTTACTAAATAGCCTATGGCTTGTATTTGGCATGGTCTTTTGGGCCATATATCTCATAGTGGAATGGAAAATCTTTCTCATCCTGGCTACTTACCTTTGTTATCTTTCTCTGATTTTTGTTTTGCAAGCATGGTCAATATGGAAAGCAAACCAGAAATGTGCATAGAATGCACATTGACTCTTCAATTCAGCCTTTGGATCTTGTTCATACAGATGTGTGTGGTCCTATGCCCACTAGGTCCTATTGGAGTTAGACGTCTGCGGAAGCACGCGAACGGTGTGGAGGTGATCACAATTCGGGTGGATCGGGTCCGGTCGTGGCACACACAGGGTGTATGAAGCTAATGAATGTTGGAAGGTTTAAGGAAGTGAAAGTGAAATTAGTGTTGAGTATGGAGAAGAGAGAGATGTTGAAATGATTATGGGAATGGAAATGTAGGAGTGCAAGTTAGATTTATGAACATGAATGATAAGAATGCAAGAGAACCATACACAGGAATCAAATTTGGAAGGAAGAATGGCCCATTGAAGGAGCTTCTTAAACACTTCCTAATTATAATCCATATGCATAGTCTTCTTTGGATGATATGTATGCATGACGAGAATAGATGGAATCCTTACACATAAATCAGTTTCGAAAGGAAGAATGGTCCAATATTGGAGCTTCTTATACACTTTCAGAAACTAATCAATATGTATGGGTATGTATGGATTATATGCATGCAAGTGAATTATGATGATAGAGTTTAATCACAAGCTCAATGAAATATCCTCACTGGTTCAACGCAATACTACAGAGCCTTCTCACACATAGAAGAAAATAGAAGACATGTAAAAATACTTAAGAGATTGAGAGACAAGAGACAAGAGACAAGTGAAAAGTGACATGAATTAAAAGGATTTGAATTAAGATACATGTATAAGATCATCGTGATACGTCAAGCTAAGCAGTCTACTGATCAAGGGCAGTTCCGACCCTCAAACAATGACAGTTCAATTGAATGTCACACATAAGAAGATGAGTTCCACTTCATTGATCCTATGTATGTCTAGGCTCGTAACGTCTAACTAAAGAAGTTTAAGACTCATTAAAACTAGCTCTAACTCACTCATACGCTCCACCGAGGGTGAGTCAAGATAGAGATGCTGGTTTCAAGAGCCTATCCTAAATTGGAGTTCTAACTTAAATTTGAAACTAGGTACTATACTCATACTAGCCCACTTTGGATCCTCACTCGCTCAACCGAGGGTGATCGTCTCAAGGAAACCTTAAGCTAGCAAGAGCCCTATGGATGCCTAACAATGATGATCTAGGAGTTTGGAGAGGGGTTTATATAGTTTTTTGAATGAACTTGGGCCCTTGGATCTAGAGAAATCAACTCTCAACTCTAAGATCACTACTTTCGGTTACAACCGTTTGATTAATCAAATCAATGGCTTGGAATTGTTCTTTCTATCAAATCTAGTGTAAAGGAGTGAAATTTAGGCGCCTTCATTCTCCACCATTGAATCTGGGATGATCTAGACCCTCGGATCAATGCTGACATCAATTTGGATAGGATATGCCACTATTTTTAGAGAAAAGTTGCATTATTGATCTTTAACTATCAAAAAAGTCTTTTTTGATGAAAAAACTCGTGGATTCTCCTTGCTTTAAGCATAAGTTCATCTCCACTCTTGAATATGAGCTCATCTTGATCGTACAACATGGCTCAATCAGCTTTCACCATGTGGCAGCCCTTCAACCCTTCAATTTGCTTAAACTAGAAAACTGTGGTGACCTTGAAAACTGGACTTTGTGCTCTTTGACCCTCCAAAAAGGCTTTGATGAAGATGAAACTTTGTAGGACTATGTTTCCAAAGATCTCCTTCAGGAATATGCAGAAAAAACTGTTACCTAAATCTCCCTTATACAAGTTTGACTACATTTGGAAGCTTGCAAGGTGGCATTAAGGTGTCTAGGAAACTCTGATAGCCTTGAAACTTTGTACAAATATGTAGCCACATATGGTCTTTATACATGCCAAACCATATGGCTAACAAAAATTCCTATACAAGATTTTGTAGGGTCTAAGTGGAAAAATTACATTTTTTACAAAATGCACATGGCATATCAATGTGCTAGAAAATCCATTTTCATGTGAAATTTGGGCCATAGACTACCTTTGATAGGCTTTACAAGTATATGAATTTTCATGTGATTTGGAGATATTGAAATTTTTGCCCTAATTTCCAAAGTTTGACTAGCTTTGACTGCTACCCTAGATTTGCTCGATTTCTTCCAAAGTTTGCATGTGAACTCCCTTTGACATCCTTGATGAATCTTGGACTTCTCAGGGAATTCTGGCTACCTTCACCGAATGTGTTTCCTGTAGGCCTTCATGAGTGAGAGAGGAGAGAAAATCTCGACGACATTCGCCCCCACTAAACCTGCGATTCCTCCGGAAGCGCCATTTTAGCATCTGTGAAAAACAAAATGTTCCAGGCATCAAATTCTTTTATAGGCAACATAAGAAACATGGAAGGAAAATTGATTATATGCATGAATGAGTAGGTAATGTGACATGAAGCAAAATTTGCATGAAAGAAAGAATTGAAACAAGCAATATGCATGAACAAATAGGCAACATATATGCAAATGAACAAGCAACATTGATAACAAGAAAGAAAACAATCAAGCATCAATATGAAGTGGAAGTGGATGTATTGAGTCGTTTTAAGCACCAGTTCCTCTCATCTTCAAGAAAAATTTGTACCTTTTTCATAAAGTAATCTACCTTAAATACGATTATAAACAAAGATTTAAGATTTTCAAGAGACATCTTTCATCTTTAGCTTATTTTAGATCAACTTATTTCCTACATAAATATGAATATGCTCTTTCTCTAATAACATGCAAGGAAATCTACTCCATAATGCATAAATCTGCCTATATAGCCCGTGATTTATTCTACTTTTTTTTTTTAATGATGATGATGATGATGATGATGATTCGGCAACTGTATGGTTACAATCACTTTTTTGGGGTAGAAGAAAGTGTAAACTTCCTGGTAACATGTAGCAGTTTTTTTTTTTATGACGGGGAAAAATTAAACCCCGATACAAGATACAACCATTTTTTATGATGGAGAACAGTCGTTTAAACTCCGATACAAGTGCTGTGAGGTGGACTAAAGATGTAGAAACATGCAGTAGCAGGAGCTAGGACTTCAACAATTATGCTTTCGATACAGGATACATATGCATGTTTATATATGAAAGTCATGTCACCAAAATAAACCTCCAAATCTACATGTCCTATCTTTCCATAATCCTAGATTATAACCAATTTCTTAGTAGATAAATTACTACTCAAGATACAATTTTACACAAGTAGAGAAATCATCATTTGCCTTTTTTGACTCAAGTGATGTGGATATGTAATGCAATGCAAAGACTGAAAACAAACATGCATGAAACAAGAATGGAAAAAAAGTAGAATGAACTTGAAAAAAAACAAAGCAACATGAACTTGGAAAATTAATGATATTTTTATATGTTTTTTTTCATATTTTCTTCTCTTTTTTATTTATTTTTTTATTTTTTTTATTTTATAACATGGATCCTCCTGTTTATGAATCGGCCTCATTGTTGTCATCTTCTTCAATGCCCTCATCCAAAATGTACTCGTCATTATCACGTTTCTTGAATAGCTTTATCATTTTACCTGCAATCAAAGTTTTTAAGAGCAACATCATTTAATTCACAAAGAGCATACATACCATTGTTGTTGACTTTTGATACAATCTATGGCCCAAACCACTGTTGAGTGAGCTTTTTGCATGCATCATATTGAGACTCAAATGTACTATCATAAATGAGCACCCAGTCTCCTTCTTCAATTGGCTTAGGACGCAATCGATGAGTTTTATCAAAATAATGCTTGTTCTTCATTCTAGATTCTCTTAATTTTTCAATGGCATCATCAAGTCTTAATTTACTTTGTTCTAACTGTTTAATGCGCAAACTCAAAAAATCATCAGTAGACATGTTTTCAGACCAAGGAAAATTTGACCATGTGGAAATATGAGACTGAATTGGAAACAATGGTTTTTGACAGTACATGAGTTCAGCAGGCATATACCCAGTAGTACATGTGCATGTCATTCTATCTGCCCAAAGTGCAAAAGGTAAGAATCTAGGCCATTGTTTGATGTCACTGTTACATGCTTTAGATATGGCTTTCACAATAGGTGGATGCCCTCTCTCTATTTTACCATTGGTTTCTGGATTATATGCAGTAGTGGGAGACAAACGAATACCGTGATGTTCAAAGAACTCTTTGGCTTCTCTCGCATTTAAGTCTCCACGATCGGCAACTACTTTCTCTATGTACCCAAAGCGACTTATGACATCTTCAAGCAAGAATTTGCAAACATTGTAAGTGGTCTTAGAGCGTAGTGCACGTCCCTCTACATGATTATTTAAGTCTTCTGTTGCAAGTACAATGTAACGCATTTTGTCAATACCTTTAGGCATAGTTATAAGATCTACTACCCACTTATAGTGAATACAAGGTGGATAAGTAGGATGCAACGGATCTCTATGTTTGACTGATGAATGAAGTTGACAAGTAGAACATGTAGAAACATAGCTACTAATATCAATGTACATCCTAGGCCAATAATAAGTACTTCTAATTTTTTCATATGTTCCAAAAAATCCTTTATGACATGCCCATAATGTCTCATGCATTTCCTTCATTACTTGCAATTGAAGACCTCGTTTTCCTAGGACTCGTTGTGGATTCTTAACCTTACCCTTAGCAATACTCCAAAGATAACCATTACATAGGAAAAATTTATAAGCTCGTTTCCTAATGTTACAGAATCTATTCGTAGTCCAACTAGGTAATGGTTGTAGTGTACTCAGATACTTTCCTATGTCTCTCCATTCATTTTCGTACTCAGACTCATGAAATTGCTCATACTCATATATATGTGGAACATAGTCAATTAAGTTCACATTCTTTATTAGATCACTTTCAAGATCATCAAATCTAGCTCTCGATAACATATCAGCAACTGAATTTGACTTACCTGAAATATGAACTAACTCAGGATTTATGAACTGAATATATGAGATCCATCTAAGCATGGCTATATCAGGAGATGAACAATTGGCTATCATTCCAATGAGAGGAAAACAATCAGTCTCAACTTTGACATTTGCACCAATGAAATACTTTTTCTATTTTCAAAGTTGTTACCATACCCCATAGTTCTCGTTTGATCTGTGGATATTTTTGTTGTGTTTCATGTAAAATTTTGGCACCAAACCTAATTGCATATCTATTCCCTTCACTATCATCTTGACTTATGACCCAACCTATACCAATAGGACTAGTATCAACAGTCAATATAATAGGTTTGTTACCAGAATAGTCTACACGCTTAAGGATGGGAGCTTCAAGCAATAATTTCTTCAATTTACGCATAGCTTGAGTGTGTTTGTCAATCCAAATAAATTTGCATTTCTTCCTCAACAAGTCATAGAGACAATCAGCAACATGAGCAAAGTGTGGAATCCAAATAACATAAAAGATGCAAGCACCAAGAAATCTACATACCTCACTCACGTTGTTACATGTTTCAGAAATCTTGCTAATGGCATCAACTTTTTGTGGGTATGGCTTTCGACCATAATGGCCACATAAATGTCCAACAATAAGAACCTCGTTGACACCAAAAATAGATTTCTCTATGGAAAATGTGAGACCTACCTCTTCAAATCATCGAAATATTCTTTCACAATCAGAGATATGGTCAAGAACAAATTTAGGACATCCTGATGAGTCTAAAGTAATATCCTTTACACATTCCTCACTCCCTTTAATTGGAATATCATCAATGAATGGCATAGTTATATGAGGGATAAAATCATGTAAGATCATATTCATAGCACTCATCATATGAGCCACAGAATTGGTCGCTCCTTGAGGTAAAGTACACATTCACACTAAGCCTAAAGGAGTTTTCATTGTGGTTATGTCACGACTGTCAATTGCTAATTGGAATTGGTCATATCCCGAATATAAATCACCCATTGAATACATAGAATGTCCTGAAAATGATTCAGCAAACTCATCTACAATGGGTCATGTTCCTACATTCCTTATGGTGACTTTATTGATAGGTTGGAGATCTTGAATAAAACGTAGTTTCCCATTCTTTTTGGCTCTAAAATTCTCATGTTTATCTTCTCCTTAAGTAGTTTCATTAGCTCATGTAAATGAGCCTTTGGAGCTGGTATAGGATGAAGATTCCATGGAATATGTGGAATAGTAAAGATTATCATGGGTGCAACTAGCTTAGGATCTACACAACCAATCTCATGAGGATACATAGTAAAGGCTTTTCCATGGCTACGTATGACTCTCTCAAATTTATCTCTCTCTGCTAGCAAAAGAAAGTCATCATCTCTACCAATTTTCACCTATTTGATTGTCTCATCCGTGAATGTATGTCCTATGTCTTTCTTATCCCGAAGAATTGGATTGTTTTTCACATCAATAATTTTTTCATTACTTCCTTGGGGTAATGGTTGAGCTATGGGTTTGATTTTTTTGTCTACAGTTTTGTACTTTGTTTCAACTAACGCATCATGTGTTTGGTTAAATTTTGAGCACTTGTCAACATTGAGAGCATATTCCTGGATAAGAGCATACTCATCAAGGGAAGAGAGAAGAATAATATGGGAATTAGAATCTTGTTGAAAACATAACTCTAACTCCTCAAGAGTAGAGAAACAATGAGATGTTTCAATCACATGCTCAATGTTCTCATCATGTTCCATGATTTTGTTGTTTTTATAATTTTTTTGGGTTTTTTGGATAAAAGACTTGGACAATTGACTCTTATGAAGAAAATCTAATCTATAATGTGGAAAACAAAGTGACAAACTATTGTACATGTTGGTTGGATGCGAGATGTCAAACCAATATCCACTGTTGTCCCGCTCAACAATGGATTCTATCCAAAATTTTGATCATATGTAGCTCCAAACATGAATCGAGGTGCACAATCACTACAAGCATGCTCATGACCCTAAGTAACAATAGGTTTCTTTCTAATTGACAATCGATTCCTAGGATGATTCACTCCTACTGTCATGAATTGAATTGATTGCATTCCATCCTTCGACTTAAATCTAGCATAGGTAGACCCATCATCCATGGCTTTAGTTTCCATATGACTCTCACAAATAAGGGGTTGACCTAAGAGAACTTCATAGGAGCAATTATCTTGAATGAAAAAGTGAAACTCTTCTGTGATTCCTCCTATGGATATGGGCACACTAGCACAAGCTCCAATAGGGTACCTACACCATTATCTGTAGTTCTCATACGCCATCCACAATCTTTATCTATGGGCCATCGAAACTTATCATAGACTTCTCTTGAAATCACATTGATTTCGGAGCCGGAATCTACTAATGCATTTATAGTGATAGTGTTCTTATCATTTCCTATTTTAACATGCATCTCTGATGTACATCTAGACCAAAAATTTCTTTTAAAGTGACTTTCAGGATTTTTGTCATGATTTTCATGGTCAGGTTGAATAGGTCCTACGAAATTTTTATTAACATTTACTTCATCATCATCAAAGTCCTCTTCATCAGATTCATCAAAGTTTAAGGCTTCATTCATAGCTTGATCTTGATCTAGAGAATCTTGCATCTTAGTATCTAGATTAAGCGGAAACCTCTTCCTTTTAATAAGGCCGATAAAGTTGTCTTTAAAAACAAGCTTTGCAATAGAGAAAACTTGTTTTAAAGACATAGTCACTTGACTTTTAAGCAAAATGTCATCTAAAATCTCCATAGGATCTATTTTTCTCTCAATTTTTGAAATCAAGATGGCTTTAGGTTTTCTCTTTGGTTTCTTTTGTTTTTGCTCAGGATCTTGTTTTTGTTCATGTTCTTGTCTTTGGTCTTCAGTTTGTTTTGATTGTTATTGTTTATCTAAAGGATTTGGTTCTGTTTTTCTTTGCTTTGTCTTCTTCCCTTTTTGTTTCTCCTCTTGTTTTTGTTCATTGGGTTGTGATTCTTGTTTTTTATCTTTGGATTGTGATGTTCTCCTTGCTCTATGATTGTTTATATTCCCTTTGAGGTTTATTTTCGAGTCACTCTTCTTTCACTAGGCTCAGCTTCATCTCTTTTTTGTTTTTCTTCTACATTGGATATGTGAGAAATAAGAGATTGATCGTCTATCGGTGAATCCCAAGCCGTTATTCTCCTAATCTCATCTCGTGCTCTTACTAAAGCCTCTTTGGAAAAGTCAACTTCCTTTGTGGGTTTACTTGATTCTACTTGTTCATCAAGAGCTTCTAGTTTCACTCCTCTAGTTCCTACGTCCATTATGGTTATATTTTCATAGTGTTTTTTCATTCCTCCCTTACCATAATTTCCTTGCAAAGGTAGCCTAGATCGATAGTCACAGATTTTCTTGTCTATGTCTATTACTAGTCATTGCTCCTTAGCAGCCTTCAATAGTTCACAATCTCTCAAAAAGTGCTCTAACGAATAACACCAAGGACACCTACGAGGGCCACACACAAAACCATTTTGATTTTGAGGATTTTGATTAACTTGTGGTGGGAAATTTTGAAATTGAGGATTTTGTTGATAAGGTATTGCTTGAACAGGATAATTAGGATTTTGATAAGGCAATTGATGTATTTGAGGAGCTTGGGGTGAAACGTGTGGTACTTGAGGTGCAAGAGGAGCTTCCATAGTATATGGTTAATGATTTTGAAAATTTTGATTTTGAGGATTTTGAAAAGCTATTTGAGAAGCTTGAAGATACATGTTTTGATGCATTTGAGGATTTTGCACATGAGGATGAGGATTTTGCATTCAAGGATTATGCATTGGAGGAACTTGATATGCTTGAGTAGGAGCTACTTGTGGATTTTGATTGGGAGCTATAACATGTTGATTAGGCTCTTGAAAAGACATTGGATTCATTCGATTTTGGAAAGTTTTGGTGTAATTAGAGTGTAAAGCATCTATAGTCTTGGCCAAATTGGATTGTGTAGCAACAAGACTTTCCATTTGCTTAGTGAGAATTTCCACTTGAGATTGTCCAACTACACTTTTATTTGGATCTACTTTAAAACCTTGAGTAAGCTCCATCATTTGAGGAATAGGAGTAGAGTCAAAAAGCATAGCATGGGATTTTTCTCTTACTTGCTTCTTAGTTTGTGGAAAGCTAGCTTGAGGAAGACTAGTTTGCTCATAAAGCATGGATTGTCTTTGATGTCTATGGGCTACAGCCTCTACTACTTTACGCACTTTTTGTCAATTGTCAGTAAGACCATAGCACTTATCCGGCTCTTCTAATCGCCGCTCAACTTCCTTATGAGTTTCAGGATGAAGAATCTTAAGAAAATTGATCACAAGATCAGGTTCCAAAGTTATCTTATCCTCATCAAGAAGTTGTTCATAACGTCTAATATACTCATTTTGTAAGTGAGTAATAGAGCTACTAGGCTTTGGGGAATTGACCCATCGTAAGAATCCATCCCGATTATGTTGGCTATAATCTTCAAGATAGAATTCTATGAGCATCTCCTTTCTAAAATCGCTCCAAGGAAGAGTATCATATTGAGTGACACGGTTTATGATAGAGCTATCAACAATTCATTCAAAGAATGATATCAAAAAATCTTCATGAAGACAAAAAATCATAGCTTGCTCTTCAAACAAATCTAAGTAGCTTGTAATGTTGATGCCATTGAATTTTCCCTTCTCTCTCAACATAGAAGAGACTATTCTTTGGCCTTGTTTCTCAACAATAAGGGACTTGAATCCTTCCTCCATCTTATGTGAATAAGCGAGTGATGCACGACGTTATAGATCTCTCACAAATGCATTTACTTCACAAGGAAGATGTGCACGATATTGTGAGAAATCCAGTTTAACACTCAAGAATGATGATGATGATATGATGAGGATGAAAAATATGAAACAAAAAAATATGGATCACAACCTCCCAACAAGATCAGAAGCAAATGCCACGAAGCGTTTCACGTCGGGTTCAAATGTGGAGGTGATCGCAATCCGGGTGGATCGGGTCCGGTAGTGGCACACACAGGGTGTATGAAGCTAATGAATGTTGGAAGGTTTAAAGAATTGAAAGTGAAATTAATGTTGAGTATGGAGAAGAGAGAGATGTTGAAATGATTATGGGAATGGAAATGTAAGAGTGCAAGTTAGATTTATGAACATGAATGATAAGAATGAAAGAGAACCATACACACGAATCAAATTTGGAAGGAAGAATGGTCCATTGAAGGAGCTTCTTAAACACTTCCTAATTCTAATCCATATGCATAGTCTTCTTTGGATGATATGTATGCATGACGAGAATAGATGGAATCCTTACACGTAAATCAGTTTCGAAAGGAAGAATGGTACAATATTGGAGCTTCTTATACACTTTTAGAAAATAATCAATATGTACGGGTATGTATGGATTATATGCATGCAAGTGAATTATGATGATAGATTTTAATCACAAGCTCAATGAAACATCCTCACTGGTTCAACGCAATACTGCGGAGCCTTCTCACACATATAAGAAAATAGAAGACATGTAAAAATACTTAAGAGACTGAGAGACAAGAGACAAGAGACAAGTGACAAGTGACATGAATTAAAAGAATTTGAATTAAGATACATGTATAAGATCATCGTGATTCGTCAAGCTAAGCAGTCTACTGATCAAAGGCGGTTCCAACCCTCAAACATGACAGTTCAACCGAATGTCACAGGTAAGATGAGTTCCACTTCATTGACCCTATGTATGTCTAGGCTCGTAACGTCTAACTAGAGAAGTCTAAGACTCATTAAAACCAGCTCTAACTCACTCACACACTCCACCGAGGGTGAGTCAAGATAGAGATGTTGGTTTCAAGAGCATATCCTAGATTGGAGTTCTAACTTAAATTTGAAACTAGGTACTATACTCATACTAGCCCACCATGGATCCTCACTCGCTCAACCGAGGGTGATCATCTCAAGGAAACCTTAAGCTAGAAAGATCCATATGGATGCCTAACAATGATGCTCTAGGAGTTTGGAGGGGGGTTTATATAGTTTTTTGAATGAATTTGGGCCCTTGGATCTAGAGAAATCAACTCTCAATCCTAGGATCACTACTTTCGATTACAACCGTTTGATTAATCAAACCAATGGCTTGGAATTGTTCTTTCTATCAAATCTAGTGTAAAGGAGTGAAATTTAGGCGTCCTCATTCTCCACTATTGAATCTGGGGATGATCTGGACTGTCGGATTAGTGCTGACATCAGTTTGGATAAGATATGCCACTATTTTTAGAGAAAAGTTGCATTATTGATCTTTAAATGTCAAAAAAGTCTTCGTTGATGAAAAAACTCGTGGATTCTCCTTGCTTTGAGCATAAGTTCATCTCCACCCTTGAATATGAGCTCATCTTGATTGTACAATATGGCTCAATCAGCTTTCAGCATGTGGCAGCCCTTCAATCCTTCAATTTGCTTAAACTAGAAAACTATGGTGACCTTGGACTTTGTGCTCTTTGACCCTCCAAAAAAGGCTTTGATGAAGATGAAACTTTGTAGGACTATGTTTCCAAAGATCTCCTTCAGGAATATGCAGAAAGAACTTTTATCTAAATCTCCCTTATACAAGTTTGACTATATTTGGAAGCTTACAAGGTGGCATTAAGGTGTCTAGGAAACTCTGATAGCCTTGAAACTTCGTACAAATATGTAGCCACATATGATCTTTATACATGCCAAACCATATGGCTAACAAAAATTTCTATACAAGATTTTCTAGGGTCTAAGTGGAAAAATTACATTGTTTATAAAATGCACATGGCATATCAATGTGCTAGAAAATCCATTTTCATGTGAAATTCGGGCTATAGACTGCCTTTCATAGGCTTTACAAGTATATGAATTTTCATGTGATTTGGAGATATTGAAACTCTTGGCATGCGCATTACTCTTGATAGGAGTAAAAGATGCTTATACTTGTCTCAAACTGAGTACATATCCAAAGTACTTCATTGGTTCCATATGCAGGGAGGAAAGGCATTGAGTACACCTTTACCCACATATGTGAAATTGAGCAAGGATGATTGCCCCAAATCAGATGAGGAAAATGAATGTATGAACAAAATCCCCTATCAGTCTGTTGTTGGTAGTCTCATGTATGCTATGGTAGCTACGAGACCAGACATTGCATTTGCAGTGGGAGTTGTGAGCATTTTGCAGTGGGAGTTGTGAGCAGATATATGTCTAATCTTGGCAAGAAACATTGGGAATCAGTCAAGATGATTTTAAGATATCTGAGTAGCACTAAGGACAAGGGTCTATGCTTAGGTAGAGGGAAAGCATCCATCATTGGTTACACAGATTCTGACTATGTTGGTTGTGTAGACAATCGAAAGTCTACATCATGGTACACTTTAATATCAGTTCTTGAACTAATGTATGTGAGATAAAATCATGAGAACTGCCATCATCATGTAAAATGTTAACACTTTTATTATTAATAGTACCCTGCATGTGAAGTGAAGAATGAATAGGAATTTCAAGATACTTACATCTTTTTCCAATGCTTCTTCTATCCAAACAAGAGCTACTTCTTCATGAACTGCCTCCATTTTGGGTGCATTTGGGTTGAAATAGGTTTCATATGGAGAGAATGCAATTTGCGCTTTATTTTAATATGTCCATGTTTACCACAATTCCAACAGGTGATATGTGGTCTCTTTTGATGAGCATCACTATTGAATTTTGGAGGGTAGGGGGTTTGGTAGGTTGGAGAGATGATGATATTGGTGCTCTCAGAAAATTGGAATGAGGAGCTTGTGAAAAAATAGGATACAAAGAAGTAGTAAAATTGCACTTCAAAGGAAAATTAGGCTTGATGAAAGGTTGTCATTGATGTGGTTCTTGCAAATGGATCGACTTGGTAATCAATTGAAACTCATTCTCTACATCATGAACAAGAGAAATAGCTTCATAAAGCATTGTATGTGAGAGTGTGTAAAGCTTGGCTTTGATCCCCATCTTCAAATGGTCTTCATACTTCCTCTACAAGTTATCTTTTGGAACGTCCTCAAGCATGCCAACAAGTAATACACTTTGCCAAAATTGATTAGTGTAAGTAGTAATGACATCACCCTACTTCGATGTGAAAGTGGTCCACCAACAATGAGCATGTAGATGTCAATCACGGGAAAGAAAATATTCCTTAACCTTCTCTTGATTAAAGGCCTTCCATGTTGTGGGACAATCTTCACTATGCCCTAAATTAGAGTTGGCCCTTCCCCACTAAATAATTACTGGCAAACTTCACTTTATCAATTTCAAAGTAGGCTTCATCTATATAAAATTTTTCAAACTAAGATAACCATGATAAAACAAGGTAAGTGTCCTTATGCCCATCAAATTGTGGGAATTAGACATTCTTTATGCCGATCTTGGAGTGTGTGCCATTAGCTTGAGCATTAATAATGGCCTTCACAACCCATACAAAGTTTTCCTCCTTAGAATGCATTCTTTGAAGTAATTCATCATGTTCTTAGATCTCGTTTTGGATGCCTTGGATTAAATGCCACACAATCTCTAATTTTTGTTTGCACAATACCCTGGGTAGAGATGATTTGCCAATGTCCTCTATGGTATGCATAGGGTCCATGGGTGTGTAGAAGAAGAAACCCCCTAAAGATTTGAAAATAATTTTAAGAATTCTTGAATTAAAATGGAAAAGGGAAGGGTGGTTCTTAGGAATTGAAAAAGTAAGATAGATTATAGTTATATTAAATACAAGCAAAAAGGAGTAGAGCAGAAACACATGTGAATAGTGTAGTGGTAGAACACTCGACTTCTGAATGTAAAGTTGTGGGTTAAATCCTTTTCTTGCTAAATGAGGGATTCATTATTGCCACTCCTTAATTAAAGAGTGTTTGCGTGGAGCCAAGGGAGCCATGGGTGCCATGCAAGCCAAAGATGCCAAAGTTATGCCATACTTCTATGCCTTAATGGACACCTTAGAGTAAGCTGAAGGATTAAATGTAGGTGTAATCTATAGGAGTAAACATAGGTTCAAGTTCAAAAAACTAGAAGTGAAATAGAAACCAAAAACTAAAAGAAGAACAACAATTGGAAATGAAATTGATATTACATTTGAAAACCAAAATTGAAGCTAGAATTCAAACTAGAATTGGGAACAAAAATAGGAGTTGGATTGGGATGAGACATCAAAACACATAGTGACAAAATCAAATATCAAGATGGACAACACTAGAATGCCTCTATAGTGGTGCATGCATACTTTGATAGCCCTATTGCAGGATCTTATGGACATATGTAAAGAGAGAGTACGAAATCTAAAAGTAGAGAGAAATAGAGATGCACAATAGATAAGATTGTACATAGTATTGGGTCACATACACTCTCTTGTAGGAGTCTCTAGAGTAGGCGTATTTATAGTTTTTTATTACCTCCAAATATAGAGTTACAATGAAGGGGGGTGCTTCGAAAAGCAAGCATGTGACTAGAATGTTGCTAACTTTTATAGAACGATTTAGCTTCTATTTACAAAAGTTACATTCTACAATGATCCTTACCTCAACAACTATTTTTACTACTTTCTAGAAAGAACCCTCTATGCGGGTGTTTTATTTACAAAATATATGGAAAATATTATTTCCCTTATTTTTTTCTAGATAAAGTCCACGCCCTCATGAACCTTCAACCGCTATATCAAAAAACAAAGGACATTAAAGTCTCAATAAAAAAAAATCTAAAATTCAACATTCCATAAATGTACATGTGAAAATGAAAGTTCCATAAGCATGATTATTCATAATTATCATGCCATTAACCAAAAGAGAAAAGAAATGGGACTTCCTTGAGTCATTTGATGAAGATCATTCACTTTTTTGCATCCTCTTCTCCTTCATATGTCCTTTGATTCTTCCCTTTGATGCTTGGTAAAATACATACTCTTCTTGTTGCTTTCTTCCTTTGAAGATAACTTAATTACCTTATGCCCCATAGCCTCTCTAAGAAATCCTCCCTGTGTACCCCTTAGCTTCCATCTTCATCCTCCTCAATGCTTTCCAGAATTTATCTAATAATGATAAGCCATTTCAACAAGGTATCTTCACCCTAAACTCCTCTATGGTAGTATATCTTCCAACAAAGATTTTTATAAGAAAAAAGAAATAGAAAGAATGATTCAAATAGAGGGGATGCTAAACATTACCTCTTCTACTAGTATTATAAAATGAACCATTTCTTTCTCCAACTCATCCTTCAACCTCTTAAGCTTGAGGTTAATTTTTTTGACTTCATGAACTCTTAGACTCTTAAAGTTTGCAAAGAAAAGAGTGCTAAAGTGAGCACTCACGTCCCTAAATATGAAGATAAAAATGAAGTGTAAGGATGAACATGGCTCTATTAGTATATAAATTTGAGGCCAAAAACAACATTCATTTGAGATATGTATTCAAGGGCATATCTTAGATAGGGCTTAGCTAGAAGTCGTGGGTTCTAATCCTTTGACCCTCAAAAAAAACATTATTTTGCAAACATCCCTTTTGCATCTCCTATTGTGTGCAATTAAATTAAGATGCAAGGTCTTAATTGTGAAATGGAGAGAGATAACATCCTATTGGGTAGTGCCCATGTTCTACATCTTGAGGGCATGAGTTCAATTCTCACAATCATTTGTTGCAAAGAATTAACGTTTTTTTTTTTGTAGAGGACTCCTTTGAAATGGAGAGATGGAGGCAATGATTGGGGAGAAAGGATAGATGCACAAACATGAGAAGGTGCATCGATGAATTTTGGGAAGCAATATGAATGCACCCAAAATTAAATAAAAAAGGAAAAGACCAAAGAAACTATCTTTAAAAGAAGATGATGAGCCATCAATCTCTCCAGGGAATCTTGAAAAAGAAGATGATGAGCCTAAGGTCTCCATGGGACCTTGCTTTGTTACCAATGTTAAGAGAACTTAGATCCTAGCCTCCATGCACGTGATAAATGACCTATGGCTCTCAACCCAACCTATGCTTTGGTTAATGGTGACTTCCAGAGTAACTAGAACTAATTTTAAATGTGTTCTCTCTACCATTGCTTTAGCACCTTCCACTAGAGTCCTCTCATGGTAGGTGTACTTAGCAATTGAGTCTCTATGAACTCAAGTTAATGCATGTTAGCTTGCAAGGATTCTTATAGAAGGCTTTAAAGCTCTTTGGAATAATATCTCTCCCCATGTTCCCTATTAGATTTGAATCCCAGACCTCCTCCTTCCCATCCTTGAGACTCAACCACTATGCTAAGTGTCCATCTTGTCTACTACTCAAGAAGTATCTAATTTTATCATTATCTTGAACTTTCTAGCTACTTTACAAAACTCCTCTCTTTTTAGATCCAGTTGAGGAAGGGGTCTACTTTTGATTAAAGATGTGAATCAAAGAGATGATAACCATGCTTCTTACTTTTGACCATGGGCTCAAGGGAAAGCTTTTATATAGCCTAATAATTGAAGCATATTTTTTGAGGATGAAAATGTTCTTCAAGGGGGGAAAAATTTTCTAGAGTATTAAACAAGCAAAAAGCTTAGCCTAATGGTTAAATCTAGGCACAAAAAAGAAGATCTATTGGGTTCAAATCCCACAAGAGTAGTGGAAGAACATTTTTTCCCCAAAGAGCTCTATAGCCTTCTAAAAGACTCCATTTGGGTTAACTGAGTAGACTAGAACACATCGTGAACTTACCACTCTAGTGGAATCTAGAGAACTAGCAAACATGGCACACGTGTATACTTATCTAAAAAGACTCCCCTTAGCAAGAGGTTCAAACACATGGTTGCATGGTGATTTAGAGGATTCATCTCTCATGTGTAGGTGGAGATTATATACACTCTAAATGGGAGATTATACTCATCTCCCCTTCATCCATGGGAGATAGCCACTCTAAATGCTCCACTCAAATAATATTTCTAGCATCCTACATTTTTTGGATCTCTTGGTAGATAACTTTGGTGACTGGCTGACCTATAAGCGACTTTCCTTCTTGTGGTTTTGAAAGAAATTCCTAACGTGTGTGACCGGCATCCTATTCCCTAAGCATAAGCCTCTAAGGAAGAACTCCCCTTGAGTAGAAGAAGTACTAGATTGTGGTTACAAATGTCTCTCCTACAATTTGGCACTCTCCATAGTTGGATACCCCAATACCTCCTCTATAGTTTGGCATGCCTTGTGGGACCTTGCATTTTCTATGTGAGGCACCTGGTGTAGTAAACAGTTATTTTTGCATTGTTTTTCTCAATTTTTTGCATCTTGTGAGTGGGTATATGACCCACACTTGAGTAGAGAGAGAGAGAGCCTCTTCGGGTCCAAAAAATCCTCGAGAAGTCATCTCTACCTTTTAGCTAGTCAACTTAGCACTCCTCTACCCTTAAATTTGTCCATTGATTTGGCTTCACCCCGCTCTCAGAAGAGAAGCATAGAAGGACATTGGATTTCTCTTTGGATACTTCAAAGGAAGCACAATTGCTAATGGAGGACCTTTCAAACCTACCCTCAAGGTTCAACATTAAATTCCCTACCTTTAAGGGATCAGCTTGCAAAGATGCAGATGACCATGTGAGGAGATTCATTTCCTTACGCCATGGTTGTGCACTTCAAAATCAAGAGGATGCGATGCTTGTGCTATTTCCTTCTACACTAAAAGGTCTTGCACATAACTGGTACAACCAGTATACAGACAGACACTTCACCACTTGGGAAGCATTGAAGACTTCATTCTCACAAACATTATGATTTAGCAACTCTTCATAGTGAGTCCTATATCAACTCAAAAATCTCAAATTAATGCCAGGTGAATCTTTTCATGAATTGCATGCTGGTATTAAAGCACCTATCTCCCAACTACCACATGCTCTATGTGATTTCTTGGTGAAGAGTGGATAGAAAAGGCTCTTCTTAGGTCATCCGAACAAAATCTTAGGGAATCTCTCAAACTTGATGCCACACTAAACAATTTTGCGGCAGCCACCTCTCGGATAGAGGAGGCTAGAATGGACTTTGAAGGAGGGACTCAAGCAAACTATAGTGTGAATTTTGACCCAATCGAGCAACTTAGAAGGGAATTAGAAGAGTTAAAGCTACAATGAAGTCAAAATGAAGAAAAGAATGTCTCATGGCCTACATGCCAAAACGAAGATTTAGTGGCCCAAATTTGTCAAGAAGTGGAGGAGTTTCGGACCTCTTAGGATGTCCGAAGGCGATACTAGTGTACCACATGCAACAATAGTGGCCACTCCCACATAAACTACCCTAAAAGAGTAACTTGACAATTTTGTGCCAAAAGTGACCATGAGGCGCATGATTGTTATTACATCAAGGGAACCTAGCAGAGAGGTAACAATCAAGTTATTGACACCTTATATGCTAGCACTTCATATATACATAACATAGAGGAGAATCGACAAAATTGACCTACATATACTAGACCCTTAGCAGATGGCATTGAAGGTGATGATCTTCAAATTCCTATTAGTGCTATGGTTCATGTTGCACCTACTAGAAAGCAACTTTAGTGGGATGGAAAATGTGCTTAGGCACATGCATTGATAGCCTCATCTATTAAACATGCCATTATCCTCATATTTGCTCTTGCAAAATAGGAATGGATGCTTGGGATACACTTACCACTTTATACCAGGCACGAAATGAGGCTCATGTTGCTTACCTCCGAAAACAGTTGGAGAGTGAGCATATGAATGAAGGAGGTTCTATGGATAATTTTTTTTACAAAGATCAAAAATTTGAAAGAACAGTTAATTTCTATTGATGGTCTTACTAGATAGTTCACTTGTGTAGACTATTCTTAATTGTCTTCCACATTCATATCAAAGTGTTGCTTCTACTCTTTGATTGATGATAAAAGGAAATCCAAATGCCTTAACATTTGAGAAGTTAGTCTCCATTTTGTTGTAGCAAGATGAGTCTAGGCAAAATAGGTCTATTATGCATGTTGCACATCAAGCTTTCATTGCTAGTGAGAAGGGCAAAGGTAAATTGAGCTCATCTACTAGTAAGCATAAATCTACTAATGTTGCACAACTGAAGAAGGAAAACAAAGATAAGAACCAAACTGAAAAGTAGAAACAGTTTTGTAGATAATGTAAAAAAAATGATCATGTCATAAAGAGTTGTCCAAAACTAGTTACAAAGGAGGAAAAGAAGAAAGAGATTGCAATGGTTGTTGCAAAGGCCTCTACACCAAAAATAAAGTTTGCTAATCTTATGCGGAATGAAGAATGGTCATTTACTACTATATGTAGTTATGACCCATCTTCTCATGAGTGGTGGATGTCTGCAATAAACTCAGATGTTTGGTACTTTGATAGTGTGGCAACTAAACATATTACCTTGCAGTGTAGTTTCTTCATTTACTTGAGCTTGCCCCTATAGGGAATACTGTCACATACACAAAAAAATCCTCATATCTTGTAATGGGAGTTGGTAAGATCATTTTGACTATTATTGATGGTAGTTCTTTCACATTGTGAAATGCATTGTATGTGTTAGGGATCAAGAAAAATCTGTTGTCAATTTTAGCATGATCTAAAAATGGATTGGTCGACAAGAAGCTACACAAACGACTACAGAATAGGCTCAAGTGTTACAGGGTAAAGAAATTCAATTTCTTGAGCTGACAAAATCTCAAGATGAATCATAAGAGCAGGTTGAAAGTAGAGATGATGCACTGACTCAAAAAGGTGTAGAGTTATAGTAGCTCCAGACTTAGACTAAAGAGGTGTAGATTGTAGCAAAAGATTTTTTAGGAAAATTATCTAAAGAATTTACAGAAGCAAAAGACATTGTTGATGCCCACCATAAAATCCAATATGCTTAAACCAGTGCACAATAATAACACCCATGATGAAGGCAATGTAAGGATTAAGAATGTGCATAAGATATTTTTGAAAACTAGGTGGAGTTGCAACGGAGGCCATCGTGGTGTTGCTGATGAATATCTAGGTATCGCTTCTGCTTGTCACGAAGGAGTCCATCGTGCTATTGCTGACCAGCATTTTCTAGATTCACCTTCTCAACTGACCAGCATGGCTTCTATCTGTGCCACTACATTCTTCATTCTATTTGTAGGCATAAGAGCTTCATGTGTTTATCGTGTTTGGTGCTCTATCATGCGGAAAAACCCGCTAGAGACCCATTTTGTCCATTGTGAAAAAGGCTTAAGCCCTCAATTGTCTATCAGATTCGGTGTTCCATCATTCAATGGAGCTGGGGATAGACCGATGAAGTCTTTTAGCTCTTGGCTCGCATCAAACTCTTTTGTTCATCGCATCTATTCTGATGGCTTTCACTCGTGTGAGGCACAATAGACTAACCTTGTGGTGACCACTTTCTATCTTTGTCTTTTCGTCTCCTAGTTACGGGATGACTAATTCCTATTATTCCTTCTCAAATTTGAAGAAAAAGGCTAAGGTTTTTTTATTTTGAAAAAAAAAGCAAAAAAGAAAAAAAGATGAAAAACAAAAAAAAGAGACAAGAGAAAAAAAAGAGAGAGAAAAAATAGATTTTTTTTTCCCTTTTTGAGTCTTGTTTTTCTTTTAGAAGCTACAAATGTTAAAAGAAATGATTGATCATGAAGTTTCAAGTTTAAAAAACAAGTTTGAGATTTTGTTCAACCAAGTAAAATAAATTCAATCATGCGGTTCTGAACATGAAGTACAAGTCCAACATATGTTTGCTAAAATTCTTGATCAAAACAATTCGATTGACCATAGAAGATCAACACTTAGAGCTTCACATAGAAGATTCCATCAACTTAAAAGATGTTTCTGGTGTGATCAATTTGGCCACATGTTTTGGGATTGTATTGCATATGAGAGTGCTTGTGATCTTAAATTAGTTACTAGAGTAGAAAGAAAAATTTGTGATTATCATGTCCATTTACCTTTGCAATTGAACTTAGGAAGAGGTGGAATTTAAGAATATTTTGATAAAAAAAAATCTAAGCCAAGATCATTTGTAAGATGGAGACCAAAGAGATATGATGATAGGAAATCTTCTGAACAAGAAACTGTGATACAAGTTGAGAATCAAGTTAAATGTTTTGAAGCAAAGAAACATGATCAAATAAAATTGGATAAACAAAAAACTGACCAAATATTACAAGAAAAATTGGATGAATATGAGCAAGAATATGAAAATTCAATATAGTTGAAACATAAACATGATGAATACTATGTGACATGTAATCCGAAGTTTCTAGAAAATGATCAATTATTTGATCAAACAAAGGTTAAAATTTTGAAAGCTCAATTGAGCCATGATATGAAAAATCGAGAGAAAAATCAAAGTGAATATGAGAATATCAAACAAGAAACTAGTGAGGATGAGAATAAAATTAATGAACAAAAACTTGAAGAAATGGAAAAACAAATGATCAAAGATATTATCATAAAATTGAACAAAATATGAAGAATTCATAAAAAACTTCTACATCTTTAAAAGAAAAGTTTGAAGAAGATCCATGATGAACCGATATCAACGATGAAAGATGAAGAGAATGAATGAATTTTGAATTATGCTAATTTATTTTTTCCTTAGTGTGGATTTTCTTTTGCAGGAATGAAGATAAATGTATGGGTATGCAAATTAATTTTACTTATATGTCTAGATGTTGATGATTTTAGCAAGACTTTTGAAGATGATCTTGAACAAATTAATTAAAGATTTTATGGCAAATTTATGATAAAGTTGAAGATGAGATGATTGAAGAAGAAGTTAATTTTAGGTTGTATTTCTCTATGTTTTAAATTCTTTATGTTTTGATCTATGCATATCACTTGGATTCATACTAAATATAATCATAAAATCTGGGATGAGGCTTATCACATTATGAAGCAAATCTATGGAGCCACAATAGGGAAATAAAACATGATTTAGTAAGTTTATTGATTGAGTGAGGATTTGATATGGATAGAAGGATTTGTAGTTCATTTCAAATAATGGAAGTAATTTCAAATAATGCCCTTCAAAACAAAAAAGTTGCAAATGTAAAAACAAAAAAATAGAAAAAAAGAAAAGAAAAAGAAAAACATATGATGAATGGAAGTTATACCTTCTTTCACCCCAAAAAGGTGTTTATGATCATTAGCTACATGAAGATTTCACATCATACTTGTATGAGACCAAAGATGAAGACAACTAGTTGTGGAAAACACATCTAGCAAATAAAATTGGGCATACAAGGCGGATGTCTGTATGAGTAGATTTAGTCGATTTCTTTGACATGTTTGATTCCCTATATGTAAATGCATGTATATGAAGAAACTTGCTTTTTAGTGAATCAAGAAGAATTATGTTTCATAATGATCTTTGCAAAGTTTATAAATGAATGAAACTTAGATTAATGTTTTGTTGACTGAACCGGTTGATAGTTTAACTTTATAATTCGATATTTTTTCATTACCAAATTGAACTTAAATGAAATTCATGAGCATGTAGCATAAAAAGAATTGATCTATTTGAAAACTTTAAAATTTATTTATAAAAGAATTCATGTTGTGATATGGTTGACTTTTAGGATGATCATCAAGATGCTGCTTCCCTCGATCTGCAGGTTGGCCCATCGGGACGATGTGTAGGTTTGGTGGGAGTGGATGTTGAAAAGATTTCCACCTTTCAATTGATGTTCATGAAAATTAAAACATTTTTATTGGTTAACTCTAACCCCTCTATAACAATGTTGATCAATTGTTTTGCTTGGAACTAACATCTCTATGAATACTTGCAGGAACAAATTCATGAAGTTAAATAGAGCCACATTAGGGTTTACCCTAATTGCACTTTCCCATGTGTGTTTGTACCCATTTAAGCATGGGGCATGGGTATAAAACTCTAGGATTACATACATTTATGAGTATTTATGTAATAATGTTAGTGCTAGATGGATAAATATGAGGGTTCCAAAGTGTGTTTGTGTGTGTAGGTATGAGTATGTGTGAATATTAACATTAACATACTGTGTGAAAACCTTTGATTTAATAAATCTATGATTCTAATTAATTAAATTATCTTAAATTTTATACATTTTTCAAATATAAATTCAGTTAGGATTTAATTAGCTATTTTAAAAGTGTGTGTATATGTGAACATTAAGGTATTTAATTATATTAAACCCATAGTGTAAACTTAGATTAAGTGAATTAATAAATTATTAAAATTAAGGATAATTAAATTAAAATGATAAATAAAATGGATAAATTGTGTGTGGTGTGTGTAAGTGTTTAAAGAGTGGTACATAAAAGATGTATAATTAAAGTGGAGTAAAGTGAATGGTTTAAAGTGAGGTGAGAGAGTGTGTGTGTTAAAGAGTGGAGAGAATGAGATGTGCACTCAAAGTGGAAGAAAGTGAAATGTAAATGTAAGGTTGTGCAAGAAAAGTGAATTAAAAGAGTGGTGTGTGTGTGTATGTGCTAAAGAATGATGATTAGTATAAAAGTGTGTATGTGTGGTATATGTGAGCACATGAATATATATATATATATATATATATATATATATATATATATATATATATATATATATATATATATATATATATATATATATATATATATATATATATATATGAGTGTGTTGGGTTTGTTTCCCCTAAGGTTTCTTGCAGGTATTTACTTCCTCCTCTTCCTTACTTCCTTTTGTATGCTGAAGAGAGTGTTTATGTTTTTCCTTCCCTCCTCTGCAGAGAGAGGTCATAGAGAGTGCACACAGACTGTAGAGAGAGATTGAAAGAGAAAATTAGCTTATTTATCCTCCTTTCTTCTCCTGGCAACTGTGCATGCACATGAAGAGAGAGAATACTGCTGGCTATTGAGTTTTGCCTGCATCATGGAGAGAGTTCAAGAGAGAGAGGGAGTGAGAGGATAGGTCCTAGTGGCTGTCCTAAGCTAGAGTGAGAGAGAAACAAGCCTAGTTGTTGTGCATTAAATGCGTGCAAAGAGAGAGAGAGAGAGAGAGAGAGAGAGAGAGAGAGAGAGAGAGAGAGAGAGAGAGAGAGAGAGAGAGAGAGAGAGAGAGAGAGAGAGAGAGAGAGAGAGAGAGAGAGAGAGAGAGAGAGAAGGCTTCTCCTTCCCTCTCCCCTCTTTTCGACGATTGGTTGTAGTGATGCTTGATCATGCAGGTCATGAGAGATAAGTACAGGCCTGCCCACTGACAGTGCCACTCAAGAGAAAGAGAATTTAATTTTTTTTCCCAAGTCTCTGGCAGCTCTGAAGCACGCACATAGCACGAGAGAGAGAGACAGAGAAAGAGAGAGAGAGAGAGAGAGAGAGAGAGAGAGAGAGAGAGAGAGAGAGAGAGAGAGAGAGAGAGAGAGAGAGAGAGAGAGAGAGAGAGAGAGAGAGAGAGAGAGAGAGAGAGAGAGAGAGAGATGATGAGTTTGTTGGAGTTAGACGTCTGCGGAAGCATGCCAACAACACAAGGAAGAAGAAGAAGCTTAGAGCACAACACAATACTCAATGTATTACTAGAGAATGTACAAAGATAAGTAGCTCATTAGGGCAATAGGCGTATATACATGCCGGGGGAAAAAACCTCCTAAAGAGGGAAAAAAGTGCCCCGGCGGTCCTAGTGTGTTCACACACATCACTACCTAAATATATCAACAAATCCCCCCTGGGAGTGATGCGGTGAACAAGGAGTTGGCACTCATGTATAAGGAAGTGCCAAGCTATGTGGAAATCACTCCACAAAAGGAAGTAAGCGCAAAGCTTTGCAGAAAGCTTCAAACTTCTCCCTAGGCAGAGCCTTCATGAAAAGGTTTGTAATGTTCTCCTGCGTGGGCACATATGCCAAGTTGATCTCCCCAGCAGAGAACCTCTCCCTCACATAATGATAATGCACCTCAATGTGCTTAGTGCGAGCATGGAACACAGGGTTCCTCGCAACTGCCAATAAGCTCTGACTGTCAGTGAAGATGGTGGTGGCAGAAGACTGACCAACACCCAAACTAGCCATAAGGCGTCTGAGCCACACACACTCAACAATAGCTGTGATAGCTGCCCTATACTCAGCCTCACAACTAGAAGTGGCCACAGTAGGCTGCTTCTTGCTCAACCAAGATATACATGAGCTACCAATCATGAAGCAAAAGACACTAGTGGACACACGAGTATCATAGCAACCAGCCCAATTAGAGTCAGAAAAAGCATGCAAATCTGGCAGTAGTGATCCCCCCTTGGGATAAAACAAATCAAGTAGCCGAGTACCACTCAAGTAGCAAAAGATGCGCTTAACCGCCTGCCAATGCTTGACTCTTGGGCAATGCATAAATCTGCTCATCTGTGAGACAGCAAACTGAATATCTGGTCGAGTAATGCATAAGTAAATCAAGCATCCAATAGCTTGCTGATAGAGAACGGCATCAAATATATCTCCAACATCATGAAGACTCAAACGTAAACCCGTCTCCATAGGAGTGGCAATAGGCTTACAGTCTTCAAGACCAAAATGCTGCAATAATGTGCCAATATATTTCATTTGACACAAAGCCATTCCACCATCAACTTGCATAAACTGAATGCCCAAATAGTGATGCAAATGCCCCAAATCAGACATCTCAAATGAGGCATGCAAATCAGCCTTAAAATCAGCAATATGCTTCTCAATAGGACCAGTGAGCAGTATGTCGTCAACATAGACAACAATGATCAGAAGCACATCATTAGCACGCTTAACATATAAGGTGCTTTCAGTTGGACTGTTCTCAAAACTATGTGCAATCAGATAGGCATGTATCTTCTCATACCAAGCACGTGGTGCTTGCTTTAACCTGCACACCTGGTTTTCATGCCCTTTTTGCACAAAGCCACGGCGCTAAAAAACATACACTTCTTCATGCAAGTCACCATTCAGAAATGCTGTTTTAATGTCCAACTGATGTACATCCCAACCATGATGGGCTGCAAGTGCACAAATGCTCCGAACAGTAGTCATACGACATGTAGGTGCAAAGGTCTTATCAAAATCAATGCCTCTTTCTTGTGCATAACCCTTTGCAACAAGCCTAGCCTTATACCTGTCAACTGTACCATCAGGTTTACGCTTCATCTTATATACCCACTTAGTGCCAATGGCCTTCTTGCCAGGAGGCAAGTCACATAAAGACCATATACCATTCTTCATTATAGCATCATATTCAGATTGCATAGCAACCATCCAATTTTCTGAATTCTGTGCTTCATCAAAAGAAACAGGTTCATTCTCATCATAGAGACTAGACGCAGCCATAGCATAGCAATCTGATGCAAAGGAGGCACTATGAGAGCCTGAACGAGTACGATATGACAAAGGTGCATCTAATTTGCTGTCACGCAAAGTCTGCACCAGCCATTTTGCCATAGTTTTTGCCTGCTCAATATCAGCTCTCTCATCAAAAAGTGCATCATGTAAATCTGCATCAGAAATGGAATGATCTGCATCATCATATGAAACCTGCAAAAGCTGAGAAGTTGCCTCATTAGGACGAGCACTAGACTGTCCACCTATAAAAAGAGGCATCAAAGTATCATACATGTCTTTGGAGCTAACAGATGTCTCCTTAGTACATGAAAGCAATGGCCGAATAGCATCTTCCACAAAGATAACATCACGGCTAACCAGAATGCGTTTAGTCTCTGGATGATACAGACGATAGCCTTTACTTTCAGAACTGTACCCAACAAAAATACATTTTACTGCCTTATCATCCAATTTTCTGCGATGTTGTTCAGGCACTAGTGCATATGCGAAACAACCAAAAACATGCAGATGAGCAACAGATGGCTTGTGGTCATGCCAAGCCTCATATGGAGTGATAGACTACAGTGCTTTAGTGGGACACCTTTTCAGTACATATGCTGCACACATGACAGCCTCAAGCCAGAAACTATGTGGTAAAGCCTGACTCTTGACCATGCACCTCGCCATCTCCATGAGTGACCTGTTATTTCCTTCAGCAACTCCATTCTATTGAGGTGTATACGGCACTGTACACTGGTGTTTTATCCCACGTTCAGCCAGAAATGCATTAAAATCAGAAGACATATATTCCCCCCCTCGATCAGAATGGAGGGTGCCCATTTTACATGCTGACAGATTTTCAGCCAAAACCAAAAACTGTTTAAAGCACATGAACACTTCGGACTTTGCTTTGAGTGGATATACGCATGCATGCCTGGAAAATTCATCAATGAAAGTCATGAAGTAAAGGTAATTTCCAAAAGAAGGTGTCTGCATAGGACCACATACATCACTATGTACAAGTTGCAATTTCTGAGTAGCCCGAACTGAACCATCTTTTGGAAAGGATGAACGCTGCATTTTGCCCAAAATACAGCCTTCACAAACATGTTTTCTAGGTGCCTCAAGTTTGGGCAAAGAGGATACCATTTCAGATTTCTGCAGGCGTAGCAAACTAGAAAAATTCAGACAACCAAAGCGTGCATGCCAAAGCTTTGCATCTGACATAGCCTAAGAATCATTTATTGCACATACCAAATCATTTACAGATCTTTCATAGTCTATGAGCTTATACAGCCCACGACATAAAATGCCAGAAGCAATAATCACATCGCCATTTGAGAGATCATGAACTATACACCTGTCATCAACAAATTTCACGACCAAGCCAATCTTGGCTAGTGCAAAAATTGATAACAGGTTCTTTTTTATCCCAAGCATCTGACAAAGTGAAAGAACTACCATCAACAGTAGTCAAAATGATCTTACCAACTCCCATAACAGGATAAGAGGAGTTGTTGGCGCATGTAACAATATTCCCTGTAGGGACAGGCTCGAGTGAAGAGAAGAAACTGCGCTGCGAGGTAATATGTTTGGTTGCCCCACTGTCAAAATACTGACAAACATCTGAGTCTATTGCATACATGCACTGATCATGAGAAGATGGGTCAAAACTGCAGACAGTAGTAAACGCCCATTCTTCTTCCTGCACAAGATTTGCAGACTCTATTTTTGGTGTAGAGGCCTCTGCAACAACCATTCCAACCTCTTTCTTCTTTGCCTCTTTAGCAGCCAGTTTTGGACAGTTCTTTATGATATGATCATTCCCTTTACAGTACTTACAAAACAGTTTCTGCTTTTTTTATTTTTTCTCATCTTTGTCTTGGTTCTTTGAATGTGCAGCATTTGCAGATTTCTGCTTACTAGTAGAAGAGCTCCATTTTCCTTTGCCCTTCTGACTAGCCAAGAAAGCTTGATCTACAACTCGCATAATGGACCTGTTCTGCTTGGACTGATCTTCCTGCAACAGAACATAGACTAACTCCTAAAATGATAAGGCATTCGGATTGCCTTTCATCATCAACCAAAGAGTAGAAGCAAACTCTGATATGAGTCAGGAAGACCATTCAGAACGGTCTGCACAAGTGAGCTATCTGGTATAACCTCATTAGCAGAAATCAACTGTTCCTTCAAATCTTTGATCTTCGTTAGGAAACTGTCCATAGAATCACCTTCATTCATGTGCTCACTCTCAAATTGTTTTCGGAGGTAAGAAACACGAGCCTCATTCCTAGCTTGGTACAATGTGGTAAGTGTATCCCAAGCATCCTTAGTTGTTCTACAAGAGCAAATGTGAGGAATAATGGCACGTTTGATAGACAAAGCTATCAATGCATGTGCTTGGGCATCTCTGCCATCCCAACGAATCTGCTCTGCAGTAGGTGCAGCAGAAACAACATCACGAACAAGAATTTGCGGAATATCATCTTCGACACCATCTTCATCAGCTCCAGCACCTGTATTTGCAGTACATGTAGTCAGAGGTGTAACAAGACGTCTTTCAACACCCTGCACAATGTTCCACAATCCTTTTGCAACCAATACATGTCGCATCATATACGCCCATAATGGGTAGTTGGTACCATCCAACTTATCCTCAACATCCAACATACGGAATACATCACTGCTTTGAGCCATGGCCGGTGACTAAAATACCTTGATGCAGAAAATTGATTGTATCTCAAAAAGTTGAACGGAACTGCCCAGACGAATTCTGCTAGACCAAATTTCGTGCAAATTTGAGACTGCAAACAGAGGACTGTTGAGGGCGCCCTAGATGAAGCGAAGACGTGCTCTGATACCAATTGTTGGAGTTAGACATCTACAGAAGCACACGAACAACACAAGAAAGAAGAAGAAACTTAGAGCACAACACACAATACTGAATGTATTACTAGAGAATGTACAAAGATAAGTAGCCTATTAGGGCAATAGGCATATATACAAGCCGGGGGAAAAAAACCTCCTAAAGAGGGAAAAAAGTGCCCCGACGGTCCTAGTGTGTTCACACACATCACTACCTAGATATATCAAAAGAGTTGTCCTGGCTCTGCGATGACAGAGAGCCTTAGACAACATAGAGAGAGAAGAAAAGGGTGAAGGCCTCTACTGGTTCCGACAGGTGGCAGCATGCTACAGAACGAGAGAAAAAGGTGTCAGAGGGAATGAGATAGATAGATAGAGAGAGAGAGAGAGAGAGAGAGAGAGAGAGAGAGAGAGAGAGAGAGAGAGAGAGAGAGAGAGAGAGAAGGGGGAGAATAAAAATAAGGTTTAGTATTTTGTTATTATTGATTTAATTAGCATAATTAGTATATGTGAATGAATGAATATATATGGTCACATGTATTTAATGCAAATGTGCATAGATGCATATTAGTGTGACTATGTGAGCATGTAGATACATATGCATATGCATGAATATGCGAGTGGATGCATGTACATATTAGGAATATAAAAGTATGTTTTAGAGGCATGTACATGTGAATGCATATTAACATGTGCATGAGTGTGTATTACAAGCATGTGCATATGAGTGTGTATATGCATATGCATGAAAGTGTGTAAATTTTCATATATGAATTAAATGTATGGATGCATGTGTATGCATGTGGAATGTTAGTTTCAATGAAAGAGTGTATGAGCATGTGCTTAATGTGCATAATTGCATGGTAAAAATACGTGTAAAGTGCATTAACATATACATGAGTTGTATGTTAACCTGATTGAGCATACATTAGATGTATGAATGCATAAAATGCCTAAGGAGTTATATTTATGTGCATGCATATGAATTTGATGCATGTGCATGAGAAAATGTATATGAGTGTATATGCATATCGTATGAGTATAGGTGCATTAGAGAATATAAATGTGATAAATGAATGCATGTATGCATATGTGTGCATGACAATGAAGTGTATATGCATGAGCATAAGATAAGTGCATGTATGCATAAACCTAGTGTGTATGCATGAAACATGTATGTGTATATGAGAAATCTGTAGCATATGTATGAATATAGTGCTAGCATAGGTTAGCATACATGTGTGAATGAAAAGCATGAGAATGTTTTATACATTATAAAGAGTACTTATGTTCTTCGAATGTTTCTTGCAAAGAATATTGACAAATATTGAGGAGTTATGATGAAGAATGACAAGCTTAAATGAAGATAGATGAGCATGAATGTTTTCTTGCATACATTGAAGAAAAGAGTATCAAAAGAGCATTGCCAAAGAGTGAAGATTTTTTACAGTTACTTGATCCATCTACCTTATCAAAACCCATTGAAAATTACTTCTGTTCGACCTATTTGCACCATTATCATTGTATACGTTTCATTAGAATTCTACATCATTTTAGCAAATTTTTTCACTTAGAAAGGTTTAGCATTAGAAATACTATTGTTGATACCTATTCTGTGGGAATCAATATCCTATTGGTTCAAGATTCAATATCCTTTTGGTCCATTTTACTCAAGTTGTGCTTGAGGAATCAATGGACAGTAAGACGATATCTAGAGGCGCTTAATACTCCGTGCACAAGAAAACGGGCTAAGCGGTTACGTAGGCAAGCTTCTAGAGAAGCGACCAGTGTTCGAATCCCCTAGGCGGCAGCGCACAGCAGAAATATTTTTAGCTTTTCTTCCCATAAACTTTTGCTTTTAATTAACTCAAAGGCAAAGAGCGATCGTGATAAAAACGCCGACGGACAGATTTACAAAATAGCGATCTCTTGTGTTTTTTACGTGCTGCTTTTGGAGGAGTGCTTTTCAAAGTACACAACATACTATAAAAGAAGAGCTTGGATCACTTCTAAGTATCCTTCACCTAGTATTCAACACAAGCTTGGAGCTTGGACCTCAATAGAGGTGGTGTTTCTTCTAGCACATGGGGCAGCCATGGTGCTAACTTGAAGCATGTTGAGGAGCAGCTATGGAGTTCTTCTTGGTGATTCTTCTTGGAGAAGATGAAGGGTGTGCTCACACTCCACCACATGGAGAGGAGGTTATCTCTTGTTCATGGCAAGAAGACTTGGTCATTAGCAGCTTAATGGTGAGGATCGGCCATCTACATGGTGTATTTAAAGATTATCTTCTACAGGAGATTGAAGATTGTCTTCTACAAGAAGATGTCAGGCTACTTCAAAGACATTGGATGGTGCCATCTACGTGGTGTATTTGAAGATTATCTTCTACAAAAAGATATCAGGTTGAAGATTGTCTTCTAAAAGAAGATATCGGGCTACTTCAAAGACATTGGATGGTGGTTAACATAAGATTCACATCTTATGTTAAGTATTCAGGTACATATTCTCTTTATGCACAGAGGTACTACTTGAAGTTTATGGAGGCCGTAGCGTTCATATCAGAAGGAGTCATATTCGGCATAGGTACAAGAGAAACAGTACGTATATGCTTTATGCATATTTGATGAGGTGTTTAAGAAGGTGTGTTCACATGATTTTGAGGATTTCTAGCAGCAAACTTGTTAGCATTCTATGCTACTTTATAAGTATGTGATCTTTTCACACATGTATCTGACTTAGGGTCTTCCATAGCCTAAGGTTAGATGAGGGTTTGTTGATTATCAGTTTCACACTGATCCTTCCTCTTTCAGTCACTCATATTCACTCTTCTATAACCTATAAGGTCACACATCTCATGTATATTCAGATTAGTGCTCATACATATGAATATGTTTGTTACATTGTACATTCACTCATTCATCTATTTCTCATCACATAGAGTGGTTGAGAGTTTTGCTCCCACATTGTACATTGAACATTGGTATATATGATATTGTGAGTAAGCGATGGCTTATGTAACACCTTACACATGCCGTCTATTCTTTCTCTATCTTTGTCTCATCATCTGTATAATTAAGTTGTCGTATGTTCATGTTTTGTCAATATTGAAGAATGCTGGAATTAATGTTGTATACATTGGAACTATGGAACCATGACCTGTGACATGAGCCAAGGGCCTACCTCACTTCCAACATTTGGTATCAGAGCACTAAGTTTTGTAACTTTAGATCTTTGGCATCAATGCATTAAGGCTCTTTCATATCTCAGGTTCCCAGAAATCCAGATTTACAACATATGATTTGAAAGCATCTTCTAATATTTGACATTTGACATACACACTTAATCTGATGAGTAGAAATTTGAGCATTAGACAATTTAGTTACATGTGTATTCATCAGTGTGGAGTATGAAGTTGATGATTTGTTTGCAGCCGAATATTTTTGGAAGAGTATGCAAATACTTTACAAAAGTATTGTTTGAAGACCCAGACTTGATGAAGAGAAGACTACTTCAAATTCAAGGAAGAACAATGGTTTAGAGAAGATGAAGGAATCAGATCAACATCAAATCACAGGTATCAATTTCTACTATCAGATTATCATTTGTAGGTCATATCTTAGAAGAGCAGTTATGAAGAGATTTGAAGGTTTCAAGGAGTTCTTTTATACACTTTCATTATTTGAAAGTTAAAGGCTACATCAAAACAAGTATCTAGAGGTTTTTCTAGAAAGTTTTGAGAGATCTCTTTCATGGCAAGAAAGTTCATCTAAGAAGACAAATGTGAAGATGGGATGAGTTTTATGTTCAGCCAATTTTCTGTTGTAAATTGGTTGGATATTGAGGTACAAATGTATCTAGAGAAGGTAACTCTAGAAGGGTAATTCATCCTTCAGACAACGATTGGTGAATATATTCGTTTCAGACATTTGAAACAGAATTTTTGATACACAGATATGAGGAGATGATAAAACATGTTTCTATATTCATTTCCATTTATATACCATGTTTGTTTTGTCTCTTACTCTTAGTACTAGAGAAAGAGAAAAAGTTCATTCGAAGAAGTCAAGAGTGTTTGCTACTTCAAGATGAAGAGAACAAAAGGTATGGAAGAGAAGTTTGAAGATGTTGACATCATCAGGTGGAAGAAAGATGCAGAAGAAGAAAGTCCATCATTTCCAAAAGAAAAGTAAGGCTTCCTTTTCTCATATATTTTCCATATACTTTTCCTATTTTATCCTCTACATCCAAAGACAAGTCTACGAGAACATCTTGTTTAAAGAAGAAGCAGTTTCTTGTTTTGCATTACACTTGGTCATGATTTAGTAGATTTGACAAAGAATTGCATTGAGAGAAACAAAAGCACTCATATGTGTATGAGTTATGTTGAAGCTTTTTAAGCGGGCAGTTTATATGTTCCCTCAAAGAATTCTTGGAGTGTCAATACAGAGCTACTTAGTATATGACAAGTTGTAGAGAAGTATATTTCTTCTTTATCTAACTCTTGAGGTAAAAGAGTTTTTTGTAGCAGATGTTGACGACTTGGGTTGAGGTTTTATGTTTGGAAAGGTTACCTCATATTCAGTATTTTCAAAAAACTTCAGAAAATTCAGAATTGTTGATGTACAAGTCAATTCAAGAATCTACTCTTGATGATTGTCTAGACTTTTGGATACATGTTTGTATTCAAAAAAAGGTGTCCAATCATATCCTATCACTTGATTAAGAAGTGGAGTTAGCCAAAAGAAAATCAAGCAGGTACTCTCACATTTCACCCGGGTAAAATATGAAAGTTATGAAGTATCAACTTGCAGCTTTTGGAGTTCTCAAGGTGAGAAGTTTGTCCACTTATGTTTCAAGTAGGAATTGCAAATTCTTGGAAGGATTTGTTTGAAGAAAAGTTTTACAACTTTTTGAGAAGCATGGACACTTGGAGACATTCAGGTAATAAATCAAACATTCAGTCATGAAGGTTTGATGAGAGCAGATTCTACACAGGAGAGATCATTGATCTTGTATGATCTTATATGATCTTGAGTTTTTATGATTCAATTGTCTATCCTTTGTTTTGTGAAGTTCTTAGCATTGGAAGAAGTCAGTCAAAGATTCAGATTCTATCAAATTTGTGTTGCAGAGAGATAGAAATACTTGTTATGTTACAGAAGGTTATGAATCCTAAAATGCTTTCAGCAAGGTTTTGTTATGTTAGGATCAGCTAACCTTATTCTACAATTTGGAAAGCTGAGGAATGACATGGAAAGCTATTGGCATGTGTACAGTGCTAATAAAAAGGGTTTAGAGAATTCTTGTTTCAGATACAGGTATTGATCATTGAACATCAGATTTATGAAGGAAGACGTTGCACATTTCATAAAGTCTGATATATTTGAAGAATTTTGGATACTAGTGTTAAGTCATCCAGGGGGTGATGAAACATGAAGACTTATTTTCAGCCATATGTAAAAGAATGCAGATTCATACTTACAGGTATCCTATTTCAGGTATTCCTATATTTCCTTTGTCAAGTTCTCTTTATGTTCCAGCTTTGAAAGAAGAAGGAAGAAGAAGAATGTTTGGAGAAAGTTCCTATTCAAGAGAAGGTTCCAAAATTCTATTTGAAGAGAAGCTTGATATTTCAGAAAGGTATATTTTAGAAGTGCGCATATATATGTTTATACCAAGTTCTGAAGGAAAGAGGTATGAAGGATTTAAAGGATGAAGACATGATGACATCATAGATCTTTACTCATATTTCAGTTGATTTCAGTTGATTTCAATTGAGTTGAGTTGATTTGACTTGAGTACAATCAAAGATGAACTAGCAATGTTCATAATACACTAAGTTGTGAGTTGTCAGTCATAGGTTCTAGGATTCAGTTCTTGATTTTGTTTAGTGTATTTAGATGACGCAGCAGAAGTACGTTGAGAAACCTTTTTTGTAAGGTAAATGCAAATATGTGGATCCTAGTGTATGTTTTCAAGTTTTTGGAAACAGGAGATAGCAGGTTCAGAAACAGTTCATGCTATATTTGTTGTCAAGTAGTGATTGCTTGATGTGAACACTATTGGATATCTAGTTTGCATATTTTCTCAGGTATTATGGTTCATATTCAGCAAGTTCAAGTTTTTTGAAGAAAAGTCAAATTCAGTTTTGAAGAAGACTTTTGAAGAACAAGTTCTAAAGTACGGGAGTACAAGCTTGAAGCTTGTGACAGGCTATAAGAAACTTGTGATAGTTTGCAGCTTGTGACAGTTTGCAGATCTAGTCCAGTTTGTACCAATATGACATTGTAGGGGGGATTGTTGGAATCAATATCCTATTGGTTCAAGATTCAATATCCTCTTGGTCCATTTTACTCAAGTTGTTCTTGAGGAATCAATGGCCGGGCAGAGCATGTCTAGAGGTGCTTAATATTGCTTGTTTGTACCAATATGCCATTGTAGGGGGGATTGTTGTAATCAATATCCTATTGGTTCAAGATTCAATATCCTCTTGGTCCATTTTACTCAAGTTGTTCTTGAGGAATCAATGGGGGGGCAGAGCATGTCTAGAGGTACAAGAAAACGGGCTGAGCGCCTTGGCTACGTGGGCAGGCTCCATAGAAGCGACCAATGTTCGAATCCCCTAGGTAGCAGCGCACAGCAGAAATATTTTTAGCTTTTCTTCCCATAAACTTTTGCTTTTAATTAACTCAAAGGCAAAGAGCGATCGTGATAAAAATGATGACGGACAGATTTACAAAATAGCGATATCTTGTGTTTTTTACGTGTTGCTTTTGGAGGAGTGCTTTTCAAAGTACACAACATACTATAAAAGAAGAGCTTGGATCACTTCTAAGTATCCTTCACCTAGTATTCAACACAAGCTTGGAGCTTTGACCTCAATAGAGGTGGTGTTTCTTCTAGCACATGGGGCAGCCATGGTGCTAACTTGAAGCATGTTGAGGAGCAGCTATGGAGTTCTTCTTGGTGATTCTTCTTGGAGAAGATGAAGGGTGTGCTCACACTCTACCTCATGGAGAGGAGGTTATCTCTTGTTCATGGCAAGAAGACTTGGTCATTAACAACTTAATGGTGAGGATCGGCCATCTACATGGTGTATTTGAAGATTATCTTCTACAGGAAGATATTAGGTTGAAGATTGTCTTCTACAAGAAGATGTCAGGCTACTTCAAAGACATTGGATGGTGCCATCTACATGGTGTATTTGAAGATTATCTTCTAGAAGAAGATATCAGGTTGAAGATTGTCTTCTACAAGAAGATATCGGGCTACTTCAAAGACATTGGATGGTGGTTAACATAAGATTCACATCTTATGTTAAGTATTCAGGTACATATTCTCTTTATGCACACAGGTACTACTTGAAGTTTATGGAGGCCGTAGCATTCATATCAGGAGGAGTCCTAATTATTTCATTTTCAATTAGTACCATGAAAAAGCACCATTGAAGCATCAGATTCATGAAGAAGCTTAATGCCAAAAACGGCCATGGAATGATCTAGCACCTCGTGTTAGAGTTTGCAATTTCTAAAAGTAGTGACAATAATGCCAAAAACAAAGAAACTTAATCTCTTGATATAGCACTTGGGCAGTCTTGATGTGAGATTTATGTTCTCATTCTTATTAAGAATTTGAGTTAATCTACATGGAGAAATAAAATACACTTTCCAAGGGTCAATATATATAACATCACATCATTTGACACTAGTGTAAACATTGGAGGAGCTTTTGTGCATACTTTTATTTTTAGCTCATCAAGCTGTTCAAATTACCACTTCAACACTATGACCTTAATCAACCATAAATATAAAGCAACCACAGATTAGTCCAACACAAATGCATAGAATGTGAAATGGGCTAAGCACAAATAACAAAAACATTGATCCTTATATTCCAATAATCAAATCATTAAAAATTGATATGTTTACAAAGTTCAACAACCCTTTTTCAATAGAAGTTGATCATATAAATGCTCGGCCTCTTGCCTCTTGCATAGCAACATCTTTAGGGACTTGAGAAGGCTACAAGGGCGTTTCTTACTCTAGAACTGGCTCCTCAAAGTCATCCATGTCTCGTGGCTCATCTACCAATGGTGGCACATGCTCCCTTGATGCATGTTGGAATCTATGTGTGTCAACTATATGTTTCTTCCCAATCTCCTGCAGGTCATCTAGGCATTCATTCAAGACATTAATCTACATCCTAATGAAGCTGACTTGTGTTGGTGCAAATGCCAAGCCTTCACACTTGGCTAGACATTGGAAGAAGCTATGTGCAATTAGTTGAAGAATCACATGAACCATTGCTTATGGTTTTTACCAATAACTTTTGTAAAAGTCATTTGACTTAGAAGAATCTTGTAAATGCCACTAAACTCGTGGAGTTAGGTAAACTTTATGGTACGAGTTTCCTTGAGGGAATATCTCCTTTTTTTATAGGAAGAAGGTTTAGGTGGAAGTTCATTTGAATTTCAAAATCCAAATTCGAAGAGCATCACTATAAAAGTAGCTTGAAATCTCGTGGCCATTAGTGCCCCATTACTGAGCTTAGTGTTGATCATTTGATGTAATTGAGAGTCTCACACTATAGCCTACTCCTATCACCATCATTGGGCATCATATTCATGCCAATGATCATGAACAACATTGTTACATAATACATTACATTGATGATTACATCTACATTCATCTCTATCATTGTCACTCAGAATAGTGAACTTGTCTTGCTCATATCTTAGTGATATCTTGATCAATTTTAATGTTCTATAGATCATTGGTACGAGCTTAAAGTCTATTACAAGCTGTCAAAGTTTAAAGAAGTTTCATTCAGCCAATGGGGAGAAAATTTCCTCAAAATGGTCACTGGTCTTTCTCTACAGAGTTCCTAAAAAGTCAGGGATAAGCTTCTACTTGCTAAAGTTATTGCTTAGAGTATAGTCTATCATTTTAAGTGATTCCACTTGGAATCATTAGCTCTCTAAGCAACTTAGATACCTCAGAAGGAATTTGTCTAATTCCTATTGTACTATGAGTATTGAGCATAACATCCAGTAGGTATCAAGTAAAAAATAACAACTTTTTGGTTACTAGCTAGATGCAAACTTATATGTTTTGATCCTATTATTTGAAGCATCATCTCCAAAGTACATAGGCACTTGTTTAGTGTCATTGGAAAGTTAAAAGGGCCTACAACTCAACTCTAAAGTAACATAGGGCTGGTGCAAAGCAGGGATTAGGAGTACCAAATCATTTCTTGAGGTGTCCATTCATCTTTCCCAACAATGGTATCAGAGCAACTTGAGGTAAAATGGGAGATGGTTTTCCTTCCTTTGTTGATAAATTGGTAGGAACAACTACCAAGCATGGTCCTTGAGGATGAATACATACGTGTGAGGAAGGAGCCTCTATGGATACATATTAGGAGATGAGGAGATGCCAATTTTCAAAAGCAAATGACGACCTACAAGAGAGGAGCTTGAAAGACTCAACTCATGGTGTGCCAAAGATGCATTAGCGAGGTCATACTTACTTAAATCTATCTCTGATTTCCTTCTTCCACACATTAGGAATTGTAAGACATCCCAAGAGACTTGGGATACATTGTCTTCATACTTTTCTTCCAACACAAGGGCTAGAAAGAACCAATTGTGGATTGACTTTACCACTCAAAGGAAGCAACCCAAGCAAAGCATTTCAGAATATGTGACCAAAGTCAAGGATGTGGCTGACCAATTGGCAAGAATAGGAGAGGAGATGACAAATGGGAAAGCTTCACAACTGCTATGGACTTATACATGGACATGCAGATTCCAGATCTTACCACACTCATGGGACAACTCTTTACCCATGAAGCCAAGCTCAACAAAAATGGAGATTCATCAAGAGGTAACAACTCTTTTGCCCTATACATAGATAACACAAGTCTAAAGAGAAAGGGAAAAATAAAAAGATTGAAGATGAAGGTACTACTTCTCAAGCCAATTATGCAGGTAGAGGTAGGAACTCAAGAGGTAGGGGTAGAGGAGGTAAGCAAGGTAGGGGGAGATCCTTCAACTCTTCCCCATGTAATATTTGTGGTTTATCAAATCACACCAGAGATGAGTGTTACAGGAACTTCAAGAATCAAAGAGGTAGAGGTTTCCAAAGAGATGGCTACACACAATCAAGAGGAAGGTTCAACCATCATCAAGGCTACAATAACAACTACAACAACAATTACAATAACAAATACCAAGGAGGCTACAAATCAAGAAAAGACTACAACAATTACACAGAGGATCAAGAGGATTCTCTTCTCATTATGAACATGACTTCAAAACAAGGTATGAATGATGACCATCTCTTCTACATTGACTCTGGATGTTCAAACCATGTGGCAGGCAATGTGGCTCTTCTCTCTGATCTTGAGGAACCTAAGGGGAAGCACCAAGTGCAAACAAGTGATGACATCAAGCATTCATTGGTCAAGGTAGGAAATGTTAAAACCTCTGATGGGAATAGAAATCTATTGAGCAGGGTTCTATATGTTCCTACAATTACCAAGAACTTGATGAGTGTTGGAGAGATTGTGTTGCAGGTTAGGTTCAACAAATATGGAGCACTTGTGGAGGATCCCCAACCTGGATTCAAGAGAATTTCCAAAGGAGAAAAGAGAGGTAGATTATTTACATTTGAACTTGAAGATAGAAGGAATATTGCACTTTATAGTTACAAAGATCAAACATTGTTAGAGCTTGAGATTTGACATAAAAGATTAAGGCATATTGGTGAGAGAACCTTAATGCAAATATATTGAGATCAATGTGTGCTTGGGATACCTAATCTATCCAAGCAACACATGATCTATAAATGTGGCGCTTGTCAGTTTGGAAAATCTCATAGGTTACCCTTCGCAAAGAAAGGCTACATGCATGAAGATTACTTGGAACTTGTCCACACAGATGTGTGGGGACCAAGTAAGGATCCCTCAATTTTTGGATCAAGGTATTATGTATCTTTCATTGATGATTTCAATAGGTGGACTATCTTATATTTTATGAAGCACAAAGATGAAGTGTTCAATTTCTTTAAGAAGTATCTTGCACTTGTGGAAAACCAAACACGAAGAAGCCTAAAGAGACTAAGGTCAGATGGAGGAGGTGAGTAATTCTCAAATGAATTTGATGCATTCTTGTAGGATAGAGGAATAAAAAGGGAAATTACAACAAGGTACACCCCTGAGCAAAATGGGGTGGCAAAGAGGAGAAATAGGTTTATTGTTGAAACAAATAGGTCAATGCTAAATGAGAAAAAGTTACCAAATTATTTGTGGGCAGAAAGTGTATCTACTGCCACTTATCTTGTTAATAGGTTGCCATCCAAATCACTTGATGGGATGACCCCATATGGAGCATGGCATGGTGGAAGGGTATCCCTTGATCATTGCAGGATCTTTGGATGTGTTGCTTATGTGCATATCCCATCTCAAATCAGAGGTAAGCTAGACCCTAGGGCAGAAATCTCCATAGGGTATGATTTAAATCAGAAAGGATACAGGTTCTATAATCAATCCAACAAACATTTTATGGTCAGTAGAGATGTTGTGTTTGATGAGAATGAATCTTGGTTTAAAAATGAATGCAGGAAAGTAAAATTGCCTTATGACTTGGAAGAGGAGTTTCCAAGCCTCGCCAAGGAGAGGCAAAACCAGATTGAAGACATCAAATCAGATGATGAGGACATCATCAACCTAGAAGAATTCAAAGCATGGAAATCAAAAGGCAAGGTTAAGATGAAGAAGTTGGAGGACATACTTTAATCTTCCAATCAAGCAATTAGAAGATCACAAAGGGAGAGCAAGAAGCCAATAAGATATGGGTATGACACTTCTTTAGTTACCAAGCATTCCATTGATCTTGCTAAAGATTTACCGCTTGAAGAGCCTTCATCATATGAAGAGGAAAAGACCAAGGAATAATGGAAGGAAGCTATGGATGAAGAAATTGAAGCACTCAAGGAGAATGACACTTGGGAGCTAGTGCCAAAGAAGGAGTCTATGAAGGTAATTGGTTCTAGATGGATTTACAAAATCACGTGAAATTCTGATGGATCAATAAACAGGTATAAAGCTAGACTTGTGGCTAAGGGCTTTGCACAAACCCAAGGAATTGATTATGAAGAGACTTTCTCACCTGTGGATGAAACACCAACCATCAAGGTATTGGTAAGTGTGGCTGCATCAAAGAGTTGGAATATGTACCAATTGGATGTAAAAAACTCTTTTCTTAATGGTTGGATTTCAGAGGAGTTCTACATGGATCAACCTCTTGGTTATGAAGACTCAAGCAAGGTAACATATGTGTGCAAACTAAAAAAAGCTCTTTATGGATTGAAGCAGGCACCTAGGGCATGGAACCATAGGTTGACCACATACCTTCAAGATCAAGGATTCATCATAAGTAAAGCAGATACTTCTCTGTTTTTCAAGAGAAGTAATTTAGTGGTGATATACCTATGTATGTATGTTGATGATATCATACTTACAGGTAGTAATGCCAATCACATCAAGGAGATTAAGCACCAAATGATGCAGGAGCTCAAAATTAGTGATCTAGGGTCACTAAAGTATTTTATTGGACTTGAGTTAGTCTATACAAATTTTTGAATTTATATTACTCAAAGGAAGTATGTGCAAGACATGTTGAAGAAGTTTCACTTGGAAGATGCCAAGATAGCCAACACTTCTATGGAGGTAAACCAAAAGTTAAGTGCTCATGAAGGTGGTATGCTTGACAATATTGCAAGATACCAAAGCATACTTGGAAGCCTAAACTATGCTACATTGAAAAGGATTGATATTGCTTATGGAGTAAGTGTCTTAAGTTAATTTATGCACAAACCTAGAGTACCTCACTTAGAAGCTGCCAAGAGAATTTTGAAGTATCTTAAGGGTACTCAAAATCAAGGTTTATACTTTTCTTATACTTCAGATTTGGACATCAAGATATATTCAGATGCAGATTGGGTAGGTTGTAAGGATGACAGGAGTAGTACCTAAGGTTATCTATCTTTTGCAGGTGATAAGCCCATTTCATCGTCTTCCAAGAAGCAACATACTGTTGATTTATCTTCAACACAGGCTGAATATAGACGATTAGCCAATGCTACTCAAGAAGCCATATGGATTAGATTGCTATATGCAGATTTGGGATTACATTCTAACTCACCAATGATTTTTGGTGACAATACTAGCTCTCTACACCTTGCAGCAAATCCTATCTATCATGCTAGGACCAAACATATAGAGGTTCACTATCATTATGTGAGAGAGAAGCTATTGAGCAAGGAAATTTAGTTGGCATATGTATCCACTAATATGCAATGTGCAAATTTATTAACAAACGGACTTGATGGTACTAAACTTTGAAGATTTAAAGCTATGATTAGATTGCAGGACATTCAAGAGGATAGATGAAGAGGACCAAGCCAAGATGTTTGGCATGAGGGGGAGCTGTTGGTGCAAATTTCAAGCCTTCACACTTGGCTAGGCATTGGAAGAAGCTATGTGCAATTAGTAGAAGAATCACATGAACCATTGCTTATGGTTTTTACCAATAACTTTTGTAAAAGTCATTTGACTTAGAAGAATCTTGTAAATGCCACTAAACTCGTGGAGTTAGGAGAATGTTATGGTATGAGTTTCCTTGAGGGAATATCTCCTTGTTTAGAGGAAGAACTTTTAGGTGGAAGTTCATTTGAATTTCAAAATTCAAATTTGAAGAGAATCACTATAAAAGTAGCTTGAAATCGCGCGGCCATTAGTGCCCCATTACTGAGCTCAGTGTTGATCATTTGATGTAATTAAGAGGATCACACTATAGCCTACTCCTATCACCATCATTGGGCATCATATTCATGCCAATGATCATGTACAACATTGTTACATAATACATTACATTGATGATTACATCTATATTCATCTCTATCATTGTCACTAAGAATAGTGAACTTGTCTTGCTGATATCTCAGTGATCTCTCCATCATTTTTAATGTTATATAGCTCATTGGAACACACTCAAATTCTAAATTCTATTACAAGATATCAAAGTTTGAAGAATTTTAATTCAGCTAATTGGGAGAAAATTGCCTCAAAGTGGTCACTATTCTTTCTCTGCAGAGTTCCTAAAAAGTCAGGGGTAAGCGTCTACTTGCTAAAGTCATTGCTCAAAGTATAGTCTATCATTTTAAGTGAATATACTTGGAATCATTAGGTCTCTAAGGCAATTAGATACCCTTAGAACGAATTTTTTTAATTCCTACTGTACTGTGAGTACTGATCATAACATCCAATAGGTATCAAGTAAAAAATAACAACTTTTTGGTTACTAGCTAGATGCAAACTGATCTGTTTTGATCCTATTATTTGAAGCATCATATCTAAAGTACATAGGCACTTATTTAATGTCATTGGAATGTTAAAAGGGCCAACAACTCAAATTTGACATAACATAGGGCTGGTACAAAGCAGGGATTAGCAGTACCAACTCATTTCTTGAGGTCTCCATCCATCTTTCCCAACAACTTGGGCTTCATCCTTCTCTAAAGCAACGTAGTGCCTAGACATTTTGAGGGCACAGGCAAGTGTCATCCTTGAAAACAAAAAAAATCAATTACACATGATGCCAAAAGAGTGTCAAGAAGCAAAATTGCAATTAGAAGTACATGTGCGAGAAAACAAGTTCAGGATCCAATCATCATCATTGGAGAACAATTGGATTAAACTCATTATAAGATTTTGGGGCTTTTGATAATGATTAACCAATGTCTTGTTTCTTGCCACATGATGAAGCTTCTTTGTAACTGCAGGGAACATTAGCACATTCAAAACTCCATTCTCAACTCTACAATGTTTCTTGACCCTTCTTTTACTAACTTCATCATAGAACCCAATTGTAAGGCACTCCATAGCACTAATGGATCTATGTCCTGGCGTGTGATTTACATTTGTCTTCACCCTGAAAATTTATAATTATAAGGACAATGTCACGTGCAATTTCTGGAAAGAGACAAAAAGCAAGTACATACCATGTAAGACACTCGACAACATGACACCTTGACTTTAATGTTGTTGAGACAAAGAAGGATTGGTCCTTGCTATGAAAAATGACAACCCTCTAGAGTGTCGACATGGTCAATTCAGCAAAATCTATCACCATCTTTTGTATTTGTAGGTGCTTGAATGGCTCATCATCATTAATAGAACTAGTCATTCTAAAGCCGTATGGGATGTTTGCTATTAAAAGGGAATAATGTTTCCTGGGTACTATTGTACAAATGTTATTTACATAATCACAATATATATTGTAATACAATGGCCTTAGGGGTTCTATGGGGTTTGAAAAATAGTTTAGTCCACAAGACTTATCCTTGAACTCCATCTCCTTTGCCTTTATTCTAGACTTCTCATGCCTTGCCCTTTGGATATGAGCAACAAAGGCAAAAGGACAATCTTCATTCAGCTCACCACTCTTCCTTTGAGGTTTCTGCAAACAAAGGATGAGTGTCAACTCAAAGATTGTTTACAAAGTGTAACATATATCAATGGTTCTGATGCTTAGCATTGAATAAATATTTGCTAGGAGACTTTAATGAATAGATAGTTAAAAGCCAACTGCCATATAAATTGCTTCAAGGCAATGCTTGGCATCGGATAGTTGTGGTAAGCTATACTTGGAGTAAATTTGTGCTACAATATGATGCCAAGCATCAGAATCCTAGTGAAATTCAATGCTTGACATCGAATTTTGACTAAAGGTTGTTGTTGCATATAACGATTCTCTGATATGTGATGCTAGGCATCAACTTCTAGCATGTCTGTTCCTATAACTCGATGCCCTGCATCGAATAGCACCAACTACTCGAGAAACTCAATCATATTATATTGTAATGAGCAAGAGAACTCACCCAATGGTGGAACGATATAAAGTATTCTGACAATGCTTTGTATGAGAAGGTGGACCAGTACTCAGCCTGGACTTCACTCCATGTGAAGCACCCAAGCCTCATCATCATCACCTCTTGAATCTTCATATAAACCTTGTGACTACATTGTGAGTTTTAAAACAACATGATAAGTTACTGAAAGAGTGAGAAAAACCGATCAATGACAAGACTCTACTTACTTATTTAGCTTGATGACCATCTCCTCAAGGCTTAGGTCTTTGGAAATGACCCTTGATAATGTTGAAATCATCAAAGTGTCATCCTTTATTCCTTGCAATGCTCTCCAAGGTGTCAAATTCATATCCTCTCTAGCCTCTTCAATGGAGAGATCATCTTTCTTTCCCTTTCCTTTTACATCCACCTGAGGATCTATTTTTTCCTTTTTTGATTTCTGGCCTTTGACCTCTGTTCTCCCGGATTCTGAATATTTTATCTTGAAGATCCCAAATTTCCCCTGTCTTGAAGGTGATTTGGAACCATGGGTCAAATTTACGAAATGCATCTGACTTCACATTGTCATCCACTACTATCCCTACCTCTATCAAGCACTACTTTCTCAAATTTTGATGGATCCTTCCACCATCTGTCCTTAGGGCATCAACATACTCATGGTGGAAGAATTGGATACACTCAATGGATGACATTTTCTACCTATGATCATTGTCATTGTTGTGGTCTCAAGCTAGGAGTTTGGCCTCCTCTATAGTCAAACCAACATAGATTTTACACTCTACATACCTAAAGAAGTATGTAGTTGGATGCTCTTTTACAAGCTATCTTCGGGCATCCGGAGAGTGTGATCCTCCAATAACGTAGTATGTATAGTCCTCCAACAAACCTCCGTTGACTTCCTCCATTGACCCACATTCGTTCGGATCAACCACTACCTAGAATGGTACAACGGTTGCATGTGCATTTATCTTGATCTTCTCGTTAAGGTTCTGTACATGCATATGATGTGACTCACTTATCTCAAGAGGCCTCCTTCCTGTGAGTGGGTCTCTTGGGGGTCTATTGATTATAATAATAGGGAGGTGGAAAAGTTGTCCCTTTTTCATGAGCTTCTTCTTCGTAATCTCCTCCCTTACCTTATTCTGTTTTCTAAGAAATATCCCAGATGTGAACTCTCCTCCAGGGGCAACTATATCATTCTAAGAGTCTGAGATTTCTATTGATTCCACAATCAATTGGCTTTGCTTTCTTTTGGGGCCTCTTCTGTATGGGCTACTTGCCCTTTGAATTTATAGGTGTCGTCTTCCTTTGCTAGGTTGGCATGATATTCCCCTGTATCCATGGCAAGAGATCCACCATCAAATTTTCTGATTCCCTGCAAATTTGGGTGATTCCCTTTGAAGTCTCCACTAGGAAAAGGAGGTTATTTGAGTCCTCTCTTCATATTCCACCTTGAACACAAAGCCATATTGAAAAACCTGCATTGTGGTAATCTTTCCCCTCCCATAGGCGCCGACAAATACAAGTAGAGGAGCATTTTTCTCCTCTATGTACTAAAGGCACCACTCCTGATTTGTCATGCCTTGAAGTGGTCTATCTTTCTTACTGACTTCCCTCTCTTTGGATTTATCTTTTCTGCCTGGCTCTTCCTCAATCGGCTTGACACTACTATGACCACCTAACGATATGGCCATTGGATTACTTGCACCCTCACAAGACAAAGACAATAGGCTCTTGTTTTGCTTCAGCAAATGTCCAATGCTTCTGCCTTGAGCACCCTCTCCTGAGCCCCTTAGGATCACCTTCAACTTCTTAATGGGTTTCTCCTCTCTGTTCTCAATGTCCCTGAAGTGAAACAATTTCTGTTAGCCAAGGGTATGGCATTGTCCTAGAGATAACATTCATCTCAATGTTTGGGGGCCAAGTGGATGTGAGGCATCATGCTTTTGTTGCAACAGGATGCCTAGCATCAAATGTTGCCTATCAGTTGATACAAGGCATCAATCTTAATGCTGAAGGTGATGCCAGATATCAAATTGGGGGGTCATGCCTATGCAATACATGAACCTCTTGGTCCAATTCGATGCCAAACATCAAATTTGGGGGCAAATTTGATGCTACGCATCGACCTTATATGGAGAAACTTGATGCCAAGCATCGAGTTCGGTGAGAAACATCAAATTGGTTGAGGACCTTGATGCCAGACATCGAATTAAGTGAGAAGATTGATGCCACGCATCAATGTGCGCTCCGAACTTGATGCCAGGCATCGGTTTGGCAGAGCAAGTCGATGCTAGGCATCAATCTAGCCTCCAAACTTGATCCTAGGTGTCGAGTTGGGCAAGCAAGTCGATGCAAGGCATCGACTTGAACCATTGGGTTGATGCCATGTATCGACCAAGTCGATGCAAGACATCGACTTGCTCACCCAACTCGATGCCTGGCATCAAGTTTGGAGGGTAGGTCAATGCGTGGCATCAACATTGTCACTGAATTTGATGCTTGCCATCGAGTTCTTTGCCCAAGTCGATGCTTGGCATCAACCTTGCCCAAAACTCAATGCTTGGCATCGAATTACCCCCAAAAGTCGATGTGTGGCATTGGCTTGTCCTCTAGTGTCGATGCTTTGCATCAAATTCCATGACTCTAAACTAGGACAAAAATGTTAATTACTTCAAAAAAAAGTACTGTAATTTCTAGGGTTTTCAAAAGGAATCTTTTTGGAATCTTTAATTTTTGAGTAAATTTAGGTTACTTGTGAGTTCTTTCTCTAGCTCCTTTCTTCTCCATTGCTGACCTTTTGCTCTGCTAAAGCTTTTTATGCTCTTTTTCTCTCTCTCCTCTTCTAAATTGTATGCTCTATCTTGACCGGCACATTTGTAAAATGATCCTCTGGTCCTATGATCTACAAATTGGCTGAGTTGAACTAGGAACTAACTTGCTATAACTGGGTCAAACTAGGTGTAACTTGATGGCACAATTGGACTATAGAATTGAGGCAGGAAGCAACCAATTGTACCCTGATCAAACTTGGTTATATCATATTTGGTTATCATATGTTTTGAAATAAAAGCTTTAGCAAGACCACTTACTTGGACATATGCATCAACACCATGCAGATCATATCCTCTTTGCTTGATGTATTCCTGAAAATCTAAAGAAGACACATTCGAGGACTTGCAATAATATGTGATCATCAATTTTCCACCAGGTTTAAGCCACTTAAATATCTTTTGAAAAAGTGATGGCTTATCCTAGGGTTGAGATTCTTACATGAATGAGGTACAATGGCAATACATTCAACCTCTTGCAAGCAAAAACACCATGTACATGACTCTGCAATCGTTGACATGTGCTCAACAGAGATAGTAGAAAAGGTTGAAAATTAAATAATATGGAAAGCCCATTTATGGGAAGACATGAAAAATTCTGAGTTTGGATGAAAGAACTTACTTGGATATGCAAAAGCGTGTCTCAATTTTTGTGCAATCCGTTATCTCAAATTGCATTCAACATTTTTGGCCAATGGCTCTATCCAAAGCTAATGATACCATATTCATAGAAAGATCAATGCCCACTGCAGTGACATCAATTTAGAAATCTCCACCATCAATGCCACAACCAATATCAAGTACTTTTTGTCCCACTTAATTCTAGGCACCCACTTCTAGTCAGGATTGCCCATACAACAGAAGTCTTTGCATGTTGTTTCCATGTTTGAGGAATTTATTATTATTAGGAATTATAAAACAAAGGAATAATAAATGAGATCACAAATGTGTTGATAAACATCACTTTCCCTAAGACAAAGCTTCATACCTTCCTAATAGTGTAATTTTCTATGAAGTGTGTGTCACGAGGAAGGAGATAAGGAAGAGAGCTCACACACACACTCTCACTCTCAAGGAGAAGCACACACACAGATTGAGGCAAGGAAGAATAATCTTCTTCTTCTTCTTCTTCTATTACATAAAAGGCATGTACAAGAATGACGTAAAAAACAATAATACAACAAGTGCAATATATAAAGATTAGTACATAAGGAAAAACCTAATATCTGTGAATGAGTGAGCTGGCAAGAAACAAATGTGCCATCACTCTCGGTAGATAAATCTAATAAAGCTCAATGAAGTATCCCTGACATATATCGGTATGACCACTATACATGTCAGAGAACCGAAAAACTAGTATGTGTCATCCTGGATCATCGCATGTTGAGCTTGATATCTCAACACTCCCCCTCAAGCTCAACGCCATATCCTGTAATCAAAGCATCTCTCAAAAGTTCTTCAACTTCTCAGCTCCAAGTGCTTTGGTGAAAATATCAGCAACCTGCTCATCTGTTCTCACATAAACAAGATCAATATCACCTGCTAATACCTTCTCTCTGATGAAGTGATAATGTACCTCGATATGCTCTGTTCTAGCATGGAAAACAGGGTTCCGTGCTAACTATATGCTGCTAAGATTATCACAATAGATAGTGATAGGCTTTTGCACTTCCACACCTAAATCTGCAAGTAACATCTCCAGCCATGATGCCTCACATGCTACCATTGCAGCACCTCTATACTCAGCCTCTGTACTCAACAAAGCAACAGTGGGTTGCTTCTTGCTGCTCCATGTAATAGCTGCACCTCCAAGTGAGAAAAGAAAGCCACTAGTAGATCTTCTGTCTGGAGTACTACCAGCCCAATCTGCATCGGTGTATCCACCTGATGTAGTATCCAATTTCAAATTCTGATCTAATGGCATGGAAATTAGCTTACAATCAGCCATACCATACTTTTACAGCATATTCAAGGCATATTGCCTTTGCGACATCCATATACCTGTTTCTGTATGTATAAACTCAATGCCCAAGAAATAGCGCTGTCGGGTCGTGAGAGATGCTCGGATGGTGGATCAAGTCATCCGCCTAAATCGTTCGGCACACGCAGGGTGTCTGTAGCGGACTCAGACTAAGGACCATAGGGACAAGCTGCTTTATATCTGGCAATAGCTATCTGTTTGGGTGTTAACAATAATGACTCTTCGGTTATCTGATCTTTAACTACCTCTTCTATTGTAGCTTCTAATGGTTTTGGTTGAGTTTGTCTAACTAAAGTTGGTGGAAATAAATCTTCACTACTTTGTGAACTGCTGAACTCATTTGACATGTATTCACCTCCTCCATCAGATCTTAATGTTTGAATGTACTTCCCTGTCTGCTTTTCCATCATAGCTTTAAAATTCTGGAAGTGAGTGAACACCTCGCTCTTCTCTTTCATGAAATATACCCATACTTTGCGTGTATGATAATCAATGAAGGTAACATAAAACCTGCAACGGCCCATAGATGTGGTCTTTGCTGGACCCCAAACATCTGTATGTACTACTTCTAGTACATTCTCACTAACATGCTTGTCATGTGGAAATGATGCTCTTGACTGTTTACCAAATTGACATGCTGCACATACCTTTTGCATTTCTGCAACTTGAAATTTGGTAGTCCATGGACAATCTCCTTTGACTGCATCATTTTCAGCCTTTGCAAGTTTGCATGTACAATCCGTTTGTGCCATATCTCTATATCTGCAATAACTCCTCCACCTTTTTCAAACATGGCTGCATTCATTTCAGGAATCTTCACATTTAAGGTGAACATCCTACCCACTTTGTTTCCTTTGGCAACGAATCCTCCATCCTGCTTGTACTCTTCTACATGTAATCCATCAGCATTGAACCTGACTTGTAATCTCTGGTCAACCATTTGTCCAACAGAAACCAGATTCTTTGTTATATTTGGAACATGCAACACAGCAAGATGTTTTACCTTCTCGTCCTCCATAGACAATGCTACGTTTCCTGTATGCTCAATAGGATGCGATGTATCATCACCTGTTTCAACATATCCAGGAACTAGCATTTTCTGCAAACTACTAAACCATTCTCCATGACTGTTCATGTGATTTGAAGCACCTGAATCAACATACCAGACATTATCATTCGATTTTGAAACACTAGCAGACATCGTATTCATCATGTGATGTTGAACCATAAACAACTTCTTAGAATCATCTGCACTTGTGGATGCATAGTTGTTTTGTTGCCTTCTGTTATTTTGATTCTTTAACCTGCAATCACGTTCAAAGTGTCTTGGTTTACCACAATTCCAGCATCCTTTACTATCATTACCTGAATCATTTCTTTGGAAATTTCTGCGACCTCTTTGGCTCCCCCTACCTCGAAACTGTCCTCTTCCTCCTGCATGTATCTGTTGTTGACCTTGGTCTTGGTTACTGTTTCCTCTTCCACTTCCAAAACCTCTACCTCTGCCTCTTCCTCTGACAGAGTAGAATACTTGCTCAAAACTGGGCTTTCCTTGGGAGTTTGAGTCCTCACCAAGATTCTTTTCTTCAATAATAAGCATAGATACCAGGTCAGCAAAATTCAGAATATTTTCCCTGGTCTGTATGGAAGTTCTGAACTGCTTATATGCAGCTCCTAAACCACCAAGGCACACTTCCACCTTATCATCATCATCTACATTCATGCCAATAGATGCAAGTGACTCACATATGCCTTTGATTTTAAGCGTGTAGTCACTTACCGACATGCTCTTCTTTTCCAATGTATGCAGCTCGTTCTTGAGTTGCAATTTCCGTACCTTTGTATTAGTCTCATAGAAAGTGAGCAAGCTGTTCCAAGCCTCTTTTGGAGTCTTGGCATCCTGTATGTGTCCAATCATGCTATCCTGTATGCTAACAGATAGCCAATACATTACCTTTCGTGCTCCTTGATTCCATTCCTCATATGCTCTTAACTGATCTGCAGTCCGATTCCTTTCTCGTAACTGCGGAGCATTTTCATTCTCTCCTTCGATGTACTTCCAGTAGCCTTTTCCCATCAGGAAATTCGTCATTCTGAATCTCCAAGCATGGAAGTTGTTCTTGTCCAGCTTATCGCTCATAAGCTGACTCATTCCATCTGCGTTTGCCATTTCTGCAACAATTCACAACACTGCAAAACACTACAAGCAACACTTCTGCTTGAACACTGTCGCACTATGACATGACAATTCGATCTCAGAAAAACACAGTTTTCGTGTATCAAAAGTACATGGAATCGCTTGAAATTCTGGATCTGGAATATATGAGTGTTGCCGAACACAACGCAAGTTACAGTTTCTAAAACTGACCTGGTTTTTCTATGGGCCGCACCTTGCGGGCTCGAAACGGAAATTTCATAGCAAACGGAGGCCGTTTGTGAAATCGCATTTTCTCCACACCACCGTCGCCTTCTCCACGAGCTCTCTACAGCCACGCTGGCTCTGATACCATGCCAGGAGGAAGGAGATAAGGAAGAGAGCTCACACACACACTCTCACACTCAAGGAGAAGCACACACACAGATTGAGGCAAGGAAGAATAATCTTCTTCTTCTTCTTCTTCTATTACATAAAAGGAATGTACAAGAATGACCTAAAAAACAAGAATACAACAAGTGCAATATATAAAGATCAGTACATAAGGAAAAACATAATATCCACGAATGAGTGAGCTGGCAAGAAACAAATGTGCCATCACTCTCGGTAGATAAAATCTAATAAAGCTCAATGAAGTATCCCTGACATATATCGGTATGACCACTATACATGTCAGAGAAACGAAAAACTAGTACATGTCATCCTGGATTATCACATGTTGAGCTTGATATCTCAACAGTGTGTTCACCATGAACTCCTTCTGTTATTCATAAAAGCCCAAAATCCGACAGGTAAGGTGAGAAAGAAAAATCTTAATTGAATCCAACTCTCAAAAACCTTGGTCCTTGAGAGATAAAAGACTGGACTACTAGAGGGTCGTGAGATTAGCCTTTGAGTGATTAGTGTTTAAGTTGGAAGTAAATAAGAAAACTTCAATGTTTTTTTAATGTCAAAGCAAGAGTATATGTTCAGGTTTATGAAGAACTTAAGCAAGATGCATGATGGACATATCCTAACAATGTAGCATGGGGGACCAAAATTTTCAAAATTATTCCTAGATTCAACTATTTTTATATAAAATCCTACATTTGGAAATATTTCAAGAAATTCCTCCATATCTGTGTAAGAAAAATAATCTTCAAGATTGAGTGCTAATTTCTTAACACTCCACAATATTGGAGGATTTCTCTTAACTCAAGTCTCACTCCAAATGAGGGTTTATGACCTAATCTTAACGAGGGTGGATACTCGAGTGTGAACAGGGTTAAATTTTAAAACATGAATATAGAAAGGAAAAAATTTCATTTGTATTTTCTCATATTCAATGTCTAGTGTAATCAGCTGCGTTTCTTGGAAAATCTTTTGACTTTTCCATGAGTGAGGCTCATTTGCATATGTGTGTCTTTATGCATGTGTCTCTGTGCACATGACTCATAGGATGGTGGAGATCATCATATCGCTAGCTCCTCTCTCTCATTGATATTTTGTGAGCCATGATCAATTGCTTAAATCAAGATGGTAAATGTTCCATGATGGATTGCCTAACCAAATTTTTAATGAGCAATGAAATCATACCTCTAAGTGATTTTTATTTATGACATAAAGTCAAATCGTACAACCCATAATAATGGGCACAATCCATCTTCATAATTATCTAGATACATGATTTGGGAGATATAATTGCTTGATGTTACACTTCCACTATTTGTATATTATAAAGGGAGTGCTCTTGCACTTCCAGTCTCAATGAAGATGGGCTCTCTCTTTTCGGTAGATGCTTGGAAAACACCTGTCTCTAGTGATCAAGTTGATAGACTTTCAAATTCATTGTTTTCAGTGGATCCTTTAATGAATGCTGTCCATGGCTTAGAATGTATCAATGATTCCCTGCTCTCATTTGAGCCATTTAAGTTAGGTTCTCAATGCAACAATGGTCAATCCAATCCATCTATTGAACTCGATCCACCTATTGATCTCTCTTCAGATTCAAGTGCATGTGGAGTAAAGAATGTAATCAAAGAGAGAGAGAGGGATTATACAAAGTATGTGGTGTTTTAAGCGAAGGCCTCGTGAAGTAAGTAAAAAAATATTTCAATTCCTTACTTCAGATAGACAAATTGCATTGGACATTGTGAAGCATTGTTGTGGTGTGAAATGTTTGTATAAAGAAGGAATGAAGAAACTAAAGTAGCTAGGAGAGAAATTCTTCCATTTAGATAGTGAAAGGAAAGATTTATACCTTGTTTCTCACATGCAAATGATTGAGGGTAACATGTCAGTAACACACGTTGCTTTTGAATATTACTTTAGTCAAGGGATCCGATGTTGTAGGGCTGCATTTAAAATTGAGATGGGCATGGGGAATTGTAGAATACATAAGATTCAGCAAGGGCTTATTTGTGAAGATCTCATTTTTGATACCTATCAGGGAGTTGGGACCAAAGGTTCTATTGGTCATCATGCAATGAGTTGGATGATGAACTATTTTAGTTTGCAATGTGAAGTTATGCTTGCAACTGGAAGGTTACACTTGTCACATAACTTTACTTGTCAAGAAGTATTTCAAGTTTATAAAGAAGAAATGGAAAGTAAAAATGAGAAGTATGTCCTGTATTGACATTTTACTTGATTATGGAAAGAAGAGTTTAAGAATGTGAGTATTCCTCATAAAGTTAGAATGGGTGAATGCTTAGTTTGTGCCACTTTGAAAAACAAGGCAAAAGGTGCCACAACACCACAAGAAAAAGATAATTTTAAAAGCCTTATAAAGAACCATTGTGAGAGTCAAGATTTAGAAAGAAAAAAAGAAATTCATCATCGAAGTAAAGCACTCAGAAATCCAGAGCATTATTGTTGATATATTTAGGTAGTGTTGTGTGTGAACATTCTAGGACCGTCGGGGCACTTTTTTCCATCTTTTGGAGGTTTCTTTCCCCTGGCTTGTATATACCCCTATTTCCCAAAGGGGCTACTTATCTTTGTACATTCTAGTGGTAATACATTAAGTATTGTGTGTTGTGCTCAAGCTTCTTCTTCTTCCTTGTGATGTTCACATGCTTCTGCAGATGTCTAACTCCAACAATTGGTATCAAAGAAGGTCACCGCTTCATCTAGGGCATGCGACACTCCTTCAATTACAGTCTCATAATTGCATGAAATTTTGTATGCATACTCAGGGTGATTAGCAAATCAAAAAGCCTTTGCTATGTCATGCCGAAATCGTGATATGAGTTCGTTTTGACCTTGGAATGCACTATTATAGTGCTTGTGCAGGCTATTTCATCTTTTTGTGCCAAAGATATATACAGGTTTCGGTTCACTAGTATAAGCATTGGGAAGTCTACTACACGTCTAGTAGAACCATTTCGGGTAGTTTTGTTCAATGTTTTCAAATACAATCAACCTTGATACCCCATTTTCAATACAATCATCCTTAATAATAAATTGCAATTGAATATACTCCAATCAAGAGATAATAACATGTTTTGGTGTGTGAATGAGCCAAAACGTAAAACATTGGGACACAAAGAATTGTCTCAAAATCCTGTGTAATTCCCATTTTTCCTGAATAGGCCTTCTGTGGAATATTGTGCACATTGTTGAAAAACATCCTATTACACCTGTGAACATAGGTACTGCAAGTATAGGTACTGAAGTTGATGCAGATGGTGTCGAAGATGGTGATATTCTACAGACTCCTATTCGTGCTACTATTTCTATTGCACCTACTATAAAAAAATTTTGTTGGGATGGCAGAGATGCTTAGGCACATGCCTTGATAGCTTTGTCTGTCAAACATGCCATTATTCCTCACATTCGCTCTTGTAGAATAGCTAAGGATGCTTGGGGTACGCTAACCACATTGTACTAGGCTAGGAATGAGGCTCGTTTGCTTATCTCCGAAAACAATTGGAGAGTGAGCACATGAATGAAGGTGATTATATGGATAGTTTTTTGACAAAGATCATGGATTTGAAAGAAGAGTTGATTTCTGTTGATGAAGTCCTTCCTAATAGTTCACTTGTGCAGACTATTCTGAATGGTCTTCCCAAATCATATTAGAGTTTTGCTTCTACTCTTCATTTGATGACGAAAGGCAATCCAAATGCCTTGACATTTGAAGAGTTAGTTTTTGTTTTGTTGCAAGAAGATCAGTCTAGGTAGAACAAGTCTATTATGCGTGTCGTAGATCAAGCTTTCCTGGCTAGTCAGAAGGGCAAAGGAAAATGGAGCTCTTCTACTAGTTGTTTAAACTATTTCTTGAGGCATGGTTATGTTGCAGAAGAAATTTTGGGTTTTTGATCTCACGTTTGAATCCATCACGGACCGGATTGAATGCAATTAGTCTTGCATGTTTTTTGCTAACCAAAGAACTTCTCATGAAATATTGAGTGTTTTCACATCCTTGATATTCTATGTGAATTAATGGTTTGTTCTTCATGACATTTTGTAATTGTCCTATATGTGGCTATTTGCATTTCATTGCCAATAAAATTGACGAACAAAAAGATGGCCTTTGAGAATTTTCCATTATATTTGTTTTGAAAAGATTCTGTTGCACTCTTGATTGGGGTTTTAACTAAAATTGTTGTAAGAAGTTGCTCAGAGTTGGGAAAATATGTTCAACATTTTCATCTAGGGAGGGGAGATGCTATCTTGCTGGAGGAAATATGGACTATGAAAATGTTTGGGACTCGATCGTGAAGTCGCCTAATTCATTTGTCTCTCTAGAGCCTCATGATTGAGTGCATTAAGACTTTATTTAATCATTTGTAGGGGTTTTGAAGCTAAACTACGTTCGAATGGTCACCTTCATCATACTCTATGGGATATTTTGCTCAATATTTTCTGTGAAAATGCAATCCCCTTGACGTTCACCAATCATATGGAAATCTGATGAAAAGTTGCTTACACATTCGATTCTTTTGACTGAACATGTGATGATTGGAGTGGTTGAGTCAATGTTTATTGTGTTGTTGTTTTGATCATGATCAGATGCATTTATGAACTAATCTAGAGAAGGAAATGTTGATTGTGCTGCTGCCTGGACTTCACCCAAATATGTTATTCGTTGCAAGGTTCGAAATGTGTAAATACTATAATGTGCAACTGAATTACAAAAAACACTAAAACTTCAATTAGAATCCTAGAAGCAGAGAGCAGTCTGGAATTACTTCGGTAGAGAAAAAAAATCTTGGGATAAACTGAGATTCAGTATTTTAGTATTGGTCTCTGTATTCATTATTGGTATTCGATTGCATGTAATAGTAGCCAACATCATTTCATGACAAGAGTGGTTTCTGAGTAGGGTTGTTGTGCATCAACATGGGGTGACAGTGTGTGTGAGTAAGAGAGAGAGTGTATGAAAAGTAAGAAAGGTTGAGAGTGAAAAGGAAGCGGTTTCCCATATCGGTGCTTCTGTTGGGGATCCTAGGTAGATTCGGCGATAGTTGTGGACTCAAAGCAACATAAAGTGACAGTGTGTAAGAAAAGTAGGCAAAATATTAGTGTACGTAAGACACTTTCCCTTGGACTAAGAGTGTTAAACATTTTGGTGCGTTTGCCGGGAATAGCTTGGCACGTCTCTATAAGATAGTGCCATAGGTTCGCCTAGCGCCACATGTTGGCCGAGCTTGCGGACTCCAGATCTAGTACATGAGCGAGGGGAGCTCATCCTCAGGAGCAACACAAACGCAAAGAGAGGAACGTGCTCAGAGAAGAGCCCTTGAAAGAGAAAGGAAGAGGTGGGAGTCGCAAGGTGAGTCGACCTCGACTAGCTTGACGAAATCTACCAAAACCGTGTACTCCCGTAGGAGAGTCGCAAATCAAGTGCAAAAGTTTGAAGGAGGGATCCTGAGGCTACGTGCACTAAATTTTTGGGATCAAAGTGATATTGACATCACACCTCTGTTCGAAATGGCTCAATGGATTTCGGTTCATTTGGGGGACTTCACCAAATTCTCAGGTGCTTGGGACGAGGATCCTGATAGTTTTATCCAACTATTTGAAGTTACTTGTGAGGCCAATGAGGTAGTTGACCAGGGTCAAAGGTTGAGGATCTTTTCGGCTACTCTTCGTGATGAGGCAGCCAACTGGTATGGGAATCTGACACCACAAAGAGCGTGGAACTTATCAGATGCTCAAGGAAGCCTTCTTGGCAAAGTTTCGACGACAAGGCTTCCAAGATAGATTGGCCCAACAGATGGATTACCTACGACAGGGAGTCAATGAAAGCATCGATAACTACATTCAGAGAATGGAAACCTTGGTAAGAAAGATGGGCACGAATGCCCCGAACGATGAGACGTTGAAGAGAAGATTTATTGCGGGATTGAGAGATCCTACGACGCAGCAGCATATCAGCCTAACAAGACCGGCAACATTAATAGATGCTAAGGAACAAGCAAGGCTTTGGGAGGAAGTACAATTATGTCAACAAAGGAAGATAGAGCTCTTATATGAGCCAATGGGAGGCCCAAGAAACATACCAATGAAAGATCCTGGCCAAGGAAATCCAGCATTGACTGGCTGCCACTAGTATGCCAAGCGAGGTAAAGCCTGCGCTAACTGAAGAACGAATATTGGAGTTGGTCACACAAGCTATAAAAGCTACCACAATGACCCAGGAAACATACACAGTAAAACCAGAGGTAACTACAAACCCCAACCAAGTGTTTAGATCGAATACATGGTGTGGAAAGTGCCATGGTTGCGGCCATTTGGCTTCAGAATGCCCTACAGTCTCAAGAGTATTCACAGATAGATCACCACCTAGAATGCGTTGTACTTTTTGTGGAAGAACAAATCACACAGAGGACCGATGTTACAACAAGAGAGCCTATGAAGAGAGGACCATGAAATCGGGAGATACAAGAGAAAGACCCTACACGGGATTGCCCGCTCAAAGTGTCCCACCTACATCTCGTTGGGAAAACAGACCGACTTATGGATATGGTGCTCAAGGTCAGGGAGGAGACTACCCAAGAGGGGCTGCACGCGATCAAAGAAGAGACGGTCCAATCCAGTGCTGGAGGTGCCATGGCTTTGGCCATACTCAATCTAGATACCCAAACGAAAAGAAACCAATTGATTATACCCCACTATGTAGGTACTGTAGTGGAGAGGGCCACTTTGATGAAGATTGTCCAAAACGAAAAGCTTCCACTGGCAAGGAAAAAGGACCAGTAGGGTCCTCGAATTATGTTGATACTCAGATGCATTCCACATCGAGAGCTCAAGAGCACGTTCCTACGATTGGAGTAGTGTTCAAGACACCGAACCCTCAAGAAGGCTCTAGCTCGTCAATGCACTTTGTGGATGCTTACCAAGCCAAGAAACCGCATACAGAGCCAACTGTGGCAGTAGTCACAAGGACTCAAGAGTATTTAAAGAAACATCCAGAAGGTGAAAGCAAAAAAGCTAGTCAAGAGAAGACACCCAAACATGGAGAGGTAGAAAACCAAGTTGGAGGATTTGATGAGCAGCAAGAGTTTGAGGATGGGGAAGAGATAGAGATTCTTCCACCAGTGACCAAGGAGTTTGTGCCAGGCATAGCACCATTTCCTGAAAGATTAAGGGCTCCGAAGTGTAGGAAGGAAAGACAAAGTTTGGAGGAAGTGGACATCGTAAAGTTGCTCGCTGACACGGAAGTCACGCTGGACATTGGCACATTGCTGAAATGTTCACCTGCATATATGAAACAATTCTACAACGAATATATTAAGAAGCCGAGGAAATCTCGAGATAAAAAGAGACAAGATAAAGATGTCCAAGGGATCATTCAAAGTATTACGACGCAAATTGATTCGAATGCTCCAGCTGTGACAGTCGAGATTAAAGGGTATGCAGTCCCTGGTGCTGAGTTAGATAGTGGAGTCGCAGTCAACCTTATGACTGAATACATGATGAAAGCTTTGGGCCTCAACCACATGGAAGAAACGCCGATGTCCTTGAGAATGGCAGATCAAACACAAGTGAAACCTGTAGGCCTTTTGAAGAATGTAAGCACAGTTGTGGGCGGTCTAGAGTTTAAGGTTGATTATCTAATAGTAAGACCAAGGACCTCAGAGGCTACCTTCTCGATCTTACTTGGACGGCCATGGCTGGTGCAAGCAGAATGTGTGCACGATTGGCGCACAGGATTTATCACGATTGGACCGAAGGGTGATCGAATACAACTTCAAGTGTCTCCAAACTTGACCGGCATAAAATCAACAACAGCTGAGGAAAGGGAGCAAAAAGCAAAGGAAAAGGTTAGACAAGAAATGGTGCGGGTAAGATTTGCCTTGCGCACGGAGACTTCCAAGGACCTTTCACAGGATGGATTTAACCTGCAATTGTCCAACCTCCAACACGCGAAGGTGGGCGAGTACAAAGATCCACTATGTTACAAGGATGACTCACACCAGGAGTTGCTAGGATGGTTGACACATACTAGTGAATTTGAGTGCTACATGTTGAGTATAGACGCAAAGGGAAACGAAGCTACCAAAGAAGAGTTGAAGCTGGAGTTAGCTCCGACAATGGAAGTACAACAGTTGAGAGAAAGGGTTAGAGTGCTAGAAGCAGAGCTTCTAAGGAGAAGTCGAGAATCAGAAAAAGAAGCGAAGAGTAAGACTAAAGTGCAGGAAGCCACTGCAAAAGCTGAACTAAAGAAATTGGGTGCGGTTGAAAAAGAAAAAAACAATGATTTACTGGCGAACCATGCACGCGTGATCGGGGAACACTTTCCAATCACAACGTCATCAAGGAATAAGGAATATTTGCGAGAAGCTCAGGTGGAAAAATGGGAAGTTTCTCCAGAAAAGTTCTTGAGCGTGGGGTCAGAGCTACCAGATGAAGTACGAGATTGCCTTAAATTGGCACTCAAAAATTTCAGCAAGGCCTTTGCATGGTCATACAGTGATCTGAGAGGAATTGATCCCCGAATCTGCCAACATTATATAGATTTGGAAGAAGGCACCCGACCAATATGTCAACGACTTAGGCGGACAAATCCAGTCTACTCGGAATAAGAAAATCCGCATTTGCATAAATTATCGGAAGTTGAACGAGCGCACAAAAAAGGATCACTTCCCTTTGCCGTTTACTGATGAAATCTTGGAGAGAGTGGCTGGCCATAAATTGTACTCATTTTTAGATGGTTTCAGTGGGTACAACCAGATCCAAATCCATGAAGAGGATCAATCAAAAACTACTTTCACCATGGAATGGGGCACATACGCATACCGTGTGATGCCATTTGGATTATGCAATGCACCGGCCACATTCCAGAGGGCAATGATAGCTGCATATCAAGACTATTTGCAGGATTGGATGGAGATATTCCTCAATGATTTTGCAATCAGAGGCAATGATGGAAACATGATGGAGAGGATCGAAGCTGTTTTAAGAAGAAGCATTGAAAAAGGCATCGCATTAAATCCTGAAAAGTGTACATTTGGAGTACGAAGAGGATTGCTCTTGGGACATGTTATTTTCGAAAAAGGGATCGCGGTTGACAAGGATAAAGTACAAAAAATTGGACAACTTCCACCTCCTCAAAACTTGCGGCAACTCAGAGGATTCTTGGGGCATGCTAATTATTATCGATGATTTATATTAAATTTTGCATCAATAGCAGCACCACTGACGAATCTTTTGAGGAAAGACCAACAATATCAATGGACTGGAGAGTGTCAAGTTGCATTCGACTTGATCAAAGGGAGATTGATAAATGCACCGATTTTGGTAGCACCCGACTGGACAAAAGAATTTCATGTGCATACAGATGCTTGTAGGGGATCAAGGAGCTGCATTACTGGTTCTCTGCTCAATGATGGAAACATTAACTTCTTTGAATATGAGTTGCTTCCTTTCCTTGTCAGTCATGAAGCAAGAAATGTTTAGGAGCTGGAATCAAGTTTCAAGGATAACTTGGAGAGACTCTTAACTGGAAGTATATGCTGCAAATAGTCTTTATCATATGATGGCTTACTCATAGTGTATCATACATTGGGAGAGATTACATACAATACACATCAACAATGCTCAAAACTGGTCTGACAATACCATTATGTCTTCTACTGGACCGAAGAAGGGACTCTTGGAGGTATTCAAATTCGGATGCTATGTATTCTTTCCGATCTCTATGATGGATTTTTTGGCAACAACCCTGACAACTTAGAGATGATAATGCATCGTAAGACCTATGTGGTGTATCTCGAAGAGAGTGAGCCCTTCCCATCTCCAGAGGAGATTAGGGAAATGATCAGGAAAAAGAGAGCCATAGCTGCGGCTGCAGCTGCAGCTGCTAATGATAAGAACGAATCCTGATGCGAAGTTGCTTTGCTGGTCAACGAGTGTAAATGTGTGTGTTTTTTCGATTAGTTACAAATTCAGAGGTTTCTCTAAACCATCAGCCATTCCCATGTTACTGTGCACTACACATGATACTGGATATAAGTCTACAAGTTTACTATGTCTTTGTAATGAACGAGTTATCTGTTCTATATTTTGTTGTTTCTGAAGTTACACGTAGCTGATTTTTCAATCAAATGAGTTGAATGGCAGTTATCATTGGAAGGGTTAGAAGTTTTTCTTGTTTGGCAGAGGTCCAATCAGGATCCCACCTTTTTGTATTATTCAACATGGTGAAGAACAGCTGTGGCAACACCATAGTTTTGAAGGCAGCAGAGCAAACACCTGTATCTGCTTTGCTAGCTGGCAAGCTTTTGTACGAGGCTGGGCTCCACTAAAGCTGGGAAGATCATATCTCAAGCTGCTGCAGCAACAGACTTTGGCGGAGTCAGAGGGAAAAACAAAAACGTTTTTTTTTTAAAAGCTGTGAGAAAAGGGTTAGTGGTCTCAGAAAAAAGGAGAAGCTGGCATCATTTTTTGTCTCTCTCTCAGTTTTGGATTTTTGTTTTGGGGGCCGCTGCTGTGTTTGGACTACATCCTCAGTGGCGACAGATAACGGAAGGAGATTACGGGTTCGAGAAAAAAAGGGGGAGTCATGCGTTTAAGGGAGGCATAGACTTCTTTTGACGGGGGGGCCATCACGAATCTACTGCGTTTTCAGAGGAGGCAATCATGAGATGTGCGCTGCAGACAAGATTGGAGGACTAAAGGAGGGGGGATATAGAGAGAGAGAGGGGAAGACGTGCATTCAAGGAAGATGGGGCTACTAGAGTCTTCATCGAAGTATGCTTCCGGAGTGCAGATGCTGGAGTTTTTGAAGATCCACCAAGTAGGCGCATATACAGAGGTGTTTTTGAGGTGACAAAGGCAGGTCATATAAGAGTTGAAGTAAAGCAACTATATGAAAGATATCAGAGGAGATTCAAAATGATATGGTGGAGGGTGCAAAAGAAGGATTTGTGCAACAGATAATCTGACTTGCTAAATTTGAGGGCTGGATCTCGTTAAGCAACAGATGGTCTCATGGATAGCGAATGAATTCGTGACAAGAAGGATGATACTGAAGAATATGAACAGAACAAGACTACACAATCTGGAAACCAACTATAATTGAAGACAAAGAATCCTATCTGATCAGGAGGAGGAATTACATCGCAAACAATCGGACGAAGGAGAAAAAGGTGATGTGCGCATCTGATCTAGCGCAAGAAGACCATTTTCGGGCTAATATCTCTGTCAATTCTCAAGACGTCGTTCTTTCTATGAGCTGACGACCCAAAGATTGATGAGTGCTGAATCTGATGCATCACTGACATACGATAGGTCTGGATGCAAGTCAAGAGATTGGTGCCATTGTACTCACAGGAAAAGGCAAAGCTTTCTCTGCTGGAGCAGAGCACCTCTTTTGCAAGGTCTTCACATCTTCCGTTCCCTCATTTCCACATCTGTCGAAGAACACGGAGAAGATGCAGTGTTTTTACTTCAGTAGTGACGGCTCAATCACCCCCTCTCCATGGCAGATGTGGTCCTGGCTCTGAAGAAAGGTGATTTCATACTCTCGCGTAAGCATTCCCTAACACCATCACATAGAGTCTTGTTCAGTGTGACGACACAACTGTGATACGTGAGATGACGAATTTGCCATAAGACCTAAGGGGTTACGGGATATTTAGTGCATTTCCTCACAGAGCTTACTGTAGCACAACAACAATCATCATGGCTTGGGAACCACAGATAGTTCTGGGGGAAGCACATTCTCATGCTCAACCATCTAAAATGCGCCTGCATCAGATTTGTTTACCAAGAATGCAATGAAGCTACTGTGATGCTATATGGTTATGCGTCTGTACTACTTCCCACTTTGCATGACATTTCCCATATATGTGGTATGAACAACAATAGTATTGGCCAGTCGATTGGGAACAAAGCAAGAGAATGGCCATTGCAGATGATCTATGTAATTCCCTTAAAGTCATGAGCAGAAGCGGGTGATAGCACTCAACTTTGCAAAGATGCTGAAATATCAGCGTCCTCGGAAGTAATAGTCCTGCAGCGACATTAGGGAAGACATCTCTGAGGGAATGATGGGTAGTTAATAAGTTCACTATTTAGGACAAAGCACTACTGGAGTTGTTTTCATGGTAAAGGAGAAGCCATCTTTTTAGCGCAGATATATGACTGGGCAGGGCAAGCATGATTTCAAAGAGATGGGAATGCATTTTACAAAACCACTCCCAGATTGTACGACAGAGAAGGGAATGTTGACTGAATTGTTTGCCGTTCTTATATAATCTGTGCATGTCCATGCTCTCCGTCGTGACACAAATCTCTATTAGGAATTTTTATGGATACTACAGGTCCGTACATAACTATGCGTAGGGATGTTGTGATTTCAGGACTTTGAATTGCTGTGTGGAGTTTAATACAATTGATATATTGATAGTACAAAATGTGCATGCACAGTTGTGAGGGTGCCTGGGTGGATGTAAAGGGGATGATAGAGAGTGAGTAAGGGAGGCCAAGGGCATATGATGACGTATGTGGGTGAAAATGAGTGGAAGCGAGGGAGGAAGAATGAAATAATCTCAGACAACTACATCCAGATGTCTGTCACCCTTTTGTTTCCAGAACTCCCCCATGCTTGACAACAAGATAAGCTGCCTATGAAGGTGCCGCTTCCAAATAGAAGAAAAAGCATTTGTAAGTACTTGTGAATCCACGAGAGGGAGATGACCAGGAGGTTGAAATAAAGGCGCTTGACACTAGACCTAGAGATTGGATTGGTTCCCTCCTTCCTAAATGGACAACTGCTCTTTGGCCATGTTCTAAAAACGTGATATTCCAATCGAGAACAGAGTTCAGTCTCTGGGTGCAAAAGACGCACTGTCTTGAGTATTCTAGCTCTATGCATCAGTCCTTTTGTTCCAATTTCAAAGGAACCATGCTAAGGGTCCTCTTGAAGCGGGTGAGTGAGTATTTGTGTAGGCGTGTTTGAAAAAGAGAGAAAGAGAGGAAATGTAGATAAGAGAAGTGTGATAACGCAAACGTGAGGACATAGAAACAAAAGTATCTGGGAAGGAGAAAGGTAGAACGAGGATGAAAAGAGTTTCGAGAGATAATCCATAAATTCTCGGATCCCCACTTACAGTCGCATAATGACTTCTATTCCCTCTCATCCGTGAATAATTTCGAGTATAACTTGTGAGTCTCAAGAAGTTTGGGCAACCAAATAGGAATATTTTTGTGGCATTGAGAAACCAACATTTTGGTGCGTCTGCCGGGAAAAGCTTGGCACGTCTCTATAAGAGAGTGCCATAGGTTCGCCTAGCGCCACATGTTGGCCGAGCTTGCGGACTCCAGATCTAGTACATGAGTGAGGGGAGCTCATCCTCAGGAGCAACACAAACTCAAAGAGAGGAACGCGCTCAGAGAAGAGCCCTTGAAAGAGAAAGCAAGAGGTGGGAATCGCAAGTTGAGTCAACCTCGACTGGCTCGAAGAAATCTGCCAAAAACGTGTACTCCCGTAGGAGAGTCGCGAATCAAGTGCGGAAGTTTGAAGGAGGGATCCTGAGGCCGCGTGCACTAAATTTCTGGGATCGAAGTGATCTTGACATCACACCTCTGTTCGAGATGGCTCAGCGGATTTCAGTTCATTTGGGGGACTTCACCAAGTTTTCAGGTGCTTGGGACAAAGATCCAGATAGTTTTATCCAACTGTTTGAGGTTACTTGTGAGGCCAATGAGGTAGTTGACCAGGGTCAAAGGTTGAGAATTTTTTCGGCTATTCTCCATGATGAGGCAGCCAATTGGTATGGGAATCTGACACCACAAGAGCATGGAACTTATCAGATGCTCAAGGAAGCCTTCTTGGCAAAGTTTCGACGACAAGGCTTCCAAGATAGATTGGCCCAACAGATGGATTAATTGCGACAGGGAGTCAATGAAAGCATCGATAACTACATTTAGAGAATGGAAACGTTGGTAAGAAAGATGGGCGCGAATGCCCCGAACGATGAGACATTGAAGAGAAGATTCATCGCGGGATTGAGAGATCCTACAGCACAGCAGCATATCAGCCTGACAAGACCTGCGACTTTAATGGATGCTAAGGAACAAGCAAGGCTTTGGGAGGAAGTACAATTATGTCAACAAAGGAAGATGGAGCTCTTATATGAGCCAATGGGAGGCCCAGGGAACATTCCAATGAAAGATCCTGGCCAAGGAAGTTCCGCATTGACGACCCCAGCTTTTGTAGCTGCCATTAGCACACCAGGCGAGGTAAAACCTACGCTAACTAAAGAACGAATATTGGAGTTGGTTACGCAAGCTATAAAAGCTGCCACAATGACCCAGGAAACATACACAGTAAAACCAGAGGTCATGACAAACCGGAATCAAGTGTTTCGATCAAATACATGGTGTGGAAAGTGCCATGGTTACGACCATTTAGCTTCAGAATGCCCTACCATCTCAAGAGTATTTACAGATAGGTCGCCACCTAGAATGCGTTGCACTTTTTGTGGAAGGACAAATCACACGGAGGACCGATGTTACAACAAGAGAGCCTATGAAGAGAGGACCATGAAATCGGGAGATACAAGAGAAAGACCCTACACGGGATTGCCTGCTCAAAGTGTCCCACCCACCTCTCGTTGGGAAAACAGACCGACTTATGGATATGGTGCTCAGGGTCAGGGAGGAGACTATCCAAGAGGAGTTGCACGTGATCAAAGAAGAGATGGTCCAATCCAGTGCTAGAGATGTCATGGCTTTGACCATACTCAATCTAGATGTCCAAACGAAAAGAAACCAACTGATTATACCCCACTATGTAGGTACTGTAGTGGAGAGGGCCACTTTGATGAAGATTGTCCAAACCAAAGAGCTGTCACCGGCAAGGAAAAAGGACCAGTAGGGTCCTCGAATTATGTTGATACTCAGATGCATTCCACAACGAGAGCTCAAGAGCACGTTCCTACGATCGGGGTAGTGTTCAAGACACCGAACCCTCAAGAAGGTTCTAGCTCGTCGATGCACTTTGTGGATGCTTACCAGGCCAAGAAACCACATAAAGAGCCAACTGTGGCAGTAGTCACAAGGACTCAAGAGTATTTAAAGAAGCATCTAGAAGACGAAAGCGAAAAAGCAAGCCAAGAGAAGATAGCTGAACATGGAGAGGTAGAAAACCAAGTTGGAGGATTTGCTGAGCAGCAAGAGTTTGAGGATGGGGAAGAGATAGAGATTCTTCCACCAGTGACCAAGGATTTTGTGCCAGGCATAGCACCATTCCCTGAAAGATTAAAGGCTCCTAAGAGTAGGACAGAAAGACAAAGTTTGGAGGAAGTGGACATTGTAAAGTTGCTCGCGGACACGGAAGTCACGCTAGACATTGGCACATTGCTGAAATGTTCACCTGCATATAGGAAACAATTCTACAACGAATATATTAAGAAGCCGAGGAAAGCTCGAGATAAAAAGAGACAAGATAAAGATGTCCAAGGGATCATTCAAAGCATTACGACGCAAATTGATTCGAATGCTCCAGCTGTGACAGTCGAGATTAAAGGGTATGCAGTCCCCGGTGCTCAGTTAGATAGTGGAGCCGAAGTCAACCTTATGACTGAGTTCATGATGAAAGCTTTGGGCCTCAACCACATGGAAGAAACTCCGATGTCCTTGAGAATGGCAGATCAAACACAAGTGAAGCCTGCGGGTCTTTTGAAGAATGTAAGCACAGTTGTGGGCGGTCTAGAGTTTAAAGTTGATTATGTGATAGTAAGACCAAGGACCTCAGAGGCTACCTTCTCGATCTTACTTGGACGGCCATGGCTGGTGCAAGCCGAATGTGTGCACGATTGGCGCACAGGATTGATCACAATTGGACCAAAGGCTGATCGAATACAACTTCAAGTGTCTCCAAACTTGACTGGCAAGAAATCGACAACAGTTGAGGAAAGGGAGCAAAAAGCAAAGGAAAAGGTTAGACAAGAAATGGTGCGGGTAAGATTTGCCTTGCACACGGAGACTTCCAAGGACCTTTCACAGGATGGATTTAACCTGCAATTATCCAACCCCCAACATGCGAAAGTGGGCGAGTACAAAGATCCACTATGTTACAAGGATGACTCAGACCAGGAGTTGCTGGGATGGTTGACACATACAAGTGAATTTGAGTGCTACATGTTGAGTATAGACGCAAAGGAAAATAAAGCTACTCGATCCCTGGAGAAGGGAACTTCAAAAGAAGAGTTGAAACTGGAGTTAGCTCCGACAATGGAAGTACAACAGTTGAGAGAAAGGGTCAGAATGTTAGAAGAAGAGCTTCTAAGGAGAAGTCAACAATCGGACAAAGAAGCGGAAAGTAAAACTAAAGTGCGGGAAGCCATTGCAAAAGCTAAACTCAAGAAATTGGGTGCGGTTGAAAAAGAAAAAAACAATGATTTACTGGCCAACCATGCACGCGTGATCGGGGAACACTTTCCAATTACAACGTCATCAAGGAATAAGGAATATTCACGAGAAGCTCAGGTGGAAAAATGGGAAGTTTTTCCAGAGAAGTTTCTGAGCGTGGGGTCAGAGCTACCAGATGGAATACGAGATTGCATTAAATTGGCACTCAAAAATTTCAGCAAGGCCTTTGCATGGTCATACAGTGATCTGAGAGGAGTTGATCCCCGAATCTGCCAACATTATATAGACTTGGAAGAAGGTACCCGACCAATATGTCAACGACTTAGGTGGACAAATCCAGTCTACTCGGAATTGATCAAGCTGGAATTGATTAAGTTATTGGAAGCAGGATTCATATATCCCATCGCATCCAGCGAGTGGGTATCACCAATTGTAGTGGTTCCGAAAAAAAATAAGAAAATCCGTATTTGCATAGATTATCGAAAGTTGAACGAGTGCACAAAAAAGGATCACTTCCCTTTGCCGTTTACTGATCAAATCTTGGATAGAGTGGCTGGCCATAAATTGTACTCATTTTTGGATGGTTTCAGTGGGTACAACCAGATCCAAATCCATGAAGAGGATCAATCAAAAACTACTTTCACCACGGAATGGGGCACATACGCATATCGTGTGATGCCATTTGGATTATGCAATGCACGGGCCACATTCCCGAGGGCAATGATAGCTGCATATCAAGACTATTTGCAGGATTGGATGGAGATATTCCTCGATGATTTTGCAATCAGGGGCAATGATGAAAACATGATGGAGAGGATCGAAGCTATTTTAAGAAGAAGCATTGAAAAAGGCATCCCATTAAATCCTGAAAAGTGTACATTTGGAGTATGAAGAGGATTGCTCTTGGGACATGTTATTTCCGAAAGAGGGATTGCGGTTGACGAGGATAAAGTAGAAAAAATCGGACAACTTCCACCTCCTCAAAACCTGCGACATATCAGAGGATTCTTGGGACATGCTAATTATTATCGACGATTTATATTAAATTTTGCATCAATAGCATCACCACTGAGGAACCTTTTAAGGAAAGACCAACAATATCAATGGACTGGAGAGTGTCAAGTGGCATTCGACTTGATCAAAGAGAGATTGATAAATGCACTGATTTTGGTAGCACCCGACTGCACGAAAGAATTTCATGTGCATACAGATGCTTCTCATACTGCGGTTGGAGCAGTGCTATGCCAAGCCGATGAAAAGAAGTTGGACCACCCTATTTATTACGCAAGCCGAAACTTGAATAGCACTGAGAGGAACTACACGACTACAGAAAAGGAATGCCTCTCGATGATCTTTGCGGTAAACAAGTATCGGCATTACCTGATGGGAAAGCATTTCATGTTTTATGTGGATCACGAAGCCCTAAAGTATATCATCAATAAACCCGAGCTATCAGGGCGATTGATGAGGTGGATGCTACTCCTCCAAGAATTTCAGTTCACAGTGGTAACCAGACCAGGCAAAGCGCACATATTGGTTGACCATTTATCTCGAATTATTAATGAGGAGCCAATCTCTAGTGTGCCCGATGATGCTCCTGATGGACATCTATTTCAGGTTGATGCAAAGATACCTTGTTATGCCGACTTGGTGAATTTCTTGTGCACCACTAAATACCCGCCGGGAGCAAGCAAGAGAGAGAAGCAAAAACTATTAGCATTGGCGAAGCACCATAGCATCATTGGGGGGCAGCTCTATCGATATTTTGTCCATGAGAGCGTTTATTGGAGGTGTCTCGAGGAAGAAGAAGCAACCCTAGTGTTGAGAGCATTACATGATGAACCCTGCGGTGGGCATTTTGCTGGTGAGCTGACGGCAAGAAAGATTTTATTGGCTGGGTATTGGTGGCCAACGCTGTTCAAAGACTCTCACACATACTGTAAGAAATGCGACAAATGCCAAAGAATGGGCAAACCAACATTAGCACATGCTACTCCTCTTACACCAGTGCTGGCTCTTAAGCCTTTTGAAAAATGGGGAATTGATTTTGAGCAGCTATGGAGTTCTTCTTGGTGATTCTTCTTGGAGAAGATGAAGGGTGTGCTCACACTCCACCTCATGGAGAGGAGGTTATCTCTTGTTCATGGCAAGAAGACTTGGTCATTAGCAGCTTAATGGTGAGGATCGGCTATCTACATGGTGTATTTAAAGATTATCTTCTACAGGAGATTGAAGATTGTCTTCTACAAGAAGATGTCAGGCTACTTCAAAGACATTGGATGGTGCCATCTACGTGGTGTATTTGAAGATTATCTTCTACAAAAAGATATCAGGTTGAAGATTTTCTTCTACAAGAAGATATCGGGCTACTTCAAAGACATTGGATGGTGGTTAACATAAGATTCACATCTTATGTTAAGTATTCAGGTACATATTCTCTTTATGCACACACGTACTACTTGAAGTTTATGGAGGCCGTAGCGTTCATATCAGAAGGAGTCATATTTGGCATAGGTACAAGAGAAACAGTACGTATATGCTTTATGCATATTTGATGAGGTGTTTAAGAAGGTGTGTTCACATGAGTTTGAGGATTTCTAGCAGCAAACTTGTTAGCATTCTATGCTACTTTATAAGTATGTGATCTTTTCACACATGTATCTGACTTAGGGTCTTCCATAGCCTAAGGTTAGATGAGGGTTTGTTGATTATCAGTTTCACACTGATCCTTCCTCTTTCAGTCACTCATATTCACTCTTCTATAACCTATAAGGTCACACGTCTCATGTATATTCAGATTAGTGCTCATACATCTGAATATGTTTGTTACATTGTACATTCACTCATTCATCTATTTCTCATCACATAGAGTGGTTGAGAGTTTTGCTCCCACATTGTACAGTTAACATTGGTATATATGATATTGTGAGTAAGCGATGGCTTACGTAACACCTTACACATGTCGTCTATTCTTTCTCTATCTTTGTCTCATCATCTGTATAATTAAGTTGTGGTATGTTCATGTTTTGTCAATATTGAAGAATGCTGGAATTAATGTTGTATATATTGGAACTATGGAACCATGACCTGTGACATGAGCCAAGGGCCTACCTCACTTCCAACATTTGGTATCAGAGCACTAAGGTTTTGGTTACATAACTTTAGATCTTTGGCATCAATGCATTAAGGCTCATTCATATCTCAGGTTCCCAGAATTCCAGATTTACAACATATGATTTGAAAGCATCTTCTAATATTTGACATTTGACATACACACTTAATCTGATGAGTAGAAATTTGAGAATTAGACAATTTAGTTACATGTGTATTCATCAGTGTGGAGTATGAAGTTGATGATTTGTTTGCAGCCGAATATTTTTGGAAGAGTATGCAAATACTTTACAAAAGTATTGTTTGAAGACCCAGACTTGATGAAGAGAAGACTACTTCAAATTCAAGGAAGAACAATGGTTTAGAGAAGATGAAGGAATCAGATCAACATCAAATCACAGGTATCAATTTCTACTATCAGATTATCATTTGCAGGTCATATCTAAAGAGAGCAGTTATGAAGAGATTTGAAGGTTTCAAGGAGTGCTTTTATACACTTTCATTATTTGAAAGTTAAAGGCTACATCAAAACAAGTATCTAGAGGTTTTTCTAGAAAGTTTTGAGAGATCTCTTTCATGGCAAGAAAGTTCATCTAAGAAGACAAATGTGAAGGTGGGATGAGTTTTATGTTCAGCCAATTTTCTGTTGTAAATTGGTTGGATATCGAGGTACAAATGTATCTAGAGAAGGTGACTCTAGAAGGGTAATTCATCATTCAGACAACGATTGGTGAATATATTCGTTTCAGACATTTGAAACAGAATTTTTGATACACAGATATGAGGAGATGATAAAACATGTTTCTATATTTATTTCCATTTATATACCATGTTTGTTTTGTCTCTTACTCTTAGTACTAGAGAAAGAGAAAAAGTTCATTCGAAGAAGTCAAGAGTGTTTGCTACTTCAAGATGAAGAGAACAAAAGGTATGGAAGAGAAGTTTGAAGATGTTGACATCATCAGGTGGAAGAAAGATGCAGAAGAAGAAAGTCCATCATTTCCAAAAGAAAAGTAAGGCTTCCTTTTCTCATATATTTTCCATATACTTTTCCTATTTTATCCTCTACATCCAAAGACAAGTCTACGAGAACATCTTGTTTAAAGAAGAAGTAGTTTCTTGTTTTGCATTACACTTGGTCATGATTTAGTAGATTTGACAAAGAATTGCATTGAGAGAAACAAAAGCACTCATATGTGTATGAGTTATGTTGAAGCTTTTTAAGCGGGCAGCTTATATGTTCCCTCAAAGAATTCTTGGAGTGTCAATACAGAGCTACTTAGTATATGACAAGTTGCAGAGAAGTATATTTCTTCTTTATCTAACTCTTGAGGTAAAAGAGTTTTTTGTAGCAGATGTTGAAGACTTGGGTTGAGGTTTTATGTTTGGAAAGGTTACCTCATATTCAGTATTTTCAGAAAACTTCAGAAAATTCAGAATTGTTGATGTACAAGTCAATTGAAGAATCTACTTTTGATGATTGTCTAGACTTTTGGATACATGTTTGTATTCAAAAAAAGGTGTTCAATCATATCCTATTACTTGATTAAGAAGTGGAGTTAGCCAAAAGAAAATCAAGCAGGTACTGTCACATTTCACCCGGGTAAAATATGAAAGTTATGAAGTATCAACTTGCAGCTTTTGGAGTTCTCAAGGTGAGAAGTTTGTCCACTTATGTTTCAAGTAGGAATTGCAAATTCTTGGAAGGATTTGTTTGAAGAAAAGTTTTACAACTTTTTGAGAAGCATAGACACTTGGAGACATTCAGGTAATAAATCAAACATTCAGTCATGAAGGTTTGATGAGAGCAGATTCTACACAGGAGAGATCATTGATCTTGTATGATCTTATATGATCTTGAGTTTTTATGATTCAATTGTCTATCCTTTGTTTTGTGAAGTTCTTAGCATTGGAAGAAGTCAGTCAAAGATTCAGATTCTATCAAATTTGTGTTGTAGAGAGATAGAAATACTTGTTATGTTACAGAAGGTTATGAATCCTAAAATGCTTTCAGCAAGGTTTTGTTATGTTAGGATCAGCTAACCTTATTCTACAATTTGGAAAGCTGAGGAATGACATGGAAAGCTATTGGCATGTGTACAGTGCTAATAAAAAGGGTTTAGAGAATTCTTGTTTCAGATTCAGGTATTGATCATTGAACATCAGATTTATGAAGGAAGACGTTCCACATTTCATAAAGTCTGATATATTTGAAGAATTTTGGATACTAGTGTTAAGTCATCCAGGGGGGTGATGAAACATGAAGACTTAAGATTCATACTTATAGGTATCCTATTTCAGGTATTCCTATATTTCCTTTGTCAAGTCTCTTTATGTTCCAACTTTGAAAGAAGAAGGAAGAAGAAGAATGTTTGGAGAAAGTTCCTATTTAGGAGAAGGTTCCAAAATTCTATTTGAAGAGAAGCTTGATATTTCAGAAAGGTATATTTCAGAAGTGCGCACATATATGTTTATACCAAGTTCTGAAGGAAAGAGGTACGAAGGATTTAAAGGATGAAGACATGATGACATCATAGATCTTTACTCATATTTCAGTTGATTTCAGTTGATTTCAATTGAGTTGAGTTGATTTGACTTGAGTACAATCAAAGATGAACTAGCAATGTTCATAATACACTAAGTTGTGAGTTGTCAGTCACAGGTTCTAGGATTCAGTTCCTGATTTTGTTTAGTGTATTTAGATGACGCAGCAGAAGTACGTTGAGAAACCTTTTTTGTAAGGTAAATTCAAATATGTGAATCCTAGTGTATGTTTTCAAGTTTTTGGAAACAGGAGATAGCAGGTTCAGAAACAGTTCATGCTATATTTGTTGTCAAGTAGTGATTGCTTGATGTGAACACTATTGGATATCTAGTTTGCATATTTTCTCAGGTATTATGGTTCATATTCAGCAAGTTCAAGTTTTTTGAAGAAAAGTCAAATTCAGTTTTGAAGAAGACTTTTGAAGAACAAGTTCTAAAGTACGGGAGTACAAGCTTGAAGCTTGTGACAGGCTATAAAAAACTTGTGATAGTTTGCAGCTTGTGACAGTTTGCAGATCTAGTCCAGTTTGTAGCAATATGAAATTGTAGGGGGGATTGTTGGAATCAATATCCTATTGGTTCAAGATTCAATATCCTCTTGGTCCATTTTACTCAACTTGTTCTTGAGGAATCAATCGGCGGGCAGAGCATGTCTAGAGGCGCTTAATACTGCTTGTACAAGAAAACGGGCTGAGCGCCTTGGCTACGTGGGTAGGCTCCTATAGAAGCGACCAGTGTTCGAATAGGTAGCAGCGCACAGCGGAAATAGTTTTAGCTTTTCTTCCCATAAACTTTTGCTTTTACTTAACTCAAAGGCAAAGAGCGATCGTGATAAAAACGACGACGGACAGATTTACAAAATAGCGATATCTTGTGTTTTTTACGTGTTGCTTTTGGAGGAGTGCTTTTCAAAGTACACAACATACTATAAAAGAAGAGCTTGGATCACTTCTAAGTATCCTTCACCTAGTATTCACCACAAGCTTGGAGCTTGGACCTCAATAGAGGTGGTGTTTCTTTCAGCACATGGGGCAGCCATGGTGCTAACTTGAAGCATGTTGAGGAGCAGCTATGGAGTTCTTCTTGGTGATTCTTCTTGGAGAAGATGAGGGGTGTGCTCACACTCTACCTCATAGAGAGGAGGTTATCTCTTGTTCATGGCAAGAAGACTTGGTCATTAACAACTTAATGGTGAGGATCGGCCATCTACATGGTGTATTTGAAGATTATCTTCTACAGGAAGATATTAGGTTGAAGATTGTCTTCTACAAGAAGATGTCAGGCTACTTCAAAGACATTGGATGGTGCCATCTACATGGTGTATTTGAAGATTATCTTCTACAAGAAGATATCAGGTTGAAGATTGTCTTCTACAAGAAGATATCGGGCTACTTCAAAGACATTGGATGGTGGTTAACATAAGATTCACATCTTATGTTAAGTATTCAGGTACATATTCTCTTTATGCACACAGGTACTACTTGAAGTTTATGGAGGCCGTAGCATTCATATCAGGAGGAGTCCTAATTATTTCATTTTCAATTAGTACCATGAAAAAGCACCATTGAAGCATCAGATTCATGAAGAAGCTTAATGCCAAAAACGGCCATGGAATGATCTAGCACCTCGTGTCAGAGTTTGCAGTTTCTAAAAGTAGTGAAAATTATGCCAAAAACAAAGAAACTTAATCTCTTGATATAGCACTTGGGCAGTCTTGATGTGAGATTTATGTTCTCATTCTTATTAAGAATTTGAGTTAATCTACATGGAGAAATAAAATACACTTTCCAAGGGTCAATATATATAACATCACATCATTTGACACTAGTGTAAACAATTGAGGAGCTTATGTGCATACTTTTATTTTTAGCTCATCAAGCTGTTCAAATTACCACTTCAACACTATGACCTTAATCAACCATAAATATAAAGCAACCACAGATTAGTCCAACACAAATGCATAGAATGTGAAATGGGCTAAGCACAAATAACAAAAACATTGATCCTTATATTCCAATAATCAAATCATTAAAAATTGATATGTTTACAAAGTTCAACAACCCTTTTTCAATAGAAGTTGATCATATAAATGCTCGGCCTCTTGCCTCTTGCATAGCAGCATCTTTAGGGACTTGAGAAGGCTACAAGAGCGTTTCTTACTCTAGAACAGGCTCCTCAAAGTCATCCATGTCTCGTGGCTCATCTACCAATGGTGGCACATGCTCCCTTGATGCATGTTGGAATCTATGTGTATCAACTATATGTTTCTTCCCAACCTCCTGCAGGTCAAAGAGTAAAAGCATGGACAACTCTCTAAGCATTAGCTCTCTAAGCAACTTAGATACCTCAGAAGGAATTTGTCTAATTCCTATTGTACTATGAGTAGTGAGCATAACATCCAGTAGGTATCAAGTCAAAAATAACAACTTTTTGGTTACTAGCTAGATGCAAACTTATATGTTTTGATCCTATTATTTGAAGCATCATCTCCAAAGTACATAGGCACTTGTTTAGTGTCATTGGAAAGTTAAAAGGGCCTACAACTCAACTCTAAAGTAACATAGGGCTGGTACAAAGCAGGGATTAGGAGTACCAAATCATTTCTTGAGGTGTCCATTCATCTTTCCCAACAATGGTATCAGAGCAACTTGAGGTAAAATGGGAGATGGTTTTCCTTCCTTTGTTGATAAATTGGTAGGAACAACTACGAAGCATGGTCCTTGAGGATGAAGACATACGTGTGAGGAAGGATTCTCTATGGATACATATTAGGAGATGAGGAGATGCCAATTTTCAAAAGCAAATGACGACCTACAAGAGAGGAGCTTGAAAGACTCAACTCATGGTGTGCCAAAGATGCATTAGCGAGGTCATACTTACTTAAATCTATCTCTGATTTCCTTCTTCCACACATTAGGAATTGTAAGACATCCCAAGAGACTTGGGATACATTGTCTTCATACTTTTCTTCCAACACAAGGGCTAGAAAGAACCAATTGTGGATTGAGTTTACCACTCAAAGGAAGCAACCCAAGCAAAGCATTTCAGAATATGTGACCAAAGTCAAGGATGTGGCTGACCAATTGGCAAGAATAGGAGAGGAGATGACAAATGGGAAAGCTTCACAACTGCTATGGACTTATACATGGACATGCAGATTCCAGATCTTACCACACTCATGGGACAACTCTTTACCCATGAAGCCAAGCTCAACAAAAATGGAGATTCATCAAGAGGTAACAACTCTTTTGCCCTATACATAGATAACACAAGTCTAAAGAGAAAGGGAAAAATAAAAAGATTGAAGATGAAGGTACTACTTCTCAAGCCAATTATGCAGGTAGAGGTAGGAACTCAAGAGGTAGGGGTAGAGGAGGTAAGCAAGGTAGGGGGAGATCCTTCAACTCTTCCCCATGTAATATTTGTGGTTTATCAAATCACACCAGAGATGAGTGTTACAGGAACTTCAAGAATCAAAGAGGAAGGTTCAACCATCATCAAGGCTACAATAACAACTACAACAACAATTACAATAACAAATACCAAGGAGGCTACAAATCAAGAAAAGACTACAACAATTACACAGAGGATCAAGAGGATTCTCTTCTCATTATGAACATGACTTCAAAACAAGGTATGAATGATGACCATCTCTTCTACATTGACTCTGGATGTTCAAACCATGTGGCAGGCAATGTGGCTCTTCTCTCTGATCTTGAGGAACCTAAGGGAAAGCACCAAGTGCAAACAAGTGATGACATCAAGCATTCATTGGTCAAGGTAGGAAATGTTAAAACCTCTGATGGGAATAGAAATCTATTGAGCAGGGTTCTATATGTTCCTACAAATACCAAGAACTTGATGAGTGTTGGAGAGATTGTGTTGCAGGTTAGGTTCAACAAATATGGAGCACTTGTGGAGGATCCCCAACATGGATTCAAGAGAATTTCCAAAGGAGAAAAGAGAGGTAGATTATTTACATTTGAACTTGAAGATAGAAGGAATATTGCACTTTATAGTTACAAAGATCAAACATTGTTAGAGCTTGAGATTTGACATAAAAGATTAAGGCATATTGGTGAGAGAACCTTAATGCAAATATATTGAGATCAATGTGTGCTTGGGATACCTAATCTATCCAAGCAACACATGATCTATAAATGTGGCGCTTGTCAGTTTGGAAAATCTCATAGGTTACCCTTCGCAAAGAAAGGCTACATGCATGAAGATTACTTGGAACTTGTCCACACAGATGTGTGGGGACCAAGTAAGGATCCCTCAATTTTTGGATCAAGGTATTATGTATCTTTCATTGATGATTTCAATAGGTGGACTATCTTATATTTTATGAAGCACAAAGATGAAGTGTTCAATTTCTTTAAGAAGTATCTTGCACTTGTGGAAAACCAAACACGAAGAAGCCTAAAGAGACTAAGGTCAGATGGAGGAGGTGAGTAATTCTCAAATGAATTTGATGCATTCTTGTAGGATAGAGGAATAAAAAGGGAAATTACAACAAGGTACACCCCTGAGCAAAATGGGGTGGCAAAGAGGAGAAATAGGTTTATTGTTGAAACAAATAGGTCAATGCTAAATGAGAAAAAGTTACCAAATTATTTGTGGGTAGAAAGTGTATCTACTGCCACTTATCTTGTTAATAGGTTGCCATCCAATCACTTGATGGGATGACCCCATATGGAGCATGGCATGGTGGAAGGGTATCACTTGATCATTGCAGGATCTTTGGATGTGTTGCTTATGTGCATATCCCATCTCAAATCAGAGGTAAGCTAGACCCTAAGGCAGAAATCTCCATAGGGTATGATTTAAATCAGAAAGGATACAGGTTCTATAATCAATCCAACAAACATTTTATGGTCAGTAGAGATGTTGTGTTTGATGAGAATGAATCTTGGTTTAAAAATGAATGCAGGAAAGTAAAATTGCCTTATGACTTGGAAGAGGAGTTTCCAAGCCTCGCCAAGGAGAAGCAAAACCAGATTGAAGACATCAAATCAGATGATGAGGACATCATCAACCTAGAAGAATTCAAAGCATGGAAATCAAAAGGCAAGGTTAAGATGAAGAAGTTGGAGGACATACTTTAATCTTCCAATCAAGCAATTAGAAGATCACAAAGGGAGAACAAGAAGCCAATAAGATATGGGTATGACACTTCTTTAGTTACCAAGCATTCCATTGATCTTGGTAAAGATTTACCGCTTGAAGAGCCTTCATCATATGAAGAGGAAAAGACCAAGGAATAATGGAAGGAAGCTATGGATGAAGAAATTGAAGCACTCAAGGAGAATGACACTTGGGAGCTAGTGCCAAAGAAGGAGTCTATGAAGGTAATTGGTTCTAGATGGATTTACAAAATCACGTGAAATTCTGATGGATCAATAAACAGGTATAAAGCTAGACTTGTGGCTAAGGGCTTTGCACAAACCCAAGGAATTGATTATGAAGAGACTTTCTCACCTATGGATGAAACACCAACCATCAAGGTATTGGTAAGTGTGGCTGCATCAAAGAATTGGAATATGTACCAATTGGATGTAAAAAATTCTTTTCTTAATGGTTGGATTTCAGAGGAGTTCTACATGGATCAACCTCTTGGTTATGAAGACTCAAGTAAGGTAACATATGTGTGCAAACTAAAAAAAGCTCTTTATGGATTGAAGCAGGCACATAGGGCATGGAACCATAGGTTGACCACATACCTTCAAGATCAAGGATTCATCATAAGTAAAGCACATACTTCTCTGTTTTTCAAGAGAAGTAATTTAGTGGTGATATACCTATGTATGTATGTTGATGATATCATACTTACAGGTAGTAATGCCAATCACATCAAGGAGATTAAGCACCAAATGATGCAAGAGCTCAAAATTAGTGATCTAGGGTCACTAAAGTATTTTATTGGACTTGAGTTAGTCTATACAAATTTTTGAATTTATATTACTCAAAGGAAGTATGTGCACGACATGTTGAAGAAGTTTCACTTGGAAGATGCCAAGATAGCCAACACTTCTATGGAGGTAAACCAAAAGTTAAGTGCTCATGAAGGTGGTATGCTTGACAATATTGCAAGATACCAAAGTATAATTGGAAGCCTAAACTATGCTACATTGAAAAGGATTGATATTGCTTATGGAGTAAGTGTCTTAAGTTAATTTATGCACAAACCTAGAGTACCTCACTTAGAAGCTGCCAAGAGAATTTTGAAGTATCTTAAGGGTACTCAAAATCAAGGTTTATACTTTCCTTATACTTCAGATTTGGACATCAAGATACATTCGGATGCAGATTGGGTAGGTTGTAAGGATGACAGGAGGAGTACCTAAGGTTATCTATCTTTTGCAGGTGATAAGCCCATTTCATCGTCTTCCAAGAAGCAACATACTGTTGATTTATCTTCAACACAGGCTGAATATAGACGATTAGCCAATGCTACTCAAGAAGCCATATGGATTAGATTGCTATATGCAGATTTGGGATTACATTCTAACTCACCAATGATTTTTGGTGACAATACTAGCTCCCTACACCTTGCAGCAAATCCTATCTATCATGCTAGGACCAAACATATAGAGGTTCACTATCATTATGTGAGAGAGAAGCTATTGAGCAAGGAAATTTAGTTGGCATATGTATCCACTAATATGCAATGTGCAAATTTATTAACAAAGGGACTTGATGGTACTAAACTTTGAAGATTTAAAGCTATGATTAGATTGCAGGACATTCAAGAGGATAGATGAAGAGGACCAAGCCAAGATGTTTGGCATGAGGGGGAGCTGTTGGTGCAAATTTCAAGCCTTCACACTTGGCTAGGCATTGGAAGAAGCTATGTGCAATTAGTCGAAGAATCACATGAACCATTGCTTATGGTTTTTACCAATAACTTTTGTAAAAGTCATTTGACTTAGAAGAATCTTGTAAATGCCACTAAACTCGTGGAGTTAGGAGAATGTTATGGTATGAGTTTCCTTGAGGGAATATCTCCTTGTTTAGAGGAAGAACTTTTAGGCGGAAGTTCATTTGAATTTCAAAATTCAAATTTGAAGAGAATCACTATAAAAGTAGCTTGAAATCGCGCGGCCATTAGTGCCCCATTATTGAGCTCAGTGTTGATCATTTGATGTAATTAAGAGGATCACACTATAGCCTACTCCTATCACCATCATTGGGCATCATATTCATGCCAATGATCATGTACAACATTGTTACATAATACCCTACATTGATGATTACATCTATATTCATCTCTATCATTGTCACTAAGAATAGTGAACTTGTCTTGCTGATATCTCAGTGATCTCTCCATCATTTTTAATGTTATATAGCTCATTGGAACACACTCAAATTCTAAATTCTATTACAAGATATCAAAGTTTGAAGAATTTTAATTCAGCTAGTTGGGAGAAAATTGCCTCAAAGTGGTCACTATTCTTTCTCTGCAGAGTTCCTAAAAGGTCAGGGGTAAGCGTCTACTTGCTAAAGTCATTGCTCAAAGTATAGTCTATCATTTTAAGTGAATATACTTGGAATCATTAGGTCTCTAAGGAAATTAGATACCCTTAGAAGGAATTTTTTTAATTCGTACTGTACTGTGAGTACTGATCATAACATCCAATAGGTATCAAGTAAAAAATAACAACTTTTTGGTTACTAGCTAGATGCAAACTCATCTATTTTGATCCCATTATTTGAAGCATCATATCTAAAGTACATAGGCACTTATTTAATTTCATTGGAATGTTAAAAGGGCCAACAACTCAAATTTGAAATAACATAGGGCTGGTACAAAGCAGGGATTAGCAGTACCAACTCATTTCTTGAGGTCTCCATCCATCTTTCCCAACAACTTGGGCTTCATCCTTCTCTAAAGCAATGTAGTGCCTAGACATTTTGAGGACACAGGCAAGTGTCATCCTTGAAAACAAAAAAAGTCAATTACACATGATGCCAAAAGAGTGTCAAGAAGCAAAATTGCAATTAGAAGTACATGTGCGAGAAAACAAGTTCAGGATCCAATCATCATCATTGGAGAACAATTGGATTAAACTCATTATAAGATTTTGGGGCTTTTGATAATGATTAACCAATGTCTTGTTTCTTGCCACATGATGAAGCTTCTTTGTAACTGCAGGGAACATTAGCACATTCAAAACTCCATTCTCAAGTCTACAATGTTTCTTGACCCTTCTTTTACTAACTTCATCATAGAACCCAATTGTAAGGCACTCCATAGCACTAATGGATCTATGTCCTAGCGTGTGATTTACATTTGTCTTCACCCTGCAAATTTATAATTATAAGGACAATGTCACGTGCAATTTCTGGAAAGAGACAAAAAGCAAGTACATACCATGTAAGACACTCGACAACATGACACCTTGACTTTAATGTTGTTGAGACAAAGAAGGATTGGTCCTTGCTATGAAAAATGACAACCCTCTAGAGTGTCGACATGGTCAATTCAGCAAAATCTATCACCATCTTTTGTATTTGTAGGTGCTTGAATGGCTCATCATCATTAATAGAACTAGTCATTCTAAAGCCATATGGGATGTTTGCTATTAAAAGGGAATAATGTTTCCTGGGTACTATTGTACAAATGTTATTTACATAATCACAATATATATTGTAATACAATGGCCTTAGGGGTTCTATGGGGTTTGAAAAATAGTTTAGTCCACAAGACTTATCCTTGAACTCCATCTCCTTTGCCTTTATTCTAGACTTCTCATGCCTTGCCCTTTGGATATGAGCAACAAAGGCAGAAGGACAATCTTCATTCAACTCACCACTCTTCCTTTGAGGTTTCTGCAAACAAAGGATGAGTGTCAACTCAAAGATTGTTTACAAAGTGTAACATATATCAATGGTTCTGATGCTTAGCATTGAATAAATATTTGCTAGGAGACTTTAATGAATAGATAGTTAGAAGCCAACTGCCATATAAATTGCTTCAAGGCAATGCTTGGCATCGGATAGTTGTGGTAAGCTATACTTGGAGTAAAGTTTGTGCTACAATATGATGCCTAGCATCAGAATCCTAGTGAAATTCAATGCTTGACATCGAATTTTGATGTTGCATATAACGATTCTCTGATATGTGATGCTAGGCATCAACTTCTAGCATGTCTGTTCCTATAACTCGATGCCCTGCATCGAATAGCACCAACTACTCGAGAAACTCAATCATATTATATTGTAATGAGCAAGAGAACTCACCCAATGGTGGAACGATATAAAGTATTCTGACAATGCTTTGTATGAGAAGGTGGACCAGTACTCAGCCTGGACTTCACTCCATGTGAAGCACCCAAGCCTCATCATCATCATCTCTTGAATCTTCATATAAACCTTGTGACTACATTGTGAGTTTTAAAACAACATGATAAGTTACTGAAAGAGTGAGAAAAACCGATCAATGACAAGACTCTACTTACTTATTTAGCTTGATGACCATCTCCTCAAGGCTTAGGTCTTTGGAAATGACCCTTGATAATGTTGAAATCATCAAAGTGTCATCCTTTATGCCTTGCAATGCTCTCCAAGGTGTCAAATTCATATCCTCTCTAGCCTCTTCAATGGAGAGATCATCTTTCTTTCCCTTTCCTTTTACATCCACCTGAGGATCTATTTTTTCCTTTTTTCATTTCTGGCCTTTGACCTCTGTTCTCTCGGATTCTGAATATTTTATCTTGAAGATCCCAAATTTCCCCTGTCTTGAAGGTGATTTGGAACCATGGGTCAAATTTACGAAATGCATCTGACTTCACATTGTCATCCACTACTATCCCTACCTCTATCAAGCACTACTTTCTCAAATTTTGATGGATCCTTCCACCATCTGTCCTTAGGGCATCAACATACTCATGGTGGAAGAATTGGATACACTCAATGGATGACATTTTCTACCTATGATCATTGTCATTGTTGTGGTCTCAAGCTAGGAGTTTGGCATCCTCTATAGTCAAACCAACATAGATTTTACACTCTACATACCTAAAGAAGTATGTAGTTGGATGCTCTTTTACAAGCTATCTTCGGGCATCCGGAGAGTGTGATCCTCCAATAACGTAGTATGTATAGTCCTCCAACAAACCTCCGTTGACTTCCTCCACTGACCCACATTCGTTCGGATCAACCACTACCTAGAATGGTACAACGGTTGCATGTGCATTTATCTTGATCTTCTCGTTAAGGTTCTGTACATGCATATGATGTGACTCACTTATCTCAAGAGGCCTCTTTCCTGTAAGTGGGTCTCTTGGGGGTCTATTGATTATAATAATAGGGAGGTGGAAAAGTTGTCCCTTTTTCATGAGCTTCTTCTTCGTAATCTCCTCCCTTACCTTATTCTGTTTTCTAAGAAATATCCCAGATGCGAACTCTCCTCCAGGGGCAACTATATCATCCTAAGAGTCTGAGATTTCTATTGATTCCACAATCAATTGGCTTTGCTTTCTTTTGGGGCCTCTTCTGTATGGGCTACTTGCCCTTTGAATTTATAGGTGTCGTCTTCCTTTGCTAGGTTGGCATGATATTCCCCTGTATCCATGGCAAGAGATCCACCATCAAATTTTCTGATTCCCTGCAAATTTGGGTGATTCCCTTTGAAGTCTCCACTAGGAAAAGGAGGTTATTTGAGTCCTCTCTTCATATTCCACCTTGAACACAAAGCCATATTGAAAAACCTGCATTGTGCTAATCTTTCCCCTCCCATAGGTGACGACAAATACAAGTAGAGTAGCATTTTTCTCCTCTATGTACTAAAGGCACCACTCCTGATTTGTCATGCCTTGAAGTGGTCTATCTTTCTTACTGACTTCCCTCTCTTTGGATTTATCTTTTTTGCCTGGCTCTTCCTCAATCGGTTTGACACTACTATGACCACCTAACGATATGGCCATTGGATTACTTGCACCCTCACAGGACAAAGACAATAGGCTCTTGTTTTGCTTCAGCAAATGTCCAATGCTTCTGCCTTGAGCACCCTCTCTTGAGCCCCTTAGGATCACCTTCAACTTCTTAATGGGTTTCTCCTCTCTGTTCTCAATGTCCCTGAAGTGAAACAATTTCTGTAAGCCAAGGGTATGGCATTGTCCTAGAGATAACATTCATCTCAATGTTTGGGGGCCAAGTGGATGTGAGGCATCATGCTTTTGTTGCAACATGATGCCTAGCATCAAATGTTGCCTATCAGTTGATACAAGGCATCAATCTTAATGCTGAAGGTGATGCCAGATATCAAATTAGGGGGTCATGCCTATGCAATACATGAACCTCTTGGTCCAATTCGATGCCAAACATCGAATTTGGGGGCAAATTTGATGCTACGCATCGACCTTATATGGAGAAACTTGATGCCAAGCATCGAGTTGGGTGAGAAACATCAAGTTGGTTGAGGACCTTGATGCCAGACATCGAATTAAGTGAGAAGATTGATGCCACGCATCAATGTGCGCTTCGAACTTGATGCCAGGCATCGGTTTGGCAGAGCAAGTCGATGCTAGGCATCAATCTAGCCTCCAAACTTGATCCTAGGTGTCGAGTTGGGCAAGCAAGTCGATGCAAGGCATCGAATTGAACCATTGGGTTGATGCCATGTATCGACCAAGTCGATGCAAGACATCGACTTGCTCACCCAACTCGATGCCTGGCATCAAGTTTGGAGGGTAGGTCAATGCGTGGCATCAACATTGTCACTGAATTTGATGCTTGCCATCGAGTTCTTTGCCCAAGTCGATGCTTGGCATCAACCTTGCCCAAAACTCAATGCTTGGCATCGAATTACCCCCAAAAGTCGATGTGTGGCATTGGCTTGTCCTCTAGTGTCGATGCTTTGCATCAAATTCCATGACTCTAAACTAGGACAAAAATGTTAATTACTTCAAGAAAAAGTACTGTAATTTCTAGGGTTTTCAAAAGGAATCTTTTTGGAATCTTTAATTTCTGAGTAAATTTAGGTTACTTGTGAGTTCTTTCTCTAGCTCCTTTCTTCTCCATTGCTGACCTTTTGCTCTGCTAAAGCTTTTTATGATCTTTTTCTCTCTCTCCTCTTCTAAATTGTATGCTCTATCTTGACCGGCACATTTGTAAAATGATCCTCTGGTCCTATGATCTAAAAATTGGCTGAGTTGAACTAGGAACTAACTTGCTATAACTCGGTCAAACTAGGTGTAACTTGATGGCACAATTGGACTATAGAATTGAGGCAGGAAGCAACCAATTGTACCCTGATCAAACTTGGTTATATCATATTTGGTTATCATATGTTTTGAAATAAAAGCTTTAGCAAGACCACTTACTTGGACATATGCATCAACACCATGCACATCATATCCTCTTTGCTTGATGTATTCCTGAAAATCTAAAGAAGACACATTCGAGGACTTGCAATAATATGTGATCATCAATTTTCCACCAGGTTTGAGCCACTTAAATATCTTTTGAAAAAGTGATGGTTTATCCTAGGGTTGATATTCTTACATGAATGAGGTACAATGGCAGTACATTCAACCTCTTGCAAGCAAAAACACCATGTACATGACTCTGCAATCGTTGACATGTGCTCAACAGAGATAGTAGAAAAGGTTGAAAATTAAATAATCTGGAAAGCCCATTTATGGGAAGACATGAAAAACTCTGAGTTTGGATGAAAGAACTTACTTGGATATGCAAAAGCGTGTCTCAATTTTTGTGCAATCCGTTATCTCAAATTGCATTCAACATTTTTGGCCAATGGCTCTATCCAAAGCTAATGATACCATATTCATAGAAAGATCAATGCCCACTGCAGTGACATCAATTTAGAAATCTCCACCATCAATGCCACAACCAATATCAAGTACTTTTTGTCCCACTTAATTCTAGGCACCCACTTCTAGTCAGGATTGCCCATACAACAGAAGTCTTTGCATGTTGTTTCCATGTTTGAGGAATTTATTATTATTAGGAATTATAAAACAAAGGAATAATAAATGAGATCACAAATGTGTTGATAAACATCACTTTCCCTAAGACAAAGCTTCATACCTTCCTAATAGTGTAATTTTCTATGAAGTGTGTGTCACGAGGAAGGAGATAAGGAAGAGAGCTCACACACACACTCTCACTCTCAAGGAGAAGCACACACACAGATTGAGGCAAGGAAGAATAATCTTCTTCTTCTTCTTCTATTACACAAAAGGCATGTACAAGAATGACCTAAAAAACAATAATACAACAAGTGCAATATATAAAGATTAGTACATAAGGAAAAACCTAATATCTCTGAATGAGTGAGCTGGCAAGAAACAAATGTGCCATCACTCTCGGTAGATAAATCTAATAAAGCTCAATGAAGTATCCCTGACATATATCGGTATGACCACTATACATGTCAGAGAACCGAAAAACTAGTACGTGTCATCCTGGATCATCGCATGTTGAGCTTGATATCTCAACACTCCCCCTCAAGCTCAACGCCATATCCTATAATCCAAGCATCTCTCGAAACTTCTTCAACTTCTCAGCTCCAAGTGCTTTGGTGAAAATATCAGCAACCTGCTCATCTGTTGTCACATAAACAAGATCAATATCACCTGCTAATACCTTCTCTCTGATGAAGTGATAATGTACCTCGATATGCTCTGTTCTAGCATGGAAAACAGGGTTCCGTGCTAACTATATGCTGCTAAGATTATCACAATAGATAGTGATAGGCTTTTGCACTTCCACACCTAAATCTGCAAGTAACATCTCCAGCCATGATGCCTCACATGCTGCCATTGCAGCACCTCTATACTCAGCCTCTGTACTCAACAAAGCAACAGTGGGTTGCTTCTTGCTGCTCCATGTAATAGCTGCACCTCCAAGTGAGAAAAGAAAGCCACTAGTAGATCTTCTGTCTGGAGTACTACCAGCCCAATCTGCATCGGTGTATCCATGAACCTGCAACTCCACACCAGCTTCATAAAACAATGCATAATCCAAAGTAGCACTCACATAACGTAGAGTGTGCCTCAGAGCATCCAAATGTGGCTTCCTGGGAACCTGCATAAACTGACTTTCAAGTCCAACAGTATAACTTAGATCAGGCCTTGTAATTGTGAGATATATAAGACTTCCCACAATTTTCCTGTACATAGTATCATTTTCCAATGCTTCACCTGATGTAGTATCCAATTTCAAATTCTGATCTAATGGCATGGAAATTAGCTTACAATCAGCCATACCATACTTTTACAGCATATTCAAGGCATATTGCCTTTGCGACATCCATATACCTGTTTCTGTATGTATAAACTCAATGCCCAAGAAATAGCGCAGCACACCAAGATCTTTCATGTCGAATTCCTCCATAAGAAGTTTCTTTACCTCTTTGATGCTTTCTTCATTATCACCACCTACAATGAGGTCATCAACATAAATAGCCACAATAGTGATGCCATCATCAGCCTTCCTTGCATATAGTGAGTGATCTACATCACACATAGAGAACCCAATGCTGGTTAAGTAATCAGCAATCCTTGCATGCCATGCACGAGGGGCTTGCTTCAGCCCATACAAAGCCTTTTGCAACCTACAAACATATTCTGGATGCTTTGAATCTTCATATCCTTGTGGCTGGTTCATATATACTTCTTCCTGTAACTCACCATGTAGGAAAGCATTCTTCACATCCATCTGATGCAAAGTCCATCCTTTTGTTGTAGCTAATGCAACAAGTGTTCTGACAGTAGACATTTTAGCTACAGGGCTGAATGTTTCCTCATAATCAATGCCATATGTCTGTGCATAACCTTTAGCTACCAATCGTGCTTTATACCTGCTTATGCTACCATCAACATTATGCTTTACCTTGTAAACCCATTTGCAGCCTATGGATTTCTTTCCTTGTGGCAATGGAACCAACTCCCATGTATCATTTCCATAAAGTGCAGCCATCTCCTCATCCATAGCTTTTTCCCAATGTGCATTACCAATTGCATCTTCAAAACAAGAAGGTTCAACATCTTGTATTACCTTTGTCATGTAGGCACAATGGCGAGCCATGTAAGTATCATATGTCAATCGTTGCACTGAATTACGCATCCTCCCAGATCTTCTTGGTCCTGGGTCACTTCTTCTTGTATCATCTGCATGTGCCCTTCTTACTCCTGGAGTCTTCACAGAGGGCAATCCAAGTTCTTCATCAATACTCTTTTCTGAACCACTTGAATCTCCATCAACATCTTCAAAACCTGCACCTGTTTTACTACCAGCAGAAAGCTTTTCTTTACCTTTCTTGGATGTATTTGATGAATTTGCTGGACTGAAATTTCCACGCAATCTTCCACTCCATGGATTTGAGTTGGAACTATTGCTTGGTGATGCATCCGATCCACTCAAAACTTGAGATTCTGCACTAGATTTTTTAGCATTTTCTTTGTCATTTGGTTCAAGATTCAGTCCTTTGTTGGCATCTGCATAGAAGCTTGAAATTTCATCAAATACCACATCTCTGCTCACCTTCACCTGTCGTGTGAGTGTGTTATAACATTTGTACCCCTTTCAAGGGAATATCCAATGAAGACACATTTTTCTGCTTTCGGATCAAGCTTCGTCCTCAACTCATCTGGAACATGTACATATGCAATACAACCAAAAACTTTCAGATGTGATAAGTTTGGCTTTTTACCTGTAAACTTCTCTTCAGGTGTAACTTGATGTACAGCAGCAGTCGGAGTTCTATTCATGATGTATACAACAGTATGCACAACTTCTGCCCAATAACAATGAGGCATATTCTTCTCAGCCATCAAGGCTCTTGCTATTTCTGCAATATGTCTATTTTTGCATTCAGCAACACCATTCTGTTGTGGTGTGTACCTGCATGAAAACTGATGCCGAATTCCATGATTTTTTAGAAAATTGCTGAACTCATTTGACATGTATTCACCTCCTCCATCAGATCTTAATGTTTGAATGTACTTCCCTGTCTGCTTTTCCATCATAGCTTTAAAATTCTGGAAGTGAGTGAACACCTCGCTCTTCTCTTTCATGAAATATACCCATACTTTGCGTGTATGATCATCAATGAAGGTAACATAAAACCTGCAACCGCCCATAGATGTGGTCTTTGCTGGACCCCAAACATCTGTATGTACTACTTCTAGTACATTCTCACTAACATGCTTGTCATGTGGAAATGATGCTCTTGACTGTTTACCAAATTGACATGCTGCACATACCTTTTGCATTTCTGCAACTTGAAATTTGGTAGTCCATGGACAATCTCCTTTGACTGCATCATTTTCAGCCTTTGCAAGTTTGCATGTACAATCCGTTTGTGCCATATCTCTATATCTGCAATAACTCCTGCACCTTTTTCAAACACGGCTGCATTCATTTCAGGAATCTTCACATTTAAGGTGAACATCCTACCCACTTTGTTTCCTTTGGCAACGAATCGTCCATCCTGCTTGTACTCTTCTACATATAATCCATCAGCATTGAACCTGACTTGTAATCCCTGGTCAACCATTTGTCCAACAGAAACCAGATTCTTTGTTATATTTGGAACATGCAACACATCAGCAAGATGTTTTACCTTCTCGTCCTCCATAGACAATGCTACGTTTCCTGTATGCTCAATAGGATGCGATGTATCATCACCTGTTTCAATATATCCAGGAACTGGCATTTTTTGCAAACTACTAAACCATTCTCCATGACTATTCATGTGATTTGAAGCACCTGAATCAACATACCAGACATTATCATTCGATTTTGAAACACCAGCAGACATTGTATTCATCATGTGATGTTGAACCATAAACAACTTCTTAGAATCATCTGCACTTGTGGATGCATAGTTGTTTTGTTGCCTTCTGTTATTTTGATTCTTTAACCTGCAATCACGTTCAAAGTGTCTTGGTTTACCACAATTCCAGCATCCTTTACTATCATTACCTGAATCATTTCTTTGGAAATTTCTACGACCTCTTTGGCTCCCCCTACCTCGAAACTGTCCTCTTCCTTCTACATGATTCTGTTGTTGACCTTGGTCTTGGTTACTGTTTCCTCTTCCACTTCCAAAACCTCTACCTCTGCCTCTTCCTCTGACAGAGTAGAATACTTGCTCAAAACTGGGCTTTCCTTGGGAGTTTGAGTCCTCACCAAGATTCTTTTCTTCAATAATAAGCATAGATACCAGGTCAGCAAAATTCAGAATATTTTCCCTGGTCTGTATGGAAGTTCTGAACTGCTTATATGCAGCTCCTAAACCACGAAGGCACACTTCCACCTTATCATCATCATCTACATTCATGCCAATAGATGCAAGTGACTCACATATGCCTTTGATTTTAAGAGTGTAGTCACTTACCGACATGCTCTTCTTTTCCAATGTATGCAGCTCGTTCTTGAGTTGCAATTTCCGTGCCTTTGTATTAGTCTCATACAAAGTGACCAAGCTGTTCCAAGCCTCTTTTGGAGTCTTGGCATCCTGTATGTGTCCAATCATGCTATCCTGTATGCTAACAGATAGCCAATACATTACCTTTCGTGCTCCTTGATTCCATTCCTCATATGCTCTTAACTGATCTGCAGTCCGATTCCTTTTTGGTAACTGCGGAGCATTTTCATTCTCTCCTTCGATGTACTTCCAGTAGCCTTTTCCCATCAGGAAATTCGTCATTCTAAATCTCCAAGCATGGAAGTTGTTCTTGTCCAGCTTATCGCTCATAAGCTGACTCATTCCATCTGTGTTTGCCATTTCTGCAACAATTCACAACACTGCAAAACACTACAAGCAGCACTTCAGCTTGAACACTGTCGCACTATGACATGACAATTCGATCTCAGAAAAACACAATTTTCGTGTATCAACAGTACACGGAATCGCTTGAAATTCTGGATCTAGAATATATGAGTGTTGCCGAACACAACGCAAGTTACAGTTTCTAAAACTGACCTGGTTTTTCTGTGGGCTGCACCTTGCGGGCTCGAAACGGAAATTTCGTAGCAAACGGAGGCCGTTTGTGAAATCGCATTTTCTCCACACCTTGCCGCGTAGTCTTCACCGTCGCCTTCTCCACGAGCTCTCTACAGCCACGCTGGCTCTGATACCATGTCACAAGGAAGGAGATAAGGAAGAGAGCTCACACACACACTCTCACACTCAAGGAGAAGCACACACACAGATTGAGGCAAGGAAGAATAATCTTCTTCCTCTTCTTCTTCTATTACATAAAAGGAATGTACAAGAATGACCTAAAAAACAAGAATACAACAAGTGCAATATATAAAGATCAGTACATAAGGAAAAACTTAATATCCACGAATGAGTGAGCTGGCAAGAAACAAATGTGCCATCACTCTCGGTAGATAAAATCTAATAAAGCTCAATGAAGTATCCCTGACATATATCGGTATGACCACTACACATGTCAGAGAAACGAAAAACTAGTACATTTCATCCTGGATCATCACATGTTGAGCTTGATATCTCAACAGTGTGTTCACCATGAACTCCTTCTGTTATTCATAAAAGCCCGAAATCCGACAGGTAAGGTGAGAAAGAAAAATCTTAATTGAATGCAACTCTCAAAAACCTTGGTCCTTGAGAGATAAAAGACTGGACTACTAGAGGGTCGTGAGATTAGCCTTTGAGTGATTAGTGTTTAAGTTGGAAGTAAAGAAGAAAACTTCAATGTTTTTTTAATGTCAAAGCAAGAGTATATGTTCAGGTTTATGAAGAACTTAAGCAAGATGCATGATGGACATATCCTAACAATGTAGCATGGGGGACCAAAATTTTCAAAATTATTCCTAGATTCAACTATTTTTATATAAAATCCTACATTTGGAAATATTTCAAGAAATTCCTCCATATCTGTGTAAGAAAAATAATCTTCAAGATTGAGTACTAATTTCTTAACACTCCACAATATTGGAGGATTTCTCTTAACTCAAGTCTCACTCCAAATGAGGGTTTAGGACCTAATCTTAACGAGGGTGGATACTCGAGTGTGAACAGGGTTAAATTTTAAAACATGAATATAGAAAGGAAAAAATTTCATTTGTATTTTCTCATATTCAATGTCTAGTGTAATCAGCTGAGTTTCTTGGAAAATCTTTTGACCTTTCCATGAGTGAGGCTCATTTGCATATGTGTGTCTTTATGCATGTGTCTCTGTGCACATGACTCATAGGATGGTGGAGATCATCATATCGCTAGCTCCTCCTCTCATTGACATTTTGTGAGCCATGATCAATTGCTTAAATAAAGATGGTAAATGTTCCATGATGGATTGCCTAACCAAATTTTTAATGAGCAATGAAATCATACCTCTAAATGATTTTTATTTATGACATAAAGTCAAATCGTACAACCCATAATAATGGGCACAATCCATCTTCATAATTATCTAGATACATGATTTGGGAGATATAATTGCTTGATGTTACACTTCCACTATTTGTATATTATAAAGGGAGTGCTCTTACACTTCCAGTCTCAATGAAGATGGGCTCTCTCTTTTCGGTAGATGCTTGGAAAACACCTGTCTCTAGTGATCAAGTTGATAGACTTTCAAATTCATTGTTTTCAGTGGATCCTTTAATGAATGCTGTCCATGGCTTAGAATGTATCAATGATTCTCTGCTCTCATTTGAGCCATTTAAGTTAGGTTCTCAATGCAACAATGGTCAATCCAATCCATCTATTGAACTCGATCCACCTATTGATCTCTCTTCAGATTCAAGTGCATGTGGAGTAAAGAATGTAATCAAAGAGAGAGAGAGGGATTATACAAAGTATGTGGTGTTTTAAGAGAAGGCCTCGTGAAGTAAGTAAAAAAATATTTCAATTCCTTACTTCAGATAGACAAATTGCATTGGACATTGTGAAGCATTGTTGTGGTGTGAAATGTTTGTATAAAGAAGGAATGAAGAAACTAAAGTAGCTAAGAGAGAAATTCTTCCATTTAGATAGTGAAAGGAAAGATTTATACCTTGTTTCTCACATGCAAATGATTGAGGGTAACATGTCAGTAACACACGTTGCTTTTGAATATTACTTTAGTCAAGGGATCCGATGTTGTAGGGCTGCATTTAAAATTGAGATGGGCATGGGGAATTGTAGAATACATAAGATTCAGCAAGGGCTTATTTGTGAAGATCTCATTTTTGATACCTATCAGGGAGTTGGGACCAAAGGTTCTATTGGTCATCATGCAATGAGTTGGATGATGAACTATTTTAGCTTGCATTGTGAAGTTATGCTTGCAACTGGAAGGTTACACTTGTCACATAACTTTACTTGTCAAGAAGTATTTCAAGTTTATAAAGAAGAAATGGAAAGTAAAAATGAGAAGTATGTCCTATATTGACATTTTACTTGATTATGGAAAGAAGAGTTTAAAAATGTGAGTATTCCTCATAAAGTTAGAATGGGTGAATGCTTAGTTTGTGCCACTTTGAAAAACAAGGCAAAAGGTGCCACAACACCACAAGAAAATGATAATTTTAAAAGCCTTATAAAGAACCATTGTGAGAGTCAAGATTTAGAAAGAAAAAAAGAAATTCATCATCGAAGTAAAGCACTCAGAAATCCAGAGCATTATTGTTGATATATTTAGGTAGTGGTGTGTGAACATTCTAGGACCGTCGGGGCACTTTTTTCCATCTTTTGGAGGTTTCTTTCCCCTGGCTTGTATATACCCCTATTTCCCAAAGGGGCTACTTATCTTTGTACATTCTAGTGGTAATACATTAACTATTGTGTGTTGTGCTCAAGCTTCTTCTTCTTCTTTGTGATGTTCACATGCTTCTGCAGATGTCTAACTCCAACAATTGGTATCAAAGAAGGTCACCGCTTCATCTAGGGCATGCGACACTCCTTCAATTACAGTCTCATAATTGCATGAAATTTTGTATGCATACTCAGGGTGATTAGCAAATCAAAAAGCCTTTGCTATGTCATGCCGAAATCGTGATATGAGTTTGTTTTGACCTTGGAATGCACTATTATAGTGCTTGTGCAGGCTATTTCATCTTTTTGTGCCAAAGATATATACAGGTTTCGGTTCACTAGTATAAGCATTGGGAAGTCTACTACACGTCTAGTAGAACCATTTCGGGTAGTTTTGCTCAATGTTTTCAAATACAATCATTTTTCTTCATCAAGGTATTTAAGTTAGTGGCCATGGCTGAAACTAGTGATGTATTCCGTATGTTGACTGTTGAGGATAAGTTGGATGGTACCAATTATCCATTGTGGGCTTATATGATGCATCATGTATCGGTCACAAAAGGACTGTGGAATATTGTGCAGATTGTTGAAAAACATCCTATTACACCTGTGAACATAGGTACTGCAAGTATAGGTACTGAAGTTGATGCAGATGGTGTCGAAGATGGTGATATTCTACAGACTCCTATTCGTGCTACTATTTCTATTTCACCTACTATAAAAAAATTTCATTGGGATGGCAGAGATGCTTAGGCACATGCCTTGATAGCTTTGTCTATCAAACATGCCATTATTCCTCACATTCGCTCTTGTAGAATAGCTAAGGATGCTTGGGGTATGCTAACCACATTGCACTAGGCTAGGAATGAGGCTCGTTTGCTTATCTCTGAAAACAATTGGAGAGTGAGCACATGAATGAAGGTGATTATATGGATAGTTTTTTGACAAAGATCATGGATTTGAAAGAAGAGTTGATTTCTGTTGATGAAGTCCTTCCTAATAGTTCACTTGTGCAGACTATTCTGAATGGTCTTCCCAAATCATATTAGAGTTTTGCTTCTACTCTTCATTTGATGACGAAAGGCGACCCAAATGCCTTGACATTTGAAGAGTTAGTTTTTGTTTTGTTGCAAGAAGATCAGTCTAGGTAGAACAAGTCTATTATGCGTGTCGTAGATCAAGCTTTCGTGGCTATTCAGAAGGGCAAAGGAAAATGGAGCTCTTCTACTAGAAAGCAAAAATCTGCTAATTTTGCACAATCAAAGAAGGAAGACAAAGATGAGAAGGAATCAGAAAAGCAGAAATTGTTTTCAAATACTGTAAAGCAAATGATTATGTCATTAAGAGCTATCCAAAATTGGTTGCTAAAGAGGCAAAGAAGAAAGAGGCCAGAATGGTTGTTGCAAAGGCCTCTACATCGAAAATAGAGTATGCTAATCTTGTGCAAGATGAAGAATGGACATTTACTGCTGTTTAGAGTTTTGACCCATCTTCTCATGAGCAGTGCATGTCTGCAGTAGACTCAGATGTTTGGTACTTTGAGAAGTGGAGTGACCAAACATATTACCTCGCAGCATAGTTTCTTCTCTTCACTTGATCCTGCCCGTGTAAGGAATACTATCACATGTGCCAGCAACTCCTCTTATCCTATTATGGGAGTTGATAAGATCATTATGACTACTAGTGATGGTGAATCTTTTACAGTGTCAAATGCTTTATTTCTGCCTAGGATCAAGAAGAATCTGTTATCAGTTTTGGCCTTAGCCAACATTGGTTTGGTTGTGAAATTTGTTGATGATAGGTGTTAGTTAGTCTTCAGCCACCACCATCTTCAGTGATAGTCAGAGGGCATTGGAAGTTGCAAGGAACCCTGTGTTCCATGCTCACACTAAGCACATTGAGGTGCATTATCATTATCTTGGGGAGAGGTTCTCTGGTTTATAGATCAGCTTGGCATATGTGCCCACACAGGAGAACATTGCAGACCTTTTCACGAAGGCTCTACCTAGGGAGAAGTTTGAAGCTTTCTGCAAACCTTTGGGCTTACTTCCTTTTGTGGATTGATTCCACATAGCTTTGCACTTCCTTATACATGAGCACCAACTCCTTGTTCATCCCATCACTCCCATGGGAGATTTGTTGATATATTTAGGTAGTAATGTGTGTGAGAACATAGTAAGACCACTAGGGCACTTTTTCCCCTCTCTAGGAGGTTTTTTTCTCTCGGTTTGTATATACTCCTATTGGCCTAAAGGGGTACTTATCTTTGTACATTCTAGTGGTAATACATTTAGTATTGTGTGTTGTGCTCAAGCTTCTTCTTCGTCCTTGTGCTGTTCGTGTGTTTTCGGAGATGTTTAACTCCAACAATTATATGTTTTTGTTGATTGATGGTATGGATCAAAAGAAAACATGTCTGCCCCATTTGGCTCGCATTCTTAAGGACATTGGAGATGAAGTCCTTCTGCAAATGCATTTGGTTGGTGCTTTGGTATACAATGGAACCATAAAGTCAAAGGTTTTCCTCACATATCCCAATGTGCATAATGATCCAAACCTTATGATTACTGTGACTCATAAATTTTTGCAATCATGGGAGTGTCTTTTGCCACCAAATCTCTATTTGTAGCTTGATAACATTGCAAGAGAGAATAAAAATTCTACAGTCCCTCCTCTGATGGCATTATAGAGGGTTGCCGAGTAGCCAATCGCTTCTCCCAGAAGAGCTTGTTTCTAATTGATATTCTTCAGAAGTCGAATTTTCTTTCCGACAATATACTAGAGCCTGCTGGAGTTGGGACAAGTAAAGAAGATGTGACCAACATCTTCAATGGACTGGTAGAAATGCTTGCACCAGGGAGATGCCCCACAAATTCTGCTAGCCTTTAGGTTGGTCCAGATTCCCCAATGAAGAATTTGCCATAACAAGACATACTTTTTGTTTTCTATGAGAGGGTACCAGATAGCCATGAACTTCATTTCCCACCGCAGTCGCCTCCATGACAAGCACCACTTCTTTGTTGAGGTTGAACTGATATTCAATGTTTCCTTTGATATTCCAGATATCTATGAGGCAATTGCCATTATGCCATCTAAGACCCAAAGAGCACGACGACTCATGTCCCATGAGAAGACGGACTTTAGCGGGGTCCCATGCAAGATGTCTGCTTTGTAAAATATTCCATTCTTCATAGGTAATGTTGATGCTAGGGTTGATATCCTCGAAGTTGACCCATTGATTTGTGTCTTGATTCCAGATATGTTTCCATACTCTAAAGCCCTTGTTCTAGAGCCTGTTGGCGCTTTGAATGTTCCAAGATTCCACATTCTCGATGCCATGGATCATAAACCAAATAGAATCATTTTGTCTGATATCAGCCGCCCACGTCCAATATTTGCTGGTTCTTGTAAAACTTTTCACTTTATTCTAACTCTTCCGTAGGGAGCACACAAAGTTCAAGCCTTTCGGGAAAACTCAGATCGGGAAAAACAAAAGGGTCAGAATGTTGGGATTCTTCTAATTTGGGAATCCCACCAAAGTCAATGCATTCTTGTTTCTCAAGATCAATTTGGCCCATGAAATCTCCCCATTGCACCACACCTTAATCATCCATTTTGCTGTCAGTTTGGTAGCCATGCAACCCATGTCCAGAATACCAAGGCCCCCACTATCCCTTTGGCTAATGGAGATGGACCACATGATTTTAGGAACCCCCTCCTGTTGTGGTCTCCTGTCCAAAGGAAATTTTTGCAAATACTTTCTAGTTTGGACAAATCTTGCTCTTTTGGTCTTCAATAAGAGAGGAAGTAAATGGTTGACAAAATGAGGATCGTGTTAATAACCATTGCACCACCCACCAGATTGATTTCCATACCTCTCCAATAGTTTAGATTGCTTTCAAGTTTGGCTAGGACCAAGTTCCATCGTTGCTCCAATGAGATACCAAAGCCCAAGGGAAGCCCAAGAAGCTGGAAGACTTGATTAGAGGGAATGTTTTGGCAGCCATGTTCAAAGAGAAGGCCAGGTTGGATCCCGACAATAGCTCTCAAAGCGGTCTTTGAGTGGTTGATTTTGGATCCAAAGGCTTTGCAAAAAGTGTCAAGGCACCTCCAAAACATCTCTAGACTGAAATAATCATTGTGGACAAATGCGTTCATATCATCGGCAAAAAGTCTCATGGTGATCTGGCCATGGTTATGGGGCAACATGAGGCCTTTGATACTACCAACTTGCACCTATTGATCCACCAGGGAGCTGAACCCTTTTGTGGCAATGGCAAAGAGAAGGGGAGCCAATGGGCAACCTTTTCTAATTGAACATTTTATTTGATCACCTTTGACAGTTGGCCGTTAACATTTATTTGAGTTGATGCATTTCCCAATAGTGTCGAGATCATCTTGGTGAATTTCTGGTTGTAAATGATTGCAAGATATAGTCCCATTCCAGTCTGTTGTAAGCTTTGTCCAAGTCAATCTTAAGGAAAACCACATCTTCTCTTGACTCTTCCGCAAAGTCGATACCTTCCCAAATATCAATTATGGCTTCCAAAATAGGCCTGCCTTTGATGAAACCCTTTTGGTCCTCACTTAACTGAGCTCTCAGATTACTAGATATTCTGTTGGCTATGACTTTAACAATGATCTTATAACCCGTTTGAAGCATCGTAATTAGACGCTATTCTCAATTCTATTCTTTTCCCCTTTTTTGTGGAATAATTTGATGATGCCATTGTTGAGACAAGTCGGAAGCCCACCAAACTCGAGCACCTCTTGCCAGACCAAGCGAAGAGGGGTGATCAAAACCAACTTGAAGGACTTAAAGAACTCATTAGTGAGCGCATCTAGCCTGAGCTTTTACCACTAGGAACAGTGTCAATGAATGCAATGATTTCCTCTTCCGAGATAGGGGTTTCACGCAAGGATCAAAGAATGTGGGAGATTTTATGGGAGGATACCCTAGAGATGGCTGCCATGCAATCACATCTATGAGGGGAGAGGGGAGTTGAAATCCCAAGAGTCTCCTAAAATGTTCTTCAATGCTTTTGATATTTTCTTATTCCATATTGCAAGCCACACCATTTGAGTGTAGCCTATTTTGTTTCCTTTTATAGATGCTACACATCTCTTTGCTGTGCTTGTCAGCTTTGACAGACAACCACTCCTTCAAGAATATTTACTAATTTTTCCTTTGTATTTCTTCCTCAAATCTCAGTAGTGCTCTAATTCTTTGTAGATCCTTCAGGGATTGAGCTTTTCCTTTGTTCACTTCCTCTTTGAGTCTCTAGAGTGATATAGAGCTTCTCTGCACCCACGTAGAACAATCTAGAGCATCTTCCTAGTTCTAATCATGATCTTCTATGACTTATCGACCGTGCATCTCCAGTTCTTGGCTGGGGATGAGTAGGAAGCGAAAGTCTCCTTCCACACTTCGACAATTTCTTGATGCGTGAAGGGGAGAGAGAAGGAAGTCGAGCATGCATGAAACCAAGGAGCCTTATGGGTTTTAGAGAGAGGTTGGAATGAGATAGTGATCAGGTAGTGATTAGAGATGGCGAGGTCGGTGCATTGCGAGAGGGAAGGATGGCCCCACTAATTGATAATGCTGTGAGCAATGTAGCTTCTATCTAGTATAGCTTTCCTCAGGTCCTCACCCACTTGGAGAATTGACCATGAAAAGCCATTTGAGTCTTTGAATTTGACCAGATCCAAGTGCACTTTGATTTTGTCCCAAGTTTCTTTCTCTCGATTGTCGATGATTCAGCCCTTGCTGTTCCATCTGTCCACCGGTGATGGAGACTGTTAATCTCCAAAAGAACAAGCTATCCTTGATGTTAGAACACTTCTATATCAAGCATAAATCAAAACCTTTACCAATTTGAAGGACCAATACTAGATTATCAAAATTTTGAACTAACTGTGAAGAGAGTCACCACTCGGAGAAGTCTCCTGTACATAACTCACTCATTGACTAATCAAATGTGTAAAGTTTCTGATGAAACTTTGTACAAAGTGTCGCATATGTATTGCGCACCTTCTCCAAGTCAAATCATCTCAAAAGATTTAGTAGATCTTGAGAAATGATTGAAACAATCAGCCTATGTTTGAAACTGTCCTCTTGTATATTCGACTTTGACACCTACAACTTCTAACACATGGTTCTCCCAAAGTAGAACCCATTTAATCAAATGCTTTTAGCCATAAATGGCTTACCTTCCAACTTACGTTTTGACTCCTTATTTGTGCAAAACTTTACACTGTGCACAATACACTAGATCAACGGCTCGATTCCTACAACCGCTTTGGTTTTGCCTTCAAGTATAGAGTGTTCTGCGAAAAAATTATCCTCCGTGAGGTTTGTCTGATGTATTATACCATGAAGATAATTTCTCTGTGGAGAGGTTATAGGTTAGTCTTTACATCAAACCGGGGTTTCTCTGATGGATTATACCATGAAGATAATTCCTCTATGCAGAGGTTATAGGTTAGTCCTCTCTGAGCTTCATGAGATTGCCTTCATAATTGTTTGAGAAGAAGATTATTCCTCAGGATTTCTTTCTCTGCACTTCCTCTCACAGGTGATGGTGTTGTCGAATGACGAAGAGTAGATAAGAAGACTTATAGCGGCGTTTCCATACAAATCCGACAGCAGGACAATAATGGAATAGTTCAGCGGTTAAAGCTTGCATACGGACAAGCTCGAACTCCATCAGCAACAAAAGATGAACGAAAATTGTATTGCAGGAGATCTCCATTGAGGCTTTGCATGAGCAAGACGATGAACTCCAATCAAGATCTCCATAGCTCTGATACCAATGCAAGATTGTTGGTTAAGTAATTGGATACTTATATTAAGCACTTTTCTGAGGACGAGAAAAGTATGCTTGGTTTTGTTTAAGCTAATTAGAGCTTAAAGAAGAAACCCAACTGATCTTTAGGAATCAAGATATTTTCCTAAAAAGATATATTAAAGTAATCTTTAGGAATTAAGCTACTTCCTAAAGATAAGCCAACAAAGAAAATAGTTTGGTTCACTATTTCCTTGCATTAAAAGGAAATATCTTTTGGACAAGCAATAAAGCCTTAAGTCTTGGTCTTGTCCAAAAGTCAAGAATTTCTTTTGAAGATCATTCCAATAAAGGAAAGGATTCCAAGATGCGAAAAATTCCAATATGGATCATTGGCTTAGTATTAATTGATTTCTTGGTAGGAATCTAAAGTTCTTGAAAGGAAAAATCTCCCTAGATGTGAGACTAGAATCTTTCAAGAAAAGTTTAATAGCAAGAAGTTCCCAGTATTTTTCCAAACCACCGGTATGGGTACTAAAGTACAATGGTGATATAACCTAAAGGTATATCAAAGATTCTTTGCTTTGGAATCGGAGAGGCATCAGTATATGCTTGGACTGAAGTTTAGGAAAAGATCTCTAAAAAGCCTACAGGTAAGCAAAGAAGCTATAGATAGTTCAAGAGATTTTAAAGATAAAGACTAAGTCTTTATTTTAGTCACAAGATCAACTAGACTTGATCAAGCTTGGCCATGATTGTCCAAGAATGTGCGATTGGAACTACTTTGTAGATTGCCCAAGTATTGGCAATAAAATTCCTTTCGGGAATTATTCACTCAAGTTTCATTTTATCCAATGGAAAATTGTAAAAGAGTAAGATGTTCCAAGTGTGAACAGAGTGAAGGAATTCTAAGAATGTAGTCTGCAACCGTGAAGATAGTTCTTAACTCTATGGAAGGTAAAACATAATGTTTGCCTATCCTTAAAGTGATTTTGGTACAAATCCAGATAGCATGAGCGGATGCTTAGACTTAAGCAGTAGAGAGATTCCTATAAAGTCCGGCCGGGTAGGTACCTAAAGCATCAGTAAAGAAACGAATCTAAAGACAAGAAGTCAAAAGCTCTTGTCACTACAAATTGGTCAAGGATAAACCAATTGAGCTTGAATCAGTGAAAATTCAAGTACTTGGAATTCTGATTGGTTTTCATTTGAAAACCCTAGCAATGAAGGATGGATGCTCCATCAAAAGGTTTTCATGTTCCCAAAGGAGAGCACAAGATTGTGAAACAATCATGTGAAGGGATCAAAACCTAGAAAATCTAGTTAGAGGGAATGCCTGAAACTTCAAAATTATCGTAAAGAATTGAAGCAAGAAGGTACTCTATCAAGAGATATTTTGACTTTAGGATAAGCATCACCCACACATTAATGTGAATATAAAATATGGTGGTATGGGACACCAAATTTTATACTCAGATTGATGTAGGAAAGATGGTATGGGACATTGGACCCTGGGATGATAATTATCTTTTAGTCCTAGATTAGATCTTGAAGTTAAGTTTGATCCTCATGGGAATTAAAACTTCAAAGAAGGAGTTTAAATTCAAGGAGGATAAAATTAGTATCTCAAGATATTTCAAGATAACTTCAAGATCAAGGAAATAGAAGATATGAAGTAAGTAAGTTCCAAGACCTTCTTGAAAAACTTCAAGATAAAGTGTTGTTAATTCAGAAATATTTGATAAATTTTTGAAAAAAATTGGACTTTGATTTTGAGTTGATCTTTTGAACCAAGGATTTGATTGACTAAGTCAAGCATCAAGTTTCTGGTGTAACTTGGTAAATTCACTCTTTTGACTCAAAGAAATGCACAAGAATTGCATTCCCACTAAGGAGTCAGCAAGATTGAATATGACCTGAACTTAGTCTCAAGTGAAGCATTATTTGAATACAAAACTCGTTAATAGAACCTCAGTGGGTCGACACACTGATGTTGGTTACCACACTAGTATCTTGTGACTCAATGATGTTTTCGATTTGATTTGAATCTTTTTGAGAATCCAACTTATTTCTCTTAAAGATAGAAAAAATGCTTCAATATCCTGTTGAAATAGATTTTTGAGAAGTTAAAGTCCAGAGTCATCTAGACTTTTACTCATAGCAAGTTTACGTATCTTCGAAGTTTGAATTGGTTGAATAGAGTTTTAGTTCTTTCTTTCTGCTTTCTGTATCTTTTGGATTCGACTCAGATACGGTATCTGATTCTTTTCACAAAAGCCACGGGTTAGCCGGATAGAACTAGATAACTAAATTGAACATCCTAGATAGATGTTATGTACAAGAACCTTTTCAATCTTCAAAAGATAATAAGTCTAGGTGGACTTATTTTTGCTTCAACTTATAGCATAAATGATTTCCTAGAGTCAAGTATACTCTAGAATAGAGAAGTTAGGAATTTCTCAGTGGATTGACAATTTCCAAGAACTTTTAGCTCAAGTCTTTGAGAAAAGTGTTCTAAATTGGACAATTTTCATTTTGAATTTGAATTGGTCAAGTTATAGTATGGTTGACTCAAAGAAAATGGTAAACTTTCTCCTATAGTTTGGATGGGATTTTTTAAACTCGTTAGGACAAAGTAGTCCTCTAGTAGGGTGAAAAAATCAAGTAAATCTTGGATAGGAGTAAACCATTGTACAAACATCCAAGTAAGATGTTTGGGACAACCAAACTTTGAGTTCTCCAAAACAAATTCAAGTGAATCAAGAGTTCTCAAAGCCTTGTGAGGGATAAGAATCCCATCTTTGTCCATGCACCAGTCATGCCCAAAAATGGACTAGTAAGTTGAATCGACCTAGTTCAGATGTTTGTGCCTAGATCGCACATCAAGAAACTGTGAATTGACTAGGGATGTTTTTAGATCCACCCTTATTATTCATTCACTACTTTGTACTTTGACCAGTTTATCAAAGTGCAAAGCGAGATAATGTTTTGAATCATTTGGGCAGGGATGCCACCATAGAGATGAGACATGTTCTTCCCATTCTAGAACATGACCATGTTCTTCTAGTTTTAGAACATAAGGCTTGGGGGTTGCCTACAGTAGATATATAGCTCTATTTTTGAGGACGAAAATATTTTTACAAGGGGGAAAGAATGTAATAAAGTAAGTCTATGATTGAAGGGTCCGGCGGGTCAGACAGATTTCAAATTGGACATCGTTTGGTAACCTGTATGTATGACTGAAGATCTCGAGTTTAGACTTACTAGGAGGTCATGTGCTCTTGTGAACAAGTGATCCACTTAGCTTAGTGGTTAAGTCTCAAGGATGTGAAGGAGGAGGTCTTGGGTTCAACCCCCATGGGTGACATGGAGAGAGTATTTTGCCCAAAGAGATCTAGAGCCTTCTAGAAGCATCCACTTGAGTCAACTCGAGTTAACTGGGACACTTGGTGCACATGTAGTTATATGGTTGACACTTGGATGGTTAGTATCCACCTACCCAAGAAGGCAGTCCCCTGGAGAGAGCTATATATAGAGGCATTTGGTTGGGAGGAGAGTCATCTCTCTAGCACGTGGTGGTCGTAATCCTTGTTCTCTTGCAGATCTTTTCTAGGGTATCTCAATAGGTTGTTTTCCTTGCAGGAGGCCTTCTGTTGGAATGAACAAGAAACCACTTCCGAGACCATCAATCCAATGATGGAGCTTTCACTATCCATGTTGTCTTCATTGTTGGTGGTAAACCTGTCTTCTTTGCTTGTATTGTAGCCCTCCTGATTGGTTTCTTTGTTGTCAGGGATCTCTAGGGCTTTGTCACTAGTATCCACTTGAAACTGGTTCCTACTTATCAAGCTTGTTAATCCCCTTTTCGAGATTGCAATACAAGTTGTTTGGGGGGCTATCTGGCAAATGGTTTCTCTTAGAGATCACCCTAGGGCTTCTTTTCCTTCTTCTTCTAACTTCTGTGAACCCATCTGAGTTAGTTTTTGGGTTTTGGGGGCCCTTAACTTCCTCTTGGTAATTCAGTGTCCCATTGTTGCCTTGAGCTTTTTTGGGTGCTTCTTGTTTTGTTTCTCTTTTTGTCTCAGTGGGCAATCTTTAATCCTATGGCCTTGTTAGCCAGAAGGAAAGCACGCGTTAGGTAGGTTTTCGTTATTAATGTCTTGTTCTAAGACATCACCTTCGCCCAGGTCCACTTTGATCTTTGATGGAAGTTGCGTGTTGATATCAGCCTTGAAAAAAATTTTGAGGGTGCCATCGAGCATTGAAGGATTGCTTTGCCCCTTCATAAATGAGACCACCAACATCCTCTCGCAAAGCCAACGGCTTGCCGATAGGAGATATGATGTCCCACACAAAGTTGTACAGGAAGTACGACAAGTAAGTGAGCTTGACCTAGAGAGGGAAGTGGAGAGGTTTGGATTTGTCGGGAATAAAATCAAGGGACCATTTGAAGAGGCATAGGGTTGCCCGTCCAAGTTTCCAGGTTTCGACACTAAGGGCTTGGCATGCCATATCTTCATTTTCAAAGACTAGCAACATATGACTAGCCGGTAAGATCTGGCACATACTAACAATCAACCCACAAGGGAACCACTCTTTTCGAAGCCACTGGCACACAGTTTTGAGCGGAGGCCTAGGGCCAAACACTTGTCCAACAAGACATACTTTCTTCAGCTCTTCTTGTTTTGATAGAATTGTAGCTCTGCTAAGAAATAAATGTTGGAACACTTTGGCAAGGAAATTTGAAAGAAATAAATGCTGGAACACTTATTGCAGTCCTTGCTGATGGTGATGAGGCTACTATACCATTTTGGGTAGCAAATGTTAGAGGTCATTAACGATATTCATCAAGGAAGAATAGAGGCTTTGATAGTGCATTGGTATTATACAAAAAGTAGTAATGCATTCATTGGTAAGTATAACTTAGAAATGGTATGTGACACTACCAAACAAACAGGCTCAAAAAAGGAAAAGATTATTCAAAGTACATCCACCCTTAAAATGGATGATGTAGATATTTTGGTTTATGATTTTTCCTTGATAAAAACAGGGCACTTGAGGAAAACAATGATCAATATGATAAAGAAAAAGCTTCCAGATGTATATGGAACATCTAATCATAGGCAAACAAAAAGATCTATGCATGATCCTATAGAATTTGGTATGTACTTGGATGAGGATAGAGCTCTTGTTGATATAGAAGAAGAAGAAGAAGAAGAAGAAGAAGAAGAAGAAGAAGAAGAAGAAGAAGAAGAAGAAGAAGAAGAAGAAGAAGAAGAAGAAGAAGAAGAAGAAGAAGAAGAGAGCTCTCAGCAATCTGAGACTGAATCAGATGCATCCGATGATGGGAGTGTAGACATAGATCAAGAAAGTTGTGAGGTAATTTGAAAATCTATGACATTTTTGGTGCTATTACAACTCCTCCAAAGCACTTCGCATAAAGAAACCATGTTCTATTGCATTTTTTAATCATTGTCAAAGATCCTCTATCAAGATATGTTTGATCTTTATTTTTTATATAAGATTTTTTATCACTTTTATATTTCTCATATAGATTTAGAAGATATCAATATTAAACAGGTCCAAATTGTAGGCACATTTTTACCTCCTAAACTTTCAAAAAATGACAAAAATGACAAAAAATGTCAAAAAACTGCATGTTTTCACTTGATTTTTGAACTATATTATACAAGTCTAAAGGGTTTTCAAACATAAGATGTAATTTGCTTGACTTTTGATGAGGGAGGGATCTTTTTACAACATAGTTCTCGTTTGTTATGACTCGTTGTTATCACTGCTTTTAGCCATGGCCACTCACTAAATTACCTTGATGCAAAAAACTGACTATATCTCAAAATGTTGAACAAAAACTACCCTGTCGAGTTCTGCTAAACCTATAGCAGACTTCAAGGCCCTTATACTAGCGAATCGAAACCTTTATATATCTTTGGCACAAAAAGATAAAATAGCTTGTACAAGCACTACGAGAGTGCACTTGGAGGCTGAAACAAGCTCAAATTGCGATTTTGGCACCACATAAGGAAGCTGTTTTGATCTTCTAATCGCCCTAAGTATGCTGACCAAATTTTGTGTGATTTTGAGGCTGTGAATAGAGGAGTGTCGACGACACCCTAGATGAAGCGACAACTTGCTCTGATACCGATTGTTGGAGTTTGAGGTCTATGGAAGCATGCAAACAACATAAGGAAGAAGAAGAAGCTCAGAAGAGAGAGAGAGAGAGAGAGAGAGAGAGAGAGAGAGAGAGAGAGAGAGAGAGAGAGAGAGAGAGAGAGAGAGAGAGAGAGAGAGAGAGAGAGAGAGAGAGAGAGAGAGAGAGAGAGAGAGAGAGAGAGAGAGAGAGAGAGAGAGAGAGAGAGAGAGAGAGAGAGAGAGAGAGAGAGAGAGAGAGAGAGAGAGAGAGAGAGAGAGAGAGAGAGAGAGAGAGTAGGCGGTGATGGTATAATCATAAGGTGTCAGAAGACCATCAAATCAAAGGTCATATGCATTTTTGGGTGTTGTTAGGAAAGTATATTATAATCAGAAGAGAAAGTTGTGATCAAAATTGCTAAGTCATCAAGCATAGAGATCTAGGTATATGAAATTGTGGATCACTTCTAGCAGAGACTTATCATAGCATCGCCTTTGTTGGATGGGTATTATGAACAACATATTATCAAAGAACATAGATGCTGTATTGATGGACTTACGATTCTGATTGTAAGTGAATGGATCAATGATCGAGAGCAGCATCAGAATTCAATATGGCCAATTTCTTCTGATGTTGTCGGATCATGGGCTTTTTCAAAGAAAAAGAATTCTCAGAAGTTGAAGGTGAAAGTGTAGTGGATGTGATGATGGATGTCTTTCATGACCAAAAGTTGTGTAACAAGTTGCTTAATCTTCAATCACAATCCCACACCAAACAATAAACTTCAACACAACAAGATATAAAGAAGAAAAATAGAGTATATGCAAAACAAGAAGAGAGAGAACTTTATTATTTGTGCATATTTACAAATAGTTTTAATTTGCATTACAAAATCTATCAAATAACTTTAATGTGAAGCCTCATCCACCCGACCACCCCCGAGCTGATCTCAATCCCAATCCCAATCAGAATCAAAATCTCAATCCCATTTTCAATCTCAATCCCAATCTTAGAAGCCGAAAATAATCGTGATCAATGTAAGAACATCCTCCCTCCCTATCTCCTAGTCTTCATCTTTTTGGATCTGCACTTTTGGCTAGCACACGACCAATCAGGCCTTCCTAAACATGCACTCTTCGAATCTGCATGCTCCAAGATAGCGTCTTTTTGCATGTCTCATGCAAGGCTTCCAGACCACCCATGCATCTACTTTTCATGTCCACCTCACACTACAAGAAAAGGGGGGCGTAGTGACGCCCCCAAATTGGAAAAAAAACGGGAAGCGTCGCTTATGCGATGAGGTCGTCGCATAAGCGACGGTCAGAATTTCGAATTTTTTTTCCCCCACCCTCGTTGCATAAGCGGTGCTAGCGTCGCTTATGCGACGCTAATTAAAGAGCATCGCTAATTTCGTCGCTGCCTAGCGACGGTGAGAGCGACGTTGGCAAATTGCAGAGCGTCGCATATGCGACGCTCTGGAATGTAAAAAATAAATTTTGATTTCTCCCGGCACATTTGTGCCGGGACTTGGACGTGAGCAAGAAGAGACCGAGAGAGAGAGTGAGAGAGAGAGCGAGCGTGCGAGAGAGAGAGAGGGCCGCACAAACTAACAGCAAGCAGGTATGCACACACACACACACAAACACTTACATACACATACATATGTACACACACACATATACACACATAGACACACACACATACACATAGACACACACACACACATACACACAAATACACACACATATACACACACATATACACACATACACAAATAAGGTTGCATACACACATGCACACATAATGCATACACATGCACACACATATACACATACATATACACACACATACACAGACACACACACACATACACACACATACACACACACATACACACACACATACACACATACAACACATATATGCATACACACACATAGAGAGAGACATGCACACACATACACATACATGCATACATAATGCATATGCATATGCGTACATCCATACATACTTACATGCATACACACACATATGCATACATAATGCATATGCATATGCGTACATACATACATACTTACATGCATACACACACATATGCATGCATAATTCACATGCATACATACACATACATAATGCATATGCATACATACACATACATAATGCATACACACACATATGCATACATAATGCATACACACACATACACACATATGCATACATACACACATAGACACATACACACACATGGACACATACACACACATAAACACATACACACTCATAGACACACACACATACACACAGACGCACACACACATACACACACATATACACACACATATACACACACATACACACATAGACACATACACACATAATGATGCATTCACACACATAATGATGCATTCACACACATACACATGCATACACACATAGACACACATATACACACACACATAGACACACATATACACACACATATACACATATACACATATACATACACAATCATAGACACACATAATGATGCATTCACACACATACACATGCATACACACATAGACACACATATACACTTACACATCCAAACATACACACTCATAGACACACATTCATACACACACACATCCAAACATACACACTCATAGACACACACACATACACACAGACGCGCACACACATACACACACATATACACACACACATACACACATAGACACATACACACATAATGATGCATTCACACACATACACGTGCATACACACATAGACACACATTTACACACACACATACACACATACACACGTACACACACATATATGCATACACACACATAGAGAGACATACACACACATACACATACATGCATACATATGCATACATAATGCATATGCACATACACACACATAGACACATACACACACATAAACACATACACACTCATAGACGCGTAGCGACACATACACATAGATACACACACATACACACACATATACACAAACACATACACACATAGACACATACACACATAGACACATACACACATAATGATGCATACACACACAAACACATGCATACATACATGCATACACATACACACATAAACACATACACACACATAGACACATACACACTCATAGATACACACACATACACATAGACACACACACATACACACACATATACACACACACATGCACACATACACACTGTTAGCTCAAGAAATGATTGGTTTTTATGCACTAATGTGTTGCTATTTGGCAGGAGAAAGATACTCTGGGATGTTTTTTGATAGTCTATGCAAGTATGCTCGATATAGTAAGTTTGAGGTGAAGGCCACTTTGCTCCATGGAAACCTATCAAACACTTCCAATATGGTTTGCTCTCTTGGCTTGATCGTGATCAAGAGTACCTTGCAACGGCCGGTATATGCCGACGAATCAGAGTGTTCGATTATGATGCTGTGTTGAGTGAGAATGTTGATATCCACTATCCTGTGGTAGAGATGATGACAAATTCAAAGCTAAGTAGTATATGCTGGAATACCTACATCAAAAGCCACATTGCTTCCAGTGCTTATGATGGTGTAGTGTGCTTGGACAATGAAGCTCATCCTTTGTACCTTGGCTGTTGTGCACTATCGGCAATGGACTACCCTCATGTGTGCATTGAGAAAGCTGACCTCATTATCAATGTTGGACATGATGTTGTTGAGAAACCTCTTTTTTTTATGGAGCATGGAAAACCTCCATTGGTCATCCACATCAACTTTTACTCTGCTAAGGTTGACAACGTTTACTTTCCACAACTAGAGGTTATGGGAGATATTGCAAATGCAATATGGCAAATCAAGGAAAGCACCAGCCATCAGTCACATTGGGATTATGAATATATGCTTCAGACCAAACGTGACATGGAAATCCACATGAGAATTGGTGTGGATGACTCATCTTTCCCCATGGTACCACAACGTGTTGTTTCTAACTTAAGGAGGGCCGTCGGTCTTTTCTCTTCTGCCCGTGTGGTTGGGAGGAAGGGTGTTGCTATTAATTTCATCACAAAAGAGGATGAAAAGATGCTACAGGATATTATGAAGTTCTCCAATGTTCTGATTGAAGAATTGCCGTGGTGGAAGGTTTGGGAGGAAAGGTCCCATCAAAACGGAAAAGGGGATTGTTCAGAGAAAACAAAAACAGCTACAAAAAAGGAGGGGGTGCAGGTCCGTTAGTTTTCCATTGTTCTGACTGAGAAACAGAAAAGGGGGGGATGAGCGACTTTTTTTGCTCTGAACAATGGGAGGCGATCAGAGAGTGGGGGGAATCATTTTCCACGTCTTCAAGCTTTAGCAGAGGTTGCGGGTGCTCTTGGTGGCTGGTGGGTCAGAGTACGAGGAGGAGAAGGTGGCTGCGGAGCTCTGTAGAGAGTAGTCGACGGGGAGACTCTATCTTGGGGAGAGTTCTAGTTTTCGAGGCACATCGTGAAGAGCACAAGGAGCAGAAGGCAACGCTAAAACCATCAGAATAGCGGGAGGGTAGCTCTCGCTTCTGTCTTCTTTGCCAACAAATGAGAGTGGGGGGAGGTGTTCTTTTGCTTCATCAGAAGGGGGGAGTTCGTTCGCGCTTGTTGAGAAGAAGTCTGGTAAGCATCGTATTGGAAGGCATTCAGAGTCGGAGCGGGTTGAGTGGGCCTGAACAGGATAGGATTTCTCCACTACTTGGGGAGGAGTCTGGGGGACGACTGAGTGCTACAGATCTTTGGTGAAAAAAAGTGTGTAAGGTGTTCATACATCGAGGAGCATGGGAGCTTGTTACAACACTAAAGAGAGGACCATTTCCATTGCAAATAAAGGAGTCCAACATCAGTCTTATGGAGGAAGATCTTCTTTGTGTCGAATGTAGAGGAAGATCTATTGGAGCACTGCAAATTGTGGCCACAAGGTATTCTTATCAAGAACTCAAATTATTGACTGATGGTTCCAATAGATAACTAAGTTCTAGGAGATTAGGATCTATTTATGAAAGTATACTTCCTGATGGGAGATGGGTTGCTGAAAGGAATCTAGAGACCGTGGTTCATGGGCATAGGGTGTCCCTTTGCAGAGATCGTTATGATTAGAGGCAGTAGGCATACAGAAGATGTTTTGCTTTATGGATTTGGATTCGAGAAATAGCACAGGTTGCTGGTCTTTGAAGTATATGTATGATAAATCATGGGGTTGATGACTTTTCTGAATAGAAGAAAAAAAATAAGATCGTCACATGTTAATTAGAAGCCATGTTTTAACATAGCAGTTGGCACTACACAAAGACTGACTTTCCTGCATGAGGGATGCCCAAAGCCATCCTGCACTTTTATAAGAAGCTCTAGAATAATTGGCTTAATGAAAACTTTGATGTTGAACTGGATGACGTTGGCTTACATAATTGCTGACACGGGTTCGCAAATTCTGGCTGATATGCGGGCAACATATCCCATCACCTTGGGGAGCAGTGTTCCTGGAATTGCTCTTTATACAAACCATCCTGACCATATTAAGTAACCACCATCTTTTGGAATGCTTATGCAATCTGATGATTTCAAAATTTCGCTTAGGTAGTTGTTTAAACTATTTCTTGAGGCATGGTTATGTTGCAGAAGAAATTTTGGGTTTTTGATCTCACGTTTGAATCCATCACGGACCGGATTGAATGCAATTAGTCTTGCGTGTTTTTTGCTAACCAAAGAACTTCTCATGAAATATTGAGTGTTTTCACATCCTTGATATTCTATGTGAATTAATGGTTTGTTCTTCATGACATTTTGTAATTGTCCTATGTGTGGCTATTTGCATTTCATTGCCAATAAAATTGACGAACAAAAAGATGGCCTTTGAGAATTTTCCATTATATTTGTTTTGAAAAGATTCTGTTGCACTCTTGATTGGGGTTTAAACTAAAATTGTTGTAAGAAGTTGCTCAGAGTTGGGAAAATATGTTCAACATTTTCATTTAGGGAGGGGAGATGCTATCTTGCTGGAGGAAATATGGACTATGAAAATGTTTGGGACTCGATCGTGAAGTCGCCTAATTCATTTGTCTCTCTAGAGCCTCATGATTGAGTGCATTAAGACTTTATTTAATCATCTGTACGGGTTTTGAAGCTAAACTACGTTCGAATGGTCACCTTCATCATACTCTATGGGATATTTTGCTCAATATTTTCTGTGAAAATGCAATCCCCTTGACGTTCACCAATCATCTGGAAATCTGATGAAAAGTTGCTTACACATTCGATTCTTTTGACTGAACATGTGATGATTGGAGTGGTTGAGTCAATGTTTATTGTGTTGTTGTTTTGATCATGATCAGATGCATTTATGAACTAATCTAGAGAAGGAAATGTTGATTGTGCTGCTGCCTGGACTTCACCCAAATATGTTATTCGTTGCAAGGTTCAAAATGTGTAAATACTATAATGTGCGACTGAATTACAAAAAACACTAAAACTTCAATTAGAATCCTAGAAACAGAGAGCAGTCTTGAATTGCTTCGGTAGAGAAATAAAATCTTGGGATAAATTGAGATTTAGTATTTTAGTATTGGTCTCTATATTCATTATTGGTATTCAATTGCATGTAATAGTAGCCAACATCATTTCATGACAAGAGTGGTTTCTGAGTAGGGTTGTTGTGCATCAACATGGGGTGACAGTGTGTGTGAGTAAGAGAGAGAGTGTATGAAAAGTAAGAAAGGTTGAGAGTGAAAAGGAAGCGGTTTCCCATATCGGTGCTTCTGTTGGGGATCCTAGGTAGATTGGGGGATAGTTGTGGACTCAAAGCAACATAAAGTGACAGTGTGTAAGAAAATTAGGCAAAATATTAGTGTACGTAAGACACTTTCCCTTGGACTAAGAGTGTTAAACATTTTGGTGGGTTTGCCGGGAATAGCTTGGCACGTCTCTATAAGATAGTGCCATAGGTTCGCCTAGCGCCACATGTTGGCCGAGCTTGCGGACTCCAGATCTAGTACATGAGCGAGGGGAGCTCATCCTCAGGAGCAACACAAACGCAAAGAGAGGAACGTGTTCAGAGAAGAGCCCTTGAAAGAGAAAGGAAGAGGTGGGAGTCGCAAGGTGAGTCGACCTCGACTAGCTTGACGAAATCTGCCAAAACCGTGTACTCCCGTAGGAGAGTCGCGAATCAAGTGCAAAAGTTTGAAGGAGGGATCCTGAGGCTGCGTGCACTAAATTTTTGGGATCAAAGTGATATTGACATCACACCTCTGTTCGAAATGGCTCAATGGATTTCAGTTCATTTGGGGGACTTCACCAAATTCTCAGGTGCTTGGGACGAGGATCCTGATAGTTTTATCCAACTATTTGAAGTTACTTGTGAGGCCAATGAGGTAGTTGACCAGGGTCAAAGGTTGAGGATCTTTTCGGCTACTCTTCGTGATGAGGCAGCCAACTGGTATGGGAATCTCACACCACAAGAGCGTGGAACTTATCAGATGCTCAAGGAAGCCTTCTTGGCAAAGTTTCGACGACAAGGCTTCCAAGATAGATTGGCCCAACAGATGGATTACCTATGAGAGGGAGTCAATGAAAGCATCGATAACTACATTCAGAGAATGGAAACCTTGGTAAGAAAGATGGGCACGAATGCCCCGAACGATGAGACGTTGAAGAGAAGATTTATTGCGGGATTGAGAGATCCTACGACACAGTAGCATATCAGCCTGACAAGACCGGCACCATTAATAGATGCTAAGGAACAAGCAAGGCTTTGGGAGGAAGTACAATTATGTCTAAAAAGGAAGATAGAGCTCTTATATGAGCCAATGGGAGGCCCAAGAAACATACCAATGAAAGATCCTGGCCAAGGAAATCCAGCATTGACTGGCTGCCACTAGTATGCCAAGCGAGGTAAAGCCTGCGCTAACTGAAGAACGAATATTGGAGTTGGTCACACAAGCTATAAAAGCTACCACAATGACCTAGGAAACATACACAGTAAAAGCAGAGGTAACTACAAACCCCAACCAAGTGTTTATATCGAATACATGGTGTGGAAAGTGCCATGGTTACGGCCATTTGGCTTCAGAATGCCCTATAGTCTCAAGAGTATTCACAGATAGATCACCACCTAGAATGCGTTGTACTTTTTGTGGAAGAACAAATCACACGGAGGACCGATGTTACAACAAGAGAGCCTATGAAGAGAGGACCATGAAATCAGGAGATACAAGAGAAAGACCCTACACGGGATTGCCCGCTCAAAGTGTCCCACCTACATCTCGTTGGGAAAACAGACTGACTTATGGATATGGTGCTCAAGGTCAGGGAGGAGACTACCCAAGAGGGGCTGCACGCGATCAAAGAAGAGACGGTCCAATCCAGTGCTGGAGGTGCCATGGCTTTGGCCATACTCAATCTAGATGCCCAAACGAAAAGAAACCAATTGATTATACCCCACTATGTAGGTACTGTAGTGGAGAGGGCGACTTTGATGAAGATTGTCCAAAACGAAGAGCTTCCACTGGCAAGGAAAAAGGACCAGTAGGGTCCTTAAATTATGTTGATACTCAGATGCATTCCACATCGAGAGCTCAAGAGCACGTTCCTACGATTGGAGTAGTGTTCAAGACACCGAACCCTCAAGAAGGCTCTAGCTCGTCAATGCACTTTGTGGATGCTTACCAAGCCAAGAAACCGCATACAGAGCCAACTGTGGCAGTAGTCACAAGGACTCAAGAGTATTTAAAGAAACATCCAGAAGGTGAAAGCGAGAAAGCTAGTCAAGAGAAGACACCCAAACATGGAGAGGTAGAAAGCCAAGTTGGAGGATTTGATGAGCAGCAAGAGTTTGAGGATGGGGAAGAGATAGAGATTCTTCCACCAGTGACCAAGGAGTTTGTGCCAGGCATAGCACCATTTCCTGAAAGATTAAGGGCTCCGAAGTGTAGGAAGGAAAGACAAAGTTTGGAGGAAGTGGACATCGTAAAGTTGCTCGCTGATAGGGAAGTCACGCTGGACATTGGCACCTTGCTGAAATGTTCACCTGCATATATGAAACAATTTTACAACGAATATATTAAGAAGCCGAGGAAATCTCGAGATAAAAAGAGACAAGATAAAGATGTCCAAGGGATCATTCAAAGTATTACGATGCAAATTTATTCGAATGCTCCAGCTGTGACAGTCGAGATTAAAGGGTATGCAGTCCCTGGTGCTGAGTTAGATAGTGGAGTCGCAGTCAACCTTATGATTGAATACATGATGAAAGCTTTGGGCCTCAACCACATGGAAGAAACGCCGATGTCCTTGAGAATGGCAGATCAAACACAAGTGAAACCTGCAGGCCTTTTGAAGAATGTAAGCACAATTGTGGGCGGTCTAGAGTTTAAGGTTGAATATCTGATAGTAAGACCAAGGACCTCAGAGGCTACCTTCTCGATCTTACTTGGACGGCCACTGCTGGTGGAAGCCGAATGTGTGCACGATTGGCGCACAAGATTTATCACAATTGGACCGAAGGGCGATCGAATACAACTTCAAGTGTCTCCAAACTTGACCAGCAAGAAATCGACAACAGCTGAGGAAAGGGAGCAAAAAGCAAAGGAAAAGGTTAGACAAGAAATGGTGCGGGTAAGATTTGCCTTGCGCACGGAGACTTCCAAGGACCTTTCACAGGATGGATTTAACCTGCAATTGTCCAACCTCCAACACGCGAAGGTGGGCGAGTACAAAGATCCACTATGTTAAAAGGATGACTCAGACCAGGAGTTGCTAGGATGGTTGACACATACCAGTGAATTTGAGTGCTACATGTTGAGTATAGACGCAAAGGGAAACGAAGCTACCAAAGAAGAGTTGAAGCTGGAGTTAGCTCCGACAATGGAAGTACAACAGTTGAGAGAAAGGGTTAGAGTGCTAGAAGCAGAGCTTCTAAGGAGAAGTTGAGAATCAGAAAAAGAAGCGAAGAGTAAGACTAAAGTGCAGGAAGCCACTGCAAAAGCTGAACTAAAGAAATTGGGTGCGGTTGAAAAAGAAAAAAACAATGATTTACTGGCGAACCATGCACGCGTGATCGGGGAACACTTTCCAATTACAACGTCATCAAGGAATAAGGAATATTTGTGAGAAGCTCAGGTTGAAAAATGGGAAGTTTCTCCAGAAAAGTTCTTGAGCGTGGGGTCAGAGCTACCAGATGAAGTACGAGATTGCATTAAATTGGCACTCAAAAATTTCAGCAAGGCCTTTGCATGGTCATACAGTGATATGAGAGGAATCGATCCCCGAATCTGCCAACATTATATAGATTTGGAAGAAGGCACCCGACCAATATGTCAACGACTTAGGCGGACAAATCCAGTCTACTCGGAATTGATCAAGCTGGAATTGACTAAACTATTGGAAGCAGGATTCATATATCCCATCGCATCCAGCGAATGGGTATCACCAATTGTAGTTGTTCCGAAAAAAAATAAGAAAATCCGCATTTGCATAGATTATCGGAAGCGCACAAAAAAGGATCACTTCCCTTTGCCGTTTACTGATGAAATCTTGGACAGAGTGGCTGGCCATAAATTGTACTCATTTTTAGATGGTTTCAGTGGGTACAACCAGATCCAAATCCATGAAGAGGATCAATCAAAAACTACTTTCACCACGGAATGGGGCACATACGCATACCGTGTGATGCCATTTGGATTATGCAATGCACCGGCCACATTCCAGAGGGCAATGATAGCTGCATATCAAGACTATTTGCAGGATTGGATGGAGATATTCCTCAATGATTTTGCAATCAGAGGCAACGATGGAAACATGATGGAGAGGATCGAAGCTGTTTTAAGAAGAAGCATTGAAAAAGGCATCGCATTAAATCTTGAAAAGTGTTCATTTGGAGTACAAAGAGGATTGCTCTTGGGACATGTTATTTTCGAAAAAGGGATCGCGGTTGACGAGGATAAAGTACAAAAAATTGGACAACTTCCACCTCCTCAAAACTTGCGGCAACTCAGAGGATTCTTGGGGCATGCTAATTATTATCGATGATTTATATTAAATTTTGCATCAATAGCAGCACCACTGACGAATCTTTCGAGGAAAGACCAACAATATCAATGGACTGCAGAGTGTCAAGTTGCATTCGACTTGATCAAAGGGAGATTGATAAATGCACCGATTTTGGTAGCACTCGACTGGACAAAAGAATTTCATGTGCATACAGATGCGTCTCATACTGCGGCTGGAGCAGTGCTATGCCAAGCCGATGAAAAGAAGTTGGACCACCCTATTTAGTACGCAAGTTGTTAGCTCATGAGCTGGTTGATTTTTATGCACTAATATGCTTTTGTTGTGTAGAATATATGTTTGATTTCAGGCACTTGAAGAATGATTCGATGATTGATGGGAAGTATTTGGGGCTACCCGACGACTTCTTGGTCAGAGAGGATGTTCATATTGCAGAGTGTTTTTGACAAACTCGAAGTCCAAAGCATTGCTTCCTGGAATGCCTTGATTGGAGGATATGCCGAATTGGGACATGGTGAAGAGGTTGTTGCTTGTAGGGGATCAAGGAGCTGCATTATTGGTTCTCCGCTCAATGATGGAAACATTAACTTCTTTGAATATGAGTTGCTTCCTTTCCTTGTCAGTCATGAAGCAAGAAATGTTTAGGAGCTGGAATCAAGTTTCAAGGATAACTTGGAGAGACTCTTAACTGGAAGTATATGCTGCAAATAGTCTTTATCATATGATGGCTTACTCATAGTGTATCATACATTGGGAGAGATTACATACAATACACATCAACAATGCTCAAAACTGGTCTGACAATACCATTATGTCTTCTACTGGACCGAAGAAGGGACTCTTGGAGGTATTCAAATTCGGATGCTATGTATTCTTTCCGATCTCTATGATGGATTTTTTGGCAACAACCCTGACAACTTAGAGATGATAATGCATCGTAAGACCTATGTGGTGTATCCCGAAGAGAGTGAGCCCTTCCCATTTCCAGAGGAGATTAGGGAAATGATCAAGAAAAAGAGAGCCATAGCTGCGGCTGCAGCTGCAGCTGCTAATGATAAGAACGAATCCTGATGCGAAGTTGCTTTGCTGGTCAACGAGTGTAAATGTATGTGTTTTTTCGATTAGTTACAAATTCAGAGGTTTCTCTAAACCATCAGCCATTCCCATGTTACTGTGCACTACACATGATACTGGATATAAGTCTACAAGTTTACTATGTCTTTGTAATGAAGGAGTTATCTCTTCTATATTTTGTTGTTTCTGAAGTTACACGTAGCTGATTTTTCAATCAAATGAGTTGAATGGCAATTATCATTGGAAGGGTTAGAAGTTTTTCTTGTTTGGCAGAGGTCCAATCAGGATCCCACCTTTTTGTATTATTCAACATGGTGAAGAACAGCTGTGGCAACACCATAGTTTTGAAGGCAGTAGAGCAAACACCTGTATCTGCTTTGCTAGCTGGCAAGCTTTTGTACGAGGCTGGGCTCCACTAAAGCTGGGAAGATCGTATCTCAAGCTGTTGCAGCAACAGACTTTGGCGGAGTCAGAGGGAAAAACAAAAACGGTTTTTTTTTTTTAAAAGCTGTGAGAAAAGGGTTAGTGGTCTCAGAAAAAAGGAGAAGCTGGCATCATTTTTTGTCTCTCTCTCAGTTTTGGATTTTTGTTTTGGGGGCCGCTGCTGTGTTTGGACTACATCCTCAGTGGTGACAGATAACGATAGGAGATTACGGGTTCGAGAAAAAAAGGGGGAGTCGTGCGTTTAAGGGAGGCATAGACTTCTTCTGACGGGGGGGCCATCACGAATCTACTGCGTTTTCAGAGGAGGCAATCATGAGATGTGCGCTGCAGACAAGATCGGAGGACTAAAGGAGGGGGGATATAGAGAGAGAGAGGGGAAGACGTGCATTCAAGGAAGATGGGGCTACTAGAGTCTTCATCGAAGTATGCTTCCGGAGTGCAGATGCTGGAGTTTTTGAAGATCCACCAAGTAGGCGCATATACAGAGGTGGTTTTGAGGTGACAAAGGCAGGTCATATAAGAGTTGAAGTAAAGCAACTATATGAAAGATATCAGAGGAGATTCAAAATGATATGGTGGAGGGTGCAAAAGAAGGATTTGTGCAACAGATAATCTGACTTGCTAAATTTGAGGGCTGGATCTCGTTAAGCAACAGATGGTCTCATGGATAGCGAATGAATTCGTGACAAGAAGGATGATACTGAAGAATATGAACAGAACAAGACTACACAATCTGGAAACCAACTATAATTGAAGACAAAGAATCCTATCTGATCAGGAGGAGGAATTACATCGCAAACAACCGGACGAAGGAGAAAAAGGTGATGTGCGCATCTGATCTGGCGCAAGAAGACCATTTTCGGGCTAATATCTCTGTCAATTCTCAAGACGACGTTCTTTCTATGAGCTGACGACCCAAAGATTGGGTTGAATCTGATGCATCACTGACATACGATAGGTCTGGATGCAAGTCAAGAGATTGGTGCCATTGTACTCACAGGAAAAGGCAAAGCTTTCTCTGCTGGAGCAGAGCACCTCTTTTGCAAGGTCTTCACATCTTCCGTTCCCTCATTTCCACATCTGTCGAAGAACACGGAGAAGATGCAGTGTTTTTACTTCAGTAGTGACGACTCAATCACCCCCTCTCCATGGCAGATGTGGTCCTGGCTCTGAAGAAAGGTGATTTCATACTCTCGGGTAAGCATTCCCTAACACCATCACACAGAGTCTTGTTCAGTGTGACGACACAACTGTGATACGTGAGATGACGAGTTTGCCATAAGACCTAAGGGGTTACGGGATATTTAGTGCATTTCCTCACAGAGCTTACTGTAGCACAACAACAATCATCATGGCTTGGGAACCACAGATAGTTCTGGGGGAAGCACATTCTCATGCTAAACCATCTAAAATGCACCTGCATCAGATTTGTTTACCAAGAATGCAATGAAGCTACTGTGATGCTATATGGTTATGCGTCTGTACTACTTCCCACTTTGCATGACATTTCCCATATATGTGGTATGAACAACAATAGTATTGGCCAGTCGATTGGGAACAAAGCAAGAGAATGGCCATTGCAGATGATCTATGTAATTCCCTTAAAGTCATGAGCAGAAGCGGGTGATAGCACTCAACTTTGCAAAGATGTTGAAATATCAGCATCCTCCGAAGTAATAGTCCTGCAGCGACATTAGGGAAGACATCTCTGAGGGAATGATGGGTAGTTAATAAGTTCACTAGTTAGGACAAAGCACTACTGGAGTTGTTTTCATGGTAAAGGAGAAGCCATCTTTTTAGCGCAGATATATGACTAGGCAGGGCAAGCATGATTTCAAAGAGATGGGAATGTTGACTGAATTGTTTGCCGTTCTTATATAATCTGTGCATGTCCATGCTCTCCTTTGTGACACAAATCTCTGTTAGGAATTTTTATGGATACTACAGGTCCGTACATAACTATGCGTAGGGATGTTATGATTTCAAGACTTTGAATTGCTGTGTGGAGTTGTTAAATGTTACACAGTTACGCTGTTTTAATAACTAGCCGAAATCGTACCGAGCAAGTATTTAACATAAAATAGAGGTTCACCATAAACTATATTAAACTTTCAATTACCGAAAGGCGTTGTCAGATCAAATGGGTTCTTGGGAGTGGTAGGGGTCTCTTAGACAGAGGCCCTGTACTATTTTCCCAAATCCTTACATAACCACAAATACTCTTATCGTGTCTTAGCTCAGATACTTAGTTTTAACTGACCAGTAACTGTTTCTACGTATTAGGACGCCGAACTTACAGACTAATCTGCTATGGTAATGGAGCAGTAGTCTGGTTCTGACTTGCAAACTAATAGAGTTACTCAACTTACTAAATTTATGCGAATCACTACACACTTCTTCAGGACAGACAGGTATACCAGATAGTAATCAGACATACGACCATACTAGAGGGTGTACAGGCTTACCGTATGCCGAACTCAATCAACCGTCATACTAATCACAGTTTAACTCATCACCAAGCTTATCAGTGCTCCAACTCGTAGTTCATACTATTATCGATATTAGTCCTTCCCTGTGAACGGAATCAACAGTGAATACAGAACACAACTGTCAACAACGGATTCACACTCGATACTACACGTTCATTATTCTGCACTAGAGTAGGAATAGACGAACAAACTGAACAGAACAATATAGGAATATGACTCAATATCTTGATGACACCACACAACTCAGACAGTACTCAAACAACTTCTGAGACAAAAAAACGGGTCTCGATCACTCTTTTTCCATTACTTTAAAAAGACGTTTACAGAATGCGCGTACCAATTTTTCGCGCGTAATTCAAGGAACTCCGTTACATCCGGCATACATTTGTCCTACTCCGGCGGCCGTCTAACACTGGCACGCACGGTGGACTCGAACCCGCAAGTGATTTTTATTACAAAATTCATTGTTCTTCTACGATTCCTTCTAGATACATATTTCTTGCTAGTCGAAATGTGTGGGCTATTTTTTTCTTAAGTGTTTCTAATAATTGTTTAAGGGTATCAGGTTCTAAAATCTGCGCATCTACTCTAACGAAACTAAGTGCGATGGCTTCAGTAAGCAAAATTTCGGCCTGTGTTTGCAAAAAGGCCTCCTGTAAATAAAAATCGTTTGATAATGCCGCGTCTCTTGCTGTCTTCATGTCCGTTACTTGTTTCTGCATCTCGTTGATTCTGTCTTTCTGGTTGTGTACCTGATTATCTAATCTTCCGAACTGTTGGTTTTGGAACTCTATGGTTTGGTAGTAAGCATCCCGTTCTCTACGGGCATTTGCTAAATCCTTCTGATATTTAGATTCTCTGTTTAGTTGATGTTTCAGCATGTTGTTGACATCGTCTAAGGATTCTTTTGCTCTTTGTAACTCATCCACTGCCTGCTTTCCTTCTCTTTGCTGCTCTTGATATTTCTGTATTGTGTCCTGCAACTGGACTCTTGTTTCTTCCAGTAGGTTTCCTAGTGCTATTCTTGTATCTTCGGTATCTTTGAGTGTTTGTTTTAACTGTATTATTTCCGCGTCGGCAGCTATCAGCATTTCTTCTTTTGCAGCCATTGCCTTATCTCTCTGGCTTGAGCTCTCTTCTTGTACTTGAAGTGTAGCCTGTAGCTCCTTGATCTGCTCTTGTAGTGCATGATTTTCTGCTCTTGCTGCTTGTAATTCTTCTTGAAGAGGGGTGATATCCGCCTCCATTATTTCCAATTTCCTTTGGAATTCTTCTCGGGCACTGTCTGTGGCGTGCTTCAGGTGTTGCGGCAGTTGTTGGGATAGATTAATTAAAAGGCGACCCATATTTTCTAGTTCCGAAAAAAATGGTGGCAGGGGAGGACGAGGTTGTGACGAGGTTCCGGCGAGGAGTTGTTGTGAGTTTGGAGGTGAATAGTTAAGGGAGGATGTAGAGGCTTCAGAAGTTCAGGTGTGGTGACTGGGCTTGATGGGGCTGCGATATGGTTCCGGTGGGGAGATGGGGTTAGTAGGCGGGGTTTTGGGGAGAGCAGAGTTAGTAGTTACCTCGTTTATTTGTTTCGTTTCTGCATTGTGTGCTTCTATAGATTCCACGGCCTTCAGTAGCTTGTCTAGTGCATCTTGATTGGATTGCTGCTCATTTTCCTGTTGTTCTGATTCTTTTTCGGTCGAAATTATTTCCGTTTCTACTTGATCTTGTTGTTCTTGTTGCTCAATCAACGATTCATTATGCATTGAGGTGGCAGTATCATGAAACGTCTCTTCTTCTTGCTTCTCGTCTTCTTTATCATCATCTTTATCCTTTCCTGCTGAACCTTGTGCTTCACTTTCTGAGGAGCTAATCCTGATACGTTTTCTGCGGAACAACTGATTGAGCTCTTCTTCATCTTCTTCTTCCTCATCTTCTAGTAGTTGAACTGACTCTTCGTGCCTTAAAACTGGTCCTCGTGGTGGTGGTTGAGCGGCGAGTATGGTTGGGAAGAGAAAAGAAAGGATGTGGGGAAGTCTGGATCGAGGGGTGGTTCCTTTGTTGATTTGTTTCACTATGGCGACACACTCCTTATGGATTCGGTGAAAGAAAAATGAGGCGAAATTAACAGGTTCTCGTGTGGCAAGGTCGATGGCGGAATAGAATGGTCGGGAGATACCGTATGTGCGTTTTTGGAGGTTAAGGATTGCGACTAAGACCTGTAATGCAGTTCTTTCAGGTTCGGGGCGGCAGAGAATGGCGTATTCATTTGATGAATGGCGTGGGAAGAGTTCGGTCATGCGGGCTACGGGGATACTGGGGCCATTCTCGCGGCCTTGTGGAGTGAGGCGGAAGGCTTCGGCGAAGGCCTGGAAGGTTATTACGGTTCTAGATGGTAGGGAAGGGAAGAGCCATTGTCGTTCAGCGATGGGAGATTGGGCGATGGCTCGGATAATTTGTGCAAAGAAGGGATGGGCTTCCACTCAGTGCCAAGGCAGCTCAGCGAAGTTAGCCAGCCCTCGGATACGCAGGTATTCTCCTACCTCGGTAGGGATACCATCACAAAAAGTCGTGTAGTTCGCCAATGCTTCCATTGCGCATGCGAACACGAATACACAGAGCACAGAGCACGGATACACAGAAAACACAATCACAATCACAAGAGCACAATAGCGTTTTTTGGCGTAGCCGAAGAGCTTAAGTACCAATATTACGGTGGGGGGTAGGGATTGATGGTTATCATTGTGCAGTGCTAGAATGCTATTGCTTTTAATTTGGCGTGCATGCTTGAGTAATTGGTAAGGAGGGCGGCTTATGACAAAAGACGGCTATTTAAGAAAAGAAAAGAAAGAACATAATGAAAAGTAAAACCAAAAAAATGCCAGCCACCGCCGAATGATTTAATGCGGATTAATAGCACTTTGATACGACCGCAGCTTTGAGCCGTTGATTGCTTTTGGAAGTGGATTTCCGGTCAACGTAGTCAACCGAAAAGTTGCTGGCCCGATTTGCTCTGAGATTTTGTAAGGGCCGAACCACCGTAATTTGAATTTGCCTGCGGATCTGTTGGACTTTGCATTATAGAAAAGTACAAGCTGTCCGACCGAAAACACTGGAGTTTTCAAGTTTCGATCGTGTGTTCTTGCCTGTCTTAATTGAACTTCGTGCATGGTTAAAAAACTGAGCCATCGGTGTTCGTCTAACTCTCTGAGTGTGTCCAACCGAAATGTCAGTGAGTCTTTCGGTAGCAGTTTTTGGGTAATGGCTACTCGTAAACTTGGTATAACCATCTCCATTGGGGCTATTGCTTCTAAGCCATAAGCTAATTTGAAAGGTGTCAATCCTGTGGTTACCTTGTAGGTAGTCCGGTATGCCCATAATACTGCAAGTAGTAGTTGATCCCATCTTTCCGGTGATTCCATGATTAATTTTCGAAGGATATTGAGCAGAGATTTGTTTGTACTTTTGGCCAATCCATTGGCACGAGGATAATAAGGAGAACTAAATTTCTGTGTAACCTGGAACGACTGTGTAAGTGCCTTCATTAAATTGTTTACAAAATGAGTGCCTTGATCTGAGACAATTTCTAGTGGTAAGCCAAAATGTGGAAAGACATCGGTTAGTAGACACTTTGCTACTGTAACTGCTGTAGCAGACCGTAAAGCCCAAGCTTAAGCCCATCTAGTTTCATAGTCTGTACAGGTCAGTATGTAACGGTTGTTACTGAAGACTGCTGGTGGTGTAATTGGACCGATAAAATCTAGACTCCACTTCTAGAAAGGTTCTATTGGTAAGATGGGTTGCAAAGGAAAAAAATGACGTTGTAATGGCTGACCCGATCTTTGACAAGTATCACATTGTTTGACAAACTGTAATATATCTCTGTACATTGCTGGCCACCAGAGACCACTCTGTAGAATTTTCCGGTGAGTTAGATCTGCAGCAAAGTGTCCACCGGAAGGAATCGAGTGAGCCAAAGTGATAACTGAGTTAACTTCATGTGGTGGAATACATCAAAGTAGGATTCCGGTGTGATCTACATAATATAGTTCTCCAGCAATTAACCGAAATCGGCGGCTAAAAACTGCAATTTTCCTGCATACTGCTCTAGAAGTCTGAGATGGAAGGCAACCATTAGTGAGAAAGGTCAAGATCTGATCATAATATGAAAGTGGGATAGGTGGGTTTACAGAATCTTCATTAATTGGTTCTGATACATAAATCACGGGTGTCGTGTCATCTATACCCATCGGAGCTTCACCGAATCTAAGCGGGATAAAAAATCTGTTAAGGCATGTGAACTGCCTGGCCGGTGAATGACTTCGTAATCGAATTCCTGCAAGAGTAAGACCCATCGCGCTAATCGACCACCTAGATGTTGTTGCCGAACTAAATAGATAAGTGCAGCGTGGTCTACATGAAATGTGAATTTACGGCCTAGCAAGTAATGTCTAAATTTCTTGACCGAATATACTAGCCCTAGACATTCTCTTTCTGTTACAGAGTAATTTTTCTCAGCAGGTGCTAATCTTTGACTTACATAATACACTGGTCTGAACCATTTATCAATTTGTTGCATTAATACACTTCCAATTGCTATATCTGAAGCATCAACAAATATATGAAATGGGTGATCCCAGTCCGGCGGTTGTAAAATAGGAACTTGTGTTAATAAATGCTTTAAACGATCAAATGCTATCTGACATTCCTGGCTCCATTCAAATTGTCGAGGTGTTTTGCTGATTAGCTTGTTTAGTGGTATAGCCAGATGAGCAAGCCATCGTAAGTGCCTTCCATGCCACCGTACTTGGCCCATAAAGCGCATAACTTCTTTTGGAGAAGTTGGCACCGGAGTTTCTAATACTGTCGGAATCTTATCTGGATCTACTTGGATACCTTGTGCAGATACAATGTGGCCAAGTAACTTGCCACATGAGACCGCAAACACCGATTTGTTTGGATTCAAACAAAGTCTATATTCTCTGCATTTCTAAAAGCAGCACCGTAAATGAAACAAATGTGCTATCATCTTACCGAAAATTGAAAAATCGTCGAGATATACTTGCATAAATGAAGTGAGATAAGGAGAAAATATCTCCTGCATACATCTTTGAAATGTGCTTGGTGCGTTTCTTAATCCAAACCACATTACCGTACAAGCAAAGACACCCCAATTGGTAATAAATGCAGTTTTCGGTATATCTTCTTCGGCCATTCTTACTTGGTTGTAGCCACTGTACCCATCTAGAAATGAATACATCTCATGACCCGCTACTCTATCAAGCATGGTATCCAAAAAGGGAATTGGAAAGGGATCCGATACGGTTGCTGCATTTAATTTCCGGTAATCTACATAGATTCTCAATTGCTTGTTTTTCTTAGGCACAATTACAATCGGAGAGATCCATTCAGCATGCTCTACTGGTACGATAAATCCAACTTTCAATAACCTATCAAGTTCTGCCTTTACCTGGGATGCATAATGGGGATTCATCTGGTAGCTGGTTTGCTTTATCGGCCTTGACTCTGGCTTCAGCATGACCCTGTGTTGGTAGATACTGGGGTCCAATCCTTTCATGTCTTTGTAGTCCCATGCAAAGACATCAGTGAATTCTTGGAGTAGCTGGATTAAATCTGCTCGAAATGTTTCCGGTAAGTTTTGCTTTATCTTCACAGGACGCGGATGATCTTCATCTCCTAAATTGTAAGTAATCAGCTGATCTTCGGGGACATAGAACTGTTGATGTTTCTCTGTGTTGTCTGTTGGTTTAAAAAGTTGCTGCAATTCATCGTTATGTGTCGAAACAGTGTCTTCCTTCTTAGCCTCTTCTGTGACAGGTATTACTGTACAAACTGAAGCATTCCAATTATCTACAACGTGCTGTAGATCAATAGTCCCTAATGAAATTAAGTCAGCGTTACTCTTCAGAAACTCTTCTTCTTCATCATCTGACAATCCATCTAGCATATGGACTGGTTCAGCAAAATACGGTTTAGCGTGTAACTCGCAAGGTTGTATAGCATCTAATTTTACCACATATCTACAATTGGCATCTTTAAACGTAAGCTCTTGTGCAGACTAGTCTTGTATTACCTTCGCATGTTTCAGCCAAGGTCGGCCAAAAAGAAGGTTGTAATCCAAAGTGGATTCTAGCAAATCTAGTATAACAAAGGTCATTTTAAAGGTCGTACCTTGCAAAGTGATGGGTACATTTTGCACAAGTCCTACAGGATGGACTCTTGATTGATCTGCCATTCTGACAAAAAATTGAACTGGTTCGATTTCGGTCCATCCTAATCTTTTGCATAATGCCGCAGTCGCAATGTTAACACCAGAGCCTCCATCAATTAATACCTGCGTAATCTTATGATTCTTATACCATACTGTAATCAAGGGAACTGAATGATCAACCGTAGAATCAGGTTCCGGTTGAATTGCTGCTGTTGCCGAAATAGAAGAAGGTACCGGACTGAACTGTTGTTGGAACTGTTGTCGAATTCCAGGTACTAATGCCAGTAGTTGTCCCAAAGGCAGAGTGATCGATGCCTTAGATAAGATTTCCCAAGCTTGTTGAGATTGATTGACAGGCTCTACTAATGTTGAAGTTGATGCCTCTGCTGATGCGGAGGTGTCTACGGTGGGCAATGTATCTGCTGCTAACTCCCTTTGTTGTGTTCCTTCCTTTGTTAACGAGGGCTGGGCTACCGGAATAGGCTCTGGAAAGACTGGTGGTTCTGTTGTGGTCCATTGACTAGCTTTGTTTTTTATACATTCTGTGTTGTTCACGTACCCGTGGTTCAAATATTTCTGCTGCCGGTTGCAATTGTTTACCGGAACGAGTCTGGACTGCAGCAGCCTGTGTCTCTACCGGTGTGAGTTTTACCATGTTGGCCATTGGATTTTGGCGTTCCTTCTTCCTTTGATCATACTTAGCTGCATCTTTGCAAAATCTTCTAATATGTCCGAATTCGCCGCAAAAATGACAGCGTGGTGGTGGTAGATTGGGATTTTCCGGTGGTACTCCGTTCTGCCAGCGGTTTGCATTAAAATTATTGTTCCTCTGTCCTCGGTAGTTACGATATCCTTGCGGTTGATTGTTTCTCAATTGCGGAGGCACGTAGTGATTCGCTGGCTGTCCATGTTCTTGAAGAACTGCACTAACCGTTGCTGTTCCCTGTATTCTGGCATTGTAAACACAGTTTCTAGTGGTGTGTCCGGCAGTGTTGCAGATAGCACAAAACGTTTGATTGAGTGCACAGTTGGCACTAGTATGACCTGAATTTTTGCATATGTTGCAGTATACCTGTCTAGTCATAACTTCTGCAACATCCTTGTTTGCTTTTAACCATTCTAAATCTTCTGTAAATCCACCGACTTTGTGTTCCAGTTGCAGAGTCATTGCAATGACTGCATGGAGGGACATGGCTCCGACACATCTTATGATCATGATCTGCTTAAGTTGTGGAACCAAGCCATTGATGAACCACTGAGTGATAACATCATCTGGAAAGTTAGCATGGGCCGGTGGTAGCTGCCTTAAGTGTGTTCTGAAGAGAGTAGCATACTCCTGTACAGTTTGATTTGGTTTCTGTCTGTTGTTCTGCAGACAATCAAAAATTTCGCCTGGATTTTTTTTTAGCCTGAATCGCTGCAAAAAAGCATCTCGTACTGCTTCATAGGTGCCGAAATGATTAATATCATATTCTGTAAGCCATCTAGCTGCTTCATTAACAAGTGTAGTTTGGAAGACAATAGCTTTGTAGGCCTGATCCGGTGGATGATTGAGTACTGCGTAGCTTATCTCGAAGGTGCGTACGTGAGCATCCGGATCATCTCTTGGAAATCCACCAAACTTAGTGTACGTCACTCCCGTTGGAGGTGGCCTGGGTGGACATAACTGTTGTTGTCCGTTCATTGTGAGCGTGTTATACTTTCCTTCTGAACTACCGGAATCTGTATCGTCGGATAACGCACTTTTCGGTGCGATTATCTTGTCTAATATGCTTCGAATCTCTGTTTCGAACAGCCTTCCTTCCTCCTTGATGTCCAGTGTATGGGAAATTGCTTCCAAGCATGGCAGATGGGCTGAAGATTTAGCAGAAAATGCTAAACCGCCACCGAAAAACTGTGATTCTCTTACCGAAATTTCACCGGAATGAACCGAAATTGTGCCCGAATTCGGCGTTTTTTCGCCTTCGCCGATTTCTGTGACTAAAGTGTTTCTAATTGTAGATGAATCTGAATCTTTTCCCAAGAGTGTTAAGCTAGATTCCAAATGCATCTTGGTAGGTTCTGGGATTACTATATCTTTGACAGACTGTGCCGATATAGTACCGGACTCTACCAGAGGCGTAACAGGTTCTACTGGAATATGACCGGAATTAGTTTTAACGTTCTTAACTTTCTTGACAACTGGGTCAGTCCTAGTTGTACTTCTCCCTCCCAAAGTTGGCTTTAGTACTCCAGACTGATGGTTCTTGGGATACGTTTCACCGGATCGAGTAACCGGCATATATCATCTTTTGTACTATTCGCGTAGTATTACTAACGGGACAGTCTGCAACAGTCTGGTCTGTTGCTACTGCCAATCGAACCATAGTCTAATTCTGACAAATGACTGGCAATTTTGATGCCACCTTCCCACAGACGGCGCCAAGTGTTAAATGTTACACAGTTACGCTGTTTTAATAACTAGCCAAAATCGTACCAAGCAAGTATTTAACATAAAATAGAGGTTCACCGTAAACTATATTAAACTTTCAATTACCGAAAGGCGTCAGATCAAATGGGTTCTTGGGAGTGGTAGGGGTCTGTTAGACAGAGGCCCTGTACTATTTTCCCAAATCCTTACATAACCACAAATACTCTTATCGCGTCTTAGCTCAGATACTTAGTTGTAACTGACCAGTAACTGTTTCTGCGTATTAGGACGCCAAACTTACAGACTAATCTGCTATGGTAACGGAGCAGTAGTCTGGTTCTGACTTGCAAACTAATAGAGTTACTCAACTTACTAAACTTATGCGAATCACTACACACTTCTTCAGGACAGACAGGTATACCAGATAGTAATCAGACATACGACCATACCAGAGGGTGTACAGGCTTACCGTATGCCGAACTCAATCAACCGTCATACTAATCACAGTTTAACTCATCACCAAGCTTATCAGTGCTCCAACTCGTAGTTCATACTATTATCGATATTAGTCCTTCCCTGTGAACGGAATCAACAGTGAATACAGAACACAACTGTCAACAACAGATTCACACTCGATACTACACGTTCATTATTCTGCACTACAATAGGAATAGACGAACAAACTGAACAGAACAATATAGGAATATGACTCAATATCTTGATGACACCACACAACTCAGATAGTACTCAAACAACTTCTGAGACAAAAAAACGGGTCTCGATCACTCTTTTTCCATTACTTTAAAAAGATGTTTACAGAATGCGCGTACCAATTTTTCGCGCGTAATTCAAGGAACTCCGTTACATCCGGCATACATTTGTCCTACTCCGACGGCCGTCTAACAGAGTTTAATACAATTGATATATTGATAGTACAAAATGTGCATGCACAATTGTGAGGGTGCCTGGGTGGATGTAAAGGGGATGATAGAGAGTGAGTAAGGGAGGCCAAGGGCATATGATGATGTATGTGGGTGAAAATGAGTGGAAGCGAGGGAGGAAGATAATTGACCACGCTACATGTATCAGTGCATGAGAGGGAGAAGTTGGGACTTTGGGAAAAATAGTTGCACTCCAAGGACTGTTTTGATTCTCAGAAAGGTAGCAGTGTCTATGGTTTTTGTTTTGTTGGTATCCCAATAGACGTGACAGTTCTTCGGGAACTCTAGGAGATGTGATTTTAAATCATTATAATAGATTTTGTAAGTTCTGCACTTGTTTAGAATTAAGGCGCAAAGACTAATGAGAAGAATGAAATAATCTCAGAAAACTACATCCAGATGTCTGTCGCCCTTTTGTTTCCAGAACTCCCCCATGCTTGACAACAAGATAAGCTGCCTATGAAGGTGCCGCTTCCAAATAGAAGAAAAAGCATTTGTAAGTACTTGTGAAGCCACGAGAGGGAGATGACCAGGAGGTTGAAATAAAGGCGCTTGACACTAGACCTAGAGATTGGATTGGTTCCCTCCTTCCTAAATGGACAACTGCTCTTTGGCCATGTTCAAAAAATGTGATATTCCAATCGAGAACAGAGTTCAGTCTCTAGGTGCAAAAGACGCACTGTCTTGAGTATTCTAGCTCTATGCATCAGTCCTTTTGTTCCAAATTCCAGAGGAACCATGCTAAGGGTCCTCTTGAAGCGGGTGAGTGAGTATTTGTGTAGGCGTGTTTGAAAAAGAGAGAAAGAGAGGAAATGTAGATAAGAGAAGTGTGATAACGCAAACAGGAGGACATAGAAACAAAAGTATCTGGGAAGGAGAAAGGTAGAACGAGGATGAAAAGAGTTTCGAGAGATAATCCATAAATTCTCGGATCCTCACTTACAGTCGCATAATGACTTCTATTCCCTCTCATCCGTGAATAATTTCGAGTATAACTTGTGAGTCTCAAGAAGTTTGGGCAACCAAATAGGCATATTTTTGTGGCATTGAGAAACCAACATTTTGGTGCGTCTGCCGGGAAAAGCTTGGCACGTCTCCATAAGAGAGTGCCATAGGTTTGCCTAGCGCCACATGTTGGCCGAGCTTGCAGACTCCAGATCTAGTACATGAGTGAGGGGAGCTCATCCTCAGGAGCAACACAAACTCAAAGAGAGGAACGCGCTCACAGAAGAGCCCTTGAAAGAGAAAGGAAGAGGTGGGAATCGCAAGTTGAGTCAACCTCGACTGGCTCGAAGAAATCTGCCAAAAACGTGTACTCCCGTAGGAGAGTCGCAAATCAAGTGCGGAAGTTTGAAGGAGGGATCCTGAGGCCGCGTGCACTAAATTTCTGGGATCGAAGTGATATTGACATCACACCTCTGCTCGAGATGGCTCAGCGGATTTCAGTTCATTTGGGGGACTTCACCAAGTTTTCAGGTGCTTGGGACGAAGATCCAGATAGTTTTATCCAACTGTTTGAGGTTACTTGTGAGGCCAATGAGGTAGTTGACCAGGGTCAAAGGTTGAGAATTTTTCCGGCTATTCTCCATGATGAGGCAGCCAATTGGTATGGGAATCTGACACCACAAGAGCGTGGAACTTATCAGATGCGCAAGGAAGCCTTCTTGGCAAAGTTTCGATGACAAGGCTTCCAAGATAGATTGGCCCAACAGATGGATTACTTGCGACAGGGAGTCAATGAAAGCATCGATAACTACATTCAGAGAATGGAAACGTTGGTAAGAAAGATGGGCGCGAATGCCCCGAACGATGAGACATTGAAGAGAAGATTCATCGCGGGATTGAGAGATCCTACAACATAGTAGCATATCAGCCTGACAAGACCTGCGACTTTAATGGATGCTAAGGAACAAGCAAGGCTTTGGGAGGAAGTACAATTATGTCAACAAAGGAAGATGGAGCTCTTATACGAGCCAATGGGAGGCCCAGGGAACATTCCAATGAAAGATCCTGGCCAAGGAAGTTCCGCATTGACGACCCCAGCTTTTGTAGCTGCCATTAGCACGCCAGGCGAGGTAAAACCTACGCTAACTGAAGAACGAATATTGGAGTTGGTTACGCAAGCTATAAAAGCTGCCACAATGACCCAGGAAACATACAGAGTAAAACCAGAGGTCACGACAAACCCGAATCAAGTGTTTCGATCAAATACATGGTGTGGAAAGTGCCATGGTTACGACCATTTAGCTTCAGAATGCCCTACCGTCTCAAGAGTATTTACAGATAGGTCGCCACCTAGAATGCGTTACACTTTTTGTGGAAGGACAAATCACACGGAGGACCGATGTTACAACAAGAGAGCCTATGAAGAGAGGACCATGAAATCGGGAGATACAAGAGAAAGACCCTACACGGGATTGCCTGCTCAAAGTGTCCCACCCACCTCTCGTTGGGAAAACAGACCGACTTATGGATATGGTGCTCAGGGTCAGGGAGGAGACTATCCAAGAGGAGTTGCACGTGATCAAAGAAGAGATGGTCCAATCCAGTGTTGAAGATGTCATGGCTTTGGCCATACTCAATCTAGATGTCCAAACGAAAAGAAACCAATTGATTATACCCCACTATGTAGGTACTGTAGTGGAGAGGGCCACTTTGATGAAGATTGTCCAAAAAAAAGAGCTGCCGCCGGCAAGGAAAAAGGACCACTAGGATCCTGGAATTATGTTGATACTCAAATGCATTCCACAACGAGAGCTCAAGAGCACGTTCCTACGATCGGAGTAGTGTTCAAGACACCAAACCCTCAAGAAGGTTCTAGCTCGTCGATGCACTTTGTGGATGCTTACCAGGCCAAGAAACCACATAAAGAGCCAACTGTGGTAGTAGTCACAAGGACTCAAGAGTATTTAAAGAAGCATCCAGAAGACGAAAGCAAAAAAGCAAGCCAAGAGAAGATAGCTGAACATGGAGAGGTAGAAAACCAAGTTGGAGGATTTGCTGAGCAGCAAGAGTTTGAGGATGGGGAAGAGATAGAGATTCTTCCACCAGTGATCAAGGAGTTTGTGCCAGGCATAGCACCATTCCCTCAAAGATTAAAGGCTCCTAAGAGTAGGAAGGAAAGACAAAGTTTGGAGGAAGTGGACATTGTAAAGTTGCTCGCGGACACGGAAGTCACGCTAGACATTGGCACATTGCTGAAATGTTCACCTGCATATAGGAAACAATTCTACAACGAATATATTAAGAAGCCGAGGAAAGCTCGAGATAAAAAGAGACAAGATAAAGATGTCCAAGGGATCATTCAAAGCATTACGATGCAAATTGATTTGAATGCTCCAGTTGTGACAGTCGAGATTAAAGGGTATGTAGTCCCCGATGCTCAGTTAGATAGTGGAGCCGAAGTCAACCTTATGACTGAGTTCATGATGAAAGCTTTGGGCCTCAACCACATGGAAGAAACTCCGATGTCCTTGAGAATGGCAGATCAAACACAAGTGAAGCCTGCGGGTCTTTTGAAGAATGTAAGCACAGTTGTGGGCGGTCTAGAGTTTAAAGTTGATTATCTGATAGTAAGACCAAGGACCTCAGAGGATACCTTCTCGATCTTACTTGGACGGCCATGGCTGGTGCAAGCCGAATGTGTGCACGATTGGCACACAGGATTGATCACAATTGGACCAAAGGCTGATCGAATACAACTTCAAGTGTCTCCAAACTTGACTGGCAAGAAATCGACAACAGCTGAGGAAAGGGAGCAAAAAGCAAAGGAAAAGGTTAGACAAGAAATGGCGCGCGTAAGATTTGCCTTGCGCACGGAGACTTCCAAGGACCTTTCACAAGATGGATTTAACCTGCAATTATCCAACCCCCAACATGCGAAAGTGGGCAAGTACAAAGATCCACTATGTTACAAGGATGACTCAGACCAGGAGTTGCTGGGATGGTTGACACATACAAGTGAATTTGAGTGCTACATGTTGAGTATAGACGCAAAGGAAAATAAAGCTACTCGATCCCTGGAGAAGGGAACTTCAAAAGAAGAGTTGAAACTGGAGTTAGCTCCGACAATGGAAGTACAACAGTTGAGAGAAAGGGTCAGAATGTTAGAAGAAGAGCTTCTAAGGAGAAGTCAACAATCGGACAAAGAAGCGGAAAGTAAAACTAAAGTGCGGGAAGCCATTGCAAAAGCTGAACTCAAGAAATTGGGTGCGGTTGAAAAAGAAAAAAACAATGATTTACTGGCCAACCATGCACGCGTGATCGGGGAACACTTTCCAATTACAACGTTATCAAGGAATAAGGAATATTCACGAGAAGCTCAGGTGGAAAAATGGGAAGTTTTTCCAGAGAAGTTTCTGAGCGTGGGGTCAGAGCTACCAGATGGAATACGAGATTGCATTAAATTGGCACTCAAAAATTTCAGCAAGGCCTTTGCATGGTCATACAGTGATCTGAGAGGAGTTGATCCCCAAATCTTCCAACATTATATAGACTTGGAAGAAGGTACCCGACCAATATGTCAACGACTTAGGCGGACAAATCCAGTCTACTCGGAATTGATCAAGCTGGAATTGAGTAAGTTATTGGAAGCAGGATTCATATATCCCATCGCATCCAGCGAGTGGGTATCACCAATTGTAGTGGTTCCGAAAAAAAATAAGAAAATCCGTATTTGCATAGATTATTGAAAGTTGAACGAGTGCACAAAAAAGGATCACTTCCCTTTGCCGTTTACTGATCAAATCTTGGATAGAGTGGCTGGCCATAAATTGTACTCATTTTTGGATGGTTTCAGTAGGTACAACCAGATCCAAATCCATGAAGAGGATCAATCAAAAACTACTTTCACCACGAAATGGGGCACATACGCATATCGTGTGATGCCATTTGGATTATGCAATGCACCGGCCACATTCCAGAGGGCAATGATAGCTGCATATCAAGACTATTTGCAGGATTGGATGGAGATATTCCTCGATGATTTTGCAATCAGGGGCAATGATGAAAACATGATGGAGAGGATCGAAGCTATTTTAAGAAGAAGCATTGAAAAAGGCATCCCATTAAATCCTGAAAAGTGTACATTTGGAGTACGAAGAGGATTGCTCTTGGGACATGTTATTTCCGAAAGAGGGATTGCGGTTGACGAGGATAAAGTAGAAAAAATCGGACAACTTCCACCTCCTCAAAACCTGCGGCATATCAGAGGATTCTTGGGACATGCTAATTATTATCGACGATTTATATTAAATTTTGCATCAATAGCATCACCACCGACGAACCTTTTAAGGAAAGACCAACAATATCAATGGACTGGAGAGTGTCAAGTGGCATTGGACTTGATCAAAGAGAGATTGATAAATGCACCGATTTTGGTAGCACCCGACTAGACGAAAGAATTTCATGTGCATACAGATGCTTCTCATACTGCAGTTGGAGCAGTGCTATGCCAAGCCGATGAAAAGAAGTTGGACCACCCTATTTATTACGCAAGCCGAAACTTGAATAGCACTGAGAGGAACTACACGACTACATAAAAGGAATGCCTCTCGATGATCTTTGCGGTAAACAAGTATCGGCATTACCTGATGGGAAAGCATTTCATGTTTTATGTGGATCACGAAGCCCTAAAGTATATCATCAATAAACCCGAGCTATCAGGGCGATTGATGAGGTGGATGCTACTCCTCCAAGAATTTCAGTTCACAGTGGTAACCAGACCAGGCAAAGCGCACATATTGGTTGACCATTTATCTCAAATTATTAATGAGGAGCCAATCTCTAGTGTGCCCGATGATGCTCCTGATGGACATCTATTTCAGGTTGATGCAAAGATACCTTGGTATGCCGACTTGGTGAATTTCTTGTGCACCACTAAATACCCGCCGGGAGCAAGCAAGAGAGAGAAGAAAAAACTATTAGCATTGGTGAAGCACCATAGCATCATTGGGGGGCAGCTCTATCGATATTTTGTCCATGAGAGCGTTTATCGGAGGTGTCTCGAGGAAGAAGAAGCAACCCTAGTGTTGAGAGCATTACATGATGAACCCTGCGGTGGGCATTTTGCTGGTCAGCTGACGGCAAGAAAGATTTTATTGGCTGGGTATATGTGGCCAACGCTGTTCAAAGACTCTCACACATACTGTAAGAAATGCGACAAATGCCAAAGAATGGGCAAACCAACATTAGCACATGCTGCTCCTCTTACGCCAGTGCTAGCTCTTAAGCCTTTTGAAAAATGGGGAATTGATTTTGTGGGGCCCATTGATCCTCCCTCAAGACGTAGATCCAATAGGTATATCCTGGTCTGCACTGACTATGTTACCAAGTGGGTAGAGGATAAAGCTCTGAAAATTGACCGAGCTATTGATGTAGCTTAATTTTTGTATGAACAAATTATCACCCGATTTAGATGCCCGTTGGAGCTAGTGAGTGATAGAGGAACACATTTTGTCAACGAATTGATCGAGGAATTAATGGAATTATATAAGATCAAACATAGGAAAAGCACTCCATATTACCCGAGGGCGAATGGACAAGTGGAGGTCACCAACAAGGTTCTTGAATAGATTCTGACAAAGACAGTAGCTATGCATAGGCGAGACTGGGATGAGAGACTTTTGGAAGCTTTGTGGGCGTATCGAACATCCTACCGAGTGACGACTAAGGGCACTCCGTTCTCCCTAGTATATGGCGAGGAAGCCATGTTTCCCATCGAAAAAGAAGTGCCGACATTAAGAGTGGCCATCGAAGCTAGGCTGGGAGAGGAAGAGTCATTGAAGGAAAGGTACATACAATTGGTCAAGCTAGAAGAAAAGAGACTCATTGCACAGCAAAGTCTGGAAGCTATTCAGAAAAGACGTAAGGAGAGGCACGACAAGAATCTCAAGACCTATGTGATTCAAGAAGGGGATTTGGTGCTAGTCTATGATAGCAAATATTATAAATTCTCGGGGAAGTTACAGACAAGATGGGTAGGACCGTTTAAAGTGGTGGAACTAAACTCCAATGGTTCCATGCAAATTCAGGATTTAGGAGAAGAATGTGCTCCCGTGAAGGTTAATGCGCTTCGAGTCAAACCATATTTCAAGTAGCATTAAGACAGCAGAAGCCAGACGAGATCCAAGCGGAAGGACGTAGTAGACTCCTTGTACATATATGTATAGTTATATATATATATATATATATATGCGCATATGTAAGCTATGGTTTTTGTGTCATAAATATTATCCCTTGCTAGCTCAAGAATTTTGGACTTCTAATTATTTTTTTGTGTTGCGCAGAGACTGTTAGGAGCTAAGTAACAAAATGGCAGATCAAATAACTCAACTCTATTTATACGAGCTAAGGATATATTTCTCGGATATATTTGTCCTATATGTGGCTATTTGCATTTCATTGCCAATAAAATTGACGAACAAAAAGATGGCCTTTGAGAATTTTCCATTATATTTGTTTTGAAAAGATTCTGTTGCATTCTTGATTGGTGTTTTAACTAAAATTGTTGTAAGAAGTTGCTCAGAGTTGGGAAAATATGTTCAACATTTTCATCTAGGGAGGGGAGATGCTATCTTGCTGGAGGAAATATGGACTATGAAAATGTTTGGGACTCGATCGTGAAGTCGCCTAATTCATTTGTCTCTCTAGAGCCTCATGACTGAGGGCATTAAGACTTTATTTAATCATTTGTAGGGGTTTTGAAGCTAAACTACGTTCGAATGGTCACCTTCATCATACTCTATGGGATATTTTGCTCAATATTTTCTGTGAAAATGCAATCCCCTTGATGTTCACGGAAATCTGATGAAAAGTTGCTTACACATTCGATTCTTTTGACTGAACATGTGATGATTGGAGTGGTTGAGTCAATGTTTATTGTGTTGTTGTTTTGATCATGATCAGATGCATTTATGAACTAATCTAGAGAAGGAAATGTTGATTGTGCTGCTGCCTGGACTTCACCCAAATATGTTATTCCTTGCAAGGTTTGAAATGTGTAAATACTATAATGTGCAATTGAATTACAAAAAACACTAAAACTTCAATTAGAATCCTAGAAACAGAGACCAGTCTGGAATTGCTTCGGTAGAGAAATAAAATCTTGGGATAAACTGAGATTTAGTATTTTAGTATTGGTCTCTGTATTCATTATTGGTATTCGATTGCATGTAATAGTAGCCAACATCATTTCATGACAAAAGTGGTTTCTGAGTAGGGTTGTTGTGCATCAACATGGGGTGAGAGTGTGTGTGAGTAAGAGAGAGAGTGTATGAAAAGTAAGAAAGGTTGAGAGTGAAAAGGAAGCGGTTTCCCATTTTGGTGCTTCTGTTGGGGATCCCAAGGAGGATAGATTTGGGGATAGTTGTGGACTCAAAGCAACATAAAGTGACAGTGTGTAAGAAAATTAGGCAAAATATTAGTGTACGTAAGACACTTTCCCTTGGACTAAGAGTGTTAAACACACACATACACATGCATACACACACATACACATGCATACACACACATACACATGCATACACACATACATACACATATACACACACATACACACATACACACACATATATGCATACACACACACATAGAGAGACATACACACATAAACACATACATGCATACATATGCATACATAATGCATATGCATATGCATACAATGTACATACATACTTACATGCATACATAATGCACATGCATAGATACATACACACACACAGACACATACACACATAGACACATACACACACACAAACACATACATACTCATAGATACACACACATACACATAGACACACACAAATACACACACATATACACACACATACACACATAATGATGCATACACACACATACACATGCATACAGACATACAGACACATGTACACACACATTCACACACATATATGCATACACACACATAGAGAGACATACACACACATACACATACATGCATACATATTGCATATGCATATGCATACATACACGTACTTACATGCATACATAATGCATATACATACATATGCATACATAATGCATATGCATATGCATACATAATGCATATGCATACATAATGCATATGCATATGCATACATAATGCATATGCATATGCATATGCATACATAATGCATATGCATATGCATACATAATGCATATGCATATGCATATGCATATGCATACATAATGCATATGCATATGCATACATACATACTTATATGCATACATAATGCACATGCTTACATACACGTACATAATGCATACACACACACATACACACATAGACACATACACACATAATGATGCATACACACACATACATATGCATACACACACATATGCATACATACATGCATACACATACACACACATAGATACATACACATAAACACATACACACTCATAGACACACACACATACACATAGACACACGCACATATACACACACACATAGACACATAGACACATACACACGTAATGATGCATACACACATACACATGCATACATAGACACACATAATGATGCATACACACACATACATATGCATACACACACATATGCATACATACATGCATACACATACACACATAGACACATACACACACATAGATACATACATACACATAAACACATACACACTCATAGACACACACACACACATACACACATACACACATAATGATGCATACACAGACATACATATGCATACACACACATATGCATACATACATGCATACACATACACACACATAGATACATACACATAAACACATACACACTCATAGACACACACACATACACATAGACACACACATATACACACACACATACACACATACACACATACACACATAATGATGCATACACACATACACATGCATACATAGACACACATAATGATGCATACACACACATACATATGCATACACACACATATGCATACATACATGCATACACATACACACATAGACACATACACACACATAGATACATACATACACATAAACACATACACACTCATAGACACACACACACACACATACACACACATACACACATAGACACATACACACGTAATGATGCATACACACATACACATGCATACATAGACACACATAATGATGCATACACACAAATACATATGCATACACACACATATGCATACATACATGCATACACATACACACATAGACACATACATACACATAAATACATACATACGCATAAACACATCAACACTCATAGACACACACACATACACATAGATACACACACACATATACACACACATACACACATAGACACATACACACATAGACACATACACACATAATGATGCATACACACACATACACATGCATACACACACATATGCATACATACATGCATACATACATGCATACACATACACACATAGACACATACACACATAGATACATACATACACATAAACACATACACACTCATAGACACACACACATACACATAGAGACACACACATGCACACATATACACACACAAACACACATAGACACTTAATCGCATAATGATGCATACACACACATACACATGCATACACACATACAAACACATATACACACACACATACACACATACACACATATATGCATACATACACACATATATGCATACACACACATAGAGAGACATACTCACACATACACATACATGCATATATATACATACATAATGCATATGCATATGCATACATACATACATACATGCATACACACACACACGCACATATACACATACATACACACACATATACACACGCATACACACATAGATACATATACACATAATGATGCATACACACACATACACATGCATACACACATACACACATATACATGCACATACATACACACACACATGCATACATACACATACTTAATGCATACACACTTACATATGTACACGTATATATATTGATTTCTAACCATTTTGTTTTATATGTTAGGTATTATGGATCCCAGTAGAGAGAGAAAGGCGAAACTCACTCTCATAAAAAGTCTTATGAGAGCAAGAGTTCCGTCTGATACTCTAGGGGCCATAATGAGTGATTACTCAGAGATGTTTGATGAGGAGCTGGATTATACGATCAAGATGCTTACCCAGCAATCAGACGAGGGCTCTTCTGCGGCTCCACATGCAGGAAGAGAGCTAGCTCCTCATAGGTATGTTTTGTTTTCATAAACTTTTTTAATGATATTATAACACATATTTTTATTTATTTATATCTATCTATTTTCAGGACACCTATACCACCTCCAACACGTGATAGCAGAGCAGAGTTGCCTATGAGGACATGCATAGGCACCTTAGGACTAGAGTGCGACATAGAGCCAGAGGGGAACATTGTGTATATAGGGAATGGATTGGAGTTCAAGAGAAGAATGCGGGCACTATGCGACTGTTACCTGCACTTTATCCACTTACCGTGGAAGTAAGTAAAAGTTTTACATATAAATTGAAATATATATCTTATGTTTTATTTACATTATGTTTTTTATTTTTGTAGTGAGCATGATGAGAGGGATAAAAAATATGTGCTTAGTTCACTTGAGACAGAGTTTGGGACAGGATGGTCCCTTAAGTGGTGTTTCAAAGAGATGCGGACACTTATGGCTCATCGTCGCGACAATGCACGGTATGCACTGCTTTTATGTACATATATGTGGATATGAGTATGTGTGTTTATGCATGTATGTATGTATATGAGAGAGAGAGAGAGAGAGAGAGAGAGAGAGAGAGAGAGAGAGAGAGAGAGAGAGAGAGAGAGAGAGAGAGAGAGAGAGAGAGAGAGAGAGAGAGAGAGAGAGAGAGACCGAGAGAGAGAGAGACTAGAGGTATAAATACACGCATACACACACATGCATATATACACACAAAACACATGCATATGCACATATAGATACACACATATAGATACACATACATACACAACACATGCATATGCATAAATAAATAAATAAATAAATAAATCCTATTTCAAAAATCCTAAATTGAAAACACTAATTTCGATATTAGGGTTTTGAAATCCCTAATTTAAAAACTCTAATTCAACTTTTTAGCCATATGTTGAAGTATATGTACACCTCCGATGTCCTACTAGAGAGATGTCTCTCCTCCCAACCTTATGCCTCTATATATAGCTACTCGAATCAATGAGGATCATAATATATGTAAAGATATATACACATCATGTAGATAGGATACATAAATATAAAATGGAGTAGATATATTATGCATCACACATACATGCCTAAATGCACACATAAATATATATATACATACTAACATATTTACATGTACACATTTACACATAGACATATATACATATATACATATATACATGTACACATCACATATACATGCCTACATGCACACATAAACATATATATACATGCATACATATTTACATGTATATATTTACACATAGACACATATACATATATACATGTACACAATTATAAACACTTGCATATATTACATGAATACATGAATATTTTACATAAATGCATATGCATATTTAACACATGCATACATATATCACACACATGCAAACACATACATATACATGAAATACATATATATGCATACTAACATATGTATACATATAATACACATGAATACACACACATATGCATACATACATGATAAAAATTTGCTCCTCGAAGATAAAGCTATATATAAAATAATTAGGCATACCCCCGAGCTTCATGTTCTAACTTAGAAGAACATGATTTCATCTCTCTAATAGGATTCATCGTTATTCAAGTTAATAAAAAAAACCTATTATCTGATATCCATTCAGAAGCTTCAAGTTATTGATCGATAACTAAAGTACAATTTACTATCTAATCTGCTCATATGTTTTCATTATTGCCATCATTTTGGTAAGACATCAATATAGTCTCATCTTCATTATCCTTATTGATTTCATTTATTTCTTCTATTGTTAAATCTATGTTCTCATGAATCACATCATCTATTGATGGATTAATATCTGTTTCTGGTAATTCCTCTTCCTCATCAGTAGAATCAGCATGTAGAGAATTATGCTCTTCATCAAAAAGATTAGTATCATTATCACGTATAATGATAATAATTTCTATTTCAGATGTTGATGTATCAGTATCTGATGCTGAATCATCAAGAGGACTTTCTTCGATCTCTCTAACAATAAACTGTTCAAACAATGACCTACCTCTAGGTTGCACATGAATGACTTGCCACCAAGGATGAGCATCTGGGTTTTTATAAAAAAATGCTTGTTCAATATGCCTAGGAAGAATATATGGTTCTTTAGTAGATCGCATTACCTTGGAAGAATCAATTGCCCAAAACCCAGATAATTCCTTTCTTAATGTAGAATTACTACCTTTATACTCCGCTCGAAACCAGTCAACCTTCAAAATGACCTATCAAAATATATAACAACAAAAACCCATTATTAGGTGCTTAAAAAAATAACTAAGTCTAAAAAAAATATATAAACTTTTTTCTACCTGTTTGAATGTACGAAATGAAATTTCGTAGATACCAACAATAGTTCCTACGTAACCAAGTTCGCTATCTATAAGGTTCGTGTCTTTTGAGCTAGCACGTGATAGTTGCTTGAAAGAAGCAACAATACTAGAATCCTCTGTTTTACGTAAAGAATCAATGGCTTTGATTCTAATATGTTGTCCAAAAGCCCATATATTAGTAAACATTCGAGCCTGCAAAATAAATTCAATTAGTAAATAGAAACTAACATACATATATGAAAAAAATAAAATATTATTTTAATAAAATTACCTTTCATTCACAACCTATCATTAACACTCTTTGCTCATCTGAGATTTCTTCATTATTTGCGTTGGCGCGTTGCAAACGACTATATAGCCAATCCGTGAAAGAAGGTATATCTGTAATCTCATTATTAGCGAGATTACGTCTAGATCTTTTGCTTTTTCGCCTTTTACTTCGGAGACTTTGAAGTTCCTCGTACTCCCTAAGGAATGCTTGCATGCATTCGCTATTATATGCTACAAAAGTAGAAACATCATTTTTTTCTTGAAATGTAAATAAGAATGGAACCCCCTTACCTGATAATACCTCATCTGTTATTTTTGAAGAAGACTTGTTGGTCCATGCACGTGGAGCTTCTTCATGAACTCTTTCAAGGTACTCACTAATGTAATACATGCACTCTTCAAGCATCCAACCCTTTGCCATGGATCCTTCTGGTTTTGCTCTTTGTCGCACATAACCTTTTAGTATTCCCATAAATCGCTCGACCCAAAACATCCATCGAGTGTTGAAAACACGTGCAATCTCTATCTCATCTACAAGATGGACTAATAAATGAACCTGAATATCAAAAAATGAAGTAGGAAGTTCTTTTTCCATCAGACATAGTAGCTCTTTGCATTCACGTTTTTTTTGCGGGATCAAATTTTTATCGATCTCTTTGGATGTAATCCACCTATACATATCATAAAAACAATTATAAAGAAGTTAATAAAAAAATAAAAGATATCCAATATTCATACATATTAAATATAAAAGTATCATAATTACCTTATAAGTTATCCAAGACGATAGATCACATCTCGTACTCCTTTCGTTGTACATCCATCGATAACCAAAGGTAAAATATGTTTCAAAAAGATATGCCAGTCATGGGTCTTTAACCCAGATAAGCTCTTATCATCCATAGTAAACATGTTTTGAAACGATGCTCCATATCATGTAGGAGTCTTAATCAATTGAATTCTATTGTTGATAGTCTGTATCTCTTTTGTTGTAAGTACCCAAGGAGGAGATGCATAAGTTGTTTCTTGTCGATGTCTATCAAAAACTGGCCATAACTTTGGTTTGGATTTTTGATCTTTCAAATCATTCCTTGATGTTGTGGTATCTTTTAGTCCAAGAAGATGCTGCCATAGTGGATAACCAATATTTTTTAATATATGCATAGGATCAAGAAGATGACATACTTTTAACTCTTTCCAATACTCCAAAGAATACCATATTGATATGTTCTCAGCGAGTGCCAATTTTCCTTTAGCTTTGTTCTCATACTCATTATCTGAATCATCACGGAAGATTTCTGCTTCTGGATCTATCAGAGGTCCATCTGTCCATTTTTTATACCAATCCATAGGCATCATAGGTTTTGGATACTGGCCTGTTTCAAGCTTTCCATTAAAATGTATCGCTTCTCTTTTAGATCTTAATGGATGATCATCAGGCAAGAATCGTCGATGTCGAAGATAAATATTTTTTTTGAGATTCTTACTATAGATTGATCTCAACCAATCACCACAATATGGACAAGCTTTATAACCCTTAGTAGATATTCCTGCATCATGAAAAATGATAAAAATATAATTAGATTAAATCATATTTATTTACATGCATATTGAATAAAAAAATTACATCAATACCTGAACAAACGCCATATCCACGAAAATCATGAATAGTCCAAGCCACAATACCACGAACCGTAATATGTCTTTCATTGATGCTTTTCGATACATCAATGACATTAATACCTCTCCATAACTCTTGAAGATCGTCAATGAGAGGAGCAAGATATACATTCATATCTTTAACTTGTCTTTTGCCTGGGATTAAAAGTGAAAGCATTAAATGTTCCTTTTTAATGCTAAGATATGGCGGAAGATTGTAGTTTACGACTACCACTAGTCATGTTGACCATTTATTGGATTTCTTGGAGAATGGATTAACCCCATCTAATGCAACTCCTAACTTTAGATTCTGTGGATTTTGTGTAAATTCAGGCCATGTAGAATCAATATGCTCAAAAGCAACACTATCATGAGGAATTCTGATTATTCCATCAGTACTTTTGTGATCATGTCCCCAAGTCAAAAGCTTTGATAATTCGGGGCTTTGAAACATATGTCTAATCCGTGGAGCCAATGGAAAATGTCTCAATACCTTTTTTGGGATTTTACCTTCTTCACCCTTATATCGAGGAGATTGACATTTGGGACATGTCAAAGAGTCTGCATATTCACCTCTATATAAAATACAATCGTTAGGACATGCATGTATACATTGATAATCTATACCAAGATTGTTGATTATCTTCTTCATTTCATCATGTGAGGTAGGAAGAATATTCTGACTTGGTAAAAACTTTTCAGATAATAACCTGTAAGTTTATAAAAAAAAGATATATTAAAAAAGGTAAATAAATAAATATACATATATACATGTAGGTTTTTATTCTTACTTTAGATAAGTTAAGAACAAGAACTTGAATTGAATGGACACTTTTTGTCTGCGCATCTTTTAAAACTATTAATGCATCTTTCAAAATATTTACACAAAATTTGATTGTTTTGGATGGCAGGATACGATTGTTTGTTTTGGACACATGAAGTATGTACCTTCATTGAATGATTTGTCGATTCACACTTTCAAACTGAACATATATGTGAATCGACAAATAATTCATATCCTCCAAAACAAACAATCGTATCCTGCCATCCAAACAAACATATCCTGCCATCCAAACAATTGTATCCTGCCATCCAAACAATCGTATCCTGCCATCCAAACAATCGTATCCTTTCAATTCAAGTTCTTCTTCTTATCTTATCTAAAGTAAGAATAAAAACCTACATGTATTTATATATATATATATATATATATATATATATAGAAAATTGAAAATTATACCTTAATAGTGTCGAAACAGATACATTACTCCATCCAAAACGATTTTGAAGGTTGAGAATAAGTAAGCTCGCACTTAGTCGTGTCAAACGACTTCCTTCATATACATGCTTTAGACATTCCTCTCGAAGATATTTCTCATTTTTAGAAATATCAATGCTCTCACTGTCATTTTGATACCAATCCTCAATAAAATCTGCCATGCCATCATCTTCATCATTGTCACACAAATCTTGTACTTTATCGTCTTTTGAATATAGATCTTTCAACTTTGCATATTGCATAGGATTAGTTTTGCGTAGCCTCCTCATGGAAGCTTCTGATAATCGTGGTCTTACTGGTAATTGTGAATGCTGTGGACGAATATCATCAACATCATACGTTGGAATCTACACATATAAATAAAACTCATTAGTATTCCATAAATGAATAAAAAGTAAACTTCAAATATAAAATTAAGTATATAACTTATTAAATATGGATAGAAAATTTTTATTCTCTCTAGCTAAAAGGTGCTCTTGGAGGTCTACGCCATCCATAATTCACTAATAGTTCATCACCAGCATGTAATGTAGTAATAGCATTGACAACTATGTATCTTGATACATCTCTACTCATGTATGGGGATTCATGACTATTTTCACGCTCCTCAAATACATTTAATTTATGTATTTTTTTTCTTGAATAAACAGGCTGCTGCAAAGAAGAGAGTGGAGTCGGGCCACACATCGCACCTAGGCCAAATGGGCCATAATGGTTTTGTAGCTACGTTTGTAATTATATGTGTTATTGTGAGTATATTTTTTATTTTAGTTAAAATTCAAGCAACTAATGTTTTTTATTTGTTTCATTGTAGCAGAAGGATTATGGCCGATATCCTACGAAACAGGAGATCGAGTATGCTACACATTTTGGATATCGGCGTTTGAGCGAGTATATGCAAGATCATCCTGATGCCTTTGTGAGTATTTTCAAATTTTATATAATTATTTTGTTTTTATGAATGTTTTAATTATTTTATTTATTTATGTTTGTTATATGTAATACAGGAGTATTATGGAGAGACAAATATGGATGAGGTGGAGAGACAGACACAGGAGGGACAATCTCGATCATCACAGGGTGATCATGATGATGAGGATGAGGATGATCAGAATGATCATGATATTGCTGATGATGATGATGATTAGGATTTTAGTTGATTATGACATTGGATTATATGTATTTACATTGATATATATATATATATATATATATATATATATATATATATATATATATATATTATTTCAGTTATGTTTTGAATTGTGTGTATGGTATTAACTAATGAAGAGTTTTGTTCTATTAATTGTTATTATTGTTTATATTAGGCATGTGTTTTAATACTTTAATTATGTATGTGTGTGTATATGTATGTATGTGCATGTGCATGTGTATGTATATGTATGTATGTGCATGTGCATGTATAAGTGTATATGTGTGTATGAGTATGTGCATATGCATGTGTTTGTACGTATGTGTATATGTATATGCATGTATATGTATAACTCTATGTGTATATGTGTGTATGTGCATGTATATGTGTATGTGTAGGTATGTGCATGTGTGTGCATGTGTATATGTGTTTTAATACTTTAATTATATAATTCATTCATATGTGTGTACCTAAGTGTATATGTATGTGTGTGTATATGTATGTATGTGCATGTGTATGTGTGTGTATATGTATGTATGTGCATGTGCATGTATAAGTGTATATGTATGTATCAATATGTGCATGTTCTTGTGTATGTGTGTGTATATGTATATGCATGTATATGTATAACTCTATGTGTATGTGTGTGTATGTGCATGTATATGTGTACATGTAGGTATATGCATGTGTGTGTGCATGTGTATATGTGTTTTAATACTTTAATTATATAATTCATTCATATGTGTGTACCTAAGAGTATATGTATGTGTGTGTATATGTATGTATGTGCGTGTGTATGTGTGTGTATATGTATGTATGTGCATGTGCATGTATAAATGTATATGTGTGTATGAGTATGTGCATGTTCTTGTGTATGTGTGTGTATATGTATATGCATGTATATGTATGTGTGTACATGTATATGCATGTATATGTATGTGTGTGTACATGTATATGCATGTATATGTATATGTGTGTATATGTATATGTATATGTATATGTATATGTATATGTATATGTATATGTATATGTATATGTATATGTATATGTATATGTATATGTATATGTATATGTATATGTATATGTATATGTGTATATGTATATGCATGTGTATATATATGCATGTGTATATGTATGAAACATGCATGTGTATGTGGATGTGCATATACATGTATTTGCATATATGTTAATGTGTGTATGTATATATATATATATATATATATATATATATATATATATATATATATATATATATATATATATATATATATATATATATATATATATATATATATATATATATATATATATATATATATATATATATATATATATATATATATATAATGTATGCATGGATGTCTTTTTATGTGGTTGTAGGAATGTTTGTGCATATGCATGTGTATATGTGTGTATGTCTAAGTGTATGTGCACATGTATCTATGTGTATATATGTGTCTGTATGTGCATGTGTATATATGTATATGTGTGAAAGTGCATCTTCATCATGTATAAGTGTATGAGTGCATATCAATAAGTGTGAGTATGCTATGTAATGAAAATAACACAATTCAAATGGTCTACAAAGAATAGAAATTGTACTTACAATTGTTAGCCATACTTTTTGCTTGGTTAGCTTCTTGAATAACCTGCAATAAAGAGAGAAAGGGGAGAGAGAGAGAGAGAGAGAGAGAGAGAGAGAGAGAGAGAGAGAGAGAGAGAGAGAGAGAGAGAGAGAGAGAGAGAGAGAGAGAGAGAGAGATCTAGAGAGAGAGAGATCTAGAGAGAGAGATCTAGAGAGAGAGAGATCTAGAGAGAGAGAGATCTAGAGAGAGAGAGAGAATTCAAAGAGAGAAAGATGTAGAAAGAGAGAAACAAAGACAGAGGGAGACAATAAGAGAGAGCTTAGGCAAAACAACAATTTTGCATATACTTGCTTCAGCTCGTAAGCGCAGCGCAATTGCGAACGTTGGAGAGCTCTTCGATCGGATGCGTGAAAATGCTGATCGCAGAGCCTCCAACGTTTTAATTTTAGTCGCAAATACCATCGTTTTCTGCGTCGTTTAATCGACGGTCGACGCGCGATGCTAATTACGATGCAAGTTGCAATTTTATAGCGACGAAATTCTGTCGCCTTAACCGTCGCTATACGCCCGTATTTCTTGTAGTGTCAAGAACTGTACCTGCAAACATAGAGGTGATCCTTGCAACATAATCACACACACATCAATCACCCAAAATAAACCACATACCCATGTGCATTTTCTAAATCCACGAACATGAATAAGATGAATCAAGGCTTCTTTTTTCATTTTTTCAAGTGTAAAAAAAACGGCACTTTTTCAAGCCTTATAACTCAAAAATGGTGAGGAATTAGCTTTAGCTTGTGAGACACAAAAAATTACAGTTCTTCAATCTATACAATAGTGTCAGAGATGCCTTAGGTACAAATCCGCTTCCAGATATCACTTTTGGGCCTTGCAAAAGCAAAAATTTGAAGACATAAAACATGAAAAATCTCTTCATTAACCTATCTTCATGCGACCAAATGAGACATCAAACATAACAACTACAAAAAACTCAATCAAGTAAATTTCCTCAGAGTTGGAAAGAAGTATAATGTTCCATAAACTCATCTAAACCAACCCATGTTGAATCTTCAATAGGATATGCAAACAACTTAACTAAAATTTCCACTTTTTCACGATTCCTAAGATGTCTTATTCTCCTATCCATTACAACTTCTGGTTCAAGCTCAAAAGTGGCATCTTCCTTCAACTTAGATTTGTCCTGCAAAACATGATCAACATTAGGAACATACTTTTTAAGTAATCCAACATGGAAAACTCAATGAATGTTCAAAGTGTTAGGCAGGTCAAGTAAATATGCAACATAACCAACTTTCTTTAAGATTTTAAAAGGAGCAACATAACATGGAGACAATCGATGATCTTTGGCTAAAATCAGATTTGATTTAGAAGTATTTGCTTTCAAAAAAATGAGATCATTTGTTCTAAATTCCAAGGGTCTCTTTTTGAGATCATGATATAACTTTTGATGTTTTTGTGCATCTTTTATGTTCTTTCTTACCTTATTCAGCTCCAAATCCATGTTTTCAAGCATTTGTTTGGATAGCTCAACCTGATTTTGGGAATTAAAAAGTGAATGAGGTAGCAAATAATTATAGCCATACCTTGCTTCAAAAGGTGTCATCTTAATAGATGAATGACATGCACTATTTTATGCAGACTCAACCAAAGGCAAATACTCAGTCCAATTGTTGTGCTTATCATTCACATACATACGTGACATATCCTTAAGCATCCCGTTAACCCTCGATCTCACCGTCAGTTTGAGGATGAAATGAATTATTCATGCGTAATTCTGTTCCTATGGATTGAAATGTTGCTTTCCAAAAATTAGATGTAAGTCTTGCATCCCTATCATAAATTATACTTTTAGGTATACCATGTAGCCTAAAAATTTCTTTTATGACTAGGATGTGTAGAGAAAGATGCATCATGACAGTCATGCAGAATCTTTTCTTTCAGAATAAATTCCGAAGAAATACATAAATGAGAATTACAATACAAATAATTATTTTTCACATGAAATTTTCCTTGCACGTAGGACCTAGATTTTTTTCCAAAAATTTCAAGATTGCTGCATAAATCTTCTTTTAATTCTTTTTCAATATCAAAATTATAAGATAAAATAGAAATTGAATTGCATAAAGGTTTACGACTCTAAGCATCGGCCACCTTGTTTTCTTTTCTGGCTTAGTATTTAATATCAAAATCATATTCACTTAGCAACTCGATCCATCAATTTTGTCTATTGTTAAGTAAAGGTTGAGTAAATATATATTTAAGGCTCCGATGATTTGTTCTTAACTCAACCTTTACTCCAAGCAATACGTGTCTCCAATGTTTAAGTGCATGAACAACTACAAGCATTTCCAAGTCATGTGTTGTATAATTTAGTTCATGTTTCCTTAGTTTCCTTGACTCATAAACAACTACCCTTCCTTCTTGTGAAAGTATGCATCCGATTTGACTTCCATTAGCATCACATGCAACAATAAATGACTTCCCTAACTCAGGTACCTTTAGCACACAATTTTTCATAATTTTCTATTTTAATTCATCGAATGCATTTTGACACTCATCCTTCCATGTGAAGTCTCTATTTTTCTTTGTCAATTGTGTAAGAGGATTTGCAATTTGAGAAAACTCTCTAATGTGTGCCCTCTCATATTGTGCCAAACCAAGTAGCTTCTCACATCTCTCACACATTTGAGTGTAGGCCAGTCAATTGTGCTTTTAACTTTCTCAAGATCTATGTGAATCCCTTCCTTAGAAACATCTCTTCCCAAATAAGTCACTTCCCCCTTTGCAAAGAAACATTTACTCATCTTACCATGTAGTTTATGCTCTTTGAGTTTCTGTAAAGTCTTTGTGAGTTACAACGCATGTTCATCATCATCTTTAGAATACACAAAAATATCATCAAGGAAGACTAATATAAATTCATCGAGATATGCATGAAACACATTATTCATCAAACATATAAATGTTGTAGGAGCATTTGTTAATCCAAAAGGTAAAATTATGAACTCATAATGACCATATCATGTTCTAAAAGCAGTTTTGGGTATGTCCTCAGACTTTACTCTAATTTGATGATACACTGATCTTACGTCAATTTTAATGAATACTTTGGCACCACTCAATTGAATCATCAATTCATCTATGTGTGGAAATGGATACTTATTCTTAATGGTTTTCTTGTTCAATCCCATATACTTGATACAATGCTTGTATAAGCCATCTTTCTTTTTTTGAAACAAAATAGGTGCTCCTGAAGGTGAAACACTAGGTCTTGTCAACCCCTTCTTCAATAGATCATCCAATTCGAGCTTCAACTCTTTCAATTCATCAATATGTGACCTATAAGGTGCTCTAGAATAAGGCTCACTTCTTGGATAGAGGTCTATAGCATGGTCAATTTTCCTAGGAGGAGGCATGTCCGATAGATCATCAAGAAATATATTTGCATACTCATCTAAAAGTTTTCTAACATATTTGGGTATCTGTTCTTGTTTCTTCTTCTCTTGAAGGTCATGCACATAAACCAAATATGTCTCACAACCCTGTCGGATACCCTTGATCAATTGTATAGCAGAAATAGGAGAAAAACCTGAATTACACTTTCCTATAAGATGATGTTCCTTCCCCTCTATTTTCAAAGTAAGGATCCCACTTTCACAATCAATCACAACACTGTTATGAACTAACCAATCCATTCCAATGATTACATCACATTCTTTCAATTCAATTACATGGAAGGTACCCAAAAACGTATGTTCATCTAACATAAAATAAAGATTCTTAATACAACCTCAAGTATAGTACATCCTACCATTAGCCATGTACAGGTCTTTTGGTCTACATCTCAATATGCAATTCTAAAGCCTCTACCAATGTAAGTGAAAGGAAACTATTTGTACTACCCGAATCAATCAAGAAACTAACCTTATGTGAGAATAGGTCCCCCATAATCCTAATCATGGACGCCCTTGAAAGAGAAGAAGTTGGCAGACATTGAAGTCTAGGGTTAGAACATTTACCTTGATCATCCGCTTTCTCAATTGTTATGTTTTCCTCTTGTAGATGAACTATCTTCGCCTGCATAGAACAGTTGATGGCCTTGTTTGGACATTCAAAAGTGTGACATCCTTGTTCTCCACATCAAAAGCAAAGTCCCAATCTTTTAGCCCGCTCCAAGAAATCAGAATCACATTGCCAGTGCATAGGTTCTTTCTTCTTAGGTGTATCCATCTACTTTGGCTTAGTTTTTCCTCCTTGAATACTAGTAGAGTTAGTTGATTTCTGTCCATTCTGATTTGTTGAAATAGTTCTTGGGGATCGATGTCTTGTTGAGATAAACCTTGAATTGGATGCCTTTTTCATAGTAAACTTCTCCATCTTCTCAAAGTTTTCTGCTTTTGCAACCGCATCAAAAAAACTACACATCTAGACCCTTTTTACTTGTTAGTGAAGCTCTTCCACCAAACCCTCAATAAATTTGCTCTTCAGGGCATCTCCACAAACTTCTAGTGCATACTTATGTAAATGCAAAAATTTCTCCTTATATTCTTCAACAAAAAAGTTATGTCTATCATCCTCATGTTTCTTGAAGGAGTAGAATTCCATTTTCTTTTCCATCCAATAGTGTGGAGAACAATAGTGGTTCTCTGCTTGCTCTCAAAACTCTTTCCACAGGATTGGACCTTGAGGTGTTCTTGTCTGCATGTATGATTTGAACCACAATTCAGCGACTCCTTGCAGATGCAAAATTACCACCTTTGCTTTTGACTCCTCACTAAACATGTGCAGATCAAAGAAATCTTCAAGTTCCTCAATTCCTGCTTTAAGATCCTCTCCAGTTTTCTTCTCACCATTAAATTCATTAAATTTTTCTCTTTTAAACCCTTGCTTAAGTGCAAATTCACCTACATCATCATCATCTTCAAGTTCACGTTGTCTTCTAGCTCTACATATGTTCAATGTCGCCACACCATTACCATCTTCATCATTGAGGTCCATGAAAGCATTTGCAGTACCCTCTTTTTGTTTGTTGGATCTTTCTTTATGTAATTCTACATTCAGTTTATGAATAAGCTCCTCTTGTTCTTCTATCTTCTTCTTCAAAGCTTGCATCTTGTCCTGGAATCCAACTCCACTCTGATATCTTTTGTAACAAGTCTCCTAATCTTCAATCACAATCCTAGACCGAATAATCGATCTCAACACAACAAGATATAAAGAAGGAAAACAAAGTATACACAGAACAAGAAGAGAGAGAACTTTATTATCTATGCAGATTTACAAGCAGTTCTGATATGCATTAGAAAATCTATCAAATAGCTTCAATGTGAAGACTCATCCACCCGACCATCCTCGAGCTGACAATCCCAATCCCAATCACAATCACAATCACAATCTCAATTCCAATCTCAATCTCAATTGCAATCTTAGAAGCCGAAAACAATCATGATCAATGTACAACCATTCTCCCTCCCTATCTTCCAGTCTTTGTCTTTTTGGATCTCCCCTTTTGGCCAACACACGACCAATAACGCCTTCCTAGACATGCCCTCTTCGAATCAGCATGCTCCAAGAAAGCATCTTTTCACATGTCTCATGCAAGACTTCCACACCACCCATGTGTCTACTTTTCATGTCCACCTAAAGAATTGTGCCTACAAAAATAGAGGTGATCCCTGCAACATACTCACACACATGTCAATCGACAAAAATAACCCACATACCCATGTGCATTTTCTAGATCCAAGAACATGAATAAGATGAATTTGTTTTTTTTAAGTGTTGAAAAATGGCACTTTTCCAAGCCCTATAACTCAAAGAAGTAAGGAATTAGCTTAAGCTTGTGAGACACAAAATATTCAGTTCTTCAATCTATACGATAGTGTTAGAGACGCCTTAGGTCCAAATCTGGTTCGAGATATTAATTTTGGGCCTTGCAAAATAAAAAATTCTAGAGGGAGATGAAGAACATGAAAAATCTCATCATTAACCTATCTTCACGCGACCAAATGAGACATTAAACATAGGAACTACAAAAAATTCAATCAAGTAAAGTTTTTCTACTAAGAGTAGTCTACCTTTCTCTCATAGAAAGCTTTTTTAGATCCTTCATCTTAATGCTCAAGTTGAACACTCCAATTTCATGCAACAACTTTCTAGAGAGAATTAAAAAACTTATTGCTATAAAATTTTGCAAACATGATCAGAATATCCTAAACATAAAATTACATTATTACCTACACACCTTTCTTTTTTTTTTGGAAAATCAATGTGCCATTTTACAAGTTGTCACATAGAGATAAAGAATGGGGTCAATCCCCTCAGAACTGACGTCCCCCTTAATATTCTCCAATCCTCCAATGCTTCATCAATTATCAGAGATCATTCCCCATTCCTACTCAAGTGCTACCCCCACCTTCAGATCGAAGCAACATGAGTGTCCATAGGTAAGTCATTAGAATTGCACAAAAACGGAGAAAACTCTATCTCCAATCTGACGGGGAACTCCAGCACTACCTATCAAAGTCTTTGTATCTCCGTTTCAACCCTAAATTTAGAGGAAAAAAACACCCTTGGCTATGTTTAGTGATCTAAAGAAATGCACTATTTTTTTTCCTTCTCTTGCATGTGTGGCCTGAAAGAGATCACCTTGAATAATTCTCAACAGCTCATAATGTGGACCAAGGGATTTCCTTCTCAAAACCACTACTGAATTAATCAAGCTCAATGAAAACAAAGGCATATCTTCATCTATAGCATATAGATCCTTGCCTCTGGCCATGCTAAAATAAAAAAGAGAACATAAAGAATGGAAGATCTCACCAACTCCAACAATTCCATATGATTTTTCTACTTGTGATGTAGGCTCATTTATGTCATCTTGCCTAAGTTGCCCCTCGACAAGAAAATCTATTGTTCCTTCCTTAATAGAATTTTTGTTGGCACTATAGAGTCCTTTATCATGTATTTCATCCAGATAGACATCTGAATGTTCATTTGGTCAAAGATCATGCTTTAGTTGTCGTTCAATCTTTGATACAACTTAGACAAGCATGCAAACACTACCTTTATGATCTCATGCACACTTTGCCTGGCTGTTCTATGCAAAATCTCCCCATTATATTTCCTTGTCATCTTAATTCATGTTGGAGTTGGTGTGTATACTCTCTCTCGAAGTAATCATAGTAACTTGAGGAAGAATGATCGCTAGTTGTAAGTTAACCATATTCAAATACAATAACAGAATCCTTGAACTCTTCTAGCTTTGTCTTGTCTAATCTTTGCCTTAGTCTTCATTTCTAGTAATCACTTTGGGAGACGAGATCTCTCCAACACCGTGTTTTATAATTTGGAGAAGCACTATTTGATACGAATTTCAGCATATATACATATTTGCATGGTAAAGTGTTGTATAACTATGGGTCCAAATGATGAAAAGCATGGGTTTTGAGGGTCCAACGTCCCCTGGAGTTCTATGAGAGACCCTTGGGAAAGTATAGGCCTTGCGTGCTTGAGGTATTTAAATCACTTGAGCTCCCATTTGAAGGATCTCAAACGTTGGACTTTACGCAAGTTTGCACATGAGGGACTCTTGGAGGTACACTTCTTAATGTCAAAGGACATGCACCCTCTTCGCCTAGAGGTATATACATGGGTGGGGTTGTTTGGTGGATAGGTTCATCTCTCACCTGTTGCGGGCTTGAAGTTACGATCTTGAGTAGTAGACTATCCCTTAGGGTAGGTAGTCAGAATATCCTTTAGTGGTTGTGTGGAAGCACTACGGTGATATTCACAACCTTGTAGATATGGAGCTTATATATTTTTTGTGTATATATCTCTCTTCCCTGGAGACGATGGAGATGCCATCCTTCTTGGATTCTCTCCTTGCAAAAGGATGGAGAGCAAGCCCCCTTCATAGTGGGGAACCAGCTCCCAATAGAGCACCTACTACAAGGGGTTATGTTGAACTTCATCCAAGCCAGCCTTTAATCATAGCTGCCCACGAAGGCATGGAGAGGAGAGCTCGTATTGAGATCTCTCTTCCTCATCCTTGACATGTTAGCATTGAGAGATGATATCACGTTATATAGAACATTCTCGTGTCACTTTCCTTATATACGGGGCAAGTGCCCAAGCTCCCATGAAAAAGGGATTCTGCAGCCTCCGATGTGCACTCATATCCTACATCTATAGAATCCCTTGCGCACTTGGATCCTCCAAAAAGATGCCTCATGCGGGCCCCCGTAGAGGCAAGGGGACTCCCCTCAAGTGGAGGTTGCGCGTGATAAAATCTGGACCGACAAATGCTACTAGAAAGCGTGGAAGAAAATTTGACATTCATATTCATATTGGGGGATGACAAGCTCAGCACTATATGAATCCTTTTTGGACTTTAAATCCATCCATTGTTTTGGGGTGCAAAGCTTTTGACATGGACGAATGACGTGTATAGGCGAGAATAGAGAACCTATAATTTCAATACTAAGTATAAGAGTTACTTAGAGAAGATTAATTCAAATGTTTCTAAAGGAATTCTAAATGAGATAGCCAAGTAGAAGGGCAACCCATGCGGTTTTAAAGCTTGATGATATTAAACTTTAATTTGGCCCCATCAAGAATAATCATGGATATCAAATAAGAGCTATTGTAATTATAAGTTTATTCAAAGTTTACTCTCACCAAAAAGAATGGTGTAAAGTGCTTCAAGTCTTATGAAATTTTTAAAAATCTCTTCCTCTTACAAGAGTTTCCAAGTTATTACAATGCTTGGCTTCATTAGTATCTAAGACAAGAAAACCAAGAGAAGTTTTCTTTAAGGGATATAATACTTCTTCATGGAGGTACATAAAATTCTTAAGTTACAAAAAGGAAAGAGAAATATATACCTTTAGAGCCTCTTCAGACTTCATACTCTTATGCTTGTATTAGAATTGGAGGTAAAATCAACCTCTCCTAGCATACGTAAACGTGAACGTCTTTCTTTGGGAGCATGAGAATTGATGACCATTCCCAAAGATCACGAAGAACTGCATAAATATATAAGGACACGTGGTTGCCCAGATACCTTTAGAAGATGTACATCTTCTTATGCAAGATTTTTTCAAGGTTTAAGCAAGCATTAGAATCAATTATGGTTGATTAGCATCAGTGATAGTCTTTGAACCTATAGTTTTGAATGAAGCTACATAATCTATTGTTTTTGAGGAGAAAAACTCTTCAAAGGGGGAAGAAAGTACCGAAATTTGTCAAGGAATGATATAATCGATTCCATGAATAGAAATTGAAGAACATCGTTTAGTGTGTAGATGTTAAGTAAACTAGGAGTTGCTTAGAGAGCTAATTTATGGCGTGCAAAAATTAATATAGGAAACCCTTCAAGGGCATAAACAACTTAGAGAAGGTAGGTTGCAACCACCAAGTGAACGGGGCATGCCATAGCTTAGACTTCTCTAAGAGAAGTGAAAGTGCACATACGAAGTTGGAATTCCAAATAGGTAGTTTAGAACTCTGAGAAATGATATGTAAGTTTGTGGAAAGTGAAACTTATATCCACCTATCCTTAATAGGATTTCAAACAAGATTTGAAAGCATTCGTGGATGCTTAGACTTTAGTATTAAAAGGGATTCCTTGAAACCCCTAGGATAGCTATTCTTCGGATAAAGAAGGTAAGAATAATGTAAGTTAGTTGAACAAGAACTAACTAGATCGCAATATAATTCAAGGCCTTCGGAATTTATCAATGGATGTATATTTCATAAAAATTCTTTAGAGATTGCAAAAACAAGAATGTTTCAATAAAAAAAGCCTAAAAATCAGAGAATGATCTTGTGTTGGAAGCTCTAGAAACCTAAATACGATAGAAAACACAAAATTAATTCCTTCACTTCAAATTCTAGGAAAAATAATTTCAGTAAAAGGTACATGTGAGGCTACTAGACATCGGAAGTAATTTTTAATTATCTTTTCAAAATGCAAGAATATGTAAAGGGATTCAGCCCCTTCAAAGCAATCTACACTTGTAATTTTTCATTATGAATATTATGTATCACTAGGTAGAGACCATAAGGAGAACACTCCACCAGTGTTGTTGTGGGCACAACATGATTTTGCATAAAAATTATCTCCATTCGCTCAACATATTGTTTTGTTTTCTTCTATTTGTAGTCGATCATCTATAAAAGTGTTAACCTAATTATGTATAAATCTAGAATTGGCTGTGTGATCGGATGAGGATAATTGATGTCTAATACATTATGAGTGATGGTGAAAGGATTAGTTACTTTATTTTTTGGACATGACTATGTAGATCACCATAAGCATACGGGATATAATATCGTAAATTATGAAGCAAGGAATACTAGAGAGAGAATTAGAAAATTTGTGGAAAAGTATACGTCCTGTATTCTCAAGAACCTCCAACCAAGAACCTACTATTAATCACTATTGATCTACAATGATTAAAAAAGTTTCGGTTAAGTTGTTCCAATTTTGGACATTTGGACATCAAAATTTGCATATAGAAGTAGAAGAGATCAATCCCTACTATTTAGAGCAACTTTTTGTTTTCCCAGAATATACTCCAAAAACATCCTAACCATTGTCAATTCCTCTAGTTATCGTGCATCGTTCTTTTCTTCTAGTTGCAATTATGAGGAAATACTCGACGCGTTCGATCAATTTAGTCTTAAAAACATTGAAACTAAAGATATGATGCTGCATAGAGTGTTTCTAGTGTGAATGAGGTATGCCAAATTTGGAGGTTTCCCTAACCAGGATTGAGATGCATATGTTCGACCATTCAAAATAATTCACGGTGTAATGGAAAAGCCAACCAATGCTCTGAAAGATGAACAATATAAAGCCATAATTGCTAAGTCCAATTTTGTGAATGAAGCTACAAATTGGTTGAAAGAAATCCAGCTTAATCATTTTTGCACTTATCTTGGAGTTCCAATCACGTTTTTGCATAGATTTCAAAGGAAAAAGATCCCAACTTAGATCTTTGATTTCTTACAAAACAATAAGTTAAAACCCAAGTTGTCACTATAAGAAGAAGAAACAATATTAAAAATGTATTTATGACATTTTTGGATAATTTTCTCCTTCTAGATGTGACAAAAAAATGGTTTATCAATGGACTCATCCATAATTAAGAAAAATAATTATTATTATATGCATTGGTCACATTACCTTTGATGATGTGGTAAACATAGAATCACAACTTGAAATAAGGTTGGAGGCTTTGTAGAAGATTTGGGGTGATTTCCAACAAAGACTGCTAAGACTAATAGGATGACATGCTTAAATAGATGTTTTGTACAAAGTTTCTAGATTGGACCATAACAATAAATTTCACATCCAATCACTTGTACTATTTTATTTATCAATGTGTTAATCACACCACAGAGCCTTGCCCTTACAACGTGAACACACATAACATACCCATAGTGAATGATGTTATTTTGGGAACCCATTGAACCATCCACTAGTTATATTCTCCCGCACTATAGAAACTCCAAATATCAGAATTACCTACAAAAACGACCATATAGAAATTATAATTTTAGTAATATTTGATGGTTAGCTATGTAATAATAAAGTTGCACAAGGAATGCCTGTGCCCTAACATTTCTATGGAGAGGTGGGACACATATCACAAAAATATACGTTGGCTCAAGAGTATGACAAAAGGAACAAGGAACTTCAAGGCCGCATGGATTATATGGTGATAATCACTCCAACAAAAGTTCAAATGGGGGTAGTACAAATTGGTGAGGAAAGTTGCTTCAACCTTCCATTGGCATTTTTGAATGTGGGGTCAAAGAGTAAGAACCTGTGGGAGCTTAGGCTCTAAATGAGTTCAAAGAGCAAGAACATATGGGAGTTAAGGCTCTAAATGGGCACAAAATGTAGATCCTTTATTTTCATAACTAGTATCAATCATTGAACAAGCTTCCACTAGTACTAATGCATGCATTTGAGTACCTTAGCAAACCATAGATGACAATCTAGGTGTCGAATGACTTGTTGATTTGAAAGCTTGGGATATTTTTTCACAAGCCCCAATCACTTTACCAATATGAAAGGTGCTTACATGGGTTTGTGGTATCCTCCGATAGTTATCACATTACGTTCAACTAGATTTCCCCTAGAAATCCATTCTACAACTGTTCAACTTGAAGCAGACATGACTACAGACCATGAAATATCCTTGATAATAGTGTGGTTTAAACACAGGTTTATACCAAAAGTAATGCTAATTGGTGGCTCATGAGTCAATATTACTATCACTAACCTCTACAAGCAGATAGGATAGATCCAGATATCACCTCTCAAATTTCTTCTTCACATAGTGGATCAATTGTGAGTTCATCTAGTTGGTTAAAATCATAACATACATATAGTCCGTGCTCGTCACAATGTTCCCCATGCCCTTCCTTGTACTTAGTTTATCCCGCTCAAGCTTGTACTATATGAAGTATGTTGATGGCCATGCACCATCGTGCACTCTCCTTCTCGAGAGCTCCATGATGATATCCTCAAAGTACCATGTGCAATGAAGTAGGCATGTATCTTTTCATACCAAGCATGTGGTGCTTGATTAGAACCATATAATGCCTTTTTTGGTATGCACACTTTTTAATCATGCCTTTTATGCACAAACCATGGGGTTAAAATACATACACTTATTCATGTAAGTCAACATTTAGAAATACAGTTTTAATGTCCAATTGATGTACATTCCCACAATGATGAGCTACAAGTGCAAAATTGCTACAAGCTGTAATTATTCTCCATGTGGGTGAAAAGTTATCATCAAAGTCAATTCCTCTCCCTTGAGCAATATAACCCTTTGCAAGAAGCCTAGCCTTATACCTATCAACTGTTCCATCAGGCTTATGTCTCATATTGTATACACACTTAATCCCAATGGCCTTTTTTGTCAATCATAGAAAATCACATACTTTTCTTCATAATAGCATCATATTTTGATTGCATTCTCGCATCGAGTTTTTTGAAAGTTGTGCTTCCTTAAAAGAAATAGGCTCATTCTCATGAAAAAGACTAAAGGTAGCCATTGCATAGCAAACTGATGCAAATGAAACACTATGAGAGCCTGAATGAGTATGATATGAGACACATTGTTGAGCCCATCAAAGTTAGATTGGTCAAAATAAATTTGGTCAAAGTCAAAGTGGTCAAAGTCAAGCTGATTGAAGTCAAAGTGGTCAAACTCAAGTTGGTCAAGATGCACAAGTAGTGCACAAACAATTTATTCACAATGGTTATGTTTTGCAGAAAGTTGGATGCACGTTGTAGATTTTCTATAAGGTTTTCAAAGGTTTTAAAGTGTTTGGAAGGTTGAGGTGAACCCTCCCTTATATACACATTTTTGAGAATTGAAAGACAAAAGTAAAGGCATCTGAAGAAGAAGCAGTACACAAAAGTGTATGTGTGAACCCCCATTTAAAATTTATTTTTCTCCTAAATTCACTATAGGACAAAATAGGGAGTCATTGGTTGTACACATTTTGAGACATTCTTGGGACATCAAAGTGAGCACTAAGATACCCTATCACTTCGGAGCAGCATATGTAAGTGAATTGAGACACAAGGCATGAGCATTATTCTTCGAGCTAGAATAAGCAAGAGAGAGCATAGTCTATACTAGGGAGAAGAACAAGAGACATTCAATCAGAGTGCGATGTAGAGAAGCAAGTGTGAGAGAAAGTGTGCAAAGAGGGTGATCTAGTGTGTGAAAACAAGGAGTGCAGAGAACTAGTAAACAAGGCAATCAAGGTGGCACAAGGTAACATTGAAGAGGTTTGCACATCAATAGAAGGTGTCCCTCCCTCCTACCCCATTGGAAGCTTGAGTGCAAGGTGTTCACAAGAGAAAGCTCCTAGAGAAGGTGGAGGTTTGGTGCAGAGAAGGTTGGCGGCATAAGGAACTTTGGGTATCTTGTAACCGTGTGTGTGTGTGTATTCTCTGGGATTAATCATTCCACATAGAAAACACTTAGTCTTGTTTTATACATCAACATTGTATTTTCCTACTAGTAATCAATATACAAAAGCTTTCAGTGTCTGTGTTCTACTTCTTCTTCTTCTTCCTTCTCCTAGAAACACTCAAGCCCCTTTTGCAAAAGAATCCCCTAGCAAAATTTGGCACACCGGGTGGGGCCACAAGGAGGCTCGAGCATAGGAGAAGCAATATTTGCAAAGTGTAGAAGAACTATAAGGATACTGATAGTGCTGGTCTAAGAGGTAATCTTTCTTCTATTTGGAATTCTCTTAGCCTAGGAGGAGAATGAGCAGCTCATGACCACAATCCATTCTCAAACACTAAGGATCCCTTGCAATTAACCAAGGAGGATGTATTAAAAGGGATTCCTTGAAACCCCAAGGAGGAAAGCTATTCGAAGGTCAACCAGCCCTCTATCATCGACATCATCAATGAGAACTATGGCCACTCATGTAGACTTAGAAACTCTACTATCCAGAAGAGCTAGATAAACATATTAAAAGATTCTTGGCCTTATGCAAAACAAGAGGTCTAATGGGAAGGGAAGGTGCATTCTTAATTCTTTTCCTAACAACATTGGAAGTGTTAATAGATAAATGGTTTAGTCAATTTGCCAATAAACATTTCACTACATGGGACTTAATGAAGGAAGCATTTAAGATATAGCTCCAACAAGGGAATATAGCGGAGAACATTATTGAAGAGTTAGAAAATCTAAGACAAGGTCATGGGGAGACATTTCCAGAATTTGTCACCAGAGCCAAGGCATTGATGGCTAAATTACCAGACCCTCCCCATGACTTCCCCATCAAGAACTAGTTGGCTAAACCACTCCCAATCTCAAGACGATGTAAAATTGATTATTTGGTGATACCTGTAGAAACAATTGAATAGTTCATTAATAGAGCCACACGATTGGAACAGATTAGGCATCTATATGGGACAAGCTCTTCTAGTCTTTCATGTCCTATAGAATCGGAGGACCCAGTGATTCAATTAAGGAAGGAACATGAGAGCTTGAAAAGGAAAGAACCCCATGAAGAGGAGGAAAGTGCAGTTACTCAGCCAAGGTGAGAAATTGAGGCCTTAAAGCTACAAAAAGAAGAGAAAGACCAAGTAGAAGAGTTGGGACAACTTCGAAAGGAGTTATAGGAACTCTACGAAGGTGGCATCAAAAAAGAATTTTGGTGCACCAGGTGCAGCAAATAGGGTCATGTGGTAAGTGAGTGTAGAAAATTTAGATCTAAGCACCGCACACGGTACTCTGCATAGAGGCTGCAAAATATGCAAAAAACCATAGTTGCACAAGAAGGATGAATAAATAATTCTTGGGTGTTGCAAATGTGATCCAACTTACAATCTTTGGCTGACCAAGCCACTATATGTTTTATTAAAGAACATATACAAAAGTGTTGGGTGTCCATCTCGCCTTTCACATGGACACTAATGGTAACAATCTCCCACTAAAGGCCAAGATGGACAAAGTAACTATGGGAGAAAAATGAAGAGTTATAAACAATACCTGAGTGTAAGTATACAAACTATACCTCCTACCTGATGGGCATCTTACACAGTATAGAAGGTGGCTATGTAAGATCATGAATCAAGTAACCCCCATCAAGTGACAATAGTGTTGAAGCTATCTTGTGATAGAGCTTTAGTCAAAGCATCTATATCATTATCTCGAGTATGAACCTTCTCAAGAATAATGCGCTCAGTGGCTAAGCAATCTCTAATGAGGTGATACCTCACCTCAATGTGATTGGTCTTTGCATGATAGATGGGATTCTTAGCCAAGGCAATGGCAATTTGACTATCACTAAGCAAATGAGGTATATGCAAAGGTAGACCCATATCAAAAGCAAGATGAGAAAGTCACAATGCTTCCTTACATGTCTCACATGCTGCAACATACTCTGCTTCAGTGGTGGAAACAACTGTACATTTTTTAGGATGAGATCTCCAAGAGATAGCACCTCCAGCAAAATGAAAAATGTACCTTGATGTAGATTTACAACTGTCTATACAACCAACATAGTTAGAATCTTTGTAACCAATTATGGATGCTTTCCCTCTACCTAAGCATAAACACTTGTCCTTAGTGCCACTCAAATATCTCAAAATCATCTTGACAACTTCCCAGTCTTTCTTGCTAGGATTAGACATATATCTGCTAACAAATCCCACTGCAAATGCAATGTCTGGTCACCTAGCTACCATAACATACATGAGACTACAAATAACAGAGTAATAAAGAATTTTGGTCATCAATTCCTTTTCCTCATTTGACTTGGGTCAATCATCCTTGCTCAATTTCACATATGTGGGTAAAGGTGTACTCAATGACTTTCCACCCTACATATTGAACATGTGAAGTACTTTGGATATGTACTCACTTTGAGAAATGTATATGCATCTTTGACTCCTATCACGAGTAATGCGCATGCCAAGAATATGTTTGGCATCCCCCAAGACCTTCATATCAAATGTCTAACTCAGCTTCTTTTTGAGAATTGAAATGTCATAAGAGGACTTCCTTGCAATCAACATATCATTGACATAAAGTATCAAGCATATCAAGCTGCCATCTGAGCATCTCTTTGCGTAGAGACAATGATCCTCATTGCTTTAAGAATAGCCTTGAGACTTCATAAAAGCATCAAACTTTTGGTACCATTGTCTATGGGATTGTTTAAGTCCATATAAGCTCTTCTTGAGCTTACAAAGTAGACTTTCTTTGCCAAGAACTACCTAAACCTCCGGTTGTTTCTCCATGCAAGAAATTAGTTTTCACATCTATTTATACTTTGGAGAAGCACTATCTGATGTAAATTTCAGCTTATATACCCATTTACATGGTAAAGCTTTCTTGCCCCTTGGCAAAGGTACTAAATCCCGAGTACCATTCTCATCAATAGAATCCAACTCACTCTTCATGGCATACTCCCACTTGACATGATCTATTGTGTGCATAGCCTCTTTGTAGCAAGAAGGCTCACTAGCATCTGTTAGCATAACAAAATCCAAACCTAGAACATATCTATCAGGTGGATATGAGAAAAACACATGTAGAGCATCTGAATGATTGCTGAACAAGAATATTTCCAAACAATGTGATGAGACATTCTCTTGAAGATCCCTATGTGCAACATGTTTATGCATGCTAATTGGAGGACTAACATCCTCAAAAACCACTCTTCTCACTTCAACCTCCTTAATGGGCTATTTATGCATCTTAGACTCATTGAAAATGACATCACTACTTCTGATCACTAATCATGTTTTACTATCCCATAAGCAATACCAACATTGTCCTTGTCGACCATACCCAAGAAAAATGCAGTTCTTTGACTTATGGTCCAACTTCTAGTTAAGATTCTTGGGTATATGAACATATTGTTCATGCCCAAAACTTGAAGATGATCATAATATGGTGGCTTCCCTATCCATAACTCTTGTGCAGATTTCAGACCTTTGGTAGTACTAGGTGAAAGGTTAGTCAAATGAAGTGCAGTCAATAATGCTTTTGCCCAAAAGTCTTATGAAAGCTTTGCATTATACAATATAGAAACTACTCTATCATGAAGAGTTCTATTCATCCTTCCAGCCACACCATTTTGTACAAGGGTATAAGGAATTGTAAACTCTCTACGAATTCGGTTAGACTGAAAAAAAAGTTGAATTCATGTGAGGTATACTCACCCCCATTATTTAAATGTAAAGCATTAAGATTATTTCCTTTTTTAGTCTTAACTAAAGAAAGCCATTTTTGAAAGTAGGGAATACATCATCCTTTGCTTTGGTAGGATATGCCCAGACTTTTCTAGTAGCATCATCTATGAAAGTGAAAAAATAAAGAGAACCACCTAATGACCTCATGGGAATAGGACCACACACATTTGTATGAACCAAATCTAAAGGCTGAGTTGCACCTTGTGCACATTCCTAGTTTGCTTTCCATATTGACAATGCTCACAAAATGAAAAATCAGAGAAAGATAACACAGGCAAGTAGCTAGAACTGGAAATATTTTCCATTCCACTATGTGATATATTGCCCAAACGGACACACCAAATACAAGCCATAGGCTGTTCAGTAACAACTAACAAGTGTTCTTTGTGTGATACAAATAAAGGATAAAGTGAGCCAACTTTTCTTCCATTTGCAAGAACCATGTTGGCCTTTCATATGTGAAAGGATTGGGAACAAGGTCATCAAGTTGACCATATGACATCAAAATGCATGATAACTGAGGTACATGGAGTAAATTATGCATAGTAAATTTTGAGCAATCAATGAACTACACAACCACATCTCCAATCCCCACAATGTCACACTGGTAAGAGTCATCAAGTCTCATGGTACCTAGAGACTTTTCTGCATAATTAAAGAACCATTCTCTGTGTGGTGTCACGTGGAGAGAAGCACCATAATCTAGTAGCCTCCTATGATAAGAGAATCAACCATAAGAGGCTCAGTTGGCACAATGCGATCAAGTGTCAACACATCAAGGTCATTAGAAATAGCGTTAATTTATTCAATCTTCATAGTCAAAGTACATGGTGCACGTAGTTGTTTAACATGCCCTTCCTTATGACAATAATGGCCTTCAATATCCCTCTTACCTGACTTACTTCTACTCTTATTCTTTTCCTGGTCCTTGCTCCTACCACCTTACTGATTCTTTCCTTAGTAAGAATCACAAACATTACATGCATCTCCACTCCCCCTGCCAACCATAGATTTTCTACGAATCTCCTCACTCAAGAGTGCTCCACATATGTCATCATAGAGGAGTTAATCACTAGGTGCACTATTGCTAATAGCTGTGAAAAATGTAGCCCATGATGATGGTAAGGTGCATAACAACAAGACTGCTTTCATTTCATTATCCATATCCATTTTTTGAGCCTATAATTGGGAGAATATAGCATCAGATTAAATTAGATGAGCAACAACAATATCTGTGTCCTTCATGCAAAGTTCATATAACTTCCTCATCCGATACACTTTATTTGATGCCATCTCCTTTTCATATGTATTGCAAAACTTCTTGCAAAGCTCATCGACACTTTTACAATCTAATACTATAAAGTAAACATTATTTTCCAGGTGCGATCAAATGGTAGACCTAGCCATTTCATCTAATGCATCCCAATCATCTTCATCCATGTTAGTAGGCTTCTTTGAGATTCCATTCACTGGCTTCCATTGCCTCCTCTAAATCATCACACCTTTAATCTGATTCTTCCATAGACCAAAGTTTGTGCTATCAATTTTTTGGACCTCAAAATGGTCTTTTCCCTGCAAGTTATAGCTCCTCCTTGGAACATTGTCACTAGACCTTCATCAACCAGACCTGCTTGAGACCTCTGATGCCATGATGATAGAGAACTACATAGAATAAAAATGGATCTAGAAGAGTCCAAAGACGACTAGGGTGCAAAGAAGGATGAATAAGTGTCAGATTCTAGGAGAGAACTCAATAGCCTTCCTAGAAAAATGAATTAATGAACACTAATGACCAACCAAAAGGATTATGTGAGAATAAGTGTGCTCACACCAATGAGTGTATCAAGGAGTAAATTGACCACTGTACTGTTGAAAAAACCAAAAATATGTAAAACTTTTGCTAGAGTATCCTATGCAAAATGTGCATATGACCAGTGTCAAAATCTCATGAAACTGCAAGTACTAACATGTTTATTTGCATAGTGAATCACTGAGTCCACTACATAGAATCAATTACCCGAAAGAAGCCAACTAGGCTTATCGTGCACCTATGAACAACTATCATAGATCTCCTACGGCAAGGTTGGGTAAGTATTCCACCTACATCATCAAAGAAATTCGGACATCTGGGTGTCTCCTAATTAAGTAAACCTCACCATGATTCTATTTATGAAACATAAAAGGCTTTATGCAAAGACATAGCTGCTATATCAATGACCACATGGATGTACATAAGTGGTATCCACAGAAGCATACATAGTGCATGTGTTCTCAATATATGGAGTAAAATGGCACTAAAAAGCTGAATTAACTTCCCAAACACTGGCTTACAACACGTGCAAGTGTCTTTCGTTAGGCTCAAAAGACCTGCATAGACTTGTGGTGGCTACTCCCACCACAAGTAAAACCTTTCAAGAAACTTGTAGTTTAACAAGTGTGGCTAAAAACACAACCCAAAATCTGAACATTCATTATTGACGAAGTACAAAGAACATTCTTCTTGATGTTCTTGGACCTCTGTGGAGAGAAGTATGCATGGAAGTACTCCAAAATGGCTCCAAAAATCACCCCAAAAATCATTCAAAAAAAGGTTTTGAAAGAAAAGAATGAAGCTTAGAGGGCCTAAAACTTCTTGAAGATAACGTTAACCTTAGTATTTCCCCTTGGAACCACAAGAGTGTAGCTTAGTGGCAAGAGATTTCCACAATTAAGCAAGCTCCAGAGGGAACACTACTGGGATGGGTGACCTCCCACAAAGTACCTAGAACCTTTGTCTTGATTGTTGAGGTCCTCCTTCATGCATAACCAACGGCACCAATGGTGACTTCGGTGACTCGGATGACAAGGTACGCCAAGATCTATGCCTCGGTCACTGCCTTAGTCATAAGCCTTGGAGAAAGCCTTGGGTGGATGATCACTTCACTCACACAAAAGGAAGAGAGTTTTTCTGTCAAAATGCTCTGATACCAGTGAAGTATTTTGTTGGCGCACCACAATGTCCTCTCCTTCTCTAGAGCTCCATGTCGATATCCTCTGAGTAGAAAACCGAGCTCCAAGCACCACACAAGGTACTCTCCACAGAGGCTACATAATACATAAAAAACCACAGTTACACAAGGAGCATGAACACATATTTCTTGGGTGCTACAAGTGTGGTCGAACTTTCAATCGATGGTTGACCAGGCCACTATAAGTTTTATTAAAGAACAAAATTTCTAGTGGACATTTTGCCTTTCACATGAATACTGAGGATAACAGCCACAAGGAAGCTAAAGAAGATGATAATTTATTCTACATAGATTCACGATGCTCAAATCATGTTGCAATCAACATAGCTCTCTTATTTGATTTAGAAAGTCCAAAGCATATACATGAAGTCCAAAGAGGGGATGACACAAAGAATAGTGTGGATAAGATTGGTAATGCCAAAGTTTCAAATGGTAGGACAAATATTATGAGCAAGGTACTCTATGTTCCCACTCCTACAAAGAACGTAATAAGTGTAGGACAAATAGTTGAGAAAGGCTTGCAAGTTAGGTTCACCCACCATGGAGCTTTTGTGGAAGATCCATGTCAAGGATTCAAGAAGATAGCCAGAGATGAGAAGCATGGTAGGCTCTTTACTTTTGAAGCACGAGAAACAAAAAACGTAGCTCTATTCAACTTTGGATCTCAAACCCTAATGAGCTTGAAGTGTGGCATGAGAGTCTAGCTCATGTGAATGAAAGAAACTTAAAGGATATATACAGGGATCAAAGTGTTCTTGAATTTCCAAACATACGAAATCAACACATGATCATCACATGTGATGCATGTCTGATTTGGAAGGCACCAAGACAAGTATTCAACCACAAAGGCTACAACGACAACAACTTATTGGACCTTGTACATACAAATGTATTGGGGCCAAGTCAAGAACCTTCATTGGCAAGATCAAGGTATTATGTCTCATTTATTGATGAACATAGTAGATGGACTATTCTATACTTTATCAAAAGTAAGAATGAAGTGTCTGATTGCTTCAAAAAGTATCTAGCACATGTAGAGAATAATACAAGTAGATCACTCAAGAAGCTCAGATATCATGGAGGAGAATACTTCTCCAAAGACTTTGATGATTTCTTAGACCATAAGGGTATCAAAATGGAAGTGACCACTATGTAATATCCTCAATTGAATGGATTTGTAGAGAGAAGAAACAAGACATTGGTTGGATCATCCAGAACAATGCTTGAAGACAAGAGGTTGCCATATTATCTATGGGAGGGAGCTATTTCAACTATTTTGTACCTTGTCAATGGACTACCATCCAAATCACTCCAAGCTATGACTCCTTATGAAGCATGGTATGGAAGAAAACCTAGTCTTGGGCATTGCAAGGTGTGTGGTTTTTTATCTTACATTCATGTACCATCACAAATAAGATGTAAGCTAGATGAAAGGGCAAAAAAGGTAGTGTTCATTGGGTATGAATCAACTCACATGGGTTATAGGTTCTATGGTCCTTCAACCAAGCACTTCACTACAAGTAGGGATATTGTGTTTGAAGAACACAAGTCTTGGTATGATGAAGACAAACAAAAGGTAACTCTACCATATGATCTTGATTTTGATTCTAATCAATTAGGAACCAAGCACGATACACAATTCCAATATCACAGAAGTGATATAGATGATGACCAAGATGAAAAGGAAAAGGATTACAAGCTATGAATTCAAGAGGCAAAGCAAAGATGCAAGAGTGGAGAATGCTCCAAGAAAGCACTGAGAAGGTCAACATGGGAGAAAAGACAACCAAAGAGGTATGGACATGATTCCATATTTGTTACAAAGCACTCAATCTACTTGGAAAAGGACTCAATTTTAGAGGAACCCTCAGCCTATGAAGAGGCAAAGGGAAAGACTAATTAGAAAAAGGCCATGAAAGAAGAAATAGATGTATTGATGGAGATGGACACTTGGGATTTGGCCCCAATGTCACCCAATCAAAAGGTAATTGGTTGTAGATGGGTATATAAAGCTAAAAGAAACTCAAATGGATCAGTTTGTAGGTACACGGCAAGATTAGTTGCCAAAGGATGCTCACAAATGCATGGTATAAACTTTGAGCAAACATTCTCACTAGTTGCAAAGATGACAACAATCAGAACATTGATAAGTGTAGATGCTGCAAGAAATTGGAGACTCCTCCTACTTGATGTAAACAACGCATTCTTAAATGGATGGATAAGTGAAGAGGCATACATGTCACAACCACCAGGTTTGAAGAACCTAATCATACATCTTTTGTTTGCAGACTGAAGAAAGCATTGTACATATTGAAACAAGCTCCTAGAGCTTGAAACTATAGTTCGGTTACATACCTTAAAGATCAAGGGTTCAAACCTAGCAAATCAGATCCTGCTCTATTCATGAAAATGGATCACAATGAGGTTATATATCTATGTTTATATGTAGATGATATTATTGTGACAGGTGATAACACTGAGTCACAACAAAGGAGAACAAAGACATGTTCTCTTTTTCTTTTTACCTAAATACCATTATATGAAGCAAAAAAGTGGGCATTTTACAATATCTAGAAAGCATCACGAGTCTTGCTTGTAAATATTGTCTTTAGAAGCTTGATCTCATATCCCAAGTAGTCAAGATAGATATACTAAAATTCTTGCTGCCATGAAAACTAGTTGTTGAGCATGACCAAGAATCCCACATCATGATCTTGGACAATAGATTAGAGTTGAAAAGGTACATGTAAGAATTCGCGAAGCTCCTTCATTACATCTATAACCTCAACAAGCACAGAAGATAGCTAATTAAGAGGTACTCGAAAATTAGAGTACATGTGTTGTAAAAATCAGAGCATCTTAACAAGGCAATTAAGATCATCCCCTTTGTATGGTTAAGATCCCCATTGAATGCCTGGCCATATTAACAGAATATGAAATACACTTCACAAAAGCATTCCCAAGAGAAGATAATATTCAACAAAATTATACTAAGAAACATTCACACATGATCAGAGAAATGCTCAAGATAAATCAAGCTGAACACCAAGTGGAAGCAGAACTCCAAATTATATTTCCATTAAAATGATCTTTTACATTTCATGTGTTTTACAAGAGTTATGTGAATCTACAATAGAAGCTGATCATAGCTTTCCTCAGGCTCAAGGGTATTGGTATCCTCTGGCACATTAGAACACCTATCTTGCCTCTCTTGCTCCAAGATTGGCTCTTCAAGGTCAGCCATGTCCCCAGGTTCATCTGCAAGTGGGGGAACAGGCTCCCTTGAAGCTGCTTGGAATCTCTCCGTATCTGCAATGTGCTTCCTTCCAACCTCTTGGTCTTCATCTGGGCATTCATTCAGCCCATTGATTCTCATTCTAATGAAGCTCACTTGAGCATCATCCTTCTCCACAGCTATGCAGTGCCTGAACATCTTTAAGGAGCAAGCCAGAGTCGTTCCTGAAACAGCAGAAAACCTCTTAGAGGCTTCAATCAACAATGACTAATGAAAATTGTGAAAATTGAAATTACCTGTGCCCGAAAAAAGGTCTAGGACCCAGTCATCATCATTGGAAAATAGCTGAAGCAATCTCATTATGAGTTTTTGTGGCTTCTGATAAGGGTTAACCAATGTCATGTCCCCAGCTACATGACGAAGTTTTTTGGTAACGGCTGGGAACATGAGCACATTTGAGATCCCATTCTCATTGCAATGCTCCCTGACTCTCCTTTTGCTTACTTCATCATAATAGCCCACTGTAATGCATTCAGTGGCACTCACAAACCGATGCAAAGGAGTGTGATTTACGTTTGTCTTCACCCTGCAAAAAAGAACTATGAGTCACATAGGGCATCATTAAAGCCATGGAGATAGAAAGAAGATTACTTACCAAGTGAGGCACTCCACAGCATGACATCTTGCCTTCAGAGCAGTTGAAACAGAGAAAGACTGGTCTCTGCTATGGAAAATTACTATCCTCCAAAGAGGAGACATAGTCAACTCTGCAAAATCAGTAACCATCTTCCGAATCTGAGGGTGTTTGAAGGGTTCATCATCATTAACTGATCCTAACATCCTAAATCCATAGGGTATGTCCGCTATGAGAAGGGAGAAATGTTTTCTAGGCACAACAGAACAAATATTATTTACATCACTACAGAACACATTGTAATATACAGGCCTAAGGGGGTCTAGGGGATTGGAGAAACATTTAAGATCGGGTTCATCATCAAAATCCATCTCCTTCGCTTTCAGTCTAGATTTCTCATGCCTTGCTCTTTGAATGTGAGCAAGGAATGCAGGGGGGCAATCATCTAGTACCTCTGTAGACTTACTTTTCCTTGGTTTCTGCAGAACAAATTGGAAAAACAATTAGAAGAGCTCTTCAGTACAGCAAACAGAACATAAAGAACGGATGTATGGCATCGATTTCTTGTTGGGGTAGATGCCTGGCATCGACTTTTGCCACGAGGTCGATGCCAGGCATCGACTTTTGTTGCAGGTCGATGCCAGGCATCGACTTATGCTGCAAGTCGATGCCAGGCATCGACTTATGCCCCCAAGTCGATGCCAGGCATCGACTTATGCTGCAAGTCGATGCCAGGCATCGACTTATGCCCCCAAGTCGATGCCAGGCATCGACTTATGCTGCAAGTCGATGCCAGGCATCGACTTATGCCCCCAAGTCGATGCCAGGCATCGACTTTTGCCCCCATGTTGATGCCATGCAATGCATCAAATTGTTTAGTATGAAATATTCTGAAAAGAGAATCTACCCAATCACGAAACAGGATGAAATATTCTGATAAGGCTTTGTAGGATGATGTGGTTGGATAGTCTGCTTGGACCTCTGTCCAAGAAAAGCAACCCAGCCTCTTCATCATCACCTCCTGAATCTTCATGTACACTTTATGACTACAGACACATAAATATAAAAGCGACTAGGTTAGACAAGAAGCATGGGAGGAGGGAAAAAGGATCTGAGAATAACATACATACTTATTGAGCTCAGTCACCATCTCCTCGAGGCTTAACTCCTTCGAGATTACCCTTGACAAAGTTGATATGATCAATGTATCATCCTTGATTCCTTGAAGGGCCCTCCATGGGGTCAGCTTCATGTCCTCAGGAGCCTCTTCAATTGAAAGGTCAACTTTCCTTCCCTTTCCCCTCAGATCAATTTGTGGGTCTGGCCTCGACTTTCGTTGCTTCTGGCCCTTGAACTCCTTGTGCTCCCACATTGTGAAGATTCTATCCTGAAGATCCCAGATCTCACCTGATCTGAATGCCAGTTGAAACCATGGATCATATTTCCTCAAAGCATCTGACTTTCTATTCTCATCCAATGCAATTCCAACCTCAATAAGGCATTGCTTTCGTAGATTGGGATGTATTCTCCCAGCTTCCTTCACAAGACAATCTTCGTATTCATGGTGGAAGAACCGAATTCTCTCTATGGAGGACATTTTCTGCCTGTAGTCATTGTCGTTGTTGTGATCCCAAGCAAGAAGCTTGGCTTCCTCAGTTGTAAGACCAGCATATATCTTACACTCTGCATACCTAAAGAAAAATGTAGTAGGGTGCTCCTTCACTAACTGTCTACGAGCCTCTGCAGAGTGTGAACCTGCAATCACATAATACGTGTACTCCTCAAACAAGCCCTCATTGAAATCCTCCACACAGCTGCACTCATGCGGATCCACCATGACAAGGAATGGCACAACAGTAGCATGAGGATTTATTTTCATTTTCTTCTTAAGATTTTGGACATGCAAATTATGTGGCTCCCTGATCTCAAGGGGCCTCCTCCCTGTGACTGGATCCACTGGTGGCCTGTGGATAATATTAATAGGCAGGTGGAACAACTGCCCCTTCTTCACAAATTTTCTTCTAGCTATGTCCTCCCTCATCTTATTCTGCTCAGTGCCAAGCACACCAGATGCAAGCTCTCCACCAGGTGCAACAATTATGTCCCCAGAGCTAGAGCTTGAGTCAGAAAAGTTCTCTTCTGCAATTATCTTCTTTTTCTTTTGGGGCTTTTTCTGCACACTCTGCTTACCCCTTGCCTTTACAGGGGTCGTCTTCTTGTGCTGTGTTGGCATGATATTGCCCTGTATCCATGGCATCAGGTCCTTGATGAAATTCACTGAGTCTCTGCATATCTAAGCTAGCTCTTCTGGAACACAGCACTCTGGGCACAAGAAATCCATCTTGCATATGACATTTCTTAATCCTTTCGATGTCTCCACCAAGAAAAGCAGGTTGTCAGAATCTTCATCTTCATAATCCAATTTGTAGACAAGTCCATACTGAAAACCTTGTGTTGTCGTGATCTTTCCTCTGCCATAGGCCCCTGCGAACACAAGGAGGACTGCATTCTTCTCTTCAACGTACTGAAGGCACCATTCGAGATTTGTCATGTCCCGAAGTGGACGATCTGTCCTCATGACCTCCGTCTCCCTAGACCTTTCCCTCATATTTGGATCCTCCTCAGGAATTTTTATGCTACTCTGTCCACCTGAGGATATTCCTAGTGGGTTGCTGGCCTTCTCAGAGGATAATGGTGCAATAATTTTCTTTGGCTTTGCTTGGTGACCACTGCCTTTGTCACGTTGCTGGTCAGCAGAGCCCATGGTGACTCTGAGCTTCTTGATGGGCCTTTCATCCTTGTACTCCGCATCCCTGAAAGCAATTGGAAATATCAGATCAAACGTAAATGTGGCTTCAAAGGCCCAAGTCCATGCAAGGCATGGATTTTGAGCTTCAGGTCGATGCCAGGCATCGATGTTTAAGTGAATGTCGATGCCAGGCATCGACTTTGTGTGCAAGTCGATGCCAGGCATCGACTTGAGGGTGAAAGTCGATGCCAGGCATCGAGTTGGGGGTGCAAGAGTCGATGCTTGGCATCCACTTTTGGGCCCAAGTCGATGCTTGGCATCGACTTTTGGGCCAAGTCGATGCCTGGCATCGACTTTTACCCTCAAGTCGATGCCTGGCATCGACTTGCACACAAAGTCGATGCCAGGCATCGACTTGGGCACAAAAGTCGATGCCAAGCATCGACTTGGGCCCAAAAGCCGATGCCAAGCATCGATTTTGCACCCAAAAGTCGATGCCTGGCATCGACTTTTCAGTGAATGTTGATGCCGGCAAGTCGATGCTTGGCATCGTTTTTTGGGCCCAAGTCGATGCCTGGCATCGACTTGCACCGACAAGTCGATGCCTGGCATCGACTTGCACCTGCAAGTCGATGCCAGGCATCGACTTGGGGCTGCAAGTCTATGCCTGGCATCGACTTGCACCTGCAAGTCGATGCCAGGCATCGACTTGGGGTTGCAAGTCGATGCCTGGCATCGACTTGCACCGACAAGTCGATGCCTGGCATCGACTTGCTCCTGCAAGTCGATGCCTGGCATCGACTTGCAATCCTAAGTCGATGCCTGGCATCGACTTACACCTTAAAGTCGATGCCAGGCATCGACCTGTACATGCTTTTGATCCATATTTCTAGAGGTAAGAAAAATTAATGCCTAGAAAGCAGATATTTAGACAGACATACAGAGGGAATCTTTTTGGAATCTTTACTTATGTTATGATTTTGTCTACCTCTTGGTGCTTTTGCCAACATTCTTCTTCTCCATCAGACTTGGCTTGCTGGTATGCTGACCTCTGTGCTCCATGGCTGTCTGTGCTCTGCTGCTCTCTCTTGCTCGTGGATTTTGAAAATGCGAATGATCTCCTCCTCTGGTATTTATAGGCGATTGGGTAACTTGAATCAGAAACTAACTGGATCTAACTGAATGAGTCCACTTGCTAACTAAATCTGTCAACTTATCTAACCAGGGAATAGCACCCACACAAATAGGCTGTTTCAGAGCCACTTTAATGAAATATTCATAGACCCTTGCAACTATTTATGTACATTTGCATAGAAATTACATTTCAATGGCAAGAGTATGGTATGTCAATGAGGATGTCTAAACTCATGTAGAGATTTGTTTCTAAGAATCTCTTTATTGGGAGAAAATCAAGTCAAAGTTGTGTTAAATGTGGGAGACTAATGACATCTTTATAGTATTACCCTCTTCACGTTAGTTCATATTCACATTTATCTTGTAACTCACTGTTGAAATGGAAAATCACTATGAATAAACATTCTAGTACAGAACCTTGCAACTATTTATATACATTTGCATTGAAATTAAACTTCAATGGCAACAGTATGGTATGTACATGAGGATTTCTAATCACATGTAGAAGTTTTTTCTTAGAGTCTGTTGCTTGGGAGAAAATTAGGTCTAAGTTGTGAGATTAATGACATCTTTATAGTGTTATCCTCCACACTTTAGTTCATATTCACATTTATCTTGTAACACATTGTTGAAATGGAAAATCAATGTATGAATATGCTTTCTGTGTGCCTCTTTTACACATAATTCTTTTTCAATATACTTTCATCTACCTCTTTGATATCTAGCCTACACCACAATAAAACCTAATCCTTGAAATCTTAACCAAATGTAAAATTTCTTCTTGTATAGTGTTCAATGGCATAGCATATTCCAGTTGGAACTCAACTTGGATATATTCCAGTTGTAAAATTTCTTCTTGTAGAATTTCTCCAAACAATTTTATTATATATTCCTGTTGGAACTCAACTTGGATATATTTTGATTCATTCACAATGCTTAGACTGAATGACTCATATGTAGTTAGAAATCAACTGTGTTTCTCATTTGAATCAAAAGTGAATCAAATCTTTGGTTCCCTGATTAGTGTATATTTGAGTAATTAAGTGATTTGATGTAATTTGATGTTTTATGTTATTTAATGTACTTTAATAAGCTTTTGATTTCATATCTTCTTGATGTGACATTTGATGTGATATCTTCACTTGATCTCGGATTTCTACTTATTTAAAAAGGTCATTCATCTTCAGTCTTCTGTGAACTCAGTGAAGATGAGCTCAATCTTTTCAGTGGATGCTTGGGCATCAGCTTCCTCTGCTCATATTGATTCATTGTTCTCAGTTGAACCTTTCCAGAGAAGTGATGATCCCTATGATTTAGAACGTGCTGATGATTCCATGTTTTCTGTTGAGTCATTTAAGTTATCCAATTCACAGTGCAATGCTGCTCAACCAAATGCACCTCTTGATCTCCCATCTGATCCAACCATTGATCTCCCTTCTGACTCAAGTGCATGTGGAGCAACGAAAAAGCAAAGCAAGCTCAATCTACGATTTAAAAGAAGGTCTCGTGAAGTAAGTCGAAAAAGATTTAAATTTCTTACTTCAGATAGACAGATTGCATTGGATATTGTGAAGCATTGTTGTGGTTTGAAATGCTTGTATAATTTAGGGATGAAGAAACTAAAGCACATAAGAGAAAAATTCCTCCATTTAGATAGTGAAAGGCAAGATATATACCTTGTTTCTTGCATGCAAATGATTGAGGATAACATGTCAGTAACGCGTGTTGGTTTTGAATATTTCTTTACTCAAGGGATGCCATGTTGTAGGGCTGCATTTAAAATTGCAATGGGTGTAGGAAATTTTAGAATACATAGGGTTCAAAAAGGGTTTTTGAATGGGGATCTCATTTTGGATACGTTCCATGTTGGGACCAAAGGATCTGTTGGACGTCATGCAATGAATTGGATGATGAACTATTTTAGCTTGCATTGTGAAGTTATGCCTACAACTGGAAGGTTGCACTTGTCAGATAACTTTACTCGTCGAGAGGTATTTCAAATATATAGAGAAGACATGGAAAATAGAAATGAGAAGTATGTGTTGTATCGTCACTTTACTCGATTATGGAAGGAAGAGTTTAACAATGTTTCTATTCCTCGTAAAGTTAGAATGGGTGAATGTTCAGTTTGCGCCACTTTGAAAAACATGGCAAAAGGGGCTACAACACCACAGGAAAAGCATAATTTTAAAAACCTTCTTAACAACCATCGTGAGAGTCAAGCATTAGAGAGAAAGAAAGCAATTCATCATCGAAGTAAGGCACTCAGAAATCCGGAGCGTTATATGTGTTTGTTGATCGATGGTATGGATCAGAAAAAAACTTGTTTGCCACATTTTTATCGCATCCCTAAGGACATTGGAGATGAAGTCCTTGTGCAAATGCATTTGGTTGGCGCTTTGGTATACAATGGAACTGTAATGTCCAAGGTTTTCTTCACATATCCGAATGTGCATAATGATCCAAACCTTACAGTTACTGTCATTCATCGTGTTTTGCAATCATGGAAGGGTCTTTTGCCACCAACTCTATATTTGCAACTAGATAATACTCCAAGAGAGAATAAAAATTCTACAGTCTTTGGATATTTAAGCATGCTTGTTGAAAAACAGGTATTTCAGAAGGTTAAGGTAAATTTTCTTCTGGTTGGCCACACTCATGATCACATTGATCAAATGTTCAGTACTTTCTCTAAGAGGTTGGCACCTAACAATGCTTTTACTCTTCCGATTTTATCTAAGCTGATTTCAGAAGCATATACTCCAAAACCAGAAGTTCAACACCTCACACAGATTTATGACTTTAAGCACTTTTGCTCAATGGGCCTTGATAACAGTGCTAAGGTTTTGGCTCCATTGCACAATATTAGTTTCAACCATGTATTTTTGATGAGGAGGGTTGATGAAATAACCCTTTTATTTGCAAAGCAGTATTCATCTTCTCTTGGGTGGGAGCCTAAAGAGGGATGCAGTTTCTTATTGCAGGTGCCTAATTTGTCTACTGTAACAGTGTATGGTGCAGAACAATCACCATATGAAGATAAAAACAATACAGAAAGATGTGGAAGTGTGGTTGATCAAAGTAAAAGCTGGATGCATACACTCATTGAAAAGAAGAGACATATTGAGCGTGCAAAAAAATATGCTGGAGATCAAGATGTATCTTGGTGGGAGGACTTTTTCAATCATCAAGAAGAGATTATACAGTATACAATTGCAGGTCACTGGCCAGTTGATGTTCCATTCACATGGGATTTTTGTACACAAAGATCCGTGAATGTGGCCCAAGCATGTAATGTAGATGCACTTCAAAGTTTTATACATCCACCAGAAAGAAATATTTATGTAGGCCCAAGGATGACAAAACAGGCAGAAGCAAGATGGCAAGGAAATTTAATAGAGATAAATGTTGGAACGCTTATTGCAGTACTTACTGATGGTGATGAGGCTACCAGACCATTTTGGATTGCAAAGGTTTTAGAGATAACTAAAGATATTGATCAGAGAAGAATAGAGGCTTTGGTGGTGCATTGGTATTACACTAAAAGTAGTAATGCATTCACAGGTAAATATAACTTAGAAATGGTGTGTGATACTAAACGAACAGGTTCAAAAAGGAAAAAGAATATTCGAAGCACATCCACTCTTAAAATGGATGATGTAGATATTCTTGTTTATGATTTTTCCTTGACAAAAACTGGTCACTTGAGGAAAGCAACCATCAACATGATAAAACAAAAGCTTCCAGATGTATGTGGTACAGGAAATCATAGGAAAACAAGAAGAGTTGTGCATGATCCTGCAGAATTTGGTATGTACGTGGATGAAGATAGAGCTCTTGTGGATATAGAAGAAGAAGAAGAGAGCTCTCAACAGTATGAGACTGAATCAAGTGCATCAGATGATGAGGGTGTAGACATAGATCGACAAAGTTGTGAGTTGCATTGAAGCTCTCAGACATTTTTAGTGCTTATGTAAATGCCTCAAAGTAGTTTGGTTAATGAAACCATGTTTTGTAGCAATTTTGAATAACAATCAGATATCCACCCATTAAAGATATGTCTAAAATGTTATTTTTGTGTAAAAACTATTGATTTCTACATTCTTATATATATTTTAGACATGTCAATGTCTTATCATATAGATTTTGGACATGTCAATGTCTTATCATATACATTTTGGGACACGTCAATGCCTAATATAGTGAAATTTTGACTACATTTTGAGCTCATTTGTTTTTGAGAAAATGACAAAAAACGTCAAAAATTACTTGTTTTCACCTCATTTTTGTAATATATGTATACTGGTGTAAAGGAATTCCAAAAATGAGGTGAAAACATGTAATTTTTGACGTAAGTGTTCTCTTTTTACGACATAGTTCTCGTTTGTTACGACTCGCTGTTTGATGATCTCAATGGCATTCAAAGGATCAAGTGACACATGCAAGAGGAGTTCAAAATCAATGGTTTACATGAGCTCACATATTTCCTAGGTATGCAAGTGATTTATACAAATGAAGGGATGTATCTAACTCAGACAAGATACATTGAAGACCTACTTCTCAAGTTCAAAATGGAAAACACAAAGCTTGTAGGTACACCCTTGGAATTGAACCATAAAATAAGTGTTTATGAAGGTGAGGAGATTGATGATCCTAACGAGTATCAAAGCTTAGTTGGTAGCTTGATATATGCTACTCACACAAGACCAGACATATCATATAGTGTGGGAGTGCTTAGTCAGTTCATGCACTCACCTAGAAGGCCACACATGGATGGTGCAACAGAGTACTCAAATACCTCAAAGGGATACTTAATGAAGTTTTCTATTATCCTTACTCTTCATATTTAGATACCAAATCCATTTAGATGCAGACTGGGCAAGAGCAAAAGATGATCGAAGAAGTACCTATGGATACTTAGCATTTGTAGGTTCAAAATTGGTGTCATGGACTTCCAAGAAGCAACCAATAAGTGTTTTATCTTCAAATTGGAGTAGAATATAGATGTAACTATTTCTACTCAAGAAGCAATATGGCTCAAGGAGTTGTACTCAGATTTGGGATTTGTAAGTTCCAAACCTCACTTGGATATAATGTAAGTCCCATGCATTTGGATGCAAATCCAATTTTTCATGGAAGGACAAAGCACATAGAACTCCATTACCACTTTGTAAGAGAGAAGCTTATGGCAAAGGAAATTGACATTTCATTTGTTCCTACTGAGAAGCAAGTAGCAAGCATGGTGACAAAGGCACTTGATGGGATAAGGCTTTGTAGATTCAAAGCTATCACATGTATTCAATGTGTTAGAGAATGAAGACTCAAGCGTACTTTATCTTAGGGGGATCTATTGGAACATCAAGCTTTGATTATGCTTGAGGTGGACATGATCTTCATCAAATCCATCATTTGAATGATGCCACATATACTCCTTGAAGAGTTTTATTTGCATTCATTTATTCTATTGAGAGGTTGATCATAGGATCAACTTCTTATGTAACTTCCAAAGTAATCATATTTGTAAAAGGAAAGAATAAAAGGCCTAAAAGCCACGAGTTATAAGTGGTTGGGATTGATTCTCAATCAATAAATCAAAAGGTAGATATGACTTCAACTTTCTCGTTTCCTATATTGTAGGAAAATATTCCAATAAATCTAAACTAGCAAAGTTGCCTAAATTTGAATGCAAATCCATGAATAAAAGGCATGATCAGATTCTCAGGAGTCTTTATAACAACTCCAAAACATTTTTACATTAAGTATATTGTTGATTTGAAGCAATACATATAATCTCTAATCATTGGTTGGTGCCATTTCTATTCTCTACTCCTTCCTCAAACTCACTCAACTTGGAGAGATTGCTGCTCTTTCTAAAGAGCTACAAATCCAGTGTATAAGAACTCATTGAAAACTTATAACTATTTAGTTTATGTGTGCACGACTTCAAGTCATTTGGTTCATTAATGTCAAAGAAATCAAAGTTTGATCAGTATCAGGGTCATTCTCTATACATCCTTGAAATTGGCTGATATAAATTAGGGCTTTTATGCATTATAGCAAGAAAACCCTATGCATGACACTTCCTTAAGAGGAATGTTTCCAATTGTTACTATGCTAGATCCCCTCAATGTTTGAAGTCATAACTTCCATCCATTTTTAGAAGGTTTTTGTGAGCTAGTTAAGGTGCAAGTTATTTGTTTTGCATCAACTTGTTCTTGTTGATGTTCCAAAGTACCTATTGGGTTTTACTGCAATAAACACAAGCCAAAAAGGTCTACATTACATATCGAAAGAGCTAGGGTGGATCCTATTGGTTTTCTAGACCAAATTCACCACTTGACAACTCAACTTTCCAAGCCTCTCCAAGCTTCTCCAATGCTTTTTCAAAAGATAGTCCACTTTGATGAGATTCCATAGTGATAAATTCAAATGAATCTATAGGGTGAATCTCCTTGTAGTAAAAATCCTTAGGATGAAAGGCAATGAGAGAACTTAAAAAGTGATTAAGTATGAGGGCAACCTATTAAAATTTGTGATGAATTCTCTTGTAGCCCTAGTTCTTATATGTGCCATTTTCAAGTTTGAATTTCCTATCTCTATCAAGAGTCCATGTCTAAATTAGGATGCTTTGTTTGATGGCAATAGAATAGTTTTTCCACTAAATTCCCTTCCTATTGTGGAGCTTATGTATGAGATTTTTACTAAATGGATGATCTTTGCTACTCCTTTTCTAAATGAGGTTAGAAACCTTCAAAAGATTTGATATATTCTTTGGAACAATCCAATTATCTATATTACAGAGATTTTGTACTTGCTATAGATGTAGATGAGATATGCATGCACTTCCCTAACCTCAATGATGTTGGAGGGTTGTGCAGTGATGCGTACAACAATATGATATCTAAAACACAAAGAAACAAAGATGTGTAGAAGATCAAAAAACCATCATGTAGGTTTTTGGACGAGTCCCTAGAGTCCATGTATTTATAGATTTTTACTATGTCCAAGGATAGAAGTTACAATGAGGGTGATCACTTTAAAAAGGAGGTGTGTGAGGAAAGAAGTCTCTCGCTCTCATTGTTAACCTTAGCTTTTATTTACAAAAGTCATGTTCTATAGCGATGCTACTTTTCAACCACTATTTTTAAAACTTTTTCAAATCAACCATGTAGATGGGTCTTTTATTTACAGTAAATATATGAAAAATATGATCTTTCTAATTATGCCAAATGTTCCTCAATATGCCCATGCCCATCTGTTCCTTGAGGAACCTTAATGTGCTAAATCAAAGCACCGATCACACTAACACATTAATAAAAATCCAATAACTCAACACTCAATTAGCGATAAGAGAAGAACACTAGAACACAAATGAATGGGAGCAGTAGAACCTATCCATCTAGTGATAAGATTTGAATGGGAGGTAAAGAGAAGCTCTTCCTAGTGGTAGCATGAGAACTTGGCAACATCATCATGATTTGTCATTAATGCTCCATGCTACATTATTTGTGGAGGTTTCCATTGTTAGGGGAATCTAGGTGAGACTTTCCATCATTGGTAGGTGTTTTATTGGATGCGATTCAGATGATATCTTTGTAAAGCCCCTCATCTAGTTGTGACGCCCTATTAACATATTGTACAGCATTAGTTCAACAAAAATTGTATCCAAACGTAGTAGGATCTAAGCTCTTCTTGCGTGACTACGCAACTTCTTAGTATTTCTTCAATTTGAAGTCTTGAGGATTACCAATAGAGTGGCGTTTGATTGCATTTGTATGTTGTTCGAGATTATCCGTACTGCCTATAGATTATTTATCATTTTCTTGTTAGATAATGCATATTTTTTTATTATATCAACATGTTTCTCCAATGTGGTGAAGCACATCATGTACTAATGTGCGGCATGTGAAAAGTAGCCAATAAAAAATGTTTTCATGTTCAAGGGAAATAACCACTTTATATTTTCTTGGAGTGGAGAAGGATACGTGTTCCAAGTTCCAATCCACTAATCACAATTGACAAACAGATAAAAGAAGAAATGTTTAAATGAATTCATGTTTACATTAGTATGTATGTATGTATTTACATAAACAAGCCTATGGCTACATTGTCATGTACATGAAAGAGTGTACTACTCTGTAATGAATCCCATATGTGTGCATGAAAACATTTTGTTTAATTATTTCCGTAACAAGTATTTTCGACCTAGAGCATATGTTCCACAAACGCATGTACTTTACAATGGAAACGTTGAGGCTACAATAAAGAAGTACAACAGAAAAGGCGAGGATGACCACATCATGGCATAATGCCAAAACATGACGACCTAATTACTATGCACACAATCATTGCTCTAACGAAGGATTAATTATTATAACATCATAATTGTAGACAAAAATATTAAAAAGAACAAAATCAGTGCATAGAGAGAGAGAGAGAGAGAGAGAGATTGAGAGATTTACACACCCTCATCCCCCTTCCTGTATTGCATCACAGAAGAATTTTCGAGAGAAGGGAAGGAAGGGGGAGAGATAGAAAGAGAGGAGAGAAGAAATCTCTCTCCCTCTATTTGTGTTGTGTCATAGAAAGACTATATATATATATATATATATATATATATATATATATATATATATATATATATATATATATATATATATATATATATATATATATATATATATATATATATATGTATATATATATATATAGGGGGAGAGAGATAGTATAATTTTCTTTACTTTATTATTTTTTTTGTTTTAATTTTTAGTTACGAAATGACTTCTTTTATTGTACTTTTATTTTTATTTTTGCATAAATTACTTATTCAGAGAATTAGGAACTAGTAACAAAAAAATGATAGAAAATAAAAATTAAATAGAAAATAAATAATGTAGAAAAAGAAAATTAAATTAGACTTAGAAATTCAGAAGGGAAACCAGAGATAGAAAACTGAAAAGAGGAATTCAAAAAAATATAGAAAACTGAAAAACGAAACCTAAAAAATCAAAATATAATTAGAAAACAAATAAATAAATAAATAAATCACCAAAGTGAAAATTAAAGAGTACAAATAAAAAACAAAGAACATGAAAAGAAAGAAAAACAAAATAAATAGTGAACAAAAACAAAGAAAGAAAAATAAATAAAGAAAAGAAAAAGAGTTAGAAATTTTATGCTAAATAAATGACATGAGTGTGTTTTCGTTTTGTAAAATAATGTACTAATGGATGTTTTCTATGTCTTATTCCATATCTCTCAAGCAAATGGAAGAAGTGTTAGTGGTTGAGATAGAGCTAATGAGAAGACGAAGTGGACTCTGAGAGTTTTCTGCTAGAGAGGACCATCATTCTTCTTGATGAGAGCTATGATGATCTGAAAAGACAACTAGATGTGTCCTTCCATGGTGCGATTCTTCTAGTTCGTAATTGAAACATTAGCATTGATTATTATAGTAGCTTCTAGATTAGAAAACCATGAATGTATCCACTTGAAAATATTGTGGTTTCTCACATGTAATGCATTAAGATAATTTTCTCAATGGCTTTGAAATTGAAATAAACATGTTTGTGAAGTCAAAGAATAATCAACTCATCTTGCTAGTCCACCTAAAATCCTAAAGGAGCACAAAAACCCTGCATGTATCACAGGCATGATGGAAAAATAGAACTTAATGCACCTAACAACCTTCTCACTAACACAATCTCCCTATACATGGACACTTTTTAATCTAGTGATGGCTAGATAGATTTTCCCCATGTAACATAGTATACATAATGTAGTGATATGTGCTCGTAACTTTGTACTTAGGTATTCACATATAGCTCTCACTTCACTCATTGTAGAGTTATTAGTCATCTATCTATAGAGAGCTATTCTAGCCATCCTCTATCTCTCTACTATGATGTCCTTCTTCACTCTTGTGTGTACTTCTATTTGTGCTTCCTCACCTACTCACACACCCAAGATGATAAATTGGTGCAAAGAGAAGGAAAATAGATGTTTATAATTTTTTGGAGAAGAAAAAAGATAATAAACCAAAGAAAACAATTATTTTTATAATTTTTCTGATGACCTACAACAATTTCTACTATCTTTATCTTCATAAACGTAAGGAAAAAAAGGACAAAAACGATAAAAATGGATTTTTCAGAGCACGTACCTTGCAAAATGCACATCCACAATATGTTGACCAATAAGATGCCTCATCCATAACAACAACAATGTTTTAGAGAAGCAACTTGGATTAAATTCCTACTTGAAGAGATGGGAGTGCACATTGATGGAAATGTTATTATCTATTGTGATAATGTGAGCGATGGGAAGGGAATCATCTTTTTTGATAATGTGAGGAGCATTATGCTGTCAAAGATCGAGTCTATCATGGGAGATAGAAACACACCTTAGTTCACTAAGACCTTTTTCATTAGAAGGTAATTGAAAGTGAGGAGAAACTCATGCACAACACCACGAGAAGAAGTGGGAAATATTTTCATGAATGAATGCTCTTTCCAAAGAGAAGTTCATCTACTTCAAAGAAGCTTTAAAAATTAGGAAGCTTTAATTTGTTTTTAAAAGATTTCATTTCATGTTGATTTCATCTTCTATAGACATCTGTATTTATTCCTTTTGTATGCTAGATCATTCTTACCTTAAAGTGGATATTTGATGATGTGGAATAGACTCTAATTCTAGAACACTTTACATAAAAACAAAAAACAAGGTGTGTGGTTCACAGCATGGTGCATGCCTTATTAAAAAAGATTTCTCTGTATCTTCCTCGTCCCTACATATTGGTGTGATGCCATAGTCGTACGCCTCCTTAAAAATATATAGCGAACCCCATCCAAAAGCTTTTGAGGTCAGAGGAATGTAATCCCATGGAGAAAGTTGTCGAAATCAATTTTTAAATTGAAAATTCAGTGTTTATGTGGCGGAGGATTTGTAAAAATAAGTGTGCACTGTGCACGGCCAAGGCGTTCTTCACTCATGTCTATATTGATTACTTTCTAAATGAGATTAGGGTTACATCTTTCTTCTTTGCATCTTATAAGATATGGCGGAATCCAAAATTGGTGAACTTTGAAGGTAACGTTGTCGAGCCATCTCTATATACATCATGCACCCTATGGGGCATTAGAATCACGCAACATAAGAGCTGTCCCATTAACCGGATTTTGTAATGGCGGATAATGGTACCAAAAGTTAGACGGATCTCCCATGATTCCTATCTGATAGGTTTATTGGTCTTCTTTGTATCTCCTTTGAACTTTTTTCGTGTATATATCGTTCTACCAACTCAATTCATGTTCTGAGTTTCAGGAAAAAATGATGCACATCAACACCGATGAACTACACGAGCGCGCGCGCTCACACACACACACACACACACACACACACATATATATATATATATATATATATATATATATATATATATATATATATATATATATATATATATATATATAAAAGGTTGACGCAATCCAATGAAGGGGAAGATATTTTAAATTATCCACGGACTAATGCGTCGAGCTCCCTTAAATTTTACCACTTTCAAGTTGAGCACTTGAGGCCTCCCTTTACAACAATCGTTGATAAAAGATCCACTTTCATTGCCCCACTTACCTCCAGCAAAACCATCGAAAGATTTCAGATAAGTACATTACATTCAAGCCGTAGTACCTGTTGAACATGTCCTTTCTAAAGCGAGTCTGAACGTTGGGTGGATGCTAAGTGCTTGATAATTATCGAATGTCACAAGGTTGAAGTGTTTAAGGCACAAGGTTGCAAGGATGATCCCATTACTCGCTGTTTGCATTAGCTGATACTTATGGAATGTGAGAAGGCTCCGAGGATTATGAAGATTGGTGTCTTTTCAGGCACAAAACCAGCACTTATGATGTTTCAAAGATTTTCCTTTTGCTTGGTCCGGATGAATCCCCCCCCCCCCCCCCCCCCCCTCTCCCCCTTCTTGCAAGGTTTGGAGTGGAACAATGGTAATAAAACTCCTGATGAAAGGAAATTTCTCCCTTGGTCTTGATCAGAGTCTCCATTTGATCCTCCTCGTTGCCATCCTCTCCCTTTGCCTTGATTTCTTCATCTACCTCTTCCTTTACCTACATAAAATGCCTGGGCATAATTGTCCGTTGCCTTTGAGTTTCCAATGTTTATCTTTCTAATTACCATTAAGACCATTAGTTGCTTAAAGACTAGAAGACTATCTCTAACTTATATAGAAGTGGTGAAAACCTTCCACTACTCATCATCCCTAATTCCATTCAATGTATATGCAACTAGGTCATTTCCTAGATTTAGCTAAAATAGAGTATATTCTCTCCAAGTCTTTCCACACATTCATTAAAGTGTCTAGGTCCTACATGCCCTATCATTGCATTGGAAATATGGTGAGATAAGATGCAAATGACCCTCTTGTCTCTCTTATTCATTCTCTGAAGATTTCGAGCTGATCAAGAGTTGGATTCTCTCTCGATCTAGGTCGGACGTCTCTTCCACTCACAAGGCCCCAAAAAACCTTGATCATGAGAAAGCTAGACATTCTAAAATTCCATGGATGGCAATTGTTTTTATCTAAGTTTGTAATATGGGTGCTATATTCTAACATGATGTATTCTAATGTATTTTTTTTTCATGCCCCCACACGCAAGAAGAGTGAGGAGTATCAAGATCTATACCTTTGTTCTTCAAAAGCACCAAATAGATAGGGTGGATGTTTTGCTTCTTCACTAGTACCCTTGCCTTGAGTTTATTGTATGACCATAAACTCGAATGAGCAACTCATCTTCTTTCAAGTCCATCCATGGCTCCTTGTCATCCTTCTCCACTGCCATTGTGTGTCTAAATGCTCTAATACCATTATTAGGAGAACGTACAATTTCCTATGTAGCTTGAAGCATTAATGGCCTCATAGGTATTTTCACAGATACCTCTATGCACTCAAAACTATGATACTCTAAGTTCCTATCGAATGAACACAAGAGCATTTGTAGCATAAAAGTAGACTATGAGAATGTCCTAATGCAAGTTATCTCACTCAAAATACATGCTTCTACTCTGAGAACCAATGCTTGTGAGATAGAATACTTACTACCTATTCTAGACATGCACATAGAATGATGATTTTTCTAGGCATGCATGGGTATATCCATTGAAAGCAAAGTCTAAAGTGTTTATATGCTTCCAGGAGTTTTTGGTTATGATACTCGTTCAGGCTCTCATAGAGCCTCTTTTGGATCACATTGCTATGTTATGGCTGCATCTAGTCTTTGTGATGAGAATGAGCTGCTATGCAATCAAAATATGATGCTATTATGAAAAATAGTACCTAGAGTTTATGTGACTTGCCTCCTAGCAAAAAGGCCATTGGCACTAAGTGGGTATACAAGCTGAAGTGTAAGCATGATGGAACACTTGAGAGGTATAAGGCTAGGCTTGTTGCAATGGGTTATGCTCAAGAAAGAGGTATTGATTTTGATGAGACCTTTGCTCCTACATGTGGAATGACTAACGTTTGTAGCATATGTGCACTTGCCGCTCATCATGGTTGGAATTTACATCATTTGGACATTAAATTAGCATTTTTGAATGGTGATTTGCATGAAGAAGTGTATGTTTTTCAAAAAGGTAATGAAAACAAAGTGTGCAGGTTGAGGAAGGCATTATATGGTTTAAAGCAAGCGCCACATGGTTGGTATGAAAAGATACATGCCTACCTCATTGCACATGGTTTTGAGAAGAGTCAAACTGAGAGCATCTTATATGTTAACCGTGCAAATGATGTGCTTCTGATCGTTGTTCTCTATCTTGATGACATGCTGCTCATTGGTCCTCATGAGAAGCATACTGCTGATTTTAAGGCCGATTTGCATGCCTCATTAATTGAGATGTCAGATTTGGAGCATTTGAATCATTATTTGGGCATTCACTTTATGCAAATTGATGGCCGAATAGCTTTGTGTCAAACAAAATATATTGACACATTATTGCAATGTGCTCGTAAGTCGTTCATGCTCGTAAGTTGTTCATGCTGCGACTATCAAACCTCATGGTCATTCATGTTTTATCAAGAATGTTGTCGTGATACATCGATCAAACATGATAAGCAACAATAATGGACATTGCAAAAAAAATTAATTCATAATTCAAATATTAGACAACCTTTTCAAGCTTCTGAAGTATAGATGATGGACATTGCAATCTTAAACAATAGTGTCGATTAACAAGTTTGATGGAAATCGGAAAATATTCTCCTTCACAAGATCTTTTTCTTTTTAGATGGAGACAATGTCTGACGTTGTCCCTATTAGTTCAAAGAACAATACTGTCTGAAAAGATGACAATAGAAATAGTGGCCTTGGAAAAAGGATGGTGTTCACATGGTAACATCTCTGAAGACCGAATACCTTTTAAGCATTCACTTCATTTATTACCTCAATTTCATTCATTTCAGCACTACATTTATTCATTTCATTCACTTCATTTATTACCTCAATTTCTTCTTCAGCACTACAGAACTCATATGGCAATCCCTTCAAATACAACGTTGTCGTAAAAGCGCTCACTTGGGTGGATCAACACCACAGAACTAGTATGGCAATCCCTTCAAAGACAACATCGTGGTGAAAGTGCTCGCTTGGGTGGAACAACTCCAATTGCGGGTGTTTCAAAGAACAACACACACAAAGTGAAACTAGTGTCATGTCTACAATACAAAATTAAATTGGACCCGCTTGTCAATCCGATTGCCGAATTTGTCTTGCCAATCGCCAGGTTCTCCCGATTAAAATCTCGAGGCCGTCTTCAATTCCCAATTAGTTCCTCCTCTAATGTCCTCCTCAATTGCCTAGTTCATTGATTAAGTGCTCGTCATTTATAGCTTCTGCTGAATGTAAAACTCTCAATTCAATCTCCGTCGTCGAAAAAATCCATAATTGCGTTCTTCATTTGCTTTTTTCTTTTCGTATCTTGGTGTGTTTTACGCTTTTGCTTTTGACTTTTGATACGTTTTGTTTTCTTTTGTTCTGATTGTTTTATATTGTTTTATTATTCAATGTTTTAATTCTTTTCCTTTCATAAAGTTGGTTTCACATTAACTCATATTCATTTCACATGGATATACAAGGGCCACATGCACATTAACTATGTGTACACACATGTATACTAATCAAATACGAGAAAAGATTTAGAAGTCCAATATTTGGTTCTCATCTATAAGAAAAAGAAACGCCTCTTGCTCATGACCTTCAATGTTTAGATACTTGTTTCAATATGGTTATGAACACATATGGTTGGACACTTAATGAGCTCTTTGGAATATGAAGGTATACTTGAACTGTGTCCTTAATTGGATTTAACTCATACATCTAGAGTTGTAAATCTCTGTGACATTTTCCCCTACTAAACGTCCACATGGTCTTTGATGGTCCAATCCTAAATTCAACTTCTTAGAGAAAGTAACATTTTTCATAGGATCATTGAATCTTGAAATCAATTGTCAAGTGCATGGGAAGATAAGGAATGTGCCTATGCAAAACCATCTGATGTAGGTCTATCAATTGGATGCTTTAAAATGCATGCTTAAAATGTGATGCAAAAGATGAGGTATTTGGGATTTGTTGACAAACTATGTGCATAATCTTACATACATTTCATGTGCATATACATAAGTCCTTTACATCACTCATAGTGCATAGATAAAGCTCAAAACATGCCTTGATGCAAGGTCCTATAGTGACACCCTATCATGCATACTTTATGTACATCTTTTTCAACATTCATGATGGATATAAAGATAAATGGTTATCGATGATGAGGAAGGAAAATGGAGTTTAAAATTATTTTAATGCTATTTACAAGTGCAAATAGATGTGCATTTATGGGAATCAAAGCAATGTGCATGTAAATCCTTTTATGCATACTATAAGTGCAAAAAGTACTCAACATGGTGCAAAATTTGAAAAGATTCTGATGATCAAGATTATCATCTCTCTCATCACTCAATGACTTTCAGTCAGATTTCATTCTACATCATGAATACAACCCCTATATCAAGTATACACGCTAAAACACCCTATGAAGCTTGGTACACTGTAAAATTAGATGCATCACACTTGAGAGTGTTTGGATGTACTTGCTATTTGTTAATTATTCCAAGTGATTTGAGGAACAAACTCGATGATAGATCAGAAAGATGTGTGTTCGTAAGATATGCAAGTGAGAAAAAGTTTATAAATGCTAAAAGCCCACAAGTAAGGAGCTAAAGGTATCAAGACATGTCATATTTAATGAGATTTTATCATGGTATTCTTCAAATCTATCTATACAAGCAAATGAAGATGATGAAGGGAAGACTTCAAGAGAAAGTGAAGGACGAGAAAGCATGGTGCTTAGTGGACTAAAGGACTTGGGTAAACACTCATCATTGAGGGGAGGTAGTTTTATATCATGTCAACTTAATGATGCAATGGAGAAAAGCAAGGGAAAAATCATAGAGATAGAGGAAGATGAAGACTCATGGATTAAGCTCAAAATAGACCGTCATGTAAAGAAGAGGGTTAGCTTAAAGGTAAACAACAAGCATCCAAACCAATGGAATTGTGAAACTGGATATACAAGGCAAATAAGCATTCAAATTGTAGCATTTCCAAGTATAAAGCTAGGATTGTAGCTAAAGTCTTTCCTCAAACATGTAGAGTGGATTATGAAGAGACCTTTAGTCCTGTGACCAAGATGACTACCATTGAAACCATCATTGCAATTGCACTTGGCAAGCACTTGAGGATGTATCAACTTGATGTGAAGAATGCTTGTCAAAATGGAAAGCTAGATTAGGTGCTCTAGGAAAATATATCTCTATCATTTAGGGAATCTCCTCAAAGTTATATAACCATACTTTGTACTTCAAATATGTGTGATCACTTAGAGGATTTAATTTAGCTAGTAGACCCCTTGCTAAGCAAGCCTCTACTTGCTTGAGCATTTTCTTCATATGTTGAATAACCGTGTCAAACACCCAGATTTATTTGCCTACAAGCAATGTTCCTTCATAATTTTGTATCCATTTATTGTACCCTTTGGTTTGTTATAAACCTATTACTTTCTTCTAAAGGTGGATTGATGCTCAAGTATGAACTTTGTATATTCTAATAGAAACAAACTCTGTAATGAACAGTGGTCTCTATGTGCAGGCCTAGTGTATGCACTAAGTAGTATGTCTTGGAGGCATTATTTTTCAGAATAAGAATAAGTATTTTGAGTGAGATAACTTGGATTAGGAAGGTATCTACTATAAGTTGTGCGTGCCAAAATTCTTGGGTTCATTTCATAGGAACTTGGAGTATCATAGGTTTGAATGAGCAAATTCCTCAAAGGATGTTCTCGAGATGCTCGTCTTCTTGCATATCAGTAGCTTGCCTTACATGGAACCACACTCTACCTTTAACCCAAAAAATCTTGTTATGCATTTTATTGAACACCATCCTTTTTCCAATGCCACCATTTCTATTGTCATATTCTCAACAGGATTGTTCTTTGAAGAAATAAGGAAAATGTCAAACATTCTCTCCATCTAAAAAGAAAAAGAACATTTTTCGATTTCCATCAAAACTATAAATAGACACTATTGTTTAAGATTGCACTATCCATCATCTATACTTCACAAGGTTGCAAAAGGTTGTGTTATATTTAAACTTGGAAGATAGTTACATCATTTGGAATTCGAAAACTTATGCCTATATTATGAATTAGAACTATTTTGCAATCGTGATTATTGTTCCATGCAACCTTAAAAGGTCATAAGATAGTGCTTATCATGTTTGATCAATGTATCATGACAATATTATTGATAAAACATGAATGCTCTATGAGGTTTTCGGTTTTGTGCAAATTGGATTGGACAAGTCGTGGCATGAACAATGTTTTGCAGCCTCTATGCTTGCCAAATGGCTTCCTTTGTGCACAGATCTGTAATTCTCATTTGCACTTTCAACTAAATAGTCCAATTTGTGCTTCTTATTTTCTTGCTGACTGTTATGTATGGAAACTGGATCATTAAGTAAACATGTTGTCTCTTAATATTTAGTATGTATCTGGCATTTGTAGTGAGATCTACAAGGATGATTTTCTTTGTCCTTAGACCACTTACTTTATTGGCTTTCAAATGTGGATTTCAGCATATGTATGAGATTTTTGTTGAACGGATAAGCTTTGCTGTTGTTTTTTGTAAATGAACTTAGACACCTTCAAAAAATTTGATATGTAATTTGGAACAATCCAGTATGTGTATATAGAGATTTTGAAGCCCTTAAACACTTCAATTTTGCCAAGGAATTGCTGTCAAGAAATTGTCCATCCTAACTTTAGCACCTTGCACATGGCATTCCACACCTTACTTATATTTGGGCACAAGGAAAAAAGACACATCATGTCTTCTTTTGCCATAATGCATTTCTTGCACCACAGAGGGGCCTTGCACAGCTTGTAAGTTTCGGCACACGAAAGAAGGACTGCTTTCTTCCTCTGTAATGGTAGGTTCAAAACGCCTTGAAACTTCAACTCCGATCTAAGCCAAGACCAGGGTAAAAAATAAGACCACCCCTCTCTCTCAAAAGTATATAAATATGGGCGAATTTCCCTAAGTATCTCATATTATAAGTATAAATATTCTGGCGAATCTTGATAGTAATTTCCATTTGAAAAATAAAAAAGTTGGCGAATTTCAGTGATAACTCATATTTGAAATATAAAATTTTATGCGAATTTTTTTAATAACCTTCCTTAAAAGTATAGAAATGTTTGAGTATTTGATACCATTCGCTAATAAAACAAACAAACCTTCCACAACTGATCACCATAGCTTTGCTTGCTACATCTTTGATAGATTCATCTCTAGATCAAGCTTTACTTCTTCATCAAAGAAGAGCAGTGTAGTGTACTCATGTTCTAGAACCCTTGTCCACAATGTGGTCCTGAAGTTATGTACTCTTTTGGAACTTGCACTACTTCAAGATCTTGGTATTGAATATAGCTCAGCAGACAAACATTATTGGAACAAGGTGATTGTTTACTAGTTCAGTCTCAATCAACAGTGATATTCCTGATTCCATCTAAATAGGTTGGAATGAATCATTTACAATATCTTTTCCATTGTCAGAACATGAACCTGTATTGGTGCAAAAACCATCAGGTTTTTTCCAGTTGTAGTGAGTGATAAAATCTCTAGATCACACTTGAATTCCTCATCAAAGAAGAATACAGTGTACTCAAGTTCTAAACCCTTGTCCACAATGTATTCCTAAAGTTATGTACTCTTTTGGAACTTGCACTACATCAAGATCCTTGTACTGAAAACAGTTCGGCTGACTCGATTCGTTCATGCCATCTTCTCAATATGAAGACACCACATGTGTAGTTATCATTAGAAAATCAAGGTGTCTATTATAATTTGATAATTTATAGAAGTATCTCCTTAGCAATAGTTGCATGATCCATCTTTCGAGGCCCACAAAATGAGTTTATTAATTTCAAAGGCTAGTCAACACCTTTGCCAACACCTTTGCCAAGTAGTAACATGTTAAATTTTTAGTTCATTGAAAAGAGTTCACTACAGAGTTACCCAAAACCTTTCCCTGTAGTGTTGCCTGCATGTTATAATTTTAGTTCACTGAAAAGAGTTGATTGCAGAAATAGGCAAAACCTTTCCCAACAGTGTTACCTGCCAGGCAAAATAATACTTCAAGAGATCCATACTCTCAAGTTCTCAAGAATTTGTCTCACATAAAAACCTCCTAGTAGGTATATATGCACATCTCCTAGGAGTATTTGGGGTATTTTAGTCCTTTCTCCATAAGAATGGTATAGGAAATTTCTACAAATTTAGTAGATATAAAAGGATCTGGAAAACTAAAAACCAGCCAATGTAATGTGAGCGAAAACATGCATGTTTCATAATTAAAAGGAAGCTATTTTCTTCAAATCCATTAGATAGCAAAAAATTATGAAAACTAGACCCCTGAAAATGAAGGGTGGTCAAAGATATTTATAGTAAAAGGCTATATTAACCCTCCAATAAAAGAAAATGACTGCCCTTCAAATATGAGAAATTTCTCAAGTAATTTGCAATAATCATGTATGTATTATCATTTTAGGCACAATACTATTACAAAGGCTCACTAAGCTAACTCTAATCATAGAAAAATGGACTGCAAATGTCAAATCTAAGATGAGCATGAAGTCAGCATCTTGTAGAGAACTGATGTCTAGTCATCAACCAATCAAGGGTAATAGTCAGATGTAAAATAAAAAACATCCATATGTACATGCACATGTACATTATTTGTTGGCTTTATGCTCAAAAAATTGGACTTATGTATTAAATACATGAAAATTCACACAAAGATTAGACACTTGGGAAAAGCTTCATAATGTAAAATCTTGCTGGCCTTATTTCCTTTCCTCCTTGTTTTACGTATAAGAAACCATGTTCTTGTAGGTGAACATCCACTTGGGCAATAAATACCTCATAGAATCAGCAAATCTGTCTTAAAAAAAATCACTCATTTTAATTTGTACATAAAGAGGTATCTATACAGGGTTCACTATATACTTTTCAAAAGCTTTCCCAACTTTTAATCACACTCATAAGATCCTACATCTATGAAGAAAAACCAAATCATGATCTGATAGCCATTCAATGTTGTTGCTTCCACTCAAACATCATGGCATTACTTATGCTAACACACTTCTCAGATTGGTCCCAGCTCATGATATTCTCGATGTGCAAACTGATGCTTCCAGCGCAAATGCTTTTCAGTTGTTCATCTCGAGAAACCCTCCTAGTAGCTGTTCTCAATATCACAGAATCTTCAGCAACACATGGATGTATCCCCACCTACAATTATGGAACAATTTACGAATAGTTTGAGACCGAAGAAAAATTGATAAGAAGCACTCAAACACTCTATTAGAGCAATGATATATAGAAATCTTATAGTAGCATCTAGTTGAGCTCTTGTTGCATTGCACTTCAAAGCGACTACTATGCCCTGCCAAAAATTGCTCTTCAATACCTGCAAAATTATATCATGGAGAAATATATATGTATAGCAACCAATAAATTATCCACCTTCTGCCTGTCATTGTAGATGGCATGGTAGCACATGCACAGACCTCCTATGAGGCATTAAGGTGATAGCATACATACATACATAACTAGAAACATACGTATGTATGTACATACATATGTGCGTACATATACACAATGCGCATACGCATGCACACATACATATACATAGACACACATACATATACATAGACACACATACAAACAAACACATAGACACATTCAAATAGATTCACATACTGATTCATGCACATTCCACATACAGATGCATGCATCAACATTGTAGCACATTCCAATTTCCACCACAATTGGACATGCACAAAATTATTAATAGTAATCAACACCTCCAACTCATTCAATATATCTACACACATATACACAAGGCACACGCATTCCAACAACCTTCAACACAACAACCACATATGCATATGTACATGCACATATACACACGTAGAAACACATACACACATACATACATAAGCACACTTATCATACATGTGCAGATACATGCATACATATACAAACATGCACATTCCAAACATCTTGCACACAATAGTCGCACACATGCTCATGCATACACATAAACATGTGAAGTGCACATGCATGCATATGCATACAAAAATGCATATATAGCTGCACACATATACACAATGTACATACATTCATGCAGCCATGAACACAACAACCACACATGTACATACACACACACATACATGCTCACACATACACACACATGTATAAATATGCACACTCATACACATGCACATAGACAGACTTGCACATTCTAATAGTCTTGCAAACAAAAGTGAAACGTGCTCATGCACACATATACACATGCATAGTGCATGTACATGCATGCTTACATGTGCATACATAGATACATACATACATACCTACATATGTATAAACAATGTACACACATCCAGGAACCATGAACACAATAGCCACACATGCACATGCACACACACTTATACAAAAAAATATTTATAGTTCATCATAACTACAAGGGATGAGATAAGATTTCAGTCCTAACAACCAGCACCCTCAAAGGCCTGGTGACCTTGGCCATTAGAGCCAAACCAACTCACAATAACACACCACCACAAGAGTGTCAAGCATAAGAGCAATGTTCTTAATTCTAGCCAATCACCACGTCTAATTTTTTGCATCACTTCCATAATAAATGCTGGATGCTCTACGCACAAAGAAATGTAGAAAGAGTAAGACAAAAAATCTATTGTTGCAAAACCTTTCAATTTTTTGTTGGTTTCAAATCTGTTTCGTCACAACACAATCAAGAATCTTGAAATTTCCAAGAAATTGAGAAATTAGAGTTTTGAACGTTTTGTCATCCCAAAACATAGGAAAATAAATTATATTTCTTGATAAAGAAATCTACATGTCCCTATCTCCTTTTGTTTTTGTCAGAGCCAAAACAAGGAGGTCAATTTTTAAATAAAAGCCAATTGATCTTTTGCATTCCAACTATCCTCATGAGCACAGAAAAGAACATTGCCCTAATGGCCAACCACCTCTTCTGGTCACTTTCAATCATGCATTTGCTGCCTAAAAACATCATGTTCAGTTTCCATAGCCTCATCTTTCAGTCTTTATACCATCTGTGAACAATAACAACATGCCATCTTACAGAAAACACATGCACACTTAGAAATCCAACTATATTCAGTGATTTGTAATGTATTAGAAATAGTATTTTTGTGCCACTCTTTCTAATGATAGAGAAAACTATTTTGTTGAATAAATAATGAGAAAGACAAGGATAGAATAAACTACACACTATAATCTCTTAATGGCTGAATATAAACAGTGAGAGAGAGTGATGATACAATTACTTCTTGGCGAAACATATGATCAATATGCCTGAGATGGTGGGAGAAGGATCTACACATCCAACAATGCACAAGTATCCATTTACATAATCATGAGAGAGGCTGTTGGTTGACCTAAAGAGGTGGAGTAGGTGAGTATAGGCCTCAAAAATGTACATCATCTTTGAGTTGTGGTCCCATACCTGTGATTACCAAGTGGAGTAAAAATCCTTAAACATTGAAAAATCATTATTTGAAGCATAAAAAATATTACTAAAATATATAATTCTCACAATTGGTGCAACATTTACCATGCTTCATAAATCTTTCACCATCAAGTTTTATCGAGAGATTAGATCCACAAGCTTTGTTACCATGACGAGAAAAAAAAACAATTTACAAGTGCATGTGCTTATACATTTTTTCTTGATCTCTCTTCAAACATGAAGATCCCATTCTCCTATACAGAAATAGAGACTATAGATTCTACTTCGATTCTCAAAATGACATACCATACAACATGCATTCACATACACACGCAGGTACGAATATTTTTGGAGAAGGTATCAACTGACCTCTTACAAAAGGAATAAATGCTTACTATATTCCTTTATCTCTCGACTATAGGTCACATACTAGAGTCTTTTATTTTCCCTCCTTTAATAATGTGCAAGAACTTACCCTTATTCAAAATGAAATTATGGTAGTATATCATCACTCTAATGAGTCTATATGCATATCATGACATACATATACATGTACATACATATGTATGTACATACGTATGTACGCATTTGTGTACATACATGTGTTAATATGGAAGACCATGCTTTTCCTTTTAGATTAAGTATACGTGTCTTATGCAAGTATGCATGAGTGCATGCATGTATGTATGTCTGTGTGTAGAGACGCATGCATGTATGTATGTAGTAGATATATATGTATTCATATGTATGTATGTATGTATGTATGTATGTATGTATGTATGTATGTATGTATGTATGTATGTATGTATGTATGCATGCATGCATGCATGTATGTAGGTATGTATGCATCTATGTGTGTGTGTGTGTGGCACACATGTTATGTATGAAATGTGGTGTATCCTGGCAGCCAAGCTTAACATGCATGAGAGCATGAACCAAAAGGATGGATGGTCTAATGCATCAATCCCTTAGTCCTTCAAGTTCACCTCAACCATCAATGTGCATCAGCTCATATTCTCATAACCCCTTAGGTGTGCAGAAATTGAAATCTTGATTTCATTGTACTCTGGAAAGGTCAATGCTTTTTGGCTATGGGGAACAGTTCATTGCACTCCTTCAAACTGTTTCCCTCTACCATCGTTGACATATCCCACTATTTTATATTTATGCACTCCAACAAAGCCTCATTGAATCCTTTACATACACCAAGGCTTTTGGCATGTATTGGTCCAGTGACAACACTCACCCAAGTAACTTGGGAGTCAATAAGATTTTCGGGGATTTCATATTGGGTTTCATTTTTGAGGAAGTTTCTCAAGATGACAACTAAAAACATTTCTTTTTTTTTTGGGGGGTGTTATGTCCCTACTTCCTTAGGACATCCAGATAGGCACTAGGTTCCAGAAGAGATAGCCAAGCAAGAAACTCAGAGGCTCCATCTTCAACAGCAATTGCATGGTTTGTTTCTGCATCTAGACCTTCTACAACCGTCCAAGATTTTCTTATGGAGTTTCAGGATACTAATCTCATTATCTTCAAGAATGGAAGAGTAATGAGAACACCTTGGAGCTCCACATATGTTGCTCCTGTGTGCCCTTTGCCTTCTCACCCTGAGCAGGTTGACCGTTGCCTACAAGGATATCGTCCTTAATCCCCATCATGGGACAATGCTCCATCTCTTTCTCCTGCCATCACCTCGCAAAAGGCTTTCTGGACCAAGAGGCAATCACGAGCACATCTTACGAGTTCCATGGATCAAAAAGCCCCTCCTCTCACAAAAAGCCAATGTTCAGCCTGGTGCTTTTTGGATGTTTTCTTTTTACATAAGCTAGTGCATGGAAGCGCACCTGAATCTACAACCTATGGTGTATACTTACCTGAAGTGCACATTCTACTTTTGCGGCCTTTCCACAACAGGATTCAGCTTGAGTTTCCTATCTACCAAGGGATACAACATCTATGTCCCCTGCATTCAAGGCTTGCTTCACACTATTCTGGTTCAGATAGGTCTCCATATTTGAAAAGTAATATTTGTTCTATTAATTAACTTCAATTTCCATGGATCTGAATGAGAAGTGATTACATTGACATCATCAAGGAAATACATAATGGCATTGAATATGGAGGTGCATATTGAGTAAGCCCTAGAGCAAGTGGATGACCCATTCTTACCTGCAAAAATTGACCTATTACTAATGTTCAAAAACATAGATAGAAAATGTGAATGCTCAAAAAAAAAAAAGTTTCCTCTACCACACTTTTGGATCGCCTCTTGGCATTCTGGATACATATCACTAGTAATTAGGTACACAATCTCATTAATTAGACCCATTTGCAAGGCATAATTAGCATGTGCCCCATATTGAATCTCAGGTTTTATGAGGCCATTTCCAATGGCAAAGCCCTATTTTGCACATGAATATACGACCAGTAAAAAGAAAGAGATCATTCAGAGCTTGATAATTATGAGTTGCTATCAACATATCGGAGTACTCAGACATCATGAGAAGAATTTATCAAAAGTGAATCAAGTTAAGAAAATTGAAAAGGAGAATACCTTCAGATTGATGGGGAGGCCCTCTTGTCACTTGTTGGCTTGATGAATGCAGCTTGTCACTGCAGGAACATAGTGCCTTGCATATGATTCCCTTGTCACAAAGAACTCATTTTCTTCATATTCTAGATGCAATTGAAAGAAGTCCTGCCAAGACAATCCGATGCTAGGGATTCAGCAATCCATGTATGAAACGATCACATATGAAGCCTACCTCACCAGGACATTCTTGAATGTGTTAACTGAGTTCTTAATCATTCAAGAAGCATAAAACGAGAATTCATAGCATTGATATACTCCCTATGTGAAGTGATAAAGAAATAAATGCTTGTCTTTATCAGATACGCGTTCACTATTTCCGAAGGTCTCATAGTAGAATTTTTTGTTATTGCTGGCAGCTTTATTTAGAAGATGACAGATCCATACTTGCAAAAATTAAAACATATCCTCGCTCACACCTTGTTCATCATGAGGCATATGGCAACTTTATTTAGAAGATGACAGATCCATACCTGCAAGAATTAAAACATATCCTCGCTCACACCTTGTTCATCATGAGGAATATTGCAATCATCAGAAGAATAACTAAAGCTAGTGCCCACTGGTTGGTCCACAAAGATGATATCAGATACCTATAATGTTGAGAAGTAGAAGAATCAATCCTTGCTATAAACCTCACTATGTTTGGACGAAAGAAAGTACCTACAATCATTAGTACAAAGCCTTCGATAAGGAGGAGGGATATTACTGTATTCTTGAATTTGCTCACCTTATCCCATCCGTAATCATTCAAAATGAGAGTCAATTTGCCAGTTATCTTATATGGCTCCTTCTCATAGAACAATGCCGATTCAGTGCTACATCCCGGCCCTCCGGAGATCCAAATAACCACCAGATACTTAGTTTTGTTTCCACGAGGCTCAGAGAATAGATTAAACATCCTAGAAATGAGCACACCGAAATTCCAGCGATACAAAATTTTTACCCTCATTAATCGAGCTCTCAGCTCAAGCGCGATCAAATCTCTCTCTCTCTCTCTCTCTCTCTCTCTCTCTCTCTCTCTCTCTCTTAATAGTTATGATCGATAGTATGTGGCAATGCAATCCTAGTTTTCTACGTAAGAAAAAAAAATCAAAGAACCATTGATTCAGTGCAGCGTGCTAACTATATAACTATAAGCGGACAATTCAAGAGGCAAACATAGAGAATGCAACGTGCAAATCGTATAACTTTAAGCTGACAAGTCAATAAGTAAACATAGAGAAGAGGCGACCTGAATCAGAGCTCGGGTTCCACATTTGATTGCACCTTGGCTTGCCTGAGAAGGTATGTTTCCATCATCGTCTGACGTCGGGCGAAAGTAGGTATCTAATACAAGCATAGATGTTGATAGAAGGCGAACGTTCGCTCGAAGCCTTGAGGCCGAGTGTCTGATTTAGGGCGAACATTTCACAAAGACAACGAACATTTCACATGTCTTTCTTCATAAAAAATAGTAAATTGGGCTATTCTTTTGGCTTTAAAATCATAAAAAAATAGACTATTATTATTTTTTTCCCTCTAAATTCGCCATTGGGCTAACATTCGCCCTTATTTTTCCCTGGCCAAGACCACTCAGTGCAGCATTCTATGCTCAATTTCGGGTGGAAGTCCAATCTTTGTTGAGATTGGGATTGGTTCAATGACGTTGCCGTTGTTCCACCGCAATCCTTTCAGATGGGGATCACTTTACGTACTATACAAACTGAACTTCTTACCTCCATCAATCATCGTATTCCAATCGCAAACCAGTGTTAATTTCCTCCTGTTTAAATGCTTCATCCCTGCAGCCTTGTGATAATCCATAGTTATCAAGCACTCGGGCAGACAGCACTAATGGCGTCAACAAAATCAGCATATACTTTCTTGAGAACGAACACCCTCTACAGCTACTACGCGTGATTATAGTGTGCTCATTCTTTGGACGTTCCCAGTATCTTACTGGAGGTAAGCACGGCAATCAAAGTGGATCTTGGACCAATGATTGCTGTAAACGGACTACTATCTTGGCTACTATCTTTTTCCCCTGATGTTGCAAGTTTGATGAAGCTGGTTGTTGAAAGGTTTTTAGGACTCTTGATAACAACAAAGAAATTAGAATTTTATTTTCCTTTTATACTTTCTATGTTTTTTGATCTCCTTAAATACTTGATGATAATGATCTTTTTTGTACCTGTAGGAAAAAAAAACCAAAACAAGGTTAGAGATAAATGTTTGACTATGTGTGCATACGTGTATGTGTGAATCTACTTAAATATGGTGTGTGATTATGTGCCTATGATTATGTATATCTGTATGCTTGTGATTATGTCGACATGGGTATGTTTTTATGTGCCCATGTGTCATTGTGCATGTTATGTGTACAAGTGTGGTAAGCATCTATGTTTATATGTAGGCATGTGTATTTTTGTGTATATAGTTTGTGTGTATGAATGGGTATGTGTGTACATTAGTGAGTATGTGTGTTATGTGTATGTGTTTATAAGTGGGAATGTGTTGTTTGTCTGTATATGTATGTGTACATATGTGTGTAAATTATTGAGCATGTGTGTTATGTGTATGTGACTATATGTAAGCACCTCAGGTTTGGCCTCCCTAGGATAGTTTCGGAGAACTGTGAATCCGTACGACCATTGTCTGAAGTTCCACTAAATTCCCCATCTTTTATTGAGCTTATGTATGAGATTTTTACCTGGATGGATGAGCTTTGCTGCTGCTTTTGTAAGTAAACTTAGAAACCTTCAAAAGATTTGGTATCTTCTTTGGGACAATCCAATAATATATATCACATAGACTTTGAAACCCTTAAACACTTCAGTGTTGCCAAGGAATTGCTGTCACGAATTTTTCCAGCCAAACTTGAGAACCTTGCACATGGCATTCCACACCTTACTTCTATTGGGCCATAATGCATTTCTTGCACCACAGAGGGGCCTTGCACAGCTTGTGAGTTTCCGCATTGCTCCAAATGTTAGAGTGAAGAATTTTCCAAAGGACTCCTTTCTTCCTCTGTTGTAGTAGGTTCAAAAAGCCTTGAAACTGCAACTTCATCTAAGCCAACACCACTCAGTACACCATTCCTTGCTCAATTTCGGGTGGAAGTCCAATCTTTGTTGAGTTTGGGATTCCTTCAATGACGTCGTCGTTGTTCCACTGCAATCCTTTCGGATGGGGATCACCTTACCTACTGTACTAACTGAACTTCTTCCCTCCAGTCAATCATCGTATTCCAATCGGAAACCAGGGTTAATTTTCTCCTCTTTAAATACTTCATCCCTGCAGCCTTGTGGCATTCCATAATTATCAAGCACTTGGGCAGACACAACTAATAGCGTCAATAAAATCAGCATATACTTTCTTGTGTAGTCTGCTCATTCTTTGGACGTTCTTAGTATGTTCCTGGAGGTCAGCGCGGCGGCCAAACTGGATCTTGGGCCAATGATTGCTGTAAACGAGAGTCGGGACCCTTATCTTGGCATTCGTAAACATCGAGGGAGCTCAAGTTCAATGTCGTGGATGAGTTGTTTTTTGCCCCTTGATTTGGAATGGGTCCACCGTTATGTTTTCTAATCTTAGGACTGCAAAATGCCCAACAAGCAACACTACAAATCCATTCGGGACAACATCAATCACGGGATTCTCAGCTCACGAATCGCACTGTCTTGCGTCGGAATCGATTAAGAGGGAGAAAGAAAACATAGGAAGCCGTGTAGTTAGACATTGAGACAGGTACACGTCTGCACTTACAGTCACATCCACAAAGTAAAAAAAATAATAATAATAAAATAAAACATAGTTCATAGACGTGCGTGCACGTATGTGTCCATGTCCATATTTTTTTGTAGAAATCAAGAATAGCAGTTGAGTTGAGAGAAGGAGATGTACATGAAAAGACTTTACTCAATGGAAAAATGGCGGAGAGCTCTTGCTGCTTGATTCTAATGCCCTATAGGACAGTGACCATGGCACCACTCTGGATGCCCTATAGGACAGTGACCATGGCACCACTCTGGAGGATTCCAGTTTTTCATAGTAGGGACCAATCGTTCTCTATCTCAATAGCTTTAAAGTCAAGGTGTCATGCTGTCGAGTGTCCTACATGGCGTATCCTTGCTTTTTGTCTGTCTCTTGAAATTGCATGTCACATTGTTCTTATAATTTTAAACTCGCAAGGTGAAGACAAATGTAAATCACACCCACAACATAGGTTTGTTAGTGCTACCGAGTGCCTTATAGTTGGGTGCTGTGATGAAGTTAGTAAAAGAAGGGTCAGGGAACATTATAGTGAGAATGGAATTTCAAATGTGATAATGTTCCCTGTAGTTACGAATAAGTTTTTTCATGTGGTACGGAAGAAGACATTGGTTAATTGTTATCAAAATCCCCAAAATGTTATAATGAGGTTAATCCGATTGTTCTCTAATGATGATGATTGGATCTTGGACTTATTCTCCAGCACAGGTACTTCTAATTGTAGTGTTGCTCATTGACACTCTTTTGGGATCACCTCTAATTAATTTGTTTGTTTTCAGGGATGAATCTCGCCTTTAAATGTTTAGGCACATCATTGTTGTAGAGAAGAATGAAGCCCAAGCGAGCTTCATTAGGATGCAGATTAATGACTTGAATGTATACCCAAATGAGGAGCAGGAGGTTGGGAAGAAACATATAGCTCACACAGAGAGATTCCCATCTACGTCAAAGGAGCTTGTGCCACCATTGGCAGATGAGCCAAGAGACATGGCTGTCCTTGTGGAGTTATTTCTAGAGCAAGAAAATCCTTCACAAACTTCTCAAATCCTTGAAGATGATGTTTTGCATGAGGCTGAGCAATTATATGATCAGGTTCTATTGTAAAATGTTTGTTGAACTTTGTAAACATATACTTTTTTAATGATTAGATTATTGGAATATAATGATGAAGGTTTTTGTTATTTGTGCTTACCGCATTTCACATTCTATGCATTTGTGCTGGATTGATGTGTGGTTTGCTTTACATTTAGGGATTATTAAAGTCCTATTGTTGAAGTGGTAAATGAAAGAGCTTGGTGAGCTTGAATACAAGTATGCAGAAAAACTCCTCCAATGTTTGTACTAGTGTCAAATGATGTGATACTACATATACTAAGCCTTCAAAAGTGTATTTTATTTTTCCATGTTGAGTAACTAAAATTCTTAATAAGAAAGAGAACATAAATCTCTCATCAAGAGTGCCAAGCATTATATCAAGAGAATATATTTCTTTGTTTTTGGCATTATCGCCATTACTTTCTAAAATTAGAAAGTCTGATAGGAGGTACTGGATCATTCGATGACCTTTTTTGGAATTGAATATAATTTAGTTAGCTTCTTCATGAATCCAATGCTTCAATGCTGGTTTTTCACTGCACTAATTGAAGAAAAAATGTTTTCCATTGTGGAATATGAAAATGACCCTTTTTTCAACATTTTGTGCATTTCTTCTCAAATAAAAAGAGAACATATCTTTGTTCTCGTTTGTTATGATTTAATGTCCTAATGTGAATGTGAAATTTATCCTTCAAATGGAGTTCATGACTTCTCTATTCACCTGCCCAAAAACTATCCACAGACAACAAGAGCAACTTAAGAGTACATGCACAATCCTTCATACAAATGCACATATATTAATTGCTCATAGAAAATGAAAGTGACTTTAAGGTTTGATTTCAATTTCTCTTTTCAAAGATTTACGCTTATGGAAACTGTATTTTTGAAGTGGGAGAATTGCAATTTTCTCTCTGTTACACCGAAAGCAAGAGTGCAATAATCAAGCTTTTGGTCCAATTAGAGGCTAGTAGCAAGAATAACAGCCGCCTATATTATGAATTAAATTATTTTGTAACGTCCATTATTTTCATCGAAAGGTCCTAAGACAGTGCTTATCATGTTTGATCGATGTATCACGACAATATCATTGATAAAACATGAATGCTCTATGAGGTCTTTTTGTTTTCTGCAAATCGGAATGGACAAGTCGCAACTTGCAGATGATAATGAAATTCCAACAACTTACGAGTATGAACAATGTTTTGGAGTTTCTATGCTTACTAAATGGCCTCCATTTGTGCACAGATCTGTAATTGTCGTTTGCACTTTGATCTAGATAGTAAATTTTGTGCTTATTGTTTTTTTGAATTTTTTATTCTAAAAGGTAGCTCAGCCGTAGCCTACTCTCCCATGCTTGAATTAGCTTCTGCCACTTACTTTTAATCTTGTTGTTTCCTTATTATTCGTTATATAACGTAACTGGATCATTAAGTAAATATGTTGTCTCTAAATCTTTGGTATATATTTGTTATTGGTAGTGAGATCTGCAAGGATGAAACTCTTTCCCCCGAGACCACTTATTTTACTGACTTTCAAATATGGACTCATAAAATATTCCCGCTCTTGACCAGTAAGCAAGAAGTTTAAGTTTTTACGATACGCAGCTTTGTTCATTGGGCTTGATTTGCTCTTTAATAAGGAAACCACCTTTCTGAATGTCAATAATACTTCAATAAGACATAAATCGTTTTGGTCATGAAAAACCTGAGCACTTCTTCTAGTTTAGCAGTGCTAGAGATCTTCCGCTCTGATGCGATTTCGTAGTGATAGATTCAAATTAATCTGCACGGTGAATTTCGCTGAAGTTAAAATCCTTAGGATGGAAGGGAATGCAATCTTTTGGGAGGAGTTAAAAAGTTGTTAAATAGAGGGCAACCTATTAAAACTTGTGAGGAATCCTCTTGCGACCCGCATTTCTTAGATGTTCCATCCTCAGGTTTGGCCTTCCTAGGATAGTTTCGGAGATCTGTGAATCCGTACGACCATTGTCTGAAGTTCCACTAAATTCGCCATCTTTTATTGAGCTTATGTATGAGATTTTTTTCTGCATGGATGAGCTTTGCTGCTGCTTTTGTAAATGAACTTAGACACCCTCAAAAGATTTGGTATCTTCTTTGGAACAATCCAATAATCTGTATCATCACATAGATTTTGAAACCCTTAAACACTTCAGTGTTGCCAAGGAATTGCTGTCACGAAATTTTCCAGCCTAACTTGAGAACCCTGCACACGGCATTCCACACCTTACTTCTATTCGGGCACATTAAAAAAAAGACGCGTCATGTATTCCTTTGCCATAATGCATTTCTTGCACCACAGAGGGGCCGGGCTAGAGTTTCAACATTGCTCCAAATGCTAGAGTGAAGAATTTTTCAAAGGACTGCTTTCTTCCTCTGTTGTGGTAGGTTCAAAAGGCCTTGAAACTTCAACTTCATCTAAGCCTAAACCACACAGTACACCATTCTTTGCTCAATTTCGGGTGGAAGTCCAATCTTTGTTGAGTTTGGGATTCCTTCAATGTCGTTGCCGTTGTTCCACTGCAATTCTTTCGGATGGGGATCACCTTACGTACTGCACAAGCTGATCTTCTTCCCTCCAATCGGAAACCAGAGTTAAATTTCTGCTGGTTAAATACTTCATCCCTGCAGCCTTGTGGCATTCCATAATTATCAAGCACTTGGGCAGACAGGACTAATAGCGTCAATAAAATCAGCATATACTTTCTTGTGTAGTCTGCTCATTCTTTGGAGGTAAGCACGGCGGCCAAAGTGGATTTTGGGCCAATGATTGCTGTGAACGGGAGTCAGCACGCTTATGTTGGCATCCGTAAACATCGAGGGAGCTCAAGTTTCAAGGTCGCGGATGAGTTGTTTTTTGCCCCTTGATTTGGAATGGGCCAACCGTTACGTTTTCTGGGCTGCACAATGCCCAACAGCCAACACTACAAATCCGCAAGTTTGGTCACTTGCTCCATTCCTTTTTTTTTTTTTTTAAATAAAGGAAGTTCGGCCTCAGCCTAATCTCCCGGACTTTAATTATAATAAAGAGAAAAAGTTACAAGTGAATGGGACTAGTGCCCATGGGACCCCCCAAATCCCACAACGCAGGGGAGGAGTATGGCAAGCTACAGGGCATTACAAATGAGGCGGATAACATTACCATCACCCTCATGTGGGACCCATTTGCTCCATTCCTTTTTGGTATGAGAGTTGATGGTCTAATCTATTTGGTTGCTCATCAGGTGGAATGGGGTTATATTTGGGGCCTCTTGCCTTTTAGTGTCCATGATCACTGGAAGTGGATGCTGGGATAAGAGAAAATGACTCTATCTGGTTCCCGATCAGCGGCATTAGAGGAGTGGAGCCTTGGAATCTCCAAACTGCAAAGTGGTTATGGAACAAGGGGTTCAAACAGTGGAAACAGCTCTAGAACAAGAGACCAACCAATGGATTAGGTTCGAAGACTTAGACCCGAGACATAGAGTTACCCTTGAGGAATGGACTCTTCTTAAGATGTTTGGCATGGGACTGCTCAACTACCTGCCTTCTCTCTAGACAAGATCTTCCTTGCCTAGAGGGCCTCAAATGGAGCAATGGTAAGAAAATATCAAGAATCCCCAACTTCAAAGAGAACTTCGATGTTCATCACACCCTTAACAAGAGGTGGTGCCTTTCTTGGACGAAACTTCAATGAGAACTAAAGTTCATGTCTATTTGGCACCCCCTAATTGAGATCAAAAAGTGCGTTCTCATGTGGCAAATCTTGCATAAGGGAATCTAGTCCAATGCAAGGGCTAATAAAATTTGTGGTGTGTTGCCATGGTGCAAGCATTGCCATCGATGCATCGAAGATTTAGCTCACCTGTTCTTCGATTGCCCCAAGTCCCGTGTTGTCTCGCATCACGTGACATGGGTTTTGGGACTCACACACCAAATCAATTAGCAATAGGCGCTGTTGGGTGAGGTGGTTGGCTGCTCTTCGAGGCTGTGGAATGCCATTAGGAGTGAGACCCTTTGGAAGATTTGGAGGAAGCGATGTTCTGTCAATCTTGACCAAACTCCTAAGAAACGGTCAATCGAGAAATCATTGTTTCTTTTAGGTAAAAGAATCTATCGAGATAAGAGATCTCCACCGTTTAGAGATCATTGTATTTATCTCCTCGAAAACAACAAGTTGAAACCCAAATGGGTCCCACATGAGGGTGATGATAGATTTATCCGCCTAATTTGTAATGCCCTCTAGCTTGCCATGCTCCTCCCCTGCATTGTGGGATTTGGGGGGTCCCATGGGCACTAGTCCCATTCACTTGTAAACTTTTCTTCTTTATTTTAATTAAAATCCGGAAGAATAAGCTAAAACCAAACTTCCTTTTATTGCCCATGGGACCCCCCAAGTCCCACAAAGCAGGGGAGGAGTATGGCAAGCTAGAGGGCATTACAAATGAGGCGGATAACATTACTATCACCCTCATGCGGGACCCATTTGGGTTTCAACTTGTTGTTTTCGAGGAGATAAATACAGTGATGTCTAAACGGTGGCGATCTCTTGACTCGGGAGATCCTTTTACCAAGGAGAAGCAAAGATTTCTCGATCGACCATAGGAGTTTGGCCAAAATTGACGGCACAGCGCTCTCGCCAAATCTTCCAGAGAGCCTCACCTCTGATGGCATTCCACAGCCTCGATGAGCATCCGATCGCCTCACCCAACATCACTTGTTGCCAGTGGATTTGACTCGTGAGTCTCAAAACGCGGGACACGTGAAGCCAGATAACACGGGACTTGGGGCAGTCGAAGAACAGGTGAGCTAAATCTTCGATGCACCGATGGCAATGCTTGCACCATGGCTGCACACCACAGATTTTGTTAGCCCTTGCATTGGTCCAGATTCCTTTATGCAAGATCTGCCACATGAGAACGGACTTTTTGACCTCAATCAGGGGGTACCAAAGAGACATGAATTTTAGTTCCCATCGAAGTTTGGTCCACGCAAGGCACCATCGCTTGTTAAGGGTGTGGTGAACATCCAAATCCCCTTTGAAGTTCGGGATTCTGGATAGCTTCTTACCATTGCTCCATTTGAGGCCCTCCAAGCAAGGAAGATCCTGACCGCATAGAAGGCGGGTAGTTGAGCGGTCCCAGGCAAGGCACCTGCTTTGAAGAAGAGTCCATTCCTCAAAGGTAACACTAAGTCTCGGATCCAATTCTTCGAACCTGATCCACTGAAGAAGAGTCCATTCCTCAAAGGTAACACTAAGTCTCGGATCCAATTCTTCGAACCTGATCCACTGAAGAAGAGTCCATTCCTCAAAGGTAACACTAAGTCTCGGATCCAATTCTTCGAACCTCACTTGTAACTTTTTCTCTTTATTATAATTAAAGTCCGGGAGATTAGGCTAAGGCCGAACTTCCTTTATTTAAAAAAAAAAAAACTTCCTTTTATTTAAAAAAAACTAATGGCGTCAGTAAAATCAGCATATACTTTTTTGAGAGCGAACATGTTCTACCTCTACTACGTTCGAGTGTAGTGTGCTCATTCTGTGGACGTTCTTAGTATGTTACTGGAGGTAAGCACGGCGGCCAAAGTGGATCTTGGTAGTTGGGACTCTTATCTTGGCAGCCGTAAACATGGAGCGAGCTCAAGTTTCAAGGTCGGAGATGAGTTGGCTTTTGCCCCTTGATTTGGAATGGGTCAACCGTTACGTTTGTAGGCTCGGGACCGCACAAGCCCCAAAAGCCAACACCACAAATCCATTGGAGAGGACATCAATCACGGGATTCTCAACTCACGAATAGCACTGTCTTGCGTCGGAATTGAGTAAGAGGAAAAAAAACATGGGAAGCTGTGTAGTTAGACATTGAGACAGGTTCGCATCTGCACACACAGTCACATCCATAAAATCGAAAACAAAACATAGTTCATCGACCTGCGTGCACGTCTGTGTCCATGTCCATAATTTTTTGCAGAAATCAAGAACAGCAATTGAGTTGACAAGAAAAGACTTTAAGGGAGAGACAAAAGAGACTGATCGACCTCTCAGATAGACTCGTCCTCCTTCGACGCCGGTACGGTCCATCACAAAACAACTCGCCCAGTGAAAAAAAATGGGGAACAGCTCTTGTGCTGCTTGATTCTAATGCCGAATAGGAACAGTGATATACCTCGAGATGGGTAAACAAGGTTACTTTCAAAACTTCCTGCAGTCGTATTGCACCATATATTTTAGAGGTCGTCTCCTCTAGCTAAACTCCATAAGTCTGTTTTTCAACCAAGTTCTTCGAGGACGGCTCCAAATGGTTTAGGTGAAGGAGTCTTCGTAACCTTCTCCAAATGTAGCTTACACTCATAATCTACTCAGTCCTGCTCAACCAAACTATCTGAAAAGAAACAAAATTATTTGCTTTTTCATATACTTCTTTGAAAGAAAACAGCATTCTAAGGTACATGTTAGACTCAAATGGGGATGCCACCTAACTAATATAGGTCTAGTACTTTCCAACTTGGCCTACATAATCATGAATAGGAGATCTTTTTGCGGTCAGTCTACAAGTGGAATCTGATGATAGTGATGCATTTCCTATTGTGATCACAATATTGTGATTCACTGTATTTGATTAAAATTTACCTGTTCACATAAGAAGTTAAGTGTGAGTTTTTTTATTGATTTATTATTATAACAGAGTCGACAATTAGCATTGAAGTGAATATGTTAAGGAGGTGCTTGAGTTGATTAATAATTCTTTCAACTCACTCAGAAGCACCATTATGCGAAGTGTATGCACTTTTTCTAGGAAAAGTGTATACCAAGGGCGGGCAGTATCTAGACTTGGAGATTTATTGTTGGAAACTCTCAACTAGGAACGCCTAATAACGGGCTAATGAAGAGTTTGCATATGTTTGAACGTTGAAGCTTCAATAACTTCATCCAATCTACATTGATCCAATATTAGATATCCTACAGTTCTATGGCTTAGACAATATCCTTATGTTTTATTAAATTCCTCCATGGTTCAGGAGAAACTATCCATTGAATGGGCTCAATGTTCTATGGCTTAGAGAATATCCTTATGTTTTATTAAGTTCCTCCATGGTTCAGGAGAAACTATCCATTGAATGGGCTCAATGAAGACAAGATGATAATGATGGAAGCACTCAAGCCCGATCATTGGATGGGTAACACGTGATATTGACATTTAGGTTCATCTTAAATGGTTTTGTCTCGACAATTATGAACTGCACAAACAAGCCCACATGTGCAAAGCAAAAATCAAATGCTAAAAAAATATATTAGCATGATTAAAAGGGAGAATCTCTATAGAAAACTCTTATTTCTTGAGAATAACGTCATCAAAGGTAACTCACATCTTCAAAACGCCTGATGAAGATCGACAACATCGCTAGACACGATGAGGTCACGAGTGAGGATATTTAGTTGTACTTCAAAGAACCTTCTTGCAGGGAAAGAAGAAAAACCGATGAAGGAAATGTGCAGACTTCTAACGAATAAACAAAAACAAAGAAGCTCTTCCCCACATGATGGACAACGATGGTGTAGAGTGCACTTTGGATAAGGAAAATTGCATACTCATTGTCAATCATTTCAACCAACTACTTGGGGGTTCCACTCATCTTTTTGTGTGAAGACGGGAAAGTATGGCTGCCATTTCAAAAGTCAGATTCTAAAAGATGATGCTTCTGGCGCAGATTTTGGCAATGTTGCTGTTTCTGGCGTGATTTTGGCAATGTTGCTGTTTCTGGCAATGTTGCTGCTCAAACATTAGTGAGGTGTGATGGCCTCACTAATGATTTGTTCAAACACTTCACAGATACTTTGTTGGGTGCTTTGGCATGACGCTTAAATGAAGGTGCAATCAATCTCATGCATAAGAAAAGATGTCAAGAACAAAATTGAGAATTAGTGACCCATCAATATGTTCTAAATTTGTTACAAATTCTTTTTCAATATCCTTACCAATCGCATTATGAGGCACCATTCTGTGTGCATCAATGAAGATCAGAAAGCTTTCACTAAAGAAAGAACCATCCTCAAAGCCATCACTGACATTCTGGACATGTTTGGGTACGTTAAAGAGTCATCCAAAACATCCTCTCCCTCAAGGTTGTTTTTGACAAAGCGCACGATAGAGTGGACTAGGACTTTATACTTCAATCCTCGAAGACATTGGTTTGGGTCTTAAAGCTATAAAGATGGTATCCATGCTCCGAGGAACTTCTTCTACGTGGATTAACATTCATAGTCATCTTTCTTCGGTGATTTTCCTTAGGTGTTCCATCAGGCAAGTTTTCTCACTTGCCCCATTCTTTTTTTTGCTTTGGAAGTTCATGGTCTCATCTATTTGGTTGCTGACCAAATGGAATGGGGTCATACTCTGGGCCTCTTGCCTCTTAGTGGCCATTGATCAGTTGGTTAGTAGGCTCTCTATTGACGACACAAATATTTTTTTTTTCTTTTGCAAAATGATAACGAGTGTGTCTCTAGGTTTTGGCATTTCCTTGATGTTTTTTTATGAGGCCTCGGGTTCTCGGATCAACCACTTGAAGAGTGCTTTTAGATCTCTTCATGACCGGATCTCTCCATTTCTAAGTGATCAAGGTTGTCAAAAGCTTAATAGTGGCCAAATCTTTCATCTAATGAGTTTTCGGATGCGATCTAGAATCTCCATGGCAGACGCATGGGTTTGTATGATCATCAAACTTGATGAAAAGTTGTTGTAATCAGTACGTTCTTGATTTCCTTTATCATAAATTTCTTGGATTCTTGGAGACAGTGCAACAAGAAGATTCAAAAAGTGCAAAAGATTTTGTAGGAATTTACTTTGAATGAGGGATCCAAACATAAGAGGTGTGCTGAAAATACAGTGGATCATCTGTATCAACTCGAAGGACAAATGGGGATCGGAAATGTTGGATGTGGAAGCCTTTGGGAACAAGATGATGGCTAAGTGGATGATTAAATCTTGGAGTAATGACACCCTTTATTGGGCCAAACATATCTGCAGAATCAGGGGCTTTGTTTCCTTGGGTAGAGCGCACACATTCTCTTTCCTCAAAGAGATTAATGTTCAATTGCGAAAACCCTACTTTTTTCGGTAGGATAATTTAAAATTGTGAGATGTCCCTCCATTTAAAAGCCATTACACACATATATAAACACATGCATACATACACACACATGCATACACACATACATACACACACACATATACACATATGCATACACACTATACACGCATGCATGCATACATAGACACATGCATACACACATGCATGCATACACACATATACACATATACACACATGCATACATACACACATGCATACATACACACACATGCATACACAAATACATACACACACACATATACACATATGCATACACACATACATACACACATATACACACATGCATGCATACATACACACGCATACACATATACATACATGCATGCATACATACACACACATACACATATACACACATGCATACACACACACACATGTACACACATGCATACATACACATACATATGTACACACATGCATGCATACACACATGCATGCATACATACACACACACACATGTACACACATGCATACATACACACACATATGTACACACACATATGTACACACATGCATACATACACACATATACACACACATGCATAGACACACACATGTACACACATGCATACATACACACACATATGTACACACATGCATACATACACACATGGATACACACACATGCATACACACATACATACACACACACATGTACACATGCATACACATACATACACACATGCATGCATACATACACACACATACACATATACACACATGCATGCATACGTACACACACATACACATATACACACATGCATACATACACACACACATGCATACATACACACACATATGTACACACATGCATACATACACACATACACACATGCATGCATACATACATACACATATACACACATGCATGCATACACTCACACGCACACACACACATACATACACACATGCTTGCACACACACACACATGAATGCATGCATATACATGCATACATACACACACATACCCATATACTCACACATGCATACATAGACACATATACACATATACACACATTCACACACACACATACATACACACATGCACATATATACACACACATAAGCTAGTGTTTTAATTAAATATATAAATTTTTTATTTTGAAGTTTTTTTACATCAAATATATAAAAATAGGATTAGGGTTTTTAAGCTATTTACACATACATACACATACACATATAAATACATATATACATGTATATACACCTGCATACAGAAATATACATATTTTAGGTCTAGATATTTAAGATTAGGGTTTTAGGGTTTAGGCATACATATAACTCAATTACATTTATATTAAGAAAAACTATAGAAAAAAAATATAGAAAAAAGTAAGAAAAAAATCTGAATATATAAATAAACATATATATAAAATAGGATTAGGGTTTTAGGATTAGGGGTTTAGGTTTTTTTAGGTGTTTAAGTATTTAGATTTTAGTATTTTAGGTTTAAGTCTAAGTCTTTCTCATTAGGTTTTTAGGGTTTTAACACCTACATAACATATATACACACATACACATACACATATAATACATATATACATGTAGATACACATGCATACAGAAATATACATATTTTAGGTCTAGATCTTTAAGATTAAGGTTTTAGGATTCAAGCATATATATAACTCAATTAAATTTATATAAAGAGAAAATATAGAAAAAAACTAAGGAAAAAATCTGAATATATATATATATATATATATATATATATATATATATATATATATATATATATATATATATATATATATATATATATATATATATATATATATATATATATATATATATATAGAATAGGATAATTATATAGATAAATAAATATAAAAGAACTAGTGTTTTAAATAATTTAATTAAATATACATAATTAAATATATATAATTAAATATATAAAAATAGGATTAATTAAGGAAAAAATCTGAATATATAAATAAATATATATATATAATTGGATAATTATATAGATAAATAAATATAAAAAGAACTAGTGTTTTAAAGAAATAAATTAAATATATATGATTAAATATAAAAATAGATTTAATTTTAATCATTTTAATCAGAGTGAATATATATACACATACACATACACACATATACTTATACACCTATCTATATACACATGCATACAAAAATATACATATTTTAGGTCTAGATCTTTAAGATTAGGGTTTTAGGGTTTAGGCATACATATAACTCAATTAAATTTATATAAAGAGAAAATCTATATAAAATGGAATAATTATATAGAAAAATAAATATAAAAAGAACTAGTGTTTTAAATAATTTAATTAAATATATATAATTAAAAATATAAAAATAGGATTAATTAAGAAAAAAATCTGAATATATAAATAAACACTGGATACACATACACCTATACACACATGCATACATTCACACACACACACATACATACACACATGCACATATATACACACATATAAGCTAGTGTTTTAATTAAATATATATAATTAAATATATAAATTTTTTATTTTGATGTTTTTTTACATCAAATATATAAAAATAGGATTAGGGTTTTTAGGCTATTTACACATACATACACATACACATATGATACATATATACATGTATATACACTTGCATACAGAAATATACATATTTTAGGTCTAGATATTTAAGATTAGGGTTTTAGGGTTTAGGCATACATATAACTCAAGTACATTTATATTAAGAAAAAATATAGAAAAAAATAAGACAAAATATGAATATATAAATAAACATATATATAAAATAGGATTAGGGTTTTAGGATTAGGGGTTTAGATTTTTATAGGTGTTTAAGTATTTAGGTTTTAGTATTTTAGGTTTTAGTATTTTAGGTTTAAGTCTAAGTCTTTCTGATTAGTGTTTTAGGGTTTTAACACCTACATAACATATATACACACATACACATACACATCTGAATATATAAATAATTATATATATATAATAGGATAATTTTATAGATAAATAAATATAAAAAGAACTAGTGTTTTAAATAATTTAATTAAATATATATAATAAAAAAATAAAAATAGGATTCATTAAGAAAAAAATTTGAATATATAAAGAAATATATATATAAAATAGGATAATTATATAGATAAATAAATATAAAAAGAACTAGTGTTTTAAATAATTTAATTAAATATATATAATTAAAAATATGAAAATAGGATTAATTAAGAAACAAATCTAAATATATAAATAATTATATATATAAAATAGGATAATTACATAGATAAATAAATATCAATAGAACTAGTGTTTTAAATAATTTAATGAAATATATAAAAATAGGATTAATTAAGAAAAAAATCTGAATATATAGATAACAGCTCATAATTATATAGATTAGGGTTTTAGGATTTTTTAGGTGTTTCAGTATTTAGGTTTTAGTATTTCAGGTTTAAGTCTTTAGGAATATGTTTTTTAGGTTTAATAAAAAAACAAATGATCTGAAATGTCCATATTATAGCAGATGGCTTTGTTGGATCTGGAGGAGAGAATGGCATGTCCTTGCACTCAGTGAAAGTATCAAATTTATCAGAAACGATGGATTTGTCACTCTCGCCGGTGTCACTACTGTTGGTGTCACTCCTGCAGGTGGTGCTACTGCCGCAGGAGGTGTGTCTCCTAGCTTTGTGACTCCACCACGACCATCTTTTGAGCCATCTCCTACTCGGTCTAGTAGACAACATGTGCGTTCGACACCTCAGCGCGATACAGGTTCTGGGCAGTCTCGTAGGTCGAGGTCATGCTCTAGAGCAGGAGGTTCTAGGAGTGGATCTACAGGTAGGTCTGGAGGAGGTGGCTGTTGTGGAGGTATTGTGACGGACGTTGTGTCGCCCACTTCTACTCCTAGGATGAGTACCTCAGATGTAGGTACGCCATACAGTACACCATGTGGAACACCACGTACACCTTGGGGTGCTCATGATCATGATGACTCCAAGGTGTATAGTATCTGAGATGGAGCTCCAGTGATGGATGCGACTGGCAAAGCAATGCGTATGCGTATACAACAGCTTTGCTCCATACAGTTTGGACACCCTATCATGCTGAAATGGAGTGAACAGGATAAAAATTGGAAGAATTATATCACACAAACGATTTATCAGGAGTTTTGACCAACCGATGGACAGTCTCTTCTTAGTTGAGAGTGGATTCTACACACCACATGTGAGGTTATGTCCCATCAACAATCTGAGGCTCGTGATGCTTTCAGAGCAGGCTTACCAAAGCCTGTATGGTTAGATGCTGAGGAGTGGGATGTGATTCGCGACGAATAGCAGTATACTCCTGACCGATATCGACAATAGCGAGATGCCACAGCCACACGTTTAGATACGGTTGGACCATCACATTTGGGCAATGGCGGATATGACACGATGCATCATGAGTTTGTAAGTACCATTTCATTTATTGAATTTATTTGTGTTAAGTTTCTCATGTACTTTCCTCTAATGTTTTGTATATTTGTTGCAGGAGCTGGCAATGGGTCATCCTCCAACACGAACGGAGGAGGCTTATGGATATCGTCACAGATTGACTGCACTATTAGAGGACTTGGAGAGATGCGGTGCGGTCGTTTCATGGGAGCATTTGGGATGAGGTGATTAATTTATAAACTTGGTCTTTACTTGTTGTTTGTAAATTTCATATGAATTTATCTCATTCCATTAATGTTCTTTGTTGCAGGACTGTTGATATGGAACATTCTTTGCATGTGTATGGCAGTGGCACACCAAAATTTTGTATTTGATTTTTATATGGCAATGTATTGCTTTGCCACATTTTGTAAAAGCATCATATATGACAGTGGTTTGCCACACTCTTGTACATGCTTCATTTATGAAATATATAACTTTTTTTGTACATGGTTCATGGTTCATTCTGATCTCTTTTGTGTCCAATAATATTTTATTTTATGAAATCATATTTCGGTAATGTTGCTATAGCAAAAGACAACACACTCTACCCAAAAAAAGAATTGTAGGTATGGTCGTTGATATAGGCGATGGTACTCCCAGTAATGTCATCAAAATAAGCGTCAATACACCCAGCGAGCGACGGTATATGTGATGGTACACCAACAAAGGCGCCAGTATGAGCACCGGTATGGGCGTCGGTAATACCAACCCCCATACCGATGCCCATACTGATGCTGATACCGACACCCATACCCGACGCCCATATCGGCACACATACCGGTGCTATAGTACCAACATGCATACCGACATCTTCACGGACGTCGGGCCAAAAATGATGTGTTCATTTCCCTCGGTAAAACCTCGGTATACGCTCGATCTGTTGTAGTGGTAGAAGCAATACTCTTGTATGAATCTCTAATACCATTCAAACTAGTCTACACAAGTGAACTGTCTAGAAAGACGTCATCAACAACAATCAATTGTTCATTCCTATCTTTGATCTCTGTCAAAAAAGTATCTAGAGGATCTCCTTCATTAATATGCTCACTCCTCAACTATTTTTAGAGGTAATCAATATGCGCCTCATTTCTTGCCTCCTATAAGGTCGTAAGTGTATCCGGCGCATCCTTTCTTATTTTGTAAGAGCCAATATGAAGGATAATAAGAAATTTGATAGACAAAGCTATCAATGCATGTGTGTGAGCATCTCTACCATCCCATGGAATTTGCTCTAAAGTAGATGTAGTAGGAACCACAAGACAAACATGAATTTGAATATTATATATCATCTTCAATGCCATCTACATCACCTTCTGTGACCTATACATGATGCATCATATATTCCCACAACGGGTAATTGTTACCATCCAACTTGTCCTCAATAGCCAACATATGGAATACATCATTGCTTTTATCCATGGCCACTCACTATAATATCCTTATGTAGAAAAAATGATTGTATCTTAAAAAAAATTGAACATAGCTACCCTGTGAAGCTCTACTAAACTTGTAGTAGAATTTGAGGCGCTTGTACTAGGGAACCAAAACCTATATATTTGGTTTGCACAAAAGGACAAAATTGCCTGCACAAGCACTACGATAGTGCATTCATAGGCCGAAACGAGCTTAGATCCAAATTTTGACTTCACATAATGAAGCTCTTTTGAACTCCAAATTGGCTGACTATGTTCCGTGATTTTTGTGCGATTTTGAGATTGTAATTAGAGGGATTTTGAGGATGCCCTAGATGAAATGATATCCTGCTTTGATACCATTTCTTAGAGTTTGAGGTTTGCAGAAGCACATGAGCCATACAAGGAAGAAGAGGAAGCTTGGAGCACAACACACAATACTGAATGTATTACCAAGTGAGTGTATAGAGATAAGTAACTCGTTAGGGTTATAGGCATATATACAAGTCGATGGAAAAGGAGCCATCACTTGCAAATAATAAGTATTATGTTACTTTGTGGATGATTTGAGCCAAATGACTTTGTGTATTTCCTTAAGAATAAGGGTGATGCATTTGAGTGATTTCTGAAATTCAAAGCAATGCTAGAAAAACACAAATGAAAGATAATTAAAAGGTTAAGATGTGATGATGTTACTAAATATTTTTCAAGAATGTTTAATGATTTTCTTTGGAATGAAGGTATAAAAAGATAATTCACCTGCACATATACTCCTCAACAAAATGGTGGGTGAAAGAAACAATAGTATTATTGCAGAAAGAGCTAGAGAATTGTTAAATGAAATTCACATGCCGTTGAAGTTTTAGGCTCAAGGAATAAATATAGTAGTAAATAAAGCTATATATTTGATGAATAATATTCCAATATCTACAACAAATAATGTAAATCCTTTTGAGTTTTCTTATAATAGAAAACATGCTATTAATCACTTGTGTGTGTTTGGTTGTGTTTTTTTTTGCTATGGTTCTATATGAATTAGGAACTAAATTAGAGTCAAAAGTAGAGAAATGCATTTTCATGGGTTATGCATATAATCAGAAAGGATATAAGTGGTATAATCCAATAAATAAGGAACTTATTATTAGGCTACATGTATGAGTTGATGAGTTGTTGTCTTGGTATATAGATCATATTTTGGAGGTTCAAGAAGAAATGCAAGAAGAAATTGATGACCGTTTACAGGATACCATAGGAGTAAGCTCAGGAAATGAGAATGGTCATGATGAAGAAAGATTAGCACCTACATTAAATGATAAAAGAAAACGTCAAGCAAAGATGCTGAGTTAAGTGATGAAGTAGAAATTGGTGAAAGATCTAAATCTGATTTCGAACTTAGGGGAATTTCAACATAAAGAAAGGCCACACAAAGGTATATTGTCTTATTGTGTTTCACATTCAGCTTTTATGTCAAAAGTTAGTGAAGAACAAGAAACTTCATGTTTTGAAGATGAAAATTCAAATGTAAATTGGTCCAATGCGATGCAAGAAGAGATAGATGCATTGTATGAGAATAGGACATGGTAGCTTGTACCACAAGATATTAAAATGAAGGGAATAGGAAATAAGTGGCTATTTCATATTACAAGTCATAATGATGGTTCTATTTCCAAGTACAAGGGAATATTAGTTGCAAAAGGCTTCGCAAAACATATGGAAATGATTATGAAGAGACATTTCATCTCGTTGTAATAATGTCAACTATATGAATTCTTGTAAGTGTTGGAGCAAGTAAATGTTAAAATATATTTATACTTGATGTTAAAAGTGTATGTAGTTTTGAGTGGTCAATTAAACCAACATGTCGATATGGAGCAACTAGAAGGATTTAAAGATGGAAAGTGTCCAAATCTTGTTTGCAAGTTAAAAAAAGGCATTGTATGATTCTAAGAAATTAATGTGTGTATATTTGCATTTTATTGATGATCTTATCATTATCAGAAGTGCTATTGACGCGATTGATAAAATTAAGAAGAAACTTGATATGGAATTTAAGATTTAAGATCTCGAGATCTTATGTTATGCATTGGAGATTGAAGTTATTTATGATAAGCATGGTATTTGTTTGAGCTAAAGCAAGTACATATGTGATTGACTTCAAAAGTTTGGTTTTTCAAAATGTAAATCAGTCACAAATCCCTTGGAGCCTAATGTAAAATTGAGTATACATGATGGTGTTCATTTTGAAAATGTAGACATGTATAGGTCCTTGATTGGATCATTGTTGTATGCTATGAGTACACGGCCAAATATTGGTTATGGAGTTGACATACTTTCACAGTTCATGCACAAGGCTACACATGTACATTGCAATGCCCTAGGCATGTGCTACGCTATTTGAAAGGCACCTTGAATGATGTTTTATTTTACTCACATGATATTGATCTAGATATTAAAGCTTTTAGTGATGTAGATTTGATAGGAAATAAAGATGATTGACACAAAATGAGAGGCTATATACTGATGGTTGGAAAATATCTTGTATGCATTTACCAAGCATATCAAAGCTCATTACCATTATGTTCATGAGAAGAGATCAAAATTTCTACTATATCCTCAAAAGATTGCCTTGCAAATACGATGAGAAAAGCTCTTGACATTAGGGGAAAAAATGAACCCTGAATGGGCCTTTTAGATTAAGGAGTGATTAGTGATGGACCAATCAGAAGAGGGTGGTGGCCACAGTCTATGCCCTATAAAATACTAGGTTGAAGGGGGAAGAGGGGACATATTTCTCCCTTATTTAATGAGCTGCCTCTAGAGAGAGAAGGAATCTCGGAACTCAGTTGGACCCAAAAATTCAAAATTTCTAGAAAGTTAAAAAACTCATCATAACACCTGAAATTGGACCCCCCATTACTTTTTAGGGTCAAAAGTACTCTTTTTGACCCCAAATTCAAAATCCGTGCATGTTTTGAGCTCAAAAAAATGGGTTTCTTCAAAAATACTCAAAAAAGAGTTATTTCCCTCCTAAACCTCACATTTTCATACCCAGATCCCAAAAAGTCATCTTTTCCCACTACTTTCACTTTGTAGCACACCATTGAAGCTCCTGTTTCTATAGTCCAACCTACCTGCATCTCCTATCTCGAATTACTTTTGTAGCTTGAAGACCTTTAGCTTCAATGGCAACAGCTAAAGCTTCTAGGCGACCGAAAGATGAAATCCTCACATTAAGATGTCACAATATCAAAGCCACAGATGTACAGTGGCTATCACATGAGTACTCCAAAGGTGCATGGGTGTACATGCAACCCTCTAGAGTTGGGCCTCATCAAGTTAGAGATCGTGGAAACTTAGATCTTCATTGGAAGGGAAAGGTACTTGGCTTCAAGAAGCATAGAGACAATGGGATGGTTGCTATTGTACAACATGTTTTTACAATGGCAACTATGAAACTTGAAAACTCTAGTAGAATGAGATATCTTGTGAATTATAAGTATTACTCTACAATATTTTATGTTTTCTTGTGTCGGATATATTTCTGAACTATTTAGATATGTTTTTGTTTGTTTCAGATATATTTCCTTCTACTTTGGTGGAAGAGCAACCACTTCATAGTCTTACAGGTACTTTCCAGGCATTGCATGCAGATGTTGGTGCACCAGTCTTTCCAGAAATATCTCCTGCTCAACTTTCCTGTGATAGAGTTTTCTTTTACACACATAGATATGTTGTACCCTCTACAATGAATGGTTTTGGAAGGTTAGAGAGAATTGAAGTACATTCTCTTCTTAGCTTGGAGTGGCCAAAACCTGATATATGGTCTGTATCATCTTTGAAGCAAAATATGGTAATGGATATACATAACTCTTTGAAATTCACAAAAGTGTCTAGATCTGTAGGTTTGCACTGGTCTTTTCCCATTCATTGTTTTGTATATTTATTCCAAGGATTCTCATTCCAAGAGACTTCCACCATTTTCATGTGTAAAGACATCACATATGAGCAAGTTGAAAGTCTTCTTGGTGAAGATTGGGGTTTGATAGAAGGAATTGCAAAAGTTGATAAATATCTTTGTAAAATAGGTGGAACAGGTATAGGATTTCGATATTTGAAACAACGTACTTCATTATACATCAGATTCTACTATGATCATTGGATGTGCAAACTTGGCAAATGGATACCATTTAAAAGTTCAGAGGGATCTTTACATTCATTTGAAATAAAGCTTAGATTGCCCAATAATGAAACAGAAACTATTTTAGTGAATAATCATTGGACCTTGGCTAATCTGAGAGAACACTTGATGATTATGGGGTTTGAAGGACTAACTCGATCCAAATTCAAAATTCAAGGACATAAGGTGAGAAATGTTTCGTGCTTTTGTTAAAGTAATCTTTTCATTATTGTTTATTTTACTTTAATGACTTCAATTTCTTGCAAATTGATTACAGGTGGGTAGAAGAATGGAATACAAAATGAAATTCCCTAAAGATTCGAGCAAAGATGGAACAGAACTCTCATTGTCATAGTTCTTTGGCAACCTGATAATGTCACTTCTTGGGCCCTAGTCATTGTATCTCATGGTTTTTGCACTTTCAAGAACCTTGTAAAAAGTAGGACAATCGATTCATGTTAGATATTGTATATACCTTCTTCTCTGATCCCTTCTCTCCTACTCAGATATCTAAAAATCCTCTTGATCTAGACTCGGTCTAGAAATACTTTACATCATGGATGAGCATCACAAATTTTGTGATGCGTTTTTGCATTTGCAAGCACTTCAAGTTGTACAATCATTGATATCAATAATTTGTAAATTTTGTAAGATTTGATATTTGTAATGAAAACATGTCTACTCTCACATTTTTGTAGTCTACAACTGTGCATTTATAATTTCTCTTAGTGATTATTCAACTTTTCCTTTTATATAGAGTATGTTTAAGTTCACAATAATTGACATTTTTATTGGTTAATTTTCTAAATAGATGATCATTTATGAAGTTTGAAATTACAAAGGATATAACTAAAAAAGGCCATTCATGTTAGATATACTCAATACTTATTCCTCAAGTACCACAAATGATCCATGGTGCTCTAAGGTATAAGGCCCCCATTATGAGGAGAAACCACTTTGAGAGTACAAACATCCATGGAACCTTAACTTTTAAGCTATATGAGTTTTATATGTGAAAATTCATGGTAATAAATGGTCTTTGTGATTGATGCCATGAGGTAAGTGGGGCATAAAAGTTTTTCCAATTCGAATGCCATTCAAGCTGAAAATAAAGACCCTCTAGTGCCATGGAATTTCCCCATGGAACCTTAATGGGAGGAGTTCAAAGGGGGATTTTTGCCTTATGTAGGGTATAGAGGCACAACAAGAATGCTAGACATGAGGATATTATCCTAAATTATATTTTGCAAACTATTTTATCTCATGTGACTATGTTTGTTTATACTGGCTCCCATTGTAGAAGTTGTATATGCATGGATCACTGTAGAGTAAGTGACTTGTTAGAAATAAGTTCCACGGCTCTAAAAATCTAAATAATAAAGTTTCATATCCACTAAAAATAACCTTGCATGTCTTCGCAAAAGTTTTGTAGAGGCCTATTGTGTGTTTCTATGGATGAACTTTTTTTGTGCTTTTGAGGCCATGCAAGTTTATTTCTAGTGGATATGAAACTTTATTATTACAAATTGAAGGTCCATGAAACTCATTATGTGCTCAACTCAATTTACCAATGGAAAAATGAGTTTATAACCATAAATGATTTGCTCTGCACACATAGCATATTGACTTGAGTGCATATGATTGTGAACATATGATATAGATCAATATGGAGTTGAGCATGTGTAAGAAAGGTTATGAAAAAGTATATTACCAATGAGATAATTCACATTACAAAACATCTCTTCAAGAAGAATGATCACATAGTCATATATGCTCCTATCTAGTTCTTGGGTTGCATAATTTCCCTAAAATTTGCAAGAAGTAATACTTATTTTCACCATTTGATGAGCTTGATTTTTTGGAAATTGAATCTTCATAGTTATTGGTCCTTTTAGAGTTCTTTATATGTTGTACTGGAACAAGATGATGATGGATATCCATGATTGTACTAGAAAGGATTTGTAGTATATCTAGCTAAAGAATCAAGGGCATGATTCTCATGATGGATAGTACTCCTTTTTTGACTCAGATGATGATCTTTTGATGTGGAATGGTGATCATAGAAGTCTTAAACCCAGCTTGTATCTTCTTCCTAGGACATTTGGATATGATGTGGTTAGTGACAATACAACTCGTTTCTTTCAAATTTTAGGTTCATGGACCTTATTATATGCACAACCTAATTGAACAATGCAAATACTAGTTTTGATTCTAAGGGATTTGTTTTGCACACATAAAAAATCTTTATGCAAGTGGATACAATTATGAACATATGATATAGATCAATGTGGACTTGAGCATGTGTAAGAGAGATGATGGAAAGTAGATTGTCATAATGGAAATGTGATTTTACAAAATGTATCTCTTCAACAATAATGATTACATAATCATGTATGGTCCCATCTAGTTTCTTTGGTTGTATGGTCATCATCTTCACATGAGCTACACACAAGTCAATATCTTTCAAAATAGTAGTAAGGAATGCATCTCCTTCCTCTTGGATGGCTTGAAGTGCTATTGATTATATCCAAAGTCTAGTTCATTAACTTTGAATCACTAAGGATCGATAATGTTTGCTCACTTTTTTGTTGCTTTTGCATTAGGAGAAACTTTAGGTTGTGCTACATATGATCTTTGATGTGGTTGGTAGCTCTTATTCATTTTACATCTATGCCTTGATTGACATTGTGACACAATTTATGGCATATGTTTATTTTCTCATATGTGGGTAGTGTTCTTTGACCTTATAGTAGTGACTTTATAGCCTCTACTTGATATGATGTTGGAATATGCATATGTTTCATGATGATTCCTTGAAGCTCTCCTTTTTGGATGACTTGGAATGGTTACTTCATGCATGTTTCATCAGCCATGTTCCATTTGGAGGTAGATTGAGTTCAAATGGTTCATCACCAATGATTAGTGGATCTATTATGCCCCTTTGTGCATGTCCTTATAATCTTTGTATGACTGGTCACATCTGTGGCAGTTGATCTTCATCATGCTCACAAGAATGAATCTATGGATGAGGGTATGAACTATTTTGATATTCTTAATCGACTTCACTCTGTCATATTAAGCCACTCTATCATTGTATGGTGACCTATGTTGCATCTAGACCACTTCATCCTCTGTGATGGAGCTTCATCCAAGGTGTTCATTATGTACCTTGAGCATGGATAGGATATACCACAAAAACTTGTTAGTATAAAATAATCAATGATGCCTCTTATGTAACTTGAGTTCCAAGTTGAACCCTAAATTCATTTAAAACCATTCAATTCATAGAAGATCTTAGGGCCATGGTTGAATTCAAAAAGTCAAGGCATAGATGAATTTACACCCTTGGATTAGCTTGATACTGAGTGGATGAGATCCATGCAATCATTACAAGAGGTGCCTGTTGGAGAGAATCGTTTGATTTTGGCTTCAATCGCATGGTGCAACTTGAATTCCTTGAAATTTAAGCACTTAAGTTTGTAGAAATTAGACCTAGGAAGGATCCGATGGCTTCGATTCAACCCAAACATCAAAAGGGCACCTTTAAATGGTAGTGGCACTAGATGGGCCTCACATCGGATGGCCGATATGCATCCAAAAAAGAGGCTCAACCCCATTCCAGTGCATCCATTAGATCTTGGATTATCCAATGGCCAAGCTTTTTCAGAGAGAGTTCACAATATTGTCCCCATTCCCGCGAATTCTCTTGTATTCGCTCTCTACATTTACGTGTGATTTGATGTACACCATTAATTCAATCAATCTAAAGGTTTAGAGATGCTCACGTATGAGAGAAAAAATAGGATATTTCATCTTCCACAGAGTTGTTCATACTCATCATTGTGATTATACAGATGTTTTTTCTTTTGTTCAAATAACTTCACTTCTTCTTATCTCTTTTCGCTCATCTACTCTATCGTCTTAGCAATCTATGCCATTTTCTTCTTCTCTTCATGTTTTTTTTTTGTGCTACTTCTTAGAGTTTCAATATTCAGCACCCCTTGATTAGGAATTGATGAATGTTAGGTTTTCTACGCTCATGAGTGCACGAGGCCCAACAACGAGCACTATAAATCCATTGCGGGGAACAATCACGGGATTCTGAACTCACGAATCGCATGGAATTTTGTAGGAATTGATTAAGAAAAAAAAAACATAGGAACCTGTGTAGTTAGAAAATGACAGGTACGCATCTCCGCACACAGTCACATCCATAAAATTTAAAAAACATAATTCATAGACATGAGTGCACGTATGTGTCCATGTCCATTATTCTTTTTTTTTTTTTTGCAGAAATCAATAACAACAATTGAGTGACAAAAGGCAATGTACATGAGAAGGCTTTAGGGGAGATACAAAAGAGACTCGACGACCTCTTAGGTATAATACCCCTGTTCCTTCAATACCAATACTCTCCATCAAAAGACTCGCTTAATGGAAAAATTGGGGAGATCTCTTGTGCTGATTGATTCGAATGCCCAATAGGGATAGTGATGTACCCCGAGATGGGTGAACAACGTTACTTTCAAAGCTTCGTATAGTCTTTTTCCACCATAAATTTTAGAGGTTATTTCCTCTAGTTACATTCCGTAAGTCAGCTCTTCAACCAACTCCTTCAAGGACACCTTGTTGCTAGGTAATGCTTTGGTTAAGGTGAGAGATTCTTTATTAGCCTTCTCCAAATGTGAGATTTATATCGCAAGAATCCTTATGTAGGTTATTTGTAGCTTACACTCAAGATCTAGCTACTACCTATCTCCTACTATCACATGTATACTAAAATTTATCTTATGTACACTTAGAATTAACTAATTCTAACTTTCACTTCAACATACTCACGTACACTTTTTTTTTGTTTTTTAATTAATTATTAATATGGACTAAATATATTACATTAAATACATTACTTATTAGTTAAATTATCTATTACTTAATATATAATGTAACTAATATATAGTAATGAGATACATTTATTATTAATCAAGTCATGTTACCTATCATATAATGTCCCTAATATATATTGAATAAATCCATTAATTATTCATTAAATTATTTCTTATAACTGACACATGTATATAGATATACATCAATATCCACATATGCTTATCTATTACTAAGGTTAAAGTGTACAAACATAACTATTTATAGCATACATTCATAACGTAGGACATCATATATCCTTATGGATCCATATACTTTATTACTTATATGATGATTCTTTAAAGGTTAAAACAAGGGATTAAGATTAGCAAACAGAGGGTTTAAGGCTAGAAAAAATACCACTAGTGGTTTTTAGAATAAAATATTTATTCTCAAGTTGGTACTCAGTCCAAATAGGTTCGTGGGCATTTTTTGCCCTTAGATATGATCACATCGACAGTTGTGATTGTCTTCACCATCTGTGTCACAAGGCGACAAAAAAGCTTCTAAGATATGGACAGTCGTATGCACTCTTGTCCATTAGATGATATGCTCACGGACGGTCACGACTGGCAGAAGAAGACAAAAGACTGGACGCAGCTCCGTGGCACGATGAAATGATTGCCATCCGATTGAGCAATCATCCGATGGCTTACAAACAACCTTGGGATCATTTTAAAAGTAAGTCTTCACAACCATTAGATCAAGCAATGATCCAATGGATGTGATTTAAAGTGGCCCAAACTCCAACCGATTGAATCCAGACCATTCTTTTTTGGGTTCATCCAACGATAGAGATAGAAAGGCGCCTTTTTTCTTGAGTTTCAAGATGGACCATTAGATCCTTGCTACATCCAATGGATAGAATTGCATGCCGACATTTTTTTTGATATTTAACATGACCCATTAGATCTTTGAGTTCATCCAATGGTTATGGTTGAAACTCTAGTCCTATCAAACCACTTTTATAGAAGAAGTGATGGTTTTTAGTCATTGATACCACCTTTGACCACAAAGAAAGAAGGGAAGCCTATGCCTAGTCTAGGTGATCAAGGCAGTAGACTGTGGCCACCACCCTCTTCTCATTGGTCCATCACTAATCAGCTCTTAATCTAAAAGGCCCATACAGGGCTCATTTTTTCCCCTAATGACATACACTAGGAGTTCCTACAATTACATGTAAGCAAGCACTTAGGGTGAAACTTACACAACACATTAGGGGTTTCTTGAACTCACAAGTAGGCAAATTTATAGGGTTGAATCCACACATGAACTTCGGTTCATATCCTTATCCATACTCATAAAAATCTTAAACATTTATAGTTTATATATTCACATAAATATTTACAACTTATGAAGCACATCAGAGACTGCCCATATACATATCTTCTCATCTACATGGAATCACTCATGCATAAATATAAGCATTAAGACCAATAAACATCAAAATACATTCTTACCCATTCATCTACATCAATGCACATACATACATATGGTTCATACCCATGCATTACACACACATGAGCATGGTTTTGATATAAGTAATTATTAAGCTTCTATGTATTCAACTATAAACTTAAGGTTTTTAGATAACAAGATCTTTGTTTAGTCCAGCTTCTCATGATTTCGTTGCCTGCAAGTACTAACGAGAGATTAGTCAAGTCAAAGAAATGTACCAAAAAGATTTGAGAGAGATAAAAGTTAACCGTCTTAAAACAAAAATGTTTCTATTTTTTTTTTTGCATGTTAATTCGGATGTGAAAATCTCTCCGACAATGGGAGGGGTGTCATAGACACATGGGACACTATCTCAAACTTTAGATTTCATTTGAATTTCTATATCTCATGATTGGCTCAGAAACTAGAGAAACTAATGTTACCATGGCATCGGAAATGTGCCAAAATCCTATGATTCACTATCTATTTGCTTGATTCTCACATAGGATGTCTTGATTGTGGATATCATCGATAACATCATCAATTCCGAACAGCCCTTGAACACCTAACACCTATATTTTATGAGTGTAAGCTACAAGTTTCCTACATAATGATCCTTGCGAAATAAATCTCACATTTGGAGAAGCCGTCCTCGAAGAAGTTGGTTGAAGGACAGACTTATGGAGTGTAACTAGACGAGACAACCTCTAAAATATATGGTGGAATACGACTGCAGGAAGCTTTGAATCTCGGGGTACATCACTGTCCCAATTGGGCATTGGAATCAAGCAGCACAAGAGCTCTCCCCCATTTTCCCATTGACCGAGTTTTGTGATGGAGCGTATTGGTGTCGAAGGAAGGCGGGTATTCGATCTGAGAGGTCGATCCGTCTCTTTTGTATCTCCCCTCAAGTCTTTTAATGTACATGTCCTTCCGTCAACTCGACTGCTGTTCTTGATTTCTGCAGGAAAAAAATATGGACATGGGCACATACGTGCACACACGTCTATGAACTATGTTTTTTTTTTTTTTTTTTTTTTTAACTTTATGGATGTGATTGTCTAGCTACACAGCTTCCTATGTTTTTTCTTTCCCCTCTTAATCGATTCCGACGCCAGACAGTGCGATTCGTGAGTTGAGAATCCCGTGATTGATGTTGTCCCCAATGGATTTGAAGTGTTGGCTGTTGGGCCTTGTGCCGTCCTGAGCCTAGAAAACGTAACGGTTGACCCATTCCAAATCAAGGGGCAAAAAACAACTCATCCACGACCTTGAAACTTGAGCTCCCTCGATGTTTACGGATGCCAACATAAGCGTGCTGACTCCCTCCATATACACTATCAAGAAGATTAGCAAGAAGATTAGATCGCAAGATTGAACTTCCTTTCTTAAAAAAATAATAAAAAATAAATTAAAAAAAAGGGAAGGGTTTTATCCTTTGGGTCGCATGCCTGCAAAGGCTCCACCTATATTATGCACAGATGGTGATGATGCAAAGATTTTGGCACATACCCTTGAATAGATTGGGGAATGAAGTCCAAACAATACTCCACTCAATCTGTTTCATGCACCACAGCAACGATCGCAACAATAGCAGTGATCTTGAATATATCAGAGAGAGTCCCTGGCAATGAGAATGGTCTTGAGTATACAATCGCAACAATGACAGTGGTCTTCAATATAGAACGCTCTTTCTTTTCTAATAGCATAGACACTTAGCAAAGCAGTGCTTCTAGACGTGTGATTAAATTCTTGGATGAGTCACCATCAATAGAACATGACAACGAGAATGCCATCTTAACTTTTGCATAAATACTTACTACTTCCACATATAGGATTGATTTCTTGAATCAGAAAGCATCTACATACAAGGCAAAGTGGATGGCGGGTCGGCTTCTACATGAATACATTGTCAACAAAGTCATGTGATTTGCAGCAGTTGTAAATATTTCACATATATGAAAAAGTGCATGCCATTGATGCCAAAATAGAGAAGCCCTTCTAGACTTGTGAACTTCTTGTAATGACAATTTCCATGCCCAACTCTGATTGTTGAAATATAAATATCTTATCATTTATCAGTGGTTACAAATATCAATGATTTATCGTTGGTAAAGGAGTGTTTGTTATAAAAAGAGAGATCTTCCCAAAATAGACACAAAGATGTGGTGTACGTTTCGTCTAACTATGGCTTGCATATCATCAATGGCTCTTAATCTGCTTTAGCTTCAAAAGCTGAAGAATAGTTAGAAATAAAGGCACACTAAACATATACAATTGTTGGTGCAAATTCCAAGCTCATACATTTGGCTTGAAGTTCATAAACATATGAAGCTCCATGGAAACCATTGCTGGGAGAATTTTATCTTTTCACATTTGTAAAAGTCATTTTTTTACTTGAGAGAATATTTGTAATCACCTACCAAAAATTCGTGGACCTGTTAGATAGAAAACCAACTAGTTCATTAAGGGAATATTTCCTAGATTGAAGGATTACTTTTAGAGAGAGCCAAAAGTTGAATTCAAATGCAAATTTGAATGTAGCACTTATAAAAAGTGACTTGAAAAAGTCGTGTGCAGAAGTCTCAATTCTCGAGTTCTCTATTTCCATTTTGTAAGAGTTTGAGGTCTACATTGTAGCCTACACTAATTTCCATCATTAGGCTATGATTGTCAAGCTTATGATCTTGTACAATATTGTTCATTAATACAATACATCTACATTGTTCATCTATGGTCTCGCTATTATAGTCATTCATAACTGTCAACTTGTGCTGCTCATATCTCAGTCAATTCTGCACCATTTTCAATGATCTATAGCATCTTGGAATCAGCTCCAAGTTATCTAAATGCTCACAAATTTTGAAGGAAATCCATTCATCAAATTTGGAGAAAAGCGCATCGAAGCACTCACTAGTCAAACTCTACAGAGGTCCTAAAAAATCGAGGGTAATGATTCAATTGTTAAATTGATTGCTCTGTGTATAGTGCATCATTTCAAGTGATTCCACTTGGAATCATTAGCTTGCTAAGCTATCTCTAAAAGGAATTCTTCTAGTTCCTACTGTAGTCGTAGCACTAAGCATAACAAGCAACAGGTGTATGATAAAAAATAGAAGGTTTTCTTTGATCCTTCTAGTTGGAAGTAGCTTGTTTTGATTCAACCTTTTCTTACATCATTTCCAAATTACATAGGCACTTGTATAGTGTCATTGGAGTGCTAAGAGGGCCCACAACTCAACTCTGAAGATACAAGGGGCTGGTACTAAGCAGGATTTGGAAGTACCTACTCATTTCTTGGAGTTTCCATCCATCTATCCCAATAGTGGTATCAGAGCAAAGCTAAGGTAAAATGGGAGATGGTTTTCCTTCTTTCATTGATAAATTGGATAGGAACAACTATCAAGCATCGTCCTTGAGGATGAAGACATACGTACAAGGAAGGAGCCTCTACGGATACATCTTAGGAGATGAGGATATGCCCATATTTAGAAGCAAAGGACAACCTACAAGAGAGGAGCATGAAAGACTCAACACATGGTGTGCCAAGGATGCATTAGCAAGGTCCTACTTACTTAACTCAATCTTTAATTTTCTTCTTCCTCATATTAGGAATTGTAAGACATCCCAAGAGACTTGGGAAACATTTTCTTCTTATTTCTCTTCCAACACAAGGGCTAGGAAGAATCAATTGTGGATTGAGTTTACCACCCAAAGAAAGCAACCTAAGCAAGGTATCTCAGAGTATGTGACCAAAGTCAAAGATGTAGCACATGAGCTGGCAAGCATAGGAGAAGAAATTGAGGAGGAGTAGATTGTAAGACAAATAATCAATGGTATTAAAGTAGATGACAAATGTGAGAGCTTCACAACTACCATGGACTTGTACATGGACATGCAGATTCCATACCTTACCACACTCATGGGGCAACTATTTACCCATGAAGCCAAGCTCAACAAGAATGGAGATTCATCAAGAGGTAATAGCTCTTCTGCCCTATACACTGATAAAAGTAAGTCCAAAGAGAAAGGGAAGAACAAAAAGGTTGAAGATGAAGGAATTACCTCCCAAGCCAACTATGCAGGGAGAGGTAGAACCTCAAGAGGAAGCGGCAGAGGAGGCAAGCAAGGTAGGGGGAGACCTTATAACTCCTCACCATGCAATATTTGTGGATTTTCAAATCATACTACAGATGAGTGTTTCAGGAACTTCAAGAATCAAAGAGGTAGAGGATATCAAAGAGGTGGATATACACAATCAAGAGGAAGATTCAATCACCATCAAGGATACAACAACAACTACAATAGCAATTACCAAGGAGGATACAAATTCAGAAAAGATTCAACCAATATGGAGCATTTGTGGAGGATCCCCAGCATGGGTTCAAGAGAATTTCCAAAGGAGAAAAGGCAGGTAGATTATTCACTTTTGAACTTGAGGGTACAAGGAACATTGCACTTTATAGTTATAAAGATCAAACATTATTAGAGCTTGAAATTTGGCATAAAAGATTAGGGCATGTTGGTGAAAGAACCTTGAAACAAATATGTAGAGACCAATGTGTGCTTGGGATACCTAATGTATCCAAGCCACACATGATTTATAAATGTGGTGATTGTCAGTTTGGAAAATCTCACACGTTACCCTTCTCAAGGAAAGGCTACATGCATGAGGACTACCTAGATCTTGTCCATACAGATGTATGGGGACCAAGTAAGGATCCCTCAATTTTTGGATCAAGGTATTATGTATCTTTCATTGATGATTACAATAGGTGGACTATATTGTACTTTATGAAGCACAAAGACGAAGTATTCAGTTGCTTTAAAAAGTATCTTGCACTTGTTGAGACCCAAACAGGGAGAAACCTAAAAAGACTAAGGTCAGATGGAGGAGGTGAGTACTTCTCAACTGAGTTTGATATATTCTTGCAGGAAAGAGGAATGAAAAGAGAGATCACAACAAGGTATACCCCTGAGCAAAATGGGGTGGCAGAGAGGAGAAATAGATTAATTGTTGAAACAGCTAGGTCAATGTTGAATGAGAAAAAATTACCTAACTACTTGTGGGTAGAGAGTGTATCTACTGCCACTTATCTTGTAAATAGGTTGCCATCCAAATCCCTTGATGGGATGACCCCATATGAAGCATGGCGTGGTAGAAGGCCTTCACTTGATCATTGCAAGATCTTTGGATGTGTAGCTTATGTGCACATTCCTTCGCAGATAAGAGGTAAGCTAGAACCTAAGGCAGAAAAGTGCATCTTCATAGGGTATGATTTAAATCAGAAAGGATACAGGTTGTACAACCCTTCAAACAAAGGATTCATGGTCAGTAGAGATGTTATCTTTCATGAGAATGACTCTTGGTTTGATAGTGAATGCAGGAAAGTAAAGCTACCTTATGACTTGGAAGAGGAGTTTCCAAGCCTCATTAAAGAGGAGTCTACTAAGAATGGTGACATCAACTCAGATGATGACGACATCATCAACCTAGAAGAGTTCAAGGCATGGAAGTCCAAAGGCAAAGTCAAGATGAAGAAGTTGGAGGATATACCTGAATCATCCAACCAAGCAATTAGAAGATCACAAAAGGAGAGCAAGAAACCAATTAGATATGGATATGACACTTCCCTAGTTACTAAGCACTCTGTTTATCTTGCAAAAGACTTATCATTTGAAGAGCTAGCATCATATGAAGAGGCAAAGGCCAAGGCAGAATGGAAGGAAGCTCTGGATGAACAAATTGAAGCACTCAAGGAGAATGATACTTGGGAAGTAATACCAAAGGAGTTTATGAAGGTAATTGGTTCTTGATGGATCTATAAGATCAAAAGGAATTCTAATGGATCAATAAGCAGGTACAAAGCTACAGTTGTGCTAAGGGTTTTGCACAAACCCAAGGAGTTGATTATGAAGAAAACTTCTCTCTTGTGGCCAAAATGCCAACCATCGGGGTATTGGTAAGTGTGACTACATCAAAGAATTGGAACATGTATCAGTTGGATGTAAAAAATGCATTTCTATATGGCTGGATTTCAGAGGAGGTTTTGTCTCAACCTCTTGACTATGAGGACCCAAACAAGGTAACATATTTATGTAAATTGAACAAAGCTCTTTATGGATTGAAGCAGGAACCTAGGGCATGGAACCATAGGTTGACTACATACCTTCAAGATCAAGGGTTTGTCATGAATAAAGTAGATACTTCTATGTTCATGAAGACAAATAATCCAGAGGTAATATACCTCTGTGTATATGTTGATGATATCATACTTACAGGTAATGATGCTAATGGCATCAAGCACATCAAAAATCAGATGATGGAGTTCAAAATTAGTAACCTTGGACCACTAAAATACTTTCTAGGAGTTGAGTTAGTCTATACTAACTCTGGAATTTATATTACTCAGAGAAAGTATATAAAGGATATGTTAAAGAAGTTTCAGTTGTAGGATGCCAAAGATGCAAGTACTCCAATGAAGGTAAACCTAAAATTAAGTGCTCATGAAGGTGATGTACTTGAGAACATTGCAGGTTACCAAAGCATAGTGGGAAGCTTGAACTATGCTACATTGACAAGGATCGATATTGCTTATGGAGTAAGTGTTCTAAGTCAGTTTATGCACAAGCCTAGGGCACCTCGCTTGGAGGCTGCCAAAAGGATCTTGAAGTACCTTAAGGGTACTCAACATCATGGGTTGTATTTCCCTTATACATCAGACTTGGACATCAAGATATATTCAGATGCTGATTGGGCAGGATGCAAAGATGATGTAAGGAGTACCTCAGGATACCTATCCTTTGTAGGTGATAAACCAATATCATGGTCTTCAAAGAAGCAACCTAATGTTGCTTTATCTTCTACAGAGGCAGAGTATAGAGGAGTGGCCAATGCTACTCAAGAGGCCATATGGATCAGATTATTATATACATAATTGGGTTTGCATACTACATCTCCAATGATTTTTGGATACAATACCAGCTCACTACATCTTGCAACAAATCCCATTTATCATGCTAGGACCAAGCATATAGAGGTCCACTATCATTATGTGAGAAAGAAGCTATTGAGCAAGGATATTCAGTTGGCATATGTATCAACTAATATGCAATGTGCATACTTATTGACTAAAGCATTAGATGGTACAAAACTTTACAGGTTTAAATCAATGATTGGATTGCAGGATATTAATGAAGATTGATTTGAAGACCAAGCCAAAATGTTGGCTTGAGGGGGAGCTATTGGTGCAAAGTCCAAGCTCACACATCTGGCTTGAAGTTCATAAACATATGAAGCTCCATGCAAACCATTGCTAGGAGAATTTTATCCTTTTACATTTGTAATAGACATTTTTTTACTTGAGAGAATATTTGTAATCACCTACCAAAAACTCGTGGACTTGTTAGATAGAAAAGAAAGTACTTCATTGAGGGAATATTTCCTAGATTGAAGGATGACTTTTAGAGAGAGCCAAAAGTTGAATTCAAAATCAAATTTTAATGTAGCACTTATAAAAAGTGACTTGAAAAAGTCACGTGCTGAGGTCTCAATTCCCGAGTTCTCCATTGCCATTTTGTAAGAGTGTGGGGTCTACATTGTAGCTTACACTACTCTCCATCATTAGGCTATGATTGTCAAGCCTATGATCTTGTACAGCATTGTTCATTAATACAATACATCTACATTGTTCATCTATAGTCTCTCTATTATAGTTATTCATAACTGTCAATGTGTGCTGCTCATATCTCAGTAAACTCCCGACCATTTTCAATGATCTATAGCTTGTTGGAATCAAATCCAAGTTATCTACATGATCACAAATTTTGAAGGAAATCCATTTAGCCAATTTGGAGAAAAGCGCCTCAAGCATTCACTGGTCAAACTCTGTAGAGTTCCTAAAAAATCGGGGGTAATGATTCAATTGTTAAATTGATTGCTCTGTGTATAGTGCATCATTTCACGTGATTCCACTTGGAATCATTAGATCACTAAGCTAATTTGGTACCTATTAAAGGAATTCTTCTAATTCCTATTGTACTAGTAGCATTGAGCATAACAAGGAGCAAGTGTATGACAAAAAATAGAAGGTTTTCTTTGATTCTTCTTGTTGGAAGTAGTCTGTTTTGATTCAATCTTTTCTTACATCATTTTCAAAGTACATAGGCACTTGTATAGTTTCATTGGAGTGCTGAGAGGGCCCACAACTCAACTCTCAAGATACAAGGGGCTGGTACTAAATAGGATTTGGCAGTACCTACTCATTTCTTGGAGTGTCCATCCATCTATCCCAACAACAATTGAATAGACAGTTTTACCAGATAATACAATCATGCATTGCAATTTTTCTATGATTGAGAAGGGAAGGTTATAAAACTTTGATTTCGAAGAATATATAATTGTTTATCACCAAATCAGTATCATTACGACAAGAAGGTGAGAGTAGAAAACATGACAAGCTGCTCTAACATGTTCAAATCTAGACAACTTGCTCTAAACAAAATCAACCAAAGCCCGATGACTCCCTATTGCAGCATAGAACAAAGAGTACGTAGTATTGAGAAATAAAAGATCTCCTTCTCTCCTCTTTGCAAGCCTTTCATCGAGCCACGAAAAACTCTATACCTTCTCCCCTACATGTGGACTCATCCACCTTCATATAGACATAGATACGAACACACATATCCATAAATACACAGGATAGAGAGATCCCTCCTTATTCTTTATAATAAAAAACATTAAGCTTTCTATCAATTGAGCGTGGTTGACCTGGACAAGAATGAAACGCAAGTAATTGAAGGTAAAGAGGTACAAAAAAGAAACAGAAGGCACAATTTCTTGATTTTTTTAAGAAACCACCGTTTTTCTTTGTAATTAACCCCTATAAATTAAACATTACTATTTATGGATGTATTATTTGTTCTAGTCCTCGAAAGGATAGGAGGACTTCCAAATGTGTATACTTAGCTTCCAAAAGCATAAATAGGTGTCCTTACAAGGATTTTAAGACTTTTTTTATCTAGGCCAACCATTTTGTGATTTTTGTGTAAAGCTCAATGGGATCTCAATTTTATCGACTTTTTCTTATTCTATAAGTGATCGCTTGAGAAAAAATTGTATCTCTCCTTTGTTCTCCGTTTTCATTCTTCTTTCTTGCTCATATGGAGTGTCTATGGTGACAGTATCTCAAGGGATATACGAGTGTTGAGTTGTCGTTTCCTTGCATTGGAGAATCCATGCTCCCATTAGGAGTTCTGAAATGATGTACTATTTCTCTGCGGTTGAATATCAAGTCTGTGTACAACTTTTTGTTCCGAACATATTGATATATGACAAAGGGGAGGGGTTTCATAGACACATAGGACACTATATAGAACCTTAGATTTCATGTGAATTTTTATATCTCATGATTGGCTCTAAAACTAGAGAAACTAATGTTATCATCACATCGGAAATTTTCCAAAATCCTAAAATTAACTATCTATTTGCTTGATTCTCGTATCCAGACGTCTTATTTTAGATTGTGGATATCATGGATAACATCATCAATTCGAAGTCGATTTACTTTTTTTTTCACCAAATCAGTATCATTACGATGAGGAGGTGAGAATGGAAAACATGAGAAGATCTAACATGTTCCAATCCAGATCACTTGCTCTAAACAAAATCATCCAAAGCCCGATGACTCCTTATTACAGCATAGGACAAAGGGTAGGTGGTGAGAAATAAGATATCTCCTTCTCTCCTCTTTGCACGCATTTCATCGAGCCACGAAAAACTCTATAACTTCTCCCGTACATGTGGACTCCTCCACCCTCTTATAATATACATAGAGATGCACATGCATATTCACACATACATAGGATAGAGAGATCCATCCTCCATATTCATTATAATAATAAACATTCAGCTTTCTATCAGTTGAGCATGGTTGACTTGGATAAGGATGGAATGCAAGTGATTGAAGGTAAACACGTACAAAAGAGCAAAGAGAAGGCATAATTTCTTGATTTTTTTTTAGAAACCAACATTTTTCCTTGTAATTAACCCATATAAATTAAACATTAGTATTTATGGATGTATTATTTGTTGTAGTTCCCGAGAGGATAGGAAGATATCCAAATGTGGATGCTTAGCTTCCAACAGCTTAAATAGGTATCCTTATAAGGAGTTTAAGACTATTTTTAACTAGGCCAAACATTTTGATGTAAACAAGGCTATCCATTTTTGTATAAAGCTCATTGGGACTCAATTTTAGTGATTTTTTCTTATTCTGTAAGTGATCGCTTGAGAAAATATTTCTCCTTTGCTCAATGGGATCTCAATGTTTTTTTCTTATTCTATAAGTGATCGCTTGAGAAAATATTGTAACTCTCCTTTTTTCTCCATTTTCCTTCTTCTTTCTTGCTCATATGGAGTGTCTATGGTGAGAATATATCAATGGGTATGCGAGCATTGAGTTGTCGTTTCCTTGCATTTGAGACTCCATGCTCCCATAAGGAGTTCTGAAATGATGCATTATTTTTGTAGGGTTGAAAATCAAGTCTGTGTGGAACTTTTCGTTTTCAACATATTGATATTTGACAAAGAAGAGGGGTGTAATAGACACATGGGATAGTATCTTGAACCTTAATTTTCATGTGACTTTTTATATCTCGTCATTGGCTTAGAAGCTGGAGAAACTAATGTTACCATCGCATCTGAAACGTGCCAAAACCCTAAGGTACACTAAGATTCATATGGACACTATCTTGAACCTTAGATTTCATATGACTTTTTATATCTCATGATTGGCTCAGAAACTAGAGACTTTCTATATCTCATGTTACCATTGCATTGGAAATGTGCCAAAATCATAAGATTCACTATCATCGATCCAGAGGACTTATTTTAGATTGTGGATATCATCGATAACATCATCAATTCCTAACAGCCCTTAGAGCACCTATATTTTATGTGTAACCTACAAGTTTCCTATATAATGATTCTTGCGAAAGAATCTCACATTTGGAGAAGCCGTCCTCGAAGAAGTTGGTTGAAGGACTGCTTGAAAGTAACCTTGTTTACCCATCTCGGGGTACATCACTGTCCCTATTGCGCATTAGCATCAAGCAGCACAAGAGCTCTCCCGCATTTTTCCATTGAGCAAGTTTTGTGATGGAGCGTATTGATGTCGAAGGAGGACAGGTATTCTATCTGAGAGGTCGATCAGTCTGTTTTCTATCTCCCCTAAAGTCTTTTTTTTTCAATAAAAGGAAGTTCGGCCATAGCCTATTCTCCCGGACTTTAATTATAGTAATGAAGAAAAGTTACAATTGAGTGGGACTAGTGCCCATGGGACCCCCCAAATCCCACAATGCAGGGGACGAGTGTGGCAAGCTAGAGGGCATTACAAATGAGGTGGATAAATCTATCATCACCCTCATGTGGGACCCATTTGGGTTTCAACTTGTTGTTTTCGAGGAGATAAATACAATGATGTCTAAACGGTGGAGATCTCTTATCTCAGGAGATTCTTTTACCTAGAAGAAACAATGATTTCTCGATCGACCATTCCTTAGGAGTTTGGTCAAAATTGACAGCACATCGCTCCCTCCAAATCTTCCAAAGAGTCTCACCCCTGATGGCATTCCACAACCTCGATGAACAACCGACCGCCTCACCCAATAGCACCTGTTGCCAATGGATTTGGTGTGTGAGTCTCAAAATCCGAGTCACGTGATGCCAGACAATACGGGACTTGGGGCAATCGAAGAACAAGTGAGCTAAATCTTCGATGCATCGATGGCAATGTTTGCACCATGGTGGCACACCACATATTTTATTTGCCCTTGAATTGGACCAGATTCCCTTATGCAAGATCTACCACATGAGAACAGACTTTTTGGTCTCAATTAGGGGGTGCCAAATAGACATGAATTTTAGTTCCCATGGAAGTTTGGTCCAAGAAAGGCACCACCTCTTGTTGAGGGTGTGATGAACATCTAAGTTCCCTTTGAAGTTGGGTATTCTGGATATTCTCTTACCATTGCTCCATTTGAGGCCCTCAAGGCAAGGAAGATCCTGTCCGGAGAGAAGGCGAGAAGTTGAGCGGTCCCACGCCAAACATCTGCCTTGAAGAAGAGTCCATTCCTCGAGGGTAACTCTATGTCTCGGGTCTAAGTCTTCGAACCTAATCCACTGGTTGGTCTCTTGTTTCCAGAGCTGTTTCCACTGTTTGAACCCCTTGTTCCATAACCGCTTTGCAGTTTGGAGGTTCCAAGGCTCCACTCCTCTAATGCCACTGATCGGGAACCAGATAGAGTCATTTTGTCTTATCCCAGCCGCCCACTTCCACTCATCACTGATTCTGATGAATTGTTTGGCCTTGTTCCAACTCTTCCAAAAAGAACACACGAGGCTCAAGGCAACTCCAGAACACCTCAATGCTGGCATTCATATCATCGGCAAAGAGTCTGGCAATCATTTGGCCATGATTTAGAGGTAGGGAAAGACCCATGAGATTGCCAGAGTCGATGTGATGCTTTAATAGGCGACTGAGGCCGTTCGAGGCAATAGCGAAGAGTAGAGGAGCTAGAGGGCAGCCTTGCCTGATAGATCTTTTTAAACGTATGGGCTCAGAGAGCTTACCATTGATATTTATTCTAGTTGAAGCGTTTCCGAGAAGAGTAGAAACCATTTTTGTGAACTTTTGGCTGCATCCAAGGTCTTTCAATGATTGGAGAATAAAGTCCCATTCCAATCTATCGTATGCTTTGTCGAAGTCGATCTTAATGAATACCAGATCTTGTGCAGACTCCTCAGCAAATGTAAGGCCTTCCCAAATGTCGACAATTGCTTCAAGTATAGATCTACCTTTGACAAAACCTTTTTGGTCCTCACAAAGCCATGACTTTAAATGACAAGAGATTCTATTGGCAATAACTTTGGCAATTATCTTGTATCCAGTTTGGAGCATGGTAAACGGCCGCTAGTTTTCAATTTTGTTCTTATCTCCCTTTTGTGAATTAACTTGATGATGCCATTATTGAGACACTCAGGAAGGGCACCGAAGGACAGAGCCTCGAGCCACACCAGACGTAGTGGGGTGGCCAACACATGCTTGAAGGACTTGAAAAACTCATTGGTGAGGCCATCAGGACCTGGACTTTTTCCATTTGGAAGGGCATCAATAACCTCGATAATTTCGTTCTCAGAAATGTTAGCTTCTAGAAGAGAACTCATGTTCTGAGGGATTCTAGAATGAGCTACCCTTGAGATGGTAGCCATGCAGTCCCGCCTGTGCGGGGAAAGAGGAGTCGAGACCCCGAGGAGATGGGTAAAGTGCTCGACGATGATAGATCTGTTCTCGACTTCCGTGCTACATTCGATCCCATTGTTATCAACCAAGAAGGGGATGGATTCCCTAACTTGTTTTTTTTTAGGATGTTACACATCTCTTTCGATGGTTTGTCGGCCTTCCCCACCCACCAGCCTTTGAAGAATATCTGAAGATTTTTCCTTTGAATCTCCTCCTCGAATCTTAGTCTTCCCCTGATTTTTAAAAGACCTTGCTGGCATTGCAAGTTACCTTTGTTCACTTCTTCTTCAAGTCGTGAGAGTCGCCGGTATACCTTTTCTCTTCTTTTTTTCCGGATATCTCTTATGGCCTTATGAGTCATGATCAGAATTTGTCGAGTCCTTTCCACCGCGCTTCTCCAGCACTTAGCGGGTTCATTACAGAAGGCAAAGGCCTCCGCCCAAACTGCGGAAATTTCTTGTTGGACAGAGGGGAGGGAAAATGACGTCTGACAAGCGTGGAACCAAGGAGCTTTCCGGAGCGTGGAAATCTGTTTGAAAGAAAGAGTAATCGGGTAGTGGTCCGAGATAGTCAGGTCCATGTGTTGGGAAATCAAAGGAATACCCCACTGGAGGATGGTGTTTTGGTTGATGTAACATCTGTCAAGTCTTGCTTTCCTTAGAGACTCCCCCAGTTGGAGGTTAGACCATGAGAACCCCTTCATATCTTTTACCTCGACCAAGTCAAGATGAAGCTTGATTTTATCCCATATCTCTTTCTTCTGACCGTCAATAATTTTCCCCTTGTTATTCCAACGGTCCTTAGGAAATTCAACCATGTTGAAGTCCCCACAGAGCAAAACATTGTGTGAGAGGGAGTCGAGGGAAGTCCAAGTGTTTATTCTATCCGTCTCACCATTAGGGGCATAAAGTGAGACCACGGTGAACTGTTTAGGGAGCCCGAAAGAGGCAGCAATCCAATGATGATTTCGATCTTCACAAGTCAAGGTCAACCTGCTAGACCAGGAGTGACTAATACCAATTGCAGCGCCGCCCGCCCCCCTAGGGTGCGAAGTGGAGAGCCAAAGGTGGTTCGGCGAAATGCGTTTAAGTCGTTTCTGGAGATCCTGTGCATCGATTTTAATCTCTTGTAAGCAGATAAAGTCGGGGTTGAGGCACTTGTCTTTGAACCATTGGCCAAGAATCGCCGCTCTTGAGGGGTCGGACAACCCCCTGACGTTAAGCGAGGTGATTTTCATTATCGATGGTTTCCCTCTTTGAGGGGAGGGACCCGATCTTTTTTCTTCTTTTGATCTTCTTTTTTACCCCCAACTTCTTTACTCAAGATCCTACTCTTGAGGGGGCTCTTCCAAGGCATGCCTGACGGTTGTTTTTCTTTAAGCTTTGACTTTTGTTGCGGTAGGCTTGTCAAGCATAGTGGATGAGTAGGTCCGAGGAAGGAGCTTTCATGTACATTTCCTTCTCTCAACTCAATTGCTGTTCTTCATTTCTACAAAAAAAGTATGGACATGGACACATACGTGCACGCACGTCTATGAACTACTTTTTTTTTTTATTTTATGGATGTGATTGTATGTGCAGAATCCAGATGCGTGCCTGTCTCGATGTCTAACTACACAGCTTGCTATGTTTTTTTTCCCTCTTAATCAATTCCGAAGACAGTGCGATTCGTGAGTCGAGAATCCCGTGATTGATGTTGTCCCCAATGGAGGCAAAAAACAACTCATCCACCACCTCGAAACTTGAGCTCCCTCGATGTTTACGGATGCCAACATAAGCGTGCGTTTACAGCAATCATTGGCCCAAAATCCACTTTGGCCGCCGTGCGTACCTCGAGTAAGATACTAAGAACGTCCAAAGAAGGAGCACACTACACGCAAGCGTAGTATCTGTAGAACATGTTCGAACTCGAGCAAGCATATGCTGACTTTATTGACGCTATTAGTTCTGTCTGCCCAAGTGGTTGATAGTTATGGAATGCCACAAGGCTGCAGGGAAGAAGTATTTAAACAGGAGAAGATTAACCCTGGTTTCCGATTGCAATACGATGATTGATTGGAGGTGATCCCCATCCAAAAGGATTGCAGTCGAACAACAGCAGCGTCATTGAAGGGATCCCAAACTCAACAAAGATCGGACTTCCACCCGATATTGAGTAGAGATTGGTGCACTGACACTACAACATATCGAGGGAATACCGACGGTCAGCATACCGACGATCAACTGTCGGCGTCAGTATGACCCTCGGACAATTTGGGAAAGCCGCTTAGCCTCGGAAACCCGGCATCGGTATAAGCGTCGGTATGAGCGTCGGTAATTTATTGGAATTACCGATGCTTATACCCACGCTTATACTGACGGTATCGTTTTAAGCAGGCCCGAAACCAAAATTTGTCATTCTGAGCGTTTTGAATCTACAACTTCTACTGTCGGGCTTTGTGCACGCGAACAACAGATCTCTGTTTGTCACTCTTTCTCTCTTTCTCTCTCTCTCTCTCTCTCTCTCTCTCTCTCTCTCTCTCTCTCTCTCTCTCTCTCCCTCCTTCTCTTTCTCATTCCTTCCCTCTCTCTCACTCTCTTTCTCTCTCTCTCCCTCCCTCTCTCTCTCTAAGCAGACCTCTATCTTTGTAGATCTGAAGTTTTGGTAAGTAGATCGCACAAATTGTAGCACTCTTTTTTGTTTCTTTATGTTTTTGCTTTTCTAATATGTTCTATGTTTAGTTTTGCAAGAGATTTTGGGATCAAATCTTTGGAAATTCAATGAAGGATAACTTCAAGTGGATTTTGACGACTTTGATTCAAACAATTTTCTCTCTCTCTCTCTCCCTCCCTCTCTCTCTAAGCACACCTCTATTTTTATAGATCTGAAGTTTTGGTAAGTGGATTGCACATATTGCAGCACATTTTTTTTCTTTCTTTATGTTTTTCTTTTTCTAATATCTTCTCTCTTCAGTTTGGCAAGAGATTTTGGGATCAAATCTTTTCAAATTTGACGAAGGATAACTTCAAGTGGATTTTGACGACCTTAATTCAAACAATACATCGATGTAAGTGATTGTTTTGTTTTCGATTGACAAAGAGAGAGAGAGGGAGAGATACATATACATACACACAAGCATGCATATGCATACAAGAATGCATATGCATACAAGCATGCATATGCATACAAGCATGCATATGCATACACACAAGCATGCATATGCATGCATATGCATGCATATAAGCATGCATATGCATATAAGCATGCATATGCATACACACATGCATACACACAAATACATACATACATACATACACACATACACAATGCATATGCATATGCATACACAAATGCATATGCATACACACAAATGCATATGCATACACACCTACACACACCTACACACACATACACAATGCATATGCATACACACAAATACATACATGCATACACACATACATACAAACATGCATATGCATACACACATACACACATACACAATGCATATGCATATGCATACACAAATGCATATGCATACACACAAATGCATATGCATACACACAAATGCATATGCATACACACATGCATATGCATACACACAAGCATGCATATGCATACACACAAGCATGCATATGCATACAAGCATGCATATGCATACAAGCATGAATATGCATACAAGCATGCATATGCATACACACATACATGCATATGCATACAAGCATGCATTTGCATACACACATGCACATACACACAAATGCATATGCATACACACATGCATATGCATACACACATGGATATGCATACACACATGCATATGCATACACACAAATGCATATGCATACACACATGCATATGCATACACACATGCATATGCATACACACATGCATATGCATACACACAAATGCATATGCATACACACATACACAATGCATATGCATACACACAAATGCATATGCATACACACATGCACATACACACAAATGCATATGCATACATACATGCATATGCATACACACATGCATATGCATACACACATACACACATAGACACATATACACAATGCATATGCATACACACAAATGCATATGCATACACACATGCATATGCATACACACATACACACACATACACAATGCATATGCATACACACAAATGCATATGCATACACACATGCATATGCATACACACATACACACACGTACACAATGCATATGCATACACACAAATGCATATGCATACACACATGCACATACACACAAATGCATATGCATACACACATGCATATGCATACACACATGCATATGCATAAACACAAATGCATATGCATACACACATACACAATGCATATGCAAGACACATGCAGATACACACAAATGCATATGCATACACACATGCATATGCATACACACATACACACATACACACAATGCATATGCATACACACAAATGCATATGCATACACACATGCATATGCATACACACATACACAGATACACAGACATACACAATGCATATGCATACACAAATGCATATGCATAAAAGCATGCATATGCATACAAGCATGCATATGCATACACACAAGCATGCATATGCATACAAGCATGTATATGCATACACACATACACACACATACACAATGCATATGCATACACACAAATGCATATGCATACACACATGCACATACACACATGCACATACACACAAATGCATATGCATATGCATACACACATACACACATACACACATACACACATACACACATACACAATGCATATGCATATACACAAATGCATATCCATACACACAAATGCATATGCATACACACATGCATATGCATACACACACACACATACACACATACACACACATACACACACATACACAATGCATATGCATATGCATACACAAATGCATATGCATACAAGCATGCATATGCATACACACAAGCATGCATATGCATACAAGCATACATATGCATACACACATACACACACATACACAATGCATATGAATGCACACAAATGCATATGCATACACACAATGCATATGCATACACAAATGAATATGCATACACACAAATGAATATGCATACACACAAATGAATATGCATACACACAAATGCATATGCATACACACATACACACACATACACAATGCATATGCATATGCATATGCATATGCATATGCATACACAAATGCATATGCATACACACAAGCATGCATATGCATACACACATACACACACATACACAATGCATATGCATACACACATGCACATACACACAAATGCATATGCATACACACATGCATATGCATACACACATATACACACATACACAATGCATATGCATACACACAAATGCATATGCATACACACATGCATATGCATACACACATACACACACATACACAAACATACACAATGCATATGCATATACATACACAAATGCATATGCATGCACAAATGCATATGCATACAAGCATGCATCTGCATACACACAAGCATGCATATGCATACACACATACACAATGCATATGCATACACACAAATGCATATGCATACACACATGCACATACACACAAATGCATATGCATACACACATACCCAATGCATATGCATACACACAAATGCATATGCAAACACACAAATGCATATGCATACACACATGCATAAGCATACACACATGCATATGCATACACACATACACACACATACACAATGCATAAGCATATGCATACACAAATGCATATGCATACACACAAGCATGCATATGCATACAATCATGCATATGCATACACACATACACACACATACACAATGCATATTCATACACAAAAATGCATATGCATACACACATGCACATACACACAAATGCATATGCATAGACACATGCATATGCATACACACTTACACACATACACACACATACACAATGCATATGCATACACACAAATGCATATGCATACACACATGCATATGCATACACACATACACACACATACACAATGCATATGCATATGCATACACACAAGCATGCATATTCATACAAGCATGCATATGCATACACACAAGCATGCATATGCATACGCACATACACACACATACACAATGCATATGCATACATACAAATGCATATGCATACATACAAATGCATATGCATACAAACAAGCATGCATATGCATACACACAAGCATGCATATGTAGACAAGCATGCATATGCATACACACAAACATGCATATGCATACAAACATACATGCATATGCATACACACATGCATATGCATACACACATGCATATGCATACACACATGCATATGCATACACACATATGCATATGCATACACAAATGCATATGCATACACACATTGGATCAGATGGGATCTTCACATTGGATCAGATGGGATCTCCAGGTACACCTTTGGGAGCATGCATGTGCATATGCATACAAGCATGCAAATGCATATGCATACAAGCATGCATCTGCATACACACAAGCATGCATATGCATACAAGCACTCACAATGCATACACACATACACACACATACACAATGCATATGCATACACACATTCACATACACACAAATGCATATGCATACACGCATGCATATGCATGCACACATACACACACATACACAATGCATATGCATACACACAAATGCATATGCATACGCACAAATGCATATGCATACGCACAAATGCATATGCATACGCACAAATGCATATGCATACACACATACACACACATACACAATGCATATGCATATGCATACACACAAGCATGCATATGCATACAAGCATGCATATGCATACACACATACACACACATACACAATGCATATGCATACACACAAATGCATATGCATACAAACAAGCATGCATATGCATACACACAAGTATGCATATGCATACAAGCATGCATATGCATACACACATACATGCATATGCATACACACATACATGCATATGCATACACACATACACACATATGCATATGCATACACATATGCATATGCATACACATATGCATATGCATACACATATGCATATGCATACACAAATGCATATGCATACACACATTGGATCAGATGGGATCTTCACATTGGATCAGATGGGATCTCCACGTACACCTTGGGGAGCGCATGACCATGAAGACTCTAAAATATATCACATATGTAATGGAGTTCCAGTCATGGATGCAGCTGGGAAGTCAATGCGTCTGCCCATTCGACAACTTTGCACCATAGAATTTGGACATACTGTAATGCTATAATGGAGCGAACAGGATAGGGATTCTAAAAACAATATCACACAAACGATATTTGAAGAGTACCAGCCAGCACCTAGGAATCCTATTGTGAGTTCGGAGTGGATTCAGCATATGGCACGCGAGGTGATGTCTCATCGACGGTCGGAAGCTCACGATGCTTTTAGAGCAGGCTTACCGAAGCCTGTGTGGTTAGATTTTAAAGAGTGGGAATCGATTTAGGATGAGCAGCAACATACTCCTAATCGATATCGTCAATAGAGAGATGCGGCGGCCACACATTTGGATACGATTGGAACGTCGCATTTAGGTAGTGGCGGATACGAGAGTATGTGCTACCAATTTGTAAGTATCATGTTAATTATTCAATTTGTTTGTGTTCAGCACATCATGCATGTTCATGTAAGATTTTGCATATTTATTATAGGAGTTGGCAGGGGGTCGTCCTCCGACACGAACCGAAGAATCTTTCGGATATCGTCATGGATTGACTGCAGTGTTGCAAGATTTAGAGGGACCAGGTGCAATCATTTCATGGGAGAATATTCTATGATTAGGTAAACTTATAGTTTGGTTTCGTATTTTTAATTGTTGTTTATAAATGTCATGTCAATTTGTCTCATTTTACACATGCTTTGTTGCCGGATTGCAGGTGTAAATGTTTTGATTCCCTTACATATATGCTTTGCCACAATTTTGTATTACACTCCTATGTGGCAATGATTTACTATAATTTTGTATTCGATTCTTATATAGAAGTGCTTCTTCACATTGCCACAATTTTGTATTACACTCCTATATGGCAATGATGTACTATAATTTTGTACTCGATTCCTATATGGAAGCGCTTTGTCACACTCTTGGTACATCTTTCATTTATGGAATATATAACTTTTTGTACATGATTCATTTTTGCTCATATAAAATCATATTTTGGTTGTCATTAGAGTACATAACACATGTACTCGGGAGTGTATTGTCTTTTGCTAAACGATATCATGTTGTAGCAATAGACAACACATTCTACCCAAAAAAATTTGTGCAGATATGGTCGTCGGTATAGGCGTCGGTATGCCTAGTATAGTCATCGGTATATGCATCGGTATGCCCAACAGAAGTGTCAGTATGAGCATCGGTATAAACGTCGGTAATACCGATGCTCATACCGACGCATATTTCGATGTTTATATCGACGCTCATACCAACGACTATACCGGCGTTATGTTTCCGACGCCTATACCGACCCCAACACCGATGTCGTGGCAAAATTACGCTCGTTCAATTTCCTCGTAGCAGCCTCGGTATACCCTCGATGTGTTGTAGTGTGGGTGGTCTTGGCTCAGATGGGAGTTGAAGTTTCAAGGCCTTTTGAACCTACCACTACAGACGAAGAAAGCACTGCTTTGGAAAATTCCTCACTGTAGCATTGAGCAATGCCGAAAGTGTGGGTGGTCTTGGCTCAGATGGGAGTTGAAGTTTCAAGGCCTTTTGAACCTACCACTACAGACGAAGAAAGCACTGCTTTGGAAAATTCCTCACTGTAGCATTGTAGCAAGCTGTGCAAGGCCCCTCTGTGCAGGTGCAAGAAATGCATTATGCCAAAGGAAGACATGAAGCGTCCTTTTTTTTCCTGTGCCCAAATAGAAGTAAGGTGTGGAACGCCATGTGCAAGGTTTTGAAGGTAGGCTGGATTGTTCCAAAGAAGATACAAAAGCAGCAGCAAAGCTCATGCATTCAGTAAAAATCTCATACATAAGCCCAACAAAAGATGGGGAATTTAGTGGAACTTCAGATAATGGTCGTACGGATTCACAGTTCTCTGAAACTATCCCACTGCCATCAAACAAAGCATCCTTCAGACGTGGGCTGCTCGTAAGTTGTTCGAATTTCATCCTTGGAGATCTCAATACCAATACCAAATTTATACTAAAGATTAAGAGACAACATATTAACTTAATTATCCAGTCACGTTATAAAACTAATAGTGTGAAAACAACAAGCACAAATTTTACTATTTAGTTCAAAGTGCACAAATTTTACTATTTCCAAAACATTCGTGATGCTCGTAAGTTGTTCGAATTTCATTATCACCTGCAAGCTGCGACTTGTCCACTGCAATAGGCACAAAACAAAAAACCTCATGGCCCATTCATGATTTACCAAGAATATTGTCGTGATACATCGATCAAACATGATAAGCACTGTCTTAGGACCTTTTGATGATCGCAACAATAATGGACATTGGAAACTAATTTGAAATCATAATATGGGCATAAGTTTTCTAATTCCAAATAGTGTGAGTAAAAAAGTTCCACGCTTGAATATAACACAACTTTCTTCAACCTTGTGAAGTATAGATGATGGAAATCGAAATCTTAAACAGTAGTGTCGATTTACAAGTTTGATGGAAATTGGAAAATATTCTCCTTCGCAAGATCCCTTTGTTTTCACATGGAGAGAATGTCTGACATTTTCCCAATTAATTCAAACAACAATCCTGGATGAGAATAGAACTAGTGTCGTTTGAAAAAGGATGGTGTTCACATTGCAACATCTATGAAGACCGAATACCTTTGAAGAACTCACTTCATATGTTACCTCAATTTCATTCATTTCATCTTCAGGGTGTTATTTCTTATTCAACAGTGTAGAACTCCTATGGCAACTTCTTCACATACAACGTTTATGTAAGGCATAAATTATAAGATGGAAGGTGTTGCTGTTTACTCCTGCTACTAGCTTCTAATTGGACCAAAAGTTTGATTATTGCACTCTTGCTTTGGGTGTGAAAGTAAGAAGAGTTCAATTCTGCTACTTCACAAATAAAGTTTCCATAAGCAGATTTCTTTGAAGAGAGAAATGGAAATCAAACCTTAAAGTCACTTTTATTGTCTTCTGCGTAATCAATGTATGTGCCTTTGTATGAAGGATTGCGTATATAGTCTTAAGTTGCTCTTGTTGTCTATGGATAGTTTTTTGACAGGTGTATAAAGAAGTCATGCACTCATTTGATGGATAAATTTCACATTCACGCTAGATTTGGTGTGCATCCTGAGTTACTGTTGTAGTTCAAAGAGGACTTGGAGAAATTGTTTGAGCAGCTCTTATTACATGTTAATGTTGCAGATCAAAGAGGACTTAAAGCAATTGTTTGAGGAGCTCGTACTACATGAGAATAGGACATTAATCTAAGCAGATCCCGACTTCAAATGTGAAAATCCTTAGTGTTTGTGATTTGTCAGAAAGAAGAGATATCATTCACGACAAATTGAATAATAAAATAGTTCAATATGCATAAAGGATTTGTATAATAAACATAACACGGGCTGAAGAATACTTGCACTAATTAGCTAATCGAATGATTTTCTGAATGTATAATTTTGATTAGCTAATCCAATGATATTGACTGGTGTGCACTCATCCATTTACCATTTCTATGACCATGCCAGCGCTATGTGAAGGTAAATGGATGTTCTTGGAATAAGATAAACTGAATATGTTTATTGACTTCTATTTGTTTTCCTTTTACTGAAAAGGATAGTCTATCAGACAACAAACTAGTTTCATAATCATAGAATGATACGATTCATTGTATAATGTGAAGATGGCAAAGTTATCTTCCACTATGCATAGTCTATTAATTTTTAATTTCCCATTAGTTTGCAATCGAATCTTGCAATTCTCAGCTTTCTTATCTGAAGAAAACATTTGTTCAAAATTGATCCCAACCATAGGATCATATGAACCTCTTGCATTGAGAACACTTGGATCAATGAGAAGCAAATCTCTAACTAGAAGAAAATCAATGAGAAACCCAAATTGATATTTGGGAAGGTCTCAACTTCGCGGATGAGTCTAGACAAGATGTGGTTTTCCTCAAGATCGACTTTGACAAAGCTTACGAGAGACTAGAATGGGACTATATTTTGCAATCACTTAAAGATCTTGGCTGCAGCCAAAAATTTACCAAGATGGTCTCGACACTATTGGGAAATGCATCGACTCAAATTAACATTAATGGCCAACTTTCAAAGGTGATCAAATTAAAACGTTCGATTCAGACAAGGGTGCCCATTGGCTCCCCTTCTCTTTGCCATTGCCACGGAAGGGCTTAGTCAGCTGGTGGAACAAGGGGTGGAAGTTGGTAATATCAAAGGCCTCTTGTTGCCCCATAATCAAGTCCAGATGACCATGAGACTTTTTGCCAATGATAGGAATGCATTTTTCCACAATGATTATTCCAGTCCCGAGACATCTAGGAGGTGCTTCGACACTTTTTGTGAAGCCTCTGGATCCAAAATCAACCACTCAAAGACTGCTTTTAGAGCTATTGTCGGGATCCAACCTAACCTTCTCTTTGAACATGGCTACCAAACCATTCCTCGAGGTCAAGTCTTTCAGCTTCTTGGGATTCCTTTGGGCTTTCGTATCTCGATATAGCAACCGTGGAAGTGGGTCTTGGCTAGACTCGAAAGCAAGCTGAACTATTCGAGAGGTATGCAAATCAATATGGTGGGTCGCGCAATGGTTATTAACACGTTCCTCATCATCGACCATTTACTTCCTCTCTTGTTGGAGACCAAAAGAGAAAGAGCTATCCAAATTGGAAAGTATTTGCAAAAATTTCCTTTGGACGGAAGACCACAATAGGAGGGGGGTTTCTAAAATCAAATGGTCCATCTGCACTAGCCAAAGGGATAGTGGGGGCCTTGGTATTTTGAGAATGTGTTGCATGGCTACCAAACTAGTAGCAAAATGGATTATTAAGGCATGGTGCAATGGGGAGACTTCGTGGGCTAAACTGATCTTCAGAAACAAGAACACATTGACTTTGGTGGGATTCTCGAATTAGAAGAATCTCGATATTTTGACCCTTTTGTTTCCCCCAATCTCGATTTTCCCAAAAGGCTCGATCCTTGTGTGCTCCCTAGGGAAGAGTTGAAATAAATTCAAAAGCCTTATAAGAATCAGTAAAGAGTGGAAGTGGGTGGCCGGTATCAGACAGAATGAATCTATTTGGTTTCCGATCCATGGGATGAGGAATGTGGAATCTTGGAACATTCAAAGCGCCAAGAGGCTTTGGAACAAGGGCTTTAGAGAATGGAAACATCTCTGGAATCAAGACACCAACCAATGGGTCAACTCCAAGGATATCAACCCTAGCATCATCATTACCTATGAAGAATGGAATATTTTACAAAGCAGATGTCTTGCCTGGGACCGTTCTAAAGTTACTCTTTTCATGGCACACGACTCGCCGTGTTCGCTGGGTCTCAGATGGCATAATGGCAATTGCCTAATGGATATCTCGAATATCAAAGGAAACATTGATTATCACGTCAATCTCAACAAGAAGTGGTGCCTGTCATGGACGCGACTGCAGTGGAAAATGTTCTTGGCTATTTGGCACCCTCATAGAAAACAAAAAGTCTCTCCTCTTATGGAAAATTCTCATCATGGAATTTGGACCAACCTAAAGGCTAGCAAAATTTGTGGGGCATCTCCCTAGTGCAAGCGTTGTTACCGGTCCATTGAAGATGTTAGTCACATCTTCTTCACTTGTTCCAACTCCAACGGACTCAAGCAGATTCTTCAAAAATTAAACTTCAGAAGAATATCAGCTGGAAACAAGCTTTGCTGGGAGAAGCAATTGACTGCTTAGTGACCCTCCAGAATGCCATCAGAGGGGAGGTCCTCTGGAAGATCTGGCATGAAAGATGTGCTTATAACTTTGGCGACTCCCCCAAAGAGTGGTCAATTGAGAAATCATTGTTCCTCCTCGATAAAAGAATCACCAATTCTAAGAAATCCCCCGCTTTCAGGCATCATAAAGTGCTTATCCTAATCAACAACAAGCTTAAACCCAAGTGGGCCCCACATGAGGTTGATGAGAGGGTGATTAACCTTCTTTGCAATGCCATCTAAACCTTGTAAGATCTACCCCCCTCTGTGGGACTCGGGGGGTCCCATGGGCACTAGTCCCCTTCACTTGTACTTTTCTTTTCCTTTATTTAATTCAAGTCTGGGAGAGTAGGCTGGCCAAACTTCCTTTTTTTTTAATATCTAACTAGAATTATGCAGCTACCCTAAGCTCTAACATTGTTGCATAAGCTTAGCTCGCAAACCGTACATGCAACTGATGATCTCATACGACTCTTCACATCGTGTTGGCATCTCCGTACCGTATTTAGCTATGGCATGTATTTGTGTTAAATTTTGAAATTTGAATCCCCATCCCAATTGCCAAATCTAATCTCTATATATTCTGAGAGAAATTGAGTCTGGAGTGAACAATAATATCTCTCTAGATGCCTAGTGTAGATAGTAAGTTGTTTATCTTGGAGGCATTGGTGCTAAAAATAGGAGCAACTATTTTTAGTGAGATAAATTGCATTAGGAGGATCTCATAGTCTAGTTTAATTTTCCAAAATTTGTGTTGTTCATTCCATAGGAATGCAGAGTATCATAGTTTTGAGTGAACAAAAGTATCTATGACCATACCTATGAGGCCATTTATGCTTTAAGCTGCATAGGGAAAGTGTACATTCTCTTATCAATGGTATCAAAGCATTTTGACACACAAAGAAATTTGAAGAGGACTAGGAGGCATTGAAGGACTTGGAAGAAGAAGAGCTCCTCATTCGAGTTTAATGATCTACAATCAACTCACAGGAAGCCTACTAGTGAAGAAGCAAAGCATCTATCCCATCTGTTTTGGTACTTTTAAAGTACAACAATAAAGATATTTATACTCATCAATCTTCTAACACCAAGGAGCCTTAGAAGCATAATGTCTAGCTTTCTCATGGGCAAGGGTTTATGGGGGCTTATTAGTAGAATACATGCCATATCAAGATTGGGAGAGAATCCAACTCTTGATTGGTTGATAATCTTTAGAGAATGGAATGAGAGAGAGAAGAGGATCGTCTTCATCTTATTTTATCATGATAGCAATGCAATGATAGGGAAAATTCAAGAGCTAAATACTTGAATGAAAGTCAAGGTATCCCTAGAGAGTCTATACTCTACTTCAACCAAAGCTAGGAAGATTCATGTGAAGACTAAAGTCAGTAATTTGAGGAAGATACCAAGTAGTGACATCAATGATTACATTCTAAAGACCAACAAAGTAAATGATGAATTTGGATCCATAGGTTTTCACATAGATGATGATGATGACCTAGTTGCATATACATTGAATGTACTTAGGGATGATGATAAATGGAAGACTATCACTATTTTTGTATACATTAGAGATAATATCTCCAAATTTGAGCAACTAGTGGCCTTAGTAGTCAATAAGTGTCAAGGGAGCACTAGATTCTGATCTTTGACTACACTAGATAATATTTCAGAAATATACTTCTGATTAAAAGATCACCTACATAGGGGAAATAATACAAGAATATGTAGTTGATACAAGAAGTCCCAAGACCTGGGACTCATAGGTATGGATAACTCGACTAAAGATGATACAAAAGATCCCACAACTCGGGATCGTAGCTACGAAGCAAGATATCCAGATTACAATAACTCCCTTCAAGGAGATGAACTAGATACAAGGAATAACTAGAAAGGATCTCGTACTACCCAACAAGACAAGAAAAGATGTCTAAAATACAAGATTAGACAAGAGTAGAGCAAGAGACAAGACTAGAGCTCAAACTTGAACTTGAAAGTACTTGATCAGAACTCCTTGAGCTCCCAAGATTAGCATTGGCAAGACTCAATATATATGTGGTCAAGGCCTCCTTATATAGGAGTTCAAGGGCGATCCCCACGGGCAATTATAAAGTTGGTTATGAGTTCATGATATCATGATGATATCAACAATATAAAATAAAACCTCCAAATGTTAGAATCTAGAAGACAATAGATCTTAGGGTTTTGGCACATTTTGGATGCATGAAAGCATTGCACTTCTCCAAGTTCTGAACCAATCATGACATATAGAAAGTGACATGGAATCTAAGGTTCAAGATGGTTTCCATTGTGTCCATGACATCGCCTGCCCCTCTAACATTAAGTTCCACGAGGAGAATTTATGTGACTCTGAGATCTCCTAGGACTTGAATCTTCATAGCTCTTGTTCTTCGTAGAGTTCTTGATATGTGGTAGTGGAACACGATGATGATGGATATCCATGATGAAACTACAAAGGGTTTGTATTATATCTAGGTGCATAATCAATTGCTTGATACCCATGATGGGATATATTCATATTTTGACTCCGATGATGATTCCTTTGATCTGGGTTGTTGATTATGGAAGTCCTAATTCCAACCTTTTTCTTCTTCTTAGGGCATTTGACTACCATATGATCAATATCCCCACAATAAAAACATAATCTATTGTATTTTGGATGCTTTCTTTCCCTTTGTGTAAGTCACTTCACCTTGATCTTATCCAACTGTATGGGTTCTGGTTGGGATTATTCCAAAACATATTGTTGAGGAACTAAAGTAAACTTGTATTCTTGATCTTGAACAGAAATCTTCTTCTCCAGCTTTCTCTCGACCAACCTATTATCACACTTAATTGTTTGATGCATGAATTCATCCAACGTATTTACCTTCCGCATGGTTAACATGAGGTCCTCGACATCATCATGTAGGTGTGATCAAAATTGATTCTATAAAATAATCCTCATGAATATTATTCATATCAATGGTTGCACTTTCTATATGTGCAAAGGTCGATGGTTGAGAAACCTCTGGAATGTCATCTTCATTCTTCAATACATCTTCCTCTTGAACTTGGTTGTCCTTGCAATGCTACAACTGAGCAATCACCTTGTTGTAGCATCCTTTCCAAATCTTGGAGTTTTTTATATACATCATTCAAAGTAAATTTGATATTTTTGAGTATGAATATGGAGTCCATCACTCTTGACACGGTCTTGACGTGGGTAGTCTTGCCAAAATGTCATGGGAGCACTAGATTGAGCTCTTTGAATACACTAGACAAGATTTTGGAAATATACTTCTAATTACAAGATCACCCATGTAGGGGAAATAATACAAGAATATGTACTTGATACAAGAAGTCCCACAACCCGGGATTGATAGGTATGGATAACTTGACTAGAGATGATAAAGGAGATCCCACAACCTGGGATTGTAGTTATGAAGAAAGATATCTTGATTACAATAACTCGCTTCAAGGAGATGAACTAGATACAAGGAATAAGTGGAATGGATCTTGTAATATGAGATTACAAGAGGACAAGAAAAGATGTCTAAAATACAAGACTAGACAAGACTAGAGCAAGAGACAAGACTAGAACTCGAATCTCAACCTAAAAGGAACTTACTTGTTGATCAAGACTCCTTGAGCTCCCAAGATTGGCATTGGAAAGACTCACTATGTATGTGCCCAAGGCCTCCTTATATAGGAGTTTGGGGGTGGTTCCCAAGGGAGGTAGTAAAGTCATTTACGAGTTCATGATGTCATGATGATGTCAACAATCTAACATAAGGCAACTTGATGTCAGAATCTAGAAAATAGACAGTCAATCTTAGGGTTTTAGCACATTCACAATGCAATGGAAACAATTGTTTCTCCAAGTTCTAAACCAATCATGAGATATAGAAAGTGAAATGTAATCTAAGCTTTATGATGGTTTCCTTTGTGTCCATGACACTAAAAAGATGAACATATGAAGTTCAAATGCAAAGGACAATGAAGCCCAAGCATTTTATGTAGGTAAAGAAAGAGGTAGAGGAAAAAATCAAGGAAAAGGTAGAGGAAGGCAAGAAAGAGGATCAAATGGGGACTCTAATCAAGATCAAGGTGGCAACTTCCCTTCATCAAGAGGAAGAGGCAAGTTTAGACAAAGAGGAAGGTACAATCAAACTTCAAACAACAACAACAAGGACAAAAAGTCAAAAGGATGCTTCATATGTGGCAAGTATGATCACTATGAAAGGGATTCCTATCACATGGACAAGAGCAATTCAGCATACAAAGGGCAAGGTAATTATGCAACTAGTTCAAATGAGAATGAAGGTACTTTAGCTATGATTGAGATCACTCACTAGAAAATACAAGGGTCAAGCACAAGGTACATTGATAGTAGATGCAACAATCACATGAGGTACAACAAGGACTTCTTCTCATATATGCAGGCACTATACATCAACCAAAGGGCATGAGGACACAGATGATGATACCCGCCATGCCATCACACATATAAGTGATGTTATGTTGGATGGATCTCACAAACCAAAGTGTCTGAAGGATCTTCTTCGCGTTCCCACACTCTGAAAGAACCATACTTTTATGGGTCAAATGGTTGAGAGAGGATTGCAGGTAAAGTCCAATTAGAAGGGATGCTTTGTTGGAAACCTAAGGAGAGGTATAGTTTGGTAGCCAAAGTCAAGAAGGAAGGAATGCTATTGACACTAGATGTGAAGCCAAATCTCAACCACACTATCAACATCATATATGGAAGACAAAATGTAGCAAAATACGATCTTTGGCACAAAAGCTATGGACATATCAATACTTAGAGGCTCAAGGATATGCAAAAGAATAATTTCGTACTTGGATTACTATATCTTCATAATCACAACATCAAGAACTTGTTTGAGGCTTGTCAATTGGGTAAGCAGACTACATTACCTTTCAAGAAGACCAACTATGTGACCTATCATGCACTTGACCTAGTTCATACACGTGTTTAGGGATAACAAAGGAGAAATTAGTTGGAGGTAATAAACAATTTTTAACTTTCATTGATGATTGTACAAGGATGGGTTTTCTTTAGTGCATGAAGCACAAGTCATGTCTTTTGTTATATCAAGAAGTTCAAAGTGAACTCACGAGAAAAATCAATGATAGATTAGAAATATGTGGGTTCATAGGGTATGGGCTGAAAAAAAGGGGTTATAGATACTACAATCCCACAATGAAGAAGATAAAGGTCTCAAGGCATGTCATATTTAATGAGATTTTACCATGGTATTCATCAAATCTATCTATGCAAGAAAATGAAGATGAAGAGAGCAAGACTTCAAGAGAAGGTGAAGAACCAATAAGAATGGTTCTTATGGACCAAAGGACTTAAGTAAACACTCATCATGCAAAGGAGGTAGTTTTATATAATGTCAACTTAGTGATGCAAGGGAAAAAGGCAAGGCCAAAATCATAGAGCTAGAGAGAGATGAAGAAATATGGATTGAGATCCACATAGACCATCCTCTCTCCCTCTCTCTCTCTCTCTAACCAAGTGCAAAAACACAAAAAAAAAATATGACTACACAAAAACACAGACACGTATATACAATATATATATATATATATATATATATATATATATATATATATATATATATATATATATATATATATATATATATATATATATATATATATATATATATATATATATATATATATATATAACCATACACACATATGTACACATAAGCAAATACTTGTACGGTTGTGCCAATATTGTAATGCATTCTCTGAATAATACAAATTCATCTCTTGGATTCATTAATATGAGTATTGCTCAATGTTATTGTTCATTTAATTTCTCTCATTCATGTTGGTAATTATTTGTTAGGTGTCGTAATATACTAAATAGGGAATAGGAACGCACTAGTGAATTTTGATAATCCCATTTCTCGAATCTGCATTGTACATGTATGGTGAACTAAAATAACACCAAACATTTGGCGACCACAATGGGACGGTGTATGTTCAAGAGTGCACACTGAGGTGAAGCAAGGACCAATGTAAGAGAGAGGAATGGAAGGATTTCTAGAAATGGAGAGAGAGTATGCAAACATGATCAATTAAGTGGTTTTCAAAGCATCAAGAAGGGCACGTGCACAGAAAGCAGTGGGATCATCTACATTAGGATATACAGATATTGTGGAAGGTGATAGTTTGAGCAATACCTATGTATTGCACCAATTAAATCACTTGGTTAATAAAGGTGTAATATTCTACCATTAATAACACAACCACTAGAGGTACATGCGGCTTTCAAGGCAACCAAGTTGCAAGTAGACAATGGAGAAGGACAACAAACCATATAGGAATCCACAAGGAACTAGAAAGTAGACCCTTGAATTTAGGTGTGACACTAGGACCTTTGGATCTTGTTTGGATGGAGTAGCTGACAGAGAAGTAGACCATGTTATGATGGTAGTTTTATGTGGTATTAGAGATGGAGTCTCATGATAGAATGAAGATTAGACGAGACAAAAATCTCTTGGTTACCTACCAACAATGAGTGCGAGAATTGGCAAGTTCCAATTAGTATGGCATTTCTAATACATCGGATTAGAGGAATGTAGTTCAACCAGATTAGCGAAAAGATTGATGCCTTGACATGCATGTTTGCCTTTTCTATAATAGTACGACTTGTTGGAAGGAATTCCAGAATATAATGCACAGAAGTGTCAAGTATTTCAGGCCACTTAAGGTGGAGAAACAATTCGTTGGTTGACAGAATTGGCCCTGATTCATTCTTCCACGTATGATGTTTTAAATATTACATTTTTAAGACAATTTTGGAAGGCAAAAAATGATGGATCAGCTACTTATCACTTTATAGCATATGGTGTAGCAACCCAATCTAACGATTGTAGATTATGCATCTTAATTTGGAGCATGTTATGTCAAATTCCAAAACTAGAGCATCGTCTTGATGATGTGGTACGAGGTTGGTTCATGGATGGAATTAATTCTTTATTAAAGAAAAAGATTTGTTTGTTTGCTTTGGATGGAACTAGATCATCGAAGCAACAGAGCAATTGGAACAAAATCTAAAGGCTGCAAACCCTGTCTGGCATCATTCCCTAGACACTATAAATATGGTAATCTCAAATCCTTTGGTTGTAAGTGATCCATTCAGCCAATTGTATTGTATGAAATGCAAGAATCCGGGGCACATAGTGTGAAATTGAGCTTTGTAATATGTTGTACAATTTGTAATATGATGAATCAAAGCATGGATCAATGTAACACACTAGGAATCAACCTCTAGCAGCTAGTCATATGCAACCAAAATTGAGACACAATGGACAATGGTGTTTGCCACCTATTGTACATAATGTCTAGTTAAATGATTCTCGCGATTCTCGAAACATGCCAGAAGCAAATTTTTCAAGAAACAGGGGTCCGAATTGACCCAATTATCAAGGATGTGGAAGAGGAAATAGAACTTTCAATCGGTATAGAAGAGAGGTAGCATATTATCAAAAGGAAGGTAAAGCTCCCTACTGCTGATTCCATTTGAACACTGAGTCACAACAAAGGAGAAAAAATACATGTTCTCTATTCCTTTTTACCTAAAGACCATGATATCAAGCAATAAAGTGGGCATTTTACAATATCTAGAAAGCATCACTTGTTCTTGCTTGTAAATATTGACTAGAAGCTTGATCCCATATCCCAAGTAGTCAAGATAGATATGTTAAAATACTTGGTGCCTTGAAAACTAGTTGTTCAGCACGATCAAGAATCCCACATCATGATCTTTGCCAAGAGATTAAAGTTAAAGGTACAAGTAAGAATTGGGGAAGCTCCTTCATTACATCTATAACCTCAACAAGCAGAGATTATAGTTGATTAAAAGCTACTCGAAAATCGCAGTACATGTGTTGCAAAAATCGAAACATTTTAACAAGGCAGCGGCATCGACTTGCACCTAAAAGTCGATGTCTGGCATCGACTTACACCATTTAGTCGATGTGTGGCATCGAGTTGTACCCTCATTGGATCTATATTTTATGAGCTAAGAAAAATACAAAAGGAATCTTTTTTTATGGTATGATTTTGTCTACCTCTTGGTACTCTTGCCAACATTCTTCTTCTCCATGAGAGTTGCCTTGCTGGTTTGCTGAGCTCTATGCTCCATGGCTGTCTGTGCTCTGTTGCTCTCTCTTGCTCGTGGATTTTGGAAATGAGAATGATCTCCTCCTTTGCTATTTATAGGCAATTGGGTAACTTGAACAAGAGACTAACTAGATCTAATTGAATGAATCCAATTGCTAACTATATCTGTCAACTTATCTAACCAGGAAATACCACTCACACAAATAGGCTGTTTCACCTCGACTTTGGTGAAATATTTATAGAACCTTGCAACTATTTATATACATTTGCATGAAATTTACACTTCAATGGCAAGAGTATGGTATGCACATGAGGAAGGCTAATTTCATGTATAAATTGTTTCTTAGAATCTCTTGCTTGGGAAAAAATCAAGTCTAAGTTGTGTTGAATATGGGAGATTAATGACATCTTTATAGTCTTATCCTTCTCACTTCAGTTCATATTCACATTTATCTTGTAACACGTTGTTGAAAAGGAAAATCAATGTATGAATAAACGTTCAACAAAGAACTTTGGGGTTCAAACATCTTGAACAACAAAATAGGTTGGTAATTTCAACAAAATAGGTTGGTAATTTCAAACATCACTCATTGTCTTTGCAGAAAAGAGAAAATCAAATGAAGTTATCTTATAGCATCCAACGTTCAGGTAAATCTTAGATTCAAAATTCATTTGAAAATCTTTTGTAACAAGCAGTCTGCCACGGATATAGCTTTTACACATAATTCTTACATATACTTTTCCGTGCACCTCTTTTACACATAATTCTTTCTGAATATACTTTCATATACCTCTTTGAGATCTAGCCAAGACCACAATAAAACCTAATCCTTGAAATCTTAACCAAAGGTAAAATTTCTTCTTGTAAAGTCTTCAATGGCACTACTCCAAACAATTTTAATATCTAATCCAGTTGGAACTCAACTTGGATATATTTTGATTCACTCATAATGCTAAGACTCAATGACTCATATCTAGTTTGAAATCAACTGTGTATCTCATCTTTCAAAAGTGAATCAAATCTTTGGTTCCCTTATTAGTGTATATCTAAGTAATTAAGTACTTTAATTTTAGGCTTTAATGTAATTTGATGTTTAATGCACTTTTAATGTACTTTAATGAACTTTTGATTTCATATCTACTTGATGTGACATTTGATGTGACATCTTCACTTGATCTCGGATTTCTACTTATTTAAAAAGGTAATTCATCTTTAGTCTTCTTTGAACTGAGTGAAGATGAGCTCAATCTTTTCAGTGGATGCTTGGGCATCAGCTTCCTCTGCTCATATTGAGACAGTTTCGCATTCATTGTTCTCAGTTGACCCTTTCCACATAAGTGATGATCCCTATGGTTTAGAACGTGGTGATGATTCTATGTTTTCTGTTGAGTCATTTAAGTTATCCAATTCACAGTGCAATGCTGCTCAACCAAATGCACCTCTTGATCTCCCATCTGATCCAACCATTGATCTCCCTTCTGACTCAAGTGCATGTGGAGCAAAAGAAAAGAAAACCAAGCTCAATCTACGTTTTAAAAGAAGGCCTCGTGAAGTAAGTCAAAAAAGATTTAAATTTCTTACTTCAGATAGACAAATTGCATTGGATATTGTGAAGCATTGTTTTGGTTTGAAATGTTTGTACAATTTAGGAATGAAGAAACTAAAGCACCTAAGAGATTCCTCCATTTAGATAGTGAAAGGTAGGATATATACCTTGTTTCTCGCATGCAAATGATTGAGGATAACATGTCAGTAACACATGTTGCTTTTGAATATTTCTTTAGTCAAGGGATGCGATGTTGTAGGGATGCATTTAAAACTGCAATGGGTGTGGGAAATTTTAGAATACATAGGGTTCAATAGGGGCTTATGAATGGGGATCTCATTTTGGATATGTTCCATGTTGGGACCAAAGGATCTGTTGGACGTCATGCAATGAACTATGTGAGGTTATGCCTACAACTGGAAGGTTGCACTTGTCAGATAACTTTACTTGTCGAGAGGTATTTCAAATATATAGAGAAGACATGGAAAATAGAAATGAGAAGTATCTGTTGTATCATCACTTTACTCGATTATGGAAGGAAGAGTTTAACAATGTGTCTATTCCTCGTAAAGTTAGAATGGGTGAATGTTCAGTTTGCGCCACTTTGAAAAACATGGCAAAGGGGGCTACAACACCACAGGAAAAGGATAATTTTAAAAACCTTCTTAACAATCATCGTGAGAGTCAAGCTTTAGAGAGAAAGAAAGCAATTCATCATCGAATTAAAGCACTCAGAAATCTGGAGCGTTATATGTGTTTGTTGATCGACGGTATGGATCAAAAAAAAACTTGTTTGCCACATTTTTATCGCATCCCTAAGGACATTGGAGATGAAGTCCTTGTGCAAATGCATTTGGCTGGTGCTTTGGTATACAATGGAACTATAATGTCCAAGGTTTTCTTCACATATCCGAATGTGCATAATGATCCAAACCTTACAGTTACTGTCATTCATCGGGTTTTGCAATCATGGAAGGGTCTTTTGCCACCAACTCTATATTTGCAACTTGATAATACTGCAAGAGAGAATAAAAATTCTACAGTCTTTGGATATTTAAGCATGCTTGCTGAAAAACAGGTATTTCAGAAGGTTAAGGTAAATTTCCTTCTGGTTGGCCACACTCATGATCACATTGATCAAATGTTCAGTACTTTCTCTAAGAATTTGGCACGTAACAATGCTTTTACTCTTCCAATTTTATCTGAGCTGATTTCAGAAGCATATACTCCAAAACCAGAAGTTCAACACCTCACATAGATTTATAACTTTAAGCACTTTTGCTCAATGGGCCTTGATAATAGTGCTAAGGTTTTGGCTCCATTGCACAATATTAGTTTCAACCATGTATTCTTGATGAGAAGGGTTGATGAAATAACCCTTTTATTTGCAAAGCACTATTCATCTTCTCCTGGGTGGGAGCCTAAAGAGGGATTGCAAAGGTTTTAGAGATAACTAAAGATATTGATAAGAGAAGAATAGAGGCTTTGATGGTGCATTGGTATTACACTAAAAGTAGTAATGCATTCACAGGTAAATATAACTTAGAAATGGTGTGTGATACTAAATGAACAGGTTCAAAAAAGAAAAAGAATATTCGAAGCACATCGACTCTTAAAATGGATGATGTAGATATTCTTGTTTATGATTTTTCCTTGACAAAAACAGGTCACTTGAGGAAAGCAACCATCAAGATGATAAAAAAAAAGCTTCCAGATGTATGTGGTAGAGGAAATCATAGGCAAACAAGAAGATTTGTGCATGATCCTGTAGAATTTGGTATGTACATGGATGAAGATAGAGCTCTTGTGGATATAGAAGAAGAAGAAGAGAGCTCTCAACAGTATGAGACTAAATCAAGTGCATCAGATGATGAGGGTGTGGACATAGATCGCCATAGTTGTGAGTTGCATTGAAACTCTCTAACATTTTTAGTGCTTATGTAAATGCCTCAAAGTAGTTTGGTTAATGAAACCATGTTTTGTAGCAATTTTGAATAACAATCAGATATCCACCCATTGAAAATATGTCTAAAATGTTATTTTTGTATAAGAATTATTTAGTTTTACATTCTTTATATAGATTTTAGACATGTCAATGTCTTATCATATAGATTTTGGACATGTCAATGTCTTATCATATAGATTTTGGACATGTCAATGTCTTATCTAGTGAAATTTTGACTTGAGCTCTTTTTCTATGAGAAAATGACAAAAAATGTCAAAAAATCACATGTTTTCACTTCATTTTTGTAACATATGTATACTGGTATAAAGGAATCTCAAACATAAGCTTCCATTTGCTTGATTTTTGAAGAGAGCGTTCTCTTTTTATGACATAGTTCTTGTTTGTTACGACTCGCTGTTTTTGGAATTCGGGCATATTCGTGTTGATTATCCATAGGTGCAAGATTATTATAGAAGGAAGCAAGAAGCATGACTCAGACCTCCAATGATGAACATGGTTAATCTCACTTTTAAAGATACATCAGCTCCATCAATTACTAGATTGCAAAGGTATCTAAATCCGTATGACTCTAAGGTAATACCATAAGTAACTACCCATCATCAAATCTATAATCAAGCGACAAATTGGGCTAAGGCAACTCTAGTAGAATTTCTAGCATCAAGCTCATGGATGACCCTTGCTTAAGCAGGCTATGGTTCAGTAGGACTAGGGGGTCCTAAGCAATCACTTTCGGGAGAGGACATAAGAAGTATTCCATTCCTTTGGAAGATAAGCAGCATAGTCGGAAAGCTCAACTACCTTTAATTGTAGAACCACTGCACTTCATGGTCAGATTAGAAGAGGATGAAGACTTCAATTTCTCAAAGCCAATTGTGATTTAATTGATATTCTTGAGATACTAACCAAGATCCAACAAGACCATGTAGCAGCTATGGTATGACCTGAAGAGGTGCTTCAATCAATGAAGAAATAGCCTAGCTAAATAAGGAAGATGTCTTTACTCAAATTAGTGTGCAGATTGAGGAAGATCAATAAGAACACATAAATATTGGGACAAAAATTTCACCCTAGAAGGTAAAAATTGGTACTCAATTAGTTGTACGATTTTGAAAGGAATTGCTTCAACTTTAACAGAAGTTTAAGGATGTTTTTGCTTGGAATTACTCTGACATGCAAAGATTGGATCTAGGATTCTATTAGCATAAAACTATGTTCAAACCAAATGCTTCTCGAGTTATTCAATAATGATATCATATGAGTCCAAATTTTGCTAAACAGGTTAAAGAAGAATTGGATAGATTGTTGAGGTAGGATGCGTTGTCCACATTGAATATCCATAATGGGTCTCTCCAATTGTGTAGTTCCTAAGAAAAATAAGTAGCTACCTATTTGTGAGGACTATCGTAAGCTAAATGCAGCAACAATCCCAAACCCCTTCCCTCTACCATTTTTAGACACTATTCTTAATGAAGTAGCTAGCAGGAAAATATATTCGTTTTTAGATGAAAAATTCAGTGGTTATAACCACGTCGGAATGCTAGAATTTGATATTTCAAAAAGCACTAATCACCAACTGGGGAGCATTTTCATGTACTATAATCTGGTTTGGATTATGGAATACCCTTATTATGTTCTAGTGATGTATGCAATAGATTTTTGCTCCTTATTTAACTAGTTTCATGCAGATCTTTTAAAAGATTTTTCAATTTTCGGATCGCAAAGAGATCACTTATATCATTTAAGACATTACTTTACTAAGTGCAAGGAAGTATACTTGATCCTCAACCCAAGTAAATCAATTTTTGGAGTAAAATATGGAAAGTTGTTGGTTCATTTCATTTCTAGTACTGGAGTTGCGGTTCATCGGGATAAAGTAAAATTAATTTTGGAAGTTCCTCCAGTGTGATCACCTAAAGAAGTTTTATGGTTTTTGGAATAATTTCAGTGGCATGGGTGGCACTTATGCTATTGAGCTCATATTTTTATGTCGTTAAATGCTTTGGCCCATGTAAACCCTACACAATTTCAATGGATAGTTGAGTGTGATTTAGCATTCCAATGATCAAAAACTTTGCTTACCCAAGAAACTATTTTAATAAAGAAGGCTAGATGGTCTTTGGTTACACCTATGCTCTGTTGTATTTAATCAAACGGCAAAACTTAGTTGTAATGTTGGCTAGATGGGATTTACTATTACAAGAATATGATAATGATGTCGTTCATCACCCTGGTTCTTCACACATTATTGCAGACTTTCTATCTTGCCTACACCACGGCGAGCCTCTGGATGGGTTTGATGATTCTTTTCGTGATGCTGGTCTATTTCATGTGGTAAATCAGATGGAACATGAATGGGAGTCCCTAATTGGTAGGAGGAAATGATGTTTTTTTTGGCAATGGGTGTCCCTCATTCACATTCACGATCCACTCCTCAAACGAAACTAGCATTACAGAGTCATTGATTTTCTATTATTTTGGATCATTTGTACTACAAGGATATTACTAGAATATGGTTTCGATGCGTGCCACCACATGAAGCAACTATTGTTATTAGGAAAGCTCATTTGAGATTTTTTGGGGGTCATCATGGAGGAGATCTTACAATTTAGAAAATCTTGCAAAGTGGGCTTTGGTGGCCTAATCATTATTCCTCTCGAACATTTTCAAAAATGGGGGTTAGACATCATTGGTCCTATCCGTCTTCCAACTAGTTCCAAAAAAACCTTTATTTTGACATGTGCTAATTATTGTACATCATTCAAGCGCATTAAGTGTTGCTACACTTCTTATCACCAAATTATTCCCTTGGTTTAGAATTCCATTAGAATTCATTTTAGATTGGGATACTCATTCTTTAAACTAGCTCATCAAGTCTATCAGTGATTATTTTTCAATTGAGCATAAGTTTAGTTCTCTATATTATCTTTGATTAAATGGATTGGTGGAAAGCACTAACAAGGTTTTATTATCAATACTACAAAAGTTTCTTCTCGAGTGTCCAACCAAATGGGAACAGTACCTATCTTTGGTTCTTTGGGCTCACCATACTTTGTACAATGTTTCAATAGGCATTACACCCTTTAAGCTAGTCTACGGCATGGAAATTATTGCTCCTATGGAATTTATGATCCCTAGTTTACGGATTGTAGTACAAAAATGTTTATTATCCGAAGAGTCTTTAACTTTTTAGATAGATACTTTATGGAACTTGGAAGAACATCACTACAATAGTTTCATTGTAATGCAAGAGGTCCAGTATAGACAATGTCACTAGCATGATTGTCATTTACAAAATCCTCTTTTTCGGATTGGCAATCTATTCTTGTTTTTCAATTAAAAAATGAAGCAGTAAGCGGACAAATTTAAACATCGATGGATAGGTCCTTTTCCGATTCATCAAGAAATTAGGCCAACCACTTTCGAGTTAGCAAATCTGACACGTGAAATTTTACGCACTCCGCTCAATGGGTCCAAGTTGCGGCCTTAGCATGCTACAGCTATCAGTGTATATAGTGTATATATGCTTTCTATTATTGAATAAGTGGTAATTAGTCATGAAATTAATAAATACATCATTGCTTTCATGCATAATGGGTAGCGATGTCAGATGGATTTCTCCACTCCAACTTACATTTAGAAAAATTAAAAATCTTCTTAAAAACTGGTGATCTGCGAACCTTTCAAAATGGAGTTTTTTATTTGAATAATCTCTTTCTTTAGTACTTGTAGGCAAAGAAAAAAAGGACGATGTGCTATAAATAGAACATAAAGGGATGATAAGTAATGAAAATAATTGTGTACATGATTTAAGGCTATCTCCTATATGTGTTTATGTTATGAACATGTTTATGATGAGAAAAGAGGTTCATGGATGCTAGACATGTTTACGTTAAGAAGAATTCCATGTTCATGATCATATACGCCCTCCATGATCATGTATGTTTTTCACAAGAAGCCTTCGTAGCCATGTGAACTCCTCATGACATGCAAACAACCCCTAATGACTATGTCCATGTGAACCATCCATACATAACCCTTACTAATGACCTATGTGTGCACTATGTATGTTTATATATGTGAACCATATCTATGAATATAAATATATAATATATGCACACACACAAATATATATATATATATATATATTTGTGTGTGTGTGTATAAATATATAATATATGCACACACACAAATATATATATATATATATATATATATATATATATATATATATATATATATATATATATATTTGTGTGTGTGTGTGTGTGTATATGTGCGTGTGTGTGTATGGTTATGTGTTAATTTTTTTATGTGAATCCTATGAATTTGTGTGACCTAAATTGTCTATGTCCATGTCTAAATGTATATGTGAAAATACCCTAACTATGTTGTGTTTATAAAACCCTACATATGCTTGTTTTTATGCCCTAAATACTAATGAGTATGTACTTGTATATGGAAACCCTATGTGTGTGGATACCCTTGGGTGTTTCAATCGACCTCTACGTATATGTGTACCCTATCTCAATGAGCTTGGAAATACAACCCTTAGTCTCTTTCTTTGTGTATGTGCATGACTAGAACCCTAACTAGTTATCAAACCCTAAGTAAAGAACCCAAGTGAATGTTTGAAAATCCCAAGTGCTTTTGTTTGTGAGCATTACTCTATGTGTTTATGAGTGTTTGTCCTACTCTATGTCTATGTGTTCGTGATACAACTTTCCATCCCTATGATTATGTGTGGAGAATTGAAATAAATAGATTAAATTAAAAACAAAATAAAAAGGGAATATTAAATAAATATAAACATGAAAAGAGTAAAAAGGACTAAGAAAAACAATAGACCTAAATAGTAAATCCAGAGAACTTAATATGTATGCATGTGTATTACGAGTGAGTTAAGTGGTTAGTGTGCATGTGAATGTGTGAGTTTTTTGAGGTGTATATGGTTAGTGTGCGTGGAATGTAGGTGCATGTGCTGAGATGTGTTAGTGATCTAAATGAGAATGTGTGTGTGACTATATGAGTATGTATCTATTTACACAGGTTTCTATTATTTCTTTTGTTTCTAATGACTTTTTGCAGAACATTATGAACATTTACAAGATTGTATGAGCATTTACAATATCTTTCAAATTATTACGAGGCTTTACCACAATGGTGAATCAATTACTAAGCTTAAGAGAAGGTGGAGCAAGATCAAGTGTTTGCAAACACTAGGGGCTGCAAATGCTAGACTTTTTATTCATCCATCTTTCCTATTTGGATGAATGTAGTCCAACGAGCTAGAAACTACTTTGATATCTTATTTTTTAGCATATTTTGTATAGGAAATTACTTTTAGCATCACTAGTACTCTTTCAGATTCATTTCAATGATCGTTCATTAATTGATGTAGATCCTTCCATGGTAGTGAGTTCATCTTCTATAGACATTTTGTTTGATATAATGTGTCAATCTCAAAATACTCATGTAGACTATGAAACTATTTACATTTTTCTCTCCACATATTTGCTTCCTATGGAACAAAATATGCATCAATCCTATAACATTCTTGTAGACCAGGAAACTTGCTTTGGGCTTCAGACTTGGTTTATTTTTTATTGATTTTTTGATCTTTGCTTTTGTTGTGTGAAGGAGTGGGGAAACACGAGGATGGTCAGACACTAAGAAAAGGTTCCAGATGTTGTTGTAGATGATTCTTTTCCCTAGTTGTTGGGGTTTGTTCCCTAGGGAATTGGTTGGCTCCATGGGAAAGTGAAAGAAAGTTGGAGAAGCTTGGAGAGGCTTGGAACATAGAGTTGTCAAGTGGTGAAGTTGGTCCAACAAACCACCATAGGACCAGCCCTATCTCTTTGGTTATGTAAATTAGGCCTTGTAGGTTTGTGGTTCTTGCAATAAAATCCAAAAGGTACTTTGGAACATCAATAAGAATAAGTTGATGAAAAACAGATAACTTGCACCTTGACTAGCTCACAAAGTGTCATCTTCATCTCCTTCCTTCTTCTTGCCTTTCAGCATCTTGTCCTTCTTATCTACATATAGAGAAGTAGTTGAATTATCATGATAGGAGTTACCTTCCTTTATGCTACTATTGGCCTCTTGATTGAAAAGTTGTCCAAGAAAGATGTTGAAGTCTAGAGTTTGCACATCTATGATGAGATCATAGGTTGTGGTAAAAGATTTCCATTACTTCTCACCTCTAAACCCATTGAGAATTTGCCTCATGATGGCCTCTTCTTTAATCAGCTCTTCAATGGATGCCAATTGATCTCAAACCTCCTTGACCTTTGTAACAAACTCAATGATGGTTTGTTTTGGAGTCTTCTTCATCTTCTTGAACTCATTCCAAAGATGGTTCTTCCTTGCTTTTGTACTAGCAAATCTCTTGAGATGCCTTTCATCCTCTAATATGTAATAATAGAAAATCAAAGTTATAATTGAGCATTTATGACCTTTCTTGAGCATCCCTTTCACACCAAAGTGTAAGCCTATTTATTTCCTCTTGACTAGGTCCTCCTTCGGATCTTGGAATATGCATTGCTTCATCACTTGATACAATCCCATATAGGTTTCTTCCTTGCAAATAAGCCTCCATTATGATTTTCCAAACAACATAATTGTTTCTATCAAGCTTCTCAATCGTTGATGGAAAGCCATCTCCATCTTGAAGTTGCTCTGATACCACTGAAAGAAAGTTGGAGAAGCTTGGAGAGGCTTGGAGAGTAGAGCTGTCAAGTTGTGAAGTTGGTCTAGCAAACCAGCATAGGACCAGCCCTAGCTCTTTAGTTATGTAAATTAGGCCTTTTAGGCTTGTGGTTAGTGCAGTAAAAGCCAATAGGTACTTTGGAACATCAACAAGAACAATTTGATGCAAAACGCATAACTTGCACCTTGACTAGCTCACAAAAACCTTCTAAAAATGGATGGAAATTATGACTTCAAACACGAAGAGCATCAAGCACAGTGACAATTGGAACAATTACTCTTAAGGGAGAATTATACATAGTTTTGGCCTACTATAATGCATAAAATCCCTAATTTATATCAGCCAATGAAGGATCAATCACCTTAACACTGAAGTGGTGTTATCTTGATTTTTCAAGGATGTGCAGAGAATGATCTCCAGACTAAAAAACTTGAATATCTCTAAAATTAATGAAACAAATGGCTTGAAAATTTGTATACATAAACTAGATAGTTATACCCTTCCAATGTGTGCTTAAACACATGATTTGGTGCTTTGTAGAGAGAGAGAGGGGGAGAGAGAGAGAGAGAGAGAGCAAAAGTCTCTACAAATTGACTCAGTCTAAGGAAGAAGGAGCAAAGAATAGAAATGGCACCAAGCAATGATCAAAGTGTATATGTATTGCTTCAAATCAACAATCTACTTAATTTAAAAATGTTTTAGAGTCCTTATATGGACTCTTGAGGATATGGCCATGCCTTTTATTCATGGATTTGAATTCAAAATCAGGCAGGTTTGGTAGTTTAGATTGATTGGAATCTTTTCCTACACTCTATGAAAAGAGAAAGTTGAAGTCATATGTACTTTTCGATTGATTTATTGAGAATCAATCCCAAAAACGTCTAACTAATGGCTTTTAGGCCTTTTACTCTTTCCTTTTATAAATATAAATACTTTGGAAATCACATTAAAGGTGATCCTCTGATCAAACTCTCAATGCAATAAATGAATGCAAATAAAACTCTACAAGGAGTATTATGTGGCATCATTCAAATGATGGATTTGATGAAGCTCATGTCACCTCAAGCATAATGAAAGATTTATGTTGCAACAAAAAGGAGCTTTTAGGAGAAGCCTCTACTTTCTTTCCACCACCAACAAGAAGCTAAGTTTCATTTTGCACAAAGCACATCTAGTTTCATGTATGTAGGATTTTCCTATTGAAAAATGTCAACATATTTTCTCACATTGCACTCTTTAACCTCTGCATTAGATCAGAAAACACGAGGTAATAGTATTTCAAGTTGTGTCAAGTTTTTGTGCACAAGTAAAAAGGATTTTTTGTTGTTTGCATGTGAAACCATCTCACTTGCATTGGGAAATTCACCATTGTGAGCACATTAGTCCATAGTTTCACTACTCCCTTTTACTTGTTGATTCTCTACTTTTACCTTTGCTACCATTTTGTAACCTTTATACACAAATTTTAAATACATTGGGAAAACTCCAAAGAACAACCAGATTAACAAAATTATTTTTTTTAAGAAACAAAGAGAAATCTTATCCTCAGAGAAAGGAACTCTAATTTAAGAGTAAGAAAAAAAGAGCAATTCCTTGAAAATATAGGCATCTATTTGAAAAGACTTGAGAATTTTTTAAAGATCTTTTTCCTCTTGGCTAATCAATATAGTGAGATTTCGAGGTACTTTAAGGAACTTCTAGAAACAATCATATTAGATTTAGTGCTTCATTCCAGAAGCCAACAACAAAGAATGGAGGAGGTTTTTAGGGACATGATTATAGAAAAACAAGGTGCACATACAATGCAAGAAACTTTGCGAGAGAAAGGGAAGTTCACCATAGTGAACATAATGTAAGACAAAAGTTACGCAATATAACATAGGAGCGATAGTAGAGAAGATAACAGATATAGCAAAATCTCAACAATTTTTTACTAACAGCAAGTACAAATGCAGCTTTGGGTCTCAAACCCTAAGTGAGCTTGAAGTGTGGGATAAGAGACTTGCTCAAGTAAATTAAAGAACCATGACGGATATATGTAGGGATCAAAGTATTCTAGGTCTTCCAAAAATCTTAAGGCAACACATGATCAATAGGTGTGATGCTTGTCAAATTGGGAAATAACAAAGACAACCTCTCAACCACAAAGACTACATTCACAACAGTATCTTGGACCTAGTATACACTGATGTGTGGGTAACGAGTCAAGAACCATGATTACCAAGCTTGAGGTATTATGCATCTTTTGTTGATGATCACAATAGATGGGCAATTCTATACTTAATTGAATGGTATTTTATAGAGGAGAAACAAAACCCTAGTTCGATCAACAAGGACTATGCTCAAAGACAAAGGCTACCACATTATGTATGGGCAGGAGCTATATCTGCTACAGTGTATCTTGTGAATAGAATTCCATCCAAATCTTTTCAAGGTATGACTCTCTATGAATCTTGGAATGGTAGAAAACCAATTCTAGTTCATAGCAAAGTTTTTTGTTGGTTAGCATATGTTTATGTACCTTCACGAATAAGAGAACAATTGGATAAAAGAGCAACCAAGGCTATGTTCATAAGATGTGATTTAACTCCAATGGGATACAAGTTCTAGAATCCATCAAAAAAGCAATTTACCACCAGCACATATGTTGTATTTGAAGAACATAAATCATGGTATGAAGAGGATAAACAAAAGGTAAACTTACCATATGATCTTGATTCAAGTTTTAATCCATTAGGTAGCAAGAATGATACAAAGGTATAGGACTCTAGAAGTGAATGATATGATGATCACGATGAGAAAGAAATAGATAACAAGCTCTAGAAATTAAGGGCAAAGGTCAAAATGCAAGAATGTGGAGAAGGCTCCAAGCAAGCTCCTAGAAAATCAACAAGGGAGAGAAACCAACCTAAAAGGTATGGACATGACTCTAGATTTGTAACATAGTATTCCATTTACTTGGTAAACCTAATTGGGAGAAATTCATGAAAGAGGAGATAGAAGATTTAAAGGAAATGGACACATGGGAGTTACTTGCAATGCAAACCAATCAAAAGGTTATAGGTTGAAGATGGTTCTATAAGTTGGAAAGGAGATTAGATGGATCAATTCATAGGTACAAGGCCAGGTTGGTTGCTAAAGGATGTGATTAAAAGCAAGGCATATAATATGACGAAACCTCCTCACTAGTTTCCACAATGACCACCATCAAGACTTTGCTTAGAGTAGCAACTACATGGAATTGGAAGCTACTTCAACTTCATGTGAAGAATGTTTTTGTCAATGTATGGATCAATGAATAGGTATACACATCACAATCCCCAGGATTTGAAAACTCTAATTACCCTATTCATGTATGTAAACTCAAGAAAGCTTTGTATGTATTGCAAAAGGCTCCTATAGCTTGGAACTACATATTGGTAGCCTATCTACAAAATTAATGTTTCACATCAAGCAATTTAGATCCTTCATTGTTCACAACAAAATTTATATATTTATTTGTATATTTCGATGGCATAATTATAATAGGTGATAAATTTATTTGGGATAGGAAAGATCAAAAGACATATTCAACAAGAATTCAAAATTAGTGACCTTGAGAGCCCAAATTTTTCTTAGGAATTCAGGCCATATACACACATCAAGGGATGCATTCAACACAAACGAGATAGATTCAAGACTTACTATTGAAATTCAAGATGGATAATGCAAAGTATGTAGGTACACATTTGGAAATGAATCATTAACTTAGTGTCTATGGAGGTGAACAGATTGAAGACACAAAAGAGTAAAGTATTGTAGGTAGCTTAACCTATGCCACACATACAAGGGCAAACATCTCATATAGTGTTGGAGTGCTAAGTCAATTCATGCACTCACCAAGAAAACCACATATGGATGTAGCTATAAGAGTACTCAAGTATCTCAAAGGCACAATCAATGAAGGTATACTCTATGCTTGTAAATGAGGTTTGGATCTCATGTTGTAATCATATGTAGATTGTGAAAGATCAAAGGATGATAGAAGAAGCACTTCAGGATTTTTGTCATTCGCAGGTTCAAAGCTTGTGCCATGGAGTTTCAAGAAGAAACCTATTGTTCCACTATCCTCAACTAAATTAGATGATAGGGGATTGACCATAACAATTAAAGAAGTTATCTGGCTAAAGGAATTGTATGCAAACTTGGGACTTGTGGGTTACAAACCTCACATATTTGGAGACAGCAAAATCTCAATGAACCTAGTAGCAAATCTTATTTACGATGCAAGAACCATACAAATAGAGGCTCATTATCACTTCATCAAGAAGAAACTCATGGCAAAGGAAATCGATGTCTCTTTTGTTCCAACCCCTAAGGAAGTAGCAGACATGATGACTAAAGCTCTTGATGGAGTTAAGATTTGCACCGAATTAGGTTATAAATGATTGAAGACTCAAGCATGCTTTACCATGAGGGGGGAGTTGTTAGAACAACAAGCTCACATCATATTTGAATGTGAATGAAGAGTCGATCAACTACAAGTTCATTACTTCACGAAAAACCACGATTATTTGATAGTTCATGAGAATCCTTTATCCATGTAAAATCCATGCGCCTTTTATGGAGATTAGAAAGTTATTCATATTAAAGAATAAACAAGAAAAACTCAAATTGCACGAGCTTTTGGAGTAAGGTGATAAACGAGCTACATAGATCAAGTTCAGCTTGAATCTTTAATATCCTAGAGTATAGGCAAAGTGATTTTTATCACAAGATGAGAAAATTTTTATTCAAATCATTTGTAAGAGAGTTATGGAATTCATAAAGATTCTATAAAAAGACTCACAAATACTTGTACAATATGTTAGATCAATATACATTGATTTTTTATCTTCACTTTGCCCTTCTTCTATTTCTTGCATCATTTTCTCCAAGATTTGTCAACTTGTAGAGGCTAGTTCTCAATCCTTTGAGCTCACTGGAAAAATACTAGTGTCTACTTTATGTATAAATATTTTTAGATCACTTGGTTTAGTAGCTTCTGAGAAACAAGGTTTTCATGGTCTCGAGGTCTGTCTTTACACATGCCTGTGCATAATAGAAACACAAGCCTTTGAACCGCCTTCCTTTAAGAGGAATTTAGTCGATTGCAATTAGGCTAGGAGCATTGAATATTTGAATTTGCATAAAGTAACGCATAAATAGTAAGTTCCATCAAGTAGCGTATATGCAAACCTATCTGTTTTGATTCAAACCTTTTCCAATGATCTTCCAATGTACATAGAGTGTTTTATTGGATCCACTTAAAGCTCGTAAGGTCTATTAAACTCTCAAAAAGCAAAAGGGCAGGTCTTGTACTGGTTAGCTGGACGAAAGTTCAACACTTTGAAGCGCAAGACAATCTCTAAAGTATATGGTGGAATACGAGTGCAGGAAAGCTTTGAAAGTAACCTTGCTTACCCATCTCGGGATACATCACTCTGCCTATTGGGCATTAAAATCAAGAAGCAGAAGAGCTCTCCCCCATTTTTCCATTGAGCGAATTTTGTGACGGAGCGCATTGGTGTGGAAGGAAGAGGGGTATTCGATCTGAGAGGTCGACCAGTCTCTTTTGTATGTCCCCTAAAGTCTTTTCATGTACATCTCCTTCTGTCAACTCAATTGCTGTTCTTGATTTCTGCAAAAGATTATTAACATGGACAAATACGTACACGCACGTCTATGAACTATGTTATTTTAAACTTTATGGATGTGAGTGTGTGCGCAGATGCGTACCTGCTTCCTATCCTTTTGTTTTCTCTCTTAATCAATTTCGAGTCCCGACGCAAGACAATGCGATTTGTAGTGCTGGCTTTTGGGCGTCGTGTTCGTGAGGGTAGAAAACATAACGGTTGACCATTTCCAAATCAAGGGGCAAAAAGCAACTCATCCACGACTTTGAAACTTGAGCTCCCTCGACGTTTACGAATGCCAAGATAATCGCCCGTTTTCAGCAATCATTGGTACACTATCCACTTTGATTGCCGTGCTTACCTCCAGTGATCTACTAAGAACGTCCAAAGAATTGAGCACAGTACACTCAAGCCTAGTAGCTGTGGAAGATGTTCGTTCTCAAGAAAGCATGGGAACTCTCCAATTCGGGGACTCACTGAGGAAAGCAAGACTTGATAGATGTTACATCGACCAAAACACCATCCTCCACTAGGTTATTCCTTTGGTTTCCCAACACATGGACCTGACTATCTCGGACCACTATCCGATTACTCTTTCTTTCAAACCGATTCCCATGCTCTAGAAAGCTCCTTGGTTTCATGCTTGGCAGACGTCGTTTTCCCTCCCCTCTATCCACCAAGAAATTTCCGCAGTGTGGGCGGAGGCCTTTGCATACTGTAATGAACTCGCTAAGTGCATGAGAATCACGGTGGAAAAGACTCGACAAATTCTGATCAGCACTCATAAGGCTATAAGAGATAGCCCAAAAAAAAAGAAGAGAAACGGTGTAACAGAGGCTCTCACGGATTGAAGGAAAGTGAACAAAGGTAACTTGCAATACCAGCAAGGTCTTCTGAAAATTAGGGGAAGACTAAGATTCGAGGAGGAGGTTCAAAGGAAAAATCTTCAAATATTCTTCAAAGATTGGTGGGCGGGGAAGGCCGACAAACCATCGAAAGAGATGTGTAACATCCTCAAAAGGAAACAAGCTAGGGAATCCATCCCCTTCTTGGTCGATAACAATGGGATCGAATGTAGCATGGAATTTGAGAATAGATCTATCATCGTTGAGCACTTTTCCCATCTTCTTGGGGTCTCGACTCCTCTTTCCCTGCACATGTGTGAGTGCATGGCAACCACCTCAAGGCTAGCTCAATCTAGAATCCCACAGGACATGAATTCTCTACTGGATGCTAACATTTCTAAGAACAAAATTATCGAGGTTATTGATGCTCTTTCCAATGGAAAAAGTTCGGGTCCTCATGGCCTCACCAATGAGTTTTTCAAGTCCTTCAAGCGCGTGGTGGCCGCCCCGCTCCGTCTGGTGTGGCAAGAGGCTTTCTTCTTCCGTGCCCTCCCTGAGTGTCTTAATAATGGTGTCATCAAGTTAATTCACAAAAGGGGAGATAAGAACAAAATTGAAAAGTGGCGGCTGATTACCATGCTCCAAACTAGATACAAGATAATTGCCAAAGTTATCGCCAACATAATCTCTTGTCATTTAAAGTCATGGCTTTGTGAGGACGAGAAAGGTTTTATCAAAGGTAGATCTATACTTGAAGCAATTGCCAATATTTGGGAAGGCCTTGCATTTGCTGAGGATTCTATGTTGGAGTTAGACGTCTGGGGAAGCATGCGAACAGCACAAGGAAGAAGAAGAAGCTTGGAGCACAATACACAATACTGAATGTATTACTAGAGAATGTACAAAGATAAGTATCCCATTAGGGCAATAGGCGAATATACAAGCCGAGGGAAAAAAACCTCCTAAAGAGGCAAAAAAGTGCCCCGATGGTCCTAGAGTGTTCACACACATCACTACCTAAATATATCAACAAATCCCCCCTCGGAGTGATGCGGTGAACAAGTAGCTGGCACTCATGTATAAGGAAGTGCCAAGCTATGTGGAAATCACTCCACAAAAGGAAGTAAGCCCAAACCTTTGCGAAAAGCTTCAAACTTCTCCCTAGGCAGAGCCTTCGTGAAAAGGTCTGCAATGTTCTCCTGCATGGGCATATATGCCAAGCTGATCTCCCCAGCAGAGAACCTCTCCCTGACATAATGATAATGCACCTCAATGTGCTTAGTGCGAGCATGGAACATAGGGTTCCTCGCAACTTCCAATGCGCTCTGACTGTCAGTGAAGATGGTGGTGACAGAAGACTGACCAACACCCAAATCAGCCATAAGGCGTCTGAGCCACACACACTCAACAATCGTTGTGAAAGTTGCCCTATACTCAGCCTCACAACTGGAAGTGGCCACAGTAGGCTGCTTCTTGCTCAACCAAGATATACATGAGCTACCAAGCATGAAGCAAAAGCCTCTAGTGGACACACAAGTGTCATAGCAACCAGCCCAATCAGAGTCAGAAAAAGCATGCGAATCTGGTAGTAGTGATCCCCCCTTGGGATAAAACAACCCAAGTAGCCGAGTACCACTCAAGTAGCGAAAGATACGCTTAACCCGCTACCAAAGCTTGACTCCTGGGCAATGCATAAACCTGCTCATCTGTGAGATAGCAAACTGAATATCTGGCGAGTAATGCATAAGTAAATCAAGCATCCAACAGCCTGCTGATAGAGAACATCATCAAATGCATCTCCAGCGTCATGAAGACTCAGTCGTAAACCTGTCTCCATAGGAGTGGCAATAGGCTTACAGTCTTCAAGGCCAAAACATTGCAATAATGTGTCAATATATATTTTTTTTTTGACACAAAGCCATTCCACCATCAACGTGCATAAACTGAATGCCCAAATAATGATGCAAACGCCCCAAATCAGGCATCTCAAATGAGGCACGCAAATCAGCCTTAAAATCAGCAATATGCTTCTCAATAGGATCAGTGAGCAGCATGTCATCAACATAGACAACAATGATTAGAAGCACATCATTATCACGCTTAACATATAAGGTGCTTTCAGTTGGACTGATCTCAAAACCATGTGCAATCAGATAGGCGTGTATCTTCTCATACCAAGCACATGGTGCTTACTTTAAACCATATAATACCTTCTTTAACCTGCACACGTGGTTTTCATGCCCTTTCTGCACAACACCACGGGGCTGAAAAACATACACTTCTTCATGCAAGTCACCATTCAAAAATGTTGTTTTAATGTCCAGTTGATGTACATTCCAATTATGATGGGCTGCAAGTGCACAGATGCTCCGAACAGTAGTCATACGACATGTAGGTGCAAAGATCTCATCAAAATCAATGCCTCTTTCCTGTGCATAACCCTTAGCAACAAGCCTAGCCTTATACCTGTCAACTGTACCATCAGGTTTACGCTTCAGCTTGTATACCCACTTAGTGCCAATGGCCTTCTTGCCAGGAGGCAAGTCACATAAAGACCAAGTATCATTCTTCATTATTGCATCATATTCAGATTGCATAGTAGCCATCCAATCTTCTAAATTTTGTGCTTCATCAAACAAAACAGGCTCAATCTCATCACATAGACTAGATGCACCGATAGCATAGCAATCTGATGCAAAAGAGGCACTATGAGAGCTTGATCGAGTATGATATGAAAGAGGTGCATCTAATTTGCTATCACGCAAGGTCTGCACTAGCCATTTTGGCATAGTTCTTGCCTGCTCAATATCAGCTCTCTCATCAATAAGTGCATCATGTAAGTCTGCATCAGAAGTTGCCTCATTAGGACCAGCACTAGACTGTCACCTGTAAAAAGAGGCAGCAAAGTATCATACATGTCTTTGGAGCTAACAGATGTCTCCTTAGTACATGAAAGCAATGGCTGAATAGCATCCTCCACAAAAACAACATCACGGCTAACCAGAAGGCGTTTAGTCTGTAGATGATACAGATAGCCTTTACTTTCAGAATTGTACCCAACAAAAATACATTTTATTGCTTTATCATCTAATTTTCTACGATGTTGTTCAGGCACTAATGCATATGCCAAACAACCAAAAACATGCAGATGAGCAACAGATGTCTTGCGGTCATGCCAAGCCTCATATGGAGTGATAGACTACAGTGCTTTAGTGGGACACCTGTTCAGTACATATGCTGCACACATGACAGCCTCAAGCCAGAAACTATGTGGTAAAGCCTGACTCTTGACCATACACCTCGCCATCTCCATGAGTGACCTGTTCTTTCGTTTAGAAACTCCATTCTTTTGAGGTGTATACGGCACTCTACACTGGTGTTTTATCCCACGTTCAGCCAGAAATGCATTAAAATCAGAAGACATATACCCCCCCCCCCCCCCGATCAGAATGGAGGGTGCCCATTTTACATGCTGACAGATTTTCAGCCAAAACTAAAAACTGTTTGAAGAACATAGACACTTTGGACTTTGCCTTCAATGGATATACCCATGCATGCCTCAAAAAATCATCCATGAAAGTCACGAAGTAAAGATAATTCCCAAAAGGTGTCTGCATAGGACCATAGACATCACTCTGTACAAGCTGCAATTTCTCAGTAGCCTGAACTGAACCATCTTTTGGAAAGGACGAAGGCTGCATTTTGCCCAAAATACAGCCTTCACAAACATGTTTTCCAGGTGCCTCAAGTTTGGGCAAGGAGGACACCATTTCAGATTTCTGCAAGGGTAGCAAACTAGCAAAATTCAGATGACCAAAGCGTGCATGCCAAAGCTTTGCATCTGACATAGCCTAAGAATCATTTACTGCACATGCCAATCATTTACTAATCTTTCATAGTCTATGAGCTTATACAGCCCACGACATAAAATGCCAGAAGCAATAATCACATTGCCATTTCACAGATCATGAACTGTACACCTGTCATCAACAAATTTCACAACCAAGCCAATCTTGGCTAATGCAGAAACTGATAACAAGTTCTTCTTGATCCCTGGCACAAATAAAGCATCTAACAAAGTGAAAGAACTACCATCAGGAGTAGTCAAAATGATCTTACCAACTCCCATAACAGGATAAGAGGAGTTGTTGGCGCATGAAACTGTATTCCCTATAGGGGCAAGGCTCGAGTGAAGAGAAGAAACTACGCTGCGTCGTAATATGTTTGGTTGCCCCAGTGTCAAAATACTGGCAAACATCTGAGTCTACTGTAGACATGCATTGCTCATGAGAAGATGGGTCAAAACTGTAGATAGTAGTAAACGCCCATTCTTCTTCCTGCACAAGATTAGCAGACTCTGTTTTTGGTGTAGAGGTCTCTGCAACAACCATTCCAACCTCTTTCTTCTTTGCCTCTTTAGCAGCCAATTTTGGACAATTCTTTATGATATGATCATTCCCTTTACAGTACTTACAAAACAATTTCTGCTTTTTTGATTTCTTCTCATCTTTATCTTCCTTCTTCGAATATGCAGGATTAGCAGATTTCTGCTTACTAATTGAAGAGCTCCATTTTCCTTTGCCCTTCTGACTAGCCTGGAAAGCTTGATCTGCAACTCGCATAATGGACCTGTTCTGCCTCGACTGATCTTCCTACAACAGAACAGAGACTAACTCCTCGAATGACAAGGCATTCGGATTGCCTTTCATCATCAACCGAAGAGTAGAAGCAAAAATCTGATATGAATCAGGAAGACCATTCAAAACGGTCTGCACAAGTGAGCTATCTGGTATAACCTTATCAGCAGAAATCAATTGTTCCTTCAAGTCTTTGATCTTCATTAGGAAACTGTCCATAGAATCACCTTCATTCATGTGCTCACTCTCCAAATGTTTTCAGAGGTAAGCAACACGAGCCTCATTCCTAGCTTGGTACAATGTGGTAAGTGTATCCCAAGCATCCTTAGCTGTTCTGCAAGAGCGAATGTGAGGAATAATGGCACGTTTGACATACAAAGCTATCAATGCATGTGCTTGGGCATCTCTGCCATCCCAACAAATCTACTCTGTAGTAGGTGCAGTAGAAACCGCAGCACGAATAGGAATATGCAGAATATCATCATCTTCGACACCTTCTCCATCAGTTTTAGTACCTCCAGTTGTAACAGTTGCAGGTGTGATAGGACGTTTTTCGACACCCTGCACAATGTTCCACAGTCCTTTTGCAACCAACACATGTCGCATCATATAAGCCCATAACGGGTAGTTGGTACCATCCAACTTATCCTCAACAGCTAACATATGGAATACATCACTGCTTTCAGCCATGGCCGGTGACTAAAATACCTTGATGCAAAAAATTGACTGTATCTCAAAAAGTTGAACAGAACTGCCCAGACGAATTCCGCTAGACCTGTAGCAGACTTCGAGATGCTTATACAGGCAAACATAAACTGGTATATACCTTTTGCACAAAAAGATGAAATAGCCTGCATAAGCACTGTGATAGTGCGTTCGGAGGCCAAAACGAGCTCAGATCGCGATTTAGGCACCACATAGCAAAGCTATTTTGATCTCGGAAACACGCTGAGTATGCTCACCAAAATTAGTGCAATTCTGAGACTGCAACCACAGGAGTGTCGATGGCGCCCTAGATTACGCGACGACTTGCTCTGATACCAATTGTTGGAGTTAGACGTCTGCGGAAGCACGCGAATAGCACAAGGAAGAAGAAGAAGCTTGGAGCACAACACACAATACTGAACGTATTACTAGATAATGTACAAAGATAAGTAGCCCATTAGGGCAATAGGCATATATACAAGCCGAGGGGAAAAAACCTCCTAAAGAGGGAAAAAAGTGCCCCGGCGGTCCTAGAGTGTTCACACACATCACTACCTAAATATATCAACAGTCTACACAAGATCTCGTATTCATTAAGATCGACTTTGACAAAGCGTATGGAAGATTGGAATGGGACTTTATTCTTCAATCACTGAAAGACCTTGGATGCAGCCAAAAGTTCACAAAGATGGTTTCCACTCTTCTTGGAAACACTTAAACGAGAATAAATATTAACGGTAAGCTCTCTGAGCCCATACATTTAAAAAGATCTATCAGGCAAGGCTGCCTACTGGATCCATTACTCTTCGCTATCGCCTTGGATGGCCTTAGTCGCCTATTAACGCATCACATGGACGCTGGCAATCTCAAGGGTCTTTCCCAACCTCTAGATCACAAACAAATGATTGCGAGACTCTTTGTTGATGACATGAATGCCTTTGTACATAACGATATGAATAGCATTGAGGTATTGTGGAGTTGCCTCAACACCTTTTGTGTGGTGTCAGGTTCAAAAATCAACCATGCTAGAACTGCTTTCAGAGCAATCCGTGGACCTCCACCCCAATTGTTGTTAGATCAGGGGTGTCCAGTTATCCCTAGAGGTCAAGTCTTCCATCTCCTCGTTATTCCGATGGGGCTTCAACATCTCAATGGACCAACAGTGGAAGTGGGTGCTATCCAAACTGGATATCAAACTAAATCATTGGAAAGGTATGCAAGTTAACTTGGAAGGGCGTGCAATGGTTGTTAACACATTTATGCTTTCTATGACTATTTACTTTGTCTCATGTTGGAGACCTAAGGAGAAAGAGTTGGCCAAAGTGGAAAGAATCTACAGAAACTTCCTATGGACTAGGGATCCCAATAGGAGGGGGATTCCCAAAATCAAATGGGAAACTTGCATTAGCTCAAAAGACTCGGGGGGCTTGGGTATATTGGATATCGCTGGGTTGGCTGACAAGTTGGTGGCAAAGTGGTTTATCAAGGCTTGGAGCAATAGTGAGTCCTCTTGGGCTAAATTGATCTTCAGAAACATGAAAGATCTTACCTTAGTTGGCCATCCTGGTTGGAAGGACATAGGGACCCTCACATTTTTGTTCTCCTCACACCTGGTGTTCGCTAGAGGCTCTAGCCTCGTGTGTTCCTTATGGAAGATTTGGAACAAGGCCAAACAATTCATCAGAATCAGTGATGAGCGGAAGTGGGCGGCTGTAATAAGACAAAATGACTCTATCTGGTGTGATGATTCATGCATAATTTCCAGGCATTCGTTCTTAACACACACATTCACATCAACAAAAGTGGTCAAAAGTACATCAAAGTAGTGGTTACACAAAATAGTGGTTATCCAAAAATAGCACACCAAAAGTAGTGGTCATCTAAAAGTAGTGGTTATCTTTTACGGAAAAAGTAGTGGGTATCTTGCTCCATGTATTTATATATAAATGGTATCTCTGTACTTGATCTTTCATGGATCAACATAGGTTTTGGGCAAACCTTCATTCTCATATTGTTGTTTGCTTTACTTTCATGTGTCTGTCTATTCTCTTGTCCATTACAGTTTGATCCACCGTAGGTTGGTTGCTTGTCGTCATCTAGACTATTGTAAGTCCATACAGCCTTTGTACAATACTGCTCAACGTCCTTGTCACATGCATCAGAACATCAATCAATAGCTTCTGGCTTCTTCCTGGGAGAGGTACTGATAATCACCTCAAGGCCAAAAGCTTTGCCGTTTGACTGCCATGTGCCCAAGTCCGCCTAGGCCAACAAGCCCAAAGCGCTTGCCCCTTTCTGTCATACTTAAATAACACATTGGACTGTATGTTGTGATGCCTGCACAAAGCAATGGTGCTGCCCCATCCAGCGACAAGCTTTCAGGAATGCGAAGCACAAACTTTTCATTTGCGTAGGTGATCCATCACTGTTGCTTGGGGTCTGCTCACTAGCTGAGTGCACAGGTGATCTGTCAGGTGATCCGTCATATTTCTCTCATCTCCTACCAGTTTCGCTGTTGTCCCTATGTAGAGCCTCACGTAGAGCGTGCATCATTCTGATTGTGCTAGAAATATTTGCCGCCCACTTGTGGTGGGGCTCTGGTTCAGTGTGAGTTTTCCTATCCGTTTCCTGCAGATTGCCGTTCACCAACACTGTCTCTCTGAGAAGTCTTTCCGTGTGCCAAAGTCTACGAGCTTAACATTTTCATACCCATTCTTTCTAGACGAAACTCACGATAGAGTCTCTCTATATGTAACATCCCCTACCTCCCTACCTGTTATCTTCCGAGTTCTCTCAATCAATCAATCTCAATACTTTGCTATTACTGCGAATTCGTTAATCCATAGAATCAGAGACTGAGCTCTATTCTTTCCCTTGTAATCATGTCAGAGGTAGATCTTATTGACGTCATCTTATTGACGTCATCGCTGCCTTACAACACATTCAAGAGGAAAACATGTGACTTCGGGAATCATTAAACATGATTCAAAATTCCTACCTCAGCATAGATTGTCCTCAACAAGTTATGGAACCTAAGGTTTGTCTCGTAGAGAAATTTGATGGGACTCGCTCCAAGTTTAGAGGTTTCATCAATCGAGTCAAGTTGATTCTTAAGCTTCAATCACGACGATATCCTACTCCTTTTAGTCAAGTTGGGCTTATTATCACTCTTTTAACGAGAGTGGTACAAGCATGGTTTGCTCCACTGGTGGAAAAATCCTCACCTCTTCTTGAAGATTACGGCGCTTTTATTGCTGATTTTGATGCAACTTTTGGTGATTCCGACAAGCATACGACATCAACCAATAAGCTTATTTATCTACAACAAGACTCTCATGCTGCATCAACTTATGCTTAAGAATTTTGCCAACTTGTTTGTGATGTTCAGTGGGATGAAAAAGCACTCATTGATCGTTTCCACCAAGTTCTTTGACGAGATATCAAGAATTTACTATTGAATCTTAAAGATCTATCAACCCTAAGTGAAGCTATGATCCAAGCAATCAAGTGTGATATTGGATTGTTTGAGTATCACCGTGAATCCCATCCGCATCGTTCTATCCAACCTGTGACAAAACCATCATCCTCATCCTCAATGGAGCGTCCTACTCATGTTGTTCCCATGGAGCTGGATTCCACACGATTTTGACGACTCAGTGATGCTGAGAAGGATTATCGTTGAGTTAATAACCTTTGTTTATATTGCGGGGCACCTGGACATATAGTGCGAACTTGTCCAAACAAAGGAAAAAGGACACAACTTGCCATGGTGGAGTCTAGTGATTTGCAGCGATATGTGGAGCCTATACCAAAAAATGACAATGTTCAATTGCAGTAGGAACCTTGCAATTGGACTCTATATACCACCATAAGCATCACCGTTCCTTCTCAACTGTCGGCCCTATGTCAAGTTTTAGGATTCCTATGGAAATCAAGACTTGTTCGCAAGTCCTTAAGAGTGAAGCTCTTATTGATTCAAGGGCCACATCATGTTTTATGGATATCAAGTATGTTCATGATTATGCAAATTTCTATTGTGCACAAGGTGTCTCCTATTTGAGTGGAGGTGATAGATCGTTTGGTTTCGTCTGGTGCTATCACACATGAAACAATCTCCCTGGATTTATGTATGAGTAAGCATAAAGAAACAATCAAATTCAATCTAATCACATCTCCAAATCATCCTATCATTCTTGTATTATCTTGATTGGAAGTTCACAATCCGAGTGAATTGGCAAACTCATTCTTTGTCTTTTCCTTTTGAATGTTGTCAGTCTCATTTATGTTTGCTTGAATCAAACACTCCTAGATCTCTCAAGCATGCACCAGAGTATGAGGCATTTCTATGTAAAAGATTATCGGATACTTCGGTCACATGCCATCAAGATCCTATTAAAGTAGCTTTTGTTGGGGTTGTTCCTTTTCTAAAAATTGCTAAGCAAAATCAAGTTTATGCTCTTCGTGTCTCTCTAGCAAAACCTGATAGTGGTTCAGTGAAGTTACCTACAAAATACAAAGACTTTGTTGATGTGTTTGATAAAAAGAATGCAGACACTCTCCCGGTGCATCGATGATATGATTGCTCTATCGATTTGGAAAAAGGCTCAATACCTCCTTTTGGGCCTATTTATGGGATTTTTGAATCGAAACTTGTGGCGCTCAGAGCATACATCGATGAGAACTTAGGAAAGGGTTGTATTCAACATTTAAAATCTCCGGTGAGAGCTCCTATCTTATTTGTCAAGAAGAAGAATGGATCCTTACGACTATGTGTGGATTATCATGGTCTTAATAAACTTACTATTAAGAATCACTATCCATTACCATTGATTGCGGAACTTTTGGATCGCCTCAAATCAGGTAAAATCTTCACCAAAATAGATCTTTGCGGTGCCTACAACTTAATTTGCATCAAACCTGGGGATGAATGGAAAACCGCTTTTCGTACTCGATATGGACATTTTGAGTACAACGTTATGCCTTTTGGTCTTACAAATGCACCGGTTGTCTTGCAACACATGATGAATGGTATCTTCTATCAGTATATGGATGCATTTATTGTCATTTACCTTGATGATATTTTAAGTTTTTCACGTAACCAAGCAGATCATGATCAGCATGTTCGCCTTCTCTTATCTAAACTTCATGAACATGGGCTATATGCAAAATTGGAAAAATGTGAGTTTGATCAAACTTCAGTGGAGTTTCTTGGTTATGTGATCACTCCATTTGGTGTCACTATGGATCAAAGAAAGGTTCAAACTATTAACAATTGGGGAATCCCCTCTTGTGTGAAAGATCTTCAATCATTGTTAGGTCTTGCTAACTTTTATCGACGATTTATAAAAGATTACTCAAAGATTGTGTTCCCTTTAACGGTGCTCACTCACAAAAATGTTTCTTTCTCTTGGAAGTCAAAGCCTCAGCTTGCATTTGACACACTTAAGAAGGCCTTCACCTTAGCTCCTATTTTATTACATCCAAATTCCACTCAACCCTTTCTTGTTGAAACTCATGCATCAAACTTTTCTCTAGGGGCAGTTTTATCGCAACCCGATGCTCAAGGTATAGTCCATCCAGTAGCATACTATTCAAGGAAATTTACTTCTCCAAAAATCAATTATCCCATTTATGATAAAGAACTTCTTGCTATTATTTCTGCATTTGAGCAATGGCGATCTTACCTTATCGGTGCACAACATCGCATAAAGGTTCTTACGGATCATAAGAATCTGATATACTTTTCCACTACTCGACATTTGAATCGGCGCAAGCTCTTTGGTCTATATTTTTAGCAGATTTCGATTTTGAAATCTTTTATCAACCTGGTTTTTGACATGAGAAATCAGATGCTCTCTCTCATCGTGCTAAATTCGCCCTTAGCAAAGATGAAGATGCTTACACTCAACAAATTCAAACACTTCTAAAACCTAAACAATTCAAAATGTTTGCTCTCTATGCTTTACCTTCTAGTTCTAGCATACTTCAGGAAATTATTTCAACAACTCGTAATGATCCTTGGGCCCGCAACATAAAAAAAGATTGGAGGATTCAACAAAAGATACTTCACTAGAAGACTTGGATAAATTTTCATTCGCTAATGGAGTCCTGTTTCGTGATGGTCTAGTTTATGTTCTGGATGGTCCACTTCGATTTCAAATCCTTTCAAATACTTTTAGTGGGTCATTTTGGTGTGGCAAAGACTCTCGAGCTTGTTTTAGGAAACTATTGGTGGCCACAATAACTTAAGCTGATCAAAGAATTTGTTAGAGGTTGTGATACTTGTGCTCGCTTTAAGGTTTCTCGACACCAACCCTATGGTCTTTTGCAACCTCTTCCAGTTGCTGCTCGACCTTGGGCATCCATATCTATGGACTTCATTACAGATTTACCTTTAGCTAATGGATTCAATGCTATTTTAATAGTGGTCGATCGTTTCACTAAGATGGCTCACTTTATACCCTCTAATAAGGCCATTTCAGGATAAGGCATTGTAGAGTTTATTCTTAAGGATATCATTTGTCTTCATGGACTACCTGATGATATCATTTCTGATGGAGGTCCACAGTTTATATCTCATTTTTGGCATTGGCCATTTGAGCTTTTTCGGATCAATACTAAACTTTCTACCGCTTTTCACCCTCAAACCAATGGGCAAACTGAGTGAATCAATCAGATTCTTGAACACTACCTTCGATCTCCTGTAAGTTATCATCAAGATTATTGGATTCAATTACTTCCCTTCACTAAATTTGCTTATAATAATAGTCATCACACCTCTAGTCATACCACTCCTTTCTTTTCCACTTATGGTTTTCATCCACAGTTTAGTGTGGATATTCCTACGGCTTTGGTCAACCCTTCTGCTGAAGAACGAGGAAATTTCCTCACGTAGCTTCATCATGACATGGTCCTTGAACTTATCACTGCTCAAGATTGTCAAAAGATCCACGCTAATCATCATCAATGCCCCCAACCTTCTTTTAAAGTTGATGATCAAGTATGGCTTCTACGTGGAAACATAACTATGACACGACCCTCTAATAAGCTCGAATACAAATGCTTGGGCCCTTTTACTATTTCAGCATAAATTAATCCACTAACATTCCGTCTTGCTCCTACGAACTTCCGCATCCATGATGTATTTCATGTGACCCTCTTGGAACCCTATCACCGATCCACACTTCCTAATCGTGCTTCATCCCAACCCCCACCAATTTATTTTGAGGAGGGTGAGGAATATGAAGTCAATGACATCTTAGATTCCAAGTTCTTTTGTCACAAACTATGGTATTTTGTTTCTTGGAAAGGTTACCCCCTCTCAGAAGCTACCTGGGAACCTGCTCACCATCTTCTTCATGCAAGAGACATTGTTCACAACTTTCATCTGAAGTACCCTCACAAGCCTGCTCCTCTTGGAAATCGTTGCTAAGGGGGAGGATAATGTGGCATAATTTCCATGCATTCGTTCTTACGGCACACATTCACATCAAAAATAGTGGTCAAAAGTACATCAAACTAGTGGTCACACAAAAAGTGGTTATCCAAAAATAGCACACCAAAAGTAGTATTCATCTTAAAGTAGTGGTTATCTTTTATGGAAAAAGTAGTGGTTATCTTGCTCCATGTATTTATAAATGGTATCTCTGTACTTGATCTTTCGTGGATCAACATAGGTTTTGGGCAAACCTTCATTCTGGTCTCACTGTTTGCTTTACTTTCCTGTGTCTATTCTCTTGTCCATTACATCTGGTTCCCGATTACTGGCATTAGGGGGTGGAGTCTTGGAACCTCCAAACTGCTAAGCGGCTATGGAACAAGGGGTTCAAACAGTGGAAACAGCTCTCAAAACAATAGACCGGCCAGTGGATTAGGTTCGAAGACTTAGACCCGAGACTTAGAGTTACCCTCAAGGAATGGACTCTTCTTCAAGGAAGGTGTTTAGTGTGGGAATGCTCAAGTACCCGCCTTCTTTGTACACAAGATCTTCCTTGCCTGGAGGGCCTCAAATGGAGCAATGGTAAGAAACTATCTAGAATCCCCAACTTCAAAGAGAACTTAGATGTTCATCACACCCTTAACAAGCTATGGTGCCTTTCTTAGACCAAACTTCGATGGGAACTAAAGTTCATGTCTATTTGGCACCCCGTAATTGAGATCAAAGTTACCATCGATGCATCGAAGATTATTTCACCTTTTCTTCGATTGCCCCAAGTCTTGTGTTATTTGGCATCATGTGACACGGGTATTAATGAGACTCACGAACCAAATCAATTGGCAAAAGGCACTATTGGGTGAGGCGGTTGGCTACTCATGAACGTTGTGGAATGCCATCATGGGCGAGACTCTTTGGAAGATTTGGAGGGAGCGATGTGCAATCATTTTTTGCCAAATTCCAAAGGAATGGTCGATTCACTACAACATATGAGGGGCATACTGACGTTGCCCATACCGACGGTCACCCCTCGGCTCGGTATGACCGTTGAAAATGCTTGAAAAACCACGGATGCAATACCGACGGTCTTTTAATCGTCGGTATACACGGCATCGGTATGAGCGCCGGTATAGGCGTCGGTACTTTACTGTAAGTTACCGACGCTTATACCGACGCCTATACCGACGCTCATACCGACGCTTATACCGAGGCAACTTTTAACCGGGCCTGAGAACAAAAATTCGACATCTGCTTGCATTTTGATCCAAATTTTGCTACTGTCGAATTTGCGTGCACGAACTACATTCCGAACCTATTGTGTACACACATCTCTCTCTCTCTCTCTCTCTCTCTCTCTCTCTCTCTCTCTCTCTCTCTCTCTCTCTCTCTCTCTCTCTCTCTCTCTCTCTCTCTCTCTCTCTCTCTCTCTCTCTCTCTCTCTCTCTCTCTCTCTCTCTCTCTCTCTCTCTCTCTCTCTCTCTCTCTCTCTCTCTCTCTCTCTCTCTCTCTCTCTCTCTCTCTCTCTCTCTCTCTCTCTCTCCTCTCTCTCTCTCTCTCTCTCTCTCTCTCTCTCCTCTCTCTCTCTCTCTCTCTCTCTCTCTCTCTCTCTCTCTCTCTCTCTCTCTCTCTCTCTCTCTCTCTCTCTCTCTCTCTCTCTCTCTCTCTCTCTCTCTCTCTCTCTCTCTCTCTCTCTCTCTCTCTCTCTCTCTCTCTCTCTCTCTCTCTCTCTCTCTCTCTCTCTCTCTCTCTCTCTCTCTCTCTCTCTCTCCTCCCTCCCTCTCTCTCTCTCTCCTCCTCCCTCTCTCTCTCTCTCTCTCTCTCTCTCTCTCTCTCTCTCTCTCTCTCTCTCTCTCTCTCTCTCTCTCTCTCTCTCTCTCTCTCTCTCTCTCTCTCTCTCTCTCTACATCTCTGTTTCTCTAGATCTGAAATTTTGGTAAGAATTGCACATACTGTAGCACCCTTTCTCTTTCTTTGTGTTTTCCCTTTTCTAATTTCTCTTCTCTTTTGTTTTGCAAGAGCTTTTTGGCATCAAATCTTTGGAATTCGATGAAGGGAAACATTAAGTGGACCTTGATGACAATGCTCCAAACAATCACATCGATGTAAGTAATTGTTTTGTTTTCGATTGATATAGAGTGAGATAGAGAGAGAGAGAGAGATGAAAGAAAGAGAGAGATCTAGAGAAACATAGAGAGAGAGAGAGAAAGAAAGAGAGAGAGAGATGAAAGAGAAAGATAGAGAGAGAGTGAAAGAGAGAGAGAGATGAAATAGAAACACAATGAGATAGAGAGAGAGATGCATACATACATACACACACATATGCATACACATACTCACATACATATTACATACACACATGCATATTACATATACACTCACATACATATTACATACACACATGCATATACATACATATACATATTACATACTCACATGCATACACACATATACATACATACGTGCATATTACATACAAACATGCATATTACATACACACATGCATATTAGATACACACATGCATATACGCACATATTGATTCTCATACTCACATACATACATACATGTATACACACATATACATACACATGTGTACACACACACATGTATACATACACACATGCATATGCATACATACATACACACATATTTGCATGTACACACACACATACATGCATACACACATGCATATTACATACACACTCACATATGTATACACACACATATGTGCATACACACATGCATATGCATACATACATACACACACATATGCATGTACACACACATACATACATACACACATGCATATTACATACACACACACATATATATACACACTCACATATGTATACACACTCACATATGTATACACACACATGCATACATGCACATACACATACACACACATCACATATACATACACACATACACACATATACATGTTTTAGGGTTAGGGTTTTAGGCTTAGGGTTTATGAATTTCTCTTTTCTTTTGTTTTGCAGGAGATTTTTGGCATCAGTTCTTTGGAAATCGAGGAAGGAAAACATTAAGTGGACTTTGACGACAACACTCCAAACAATTACATCGATGTAAGTGATTTGTCTGGTTTTCGATTGATATAGAGTGAGATAGAGAGAGAGAGAGAGAGGAAAGAAAGAGAGAGATACATACGCACATATTTGCATGTACACACACATACATACATGCATACACACATGCATATTACATACACACACATATAAATACACACTCACATATGTATACATACACATATGTGCATACACATGCATATGCATACATACATACACACACATATGCATGTACACACACACATACATACATACACATATGCATATTACATACACACTGACATATGTGTACACACACATATGTGCATACACACATGCATATGCATACATACATACACACACATGCATGTACACACACACACATACATACATACACACATGCATATTACATACACACACACATATTAATACACACTCACATATGTATACACACTCACATATCTATACACACACATGCATACATGCACATACACATACACACACATCACATATACATACACACATATACATGTTTTAGGGTTAGGGTTTTAGGATTAGGGTTTATGAATTTCTCTTTTCTTTTGTTTTTCAGGAGATTTTTGGCATTGATTCTTTGGAATTTGACAAGAGATGATGTCAATTGGGCTTTGATGAGAGCGTTCAAAAGAATTACATCGATGCAAGTGATTGTTTTGTTATTTATTATAAATAGAGATAGAGAGAGAGAGAGTGAGAAAGAGAGAGGGAGAGAGAGAGATGAAAGAGAGAGAGAGAGAGATATAGATAGAGAGAAAGAGAGAGACATAGAGATACATACACACAGATGCATACATATTACATACACATATGCATATGCAAAGAGAGAGACATAGAGATACATACACACAGATGCATACATATTACATACACATATGCATATGCATACATACACACACACATATACATGCACACACGTGTACACACACATGCATACATGCACATACACATACACACACATCACATATACATCCACACAAACACACATATACATGTATTAGGGTTAGGGTTTTAGGATTAGGGTTTTTTACTTTTACACATATACACACATAATACATACACACATGCACACATATACACATGCATACACACATACACATACACATACACATACACATACACATACACATACACATACACATACACATACACATACACATACGCATACACATACACATACACATACATACATGCATACACACACATGCATACATACATACAGACACACATACATACATACATACATACACACATACACATAGAGAGAGAGAGAGTCACACGCACACACATGCATACATACACACACGTGACATATACATACACACATATGCATGTTTTAGGTTAGGGTTAGGGTTTTTGGATTTTACATATATACACACATGCATACACACATATACACATATAAACACATAATACATATGCACATACACATATATATACATGTGCATACACACATACACACATACACACACACATACATTCATAGACACACACACACACATATATACATGTGCATACACACATACACACACATGCATACACACATACACATATGTCACATATACATACACACATATGCATGTTTTAGGGTTAGGGTTTTTGGATTTTACATATATACACACATGCATGCACACATATACACATATAAACACATAATACATACACATACACATATATATACACATGCATACACACATACACACATATACATGTTTTAGGTCTAGGTCTTCAAAATTAGGGTTTTAGGATTTTAACATAGATACACATATGCATACAGACACATACACATATATATATTCACCTACACATATATATACACAAGCATACACACATACACCTGTTTTAGGTTTAGGTCTTTAGGATTAGGGTTTTATGGTTTTTACACATGCAGATAAATATTTACACATATAGAAATATACACACATAATACATGTACATATACACATGTATATACATAGGCAAACACACATATACATGTGTTCTAGTTGTTCTTTATAAATATCATGTCTATGTGTCCCATTTCTTTGTACACAATTCATGATTCATTTTGCTCATGTCTTTTGTATTTGACAGTATGTTTTACTTTATCAAATCATTTTTTTGTTGCCTGTCATACATGTCATATGTAGTTGGGTTTTTCTTGGGCAGAGTGGATTGTCTTTTGCTACACAACAGCATGGGAATGCTGCTGTAGCAAGAGACAACACACTCTGCCCAAAAAAATTTTGAAGATATGGTCGTCGGTATAGGCGACGGTATAAGCGTCAGTATTCCCAGGCACATACCGATGCTTATATTGACTATTTTGCCCAGGGGCATACCATGGCTTATACCGTCGCTTATACCGTCGCTTATACCGACGCATATACCGACGCTTATACCGACGCTTATACCGACGCTTATACCGACGCTTATATCGACGCTTTGGTTCCGACGCCTACACCGACCCTTACACCGACGTCGGGGCAAAATCGGGCCCGTTCATTTTCCTCGGTAGAAGCCTCGGTATACGCCTGATATGTTGTAGTGATTGAAAAATTTTTGTTTCTTCTAGGTAAAAGAATCTCCGGAGATAAGAGATCTCCACCGTTTAGACATCACTAAATTTATCTCCTCGAAAATAACAAGTTGAAACCCAAATGGGTCCCACACGAGGGAGATGATGGATTTGTCTGCCTCATTTGTAATGCTCTCTAGCTTGCCGTACTCCTCCCCTCCATTGTGGGATTTGGGGGGTCCCATGGGCACTAGTCCCATTGACTTGTAACTTTTCTTCTTTATTTTAATTAAAGTCAAGGAGAATAGGCCAAGGCCGAACTTCCTTTTAAAAAAAAAAAGCATAGTTGACGCCAGTAGTTCTGTCTCCCCAAGTACTTGATAATTATGGATTGCCACAAGGCTGCAGGGATGAAGCATTTAACCAGGAGGAGATTAACACTGGTTTCCAATGGAGTACGTAAGAAGTTCAGTTTGTACAGTACGTAAGGTGATCCTTAGTTGAAAGGATTGCGGAGGAACAACGGCAACGTCATTAAAGCAATCCCAAGTTCAACAAAGATTGGGCTTCCACCCGAAATTGAGCATAGAATGCTGCACTGCGTGGTCTTGGCTTAGATGGGAGTTGAAGTTTCAAGGCGTTTTGAACCTACCATTACGGAAAAAGAAAGCAGTCCTTTCGTGTGCCGAGATGCACAAAGGAAAACATGACGCTTCGTTTTTCCTTGTGCCCAAATATAAGTCAGTTGTGGAATGGACAATTTCTTGACAGCAATTCCTTGGCAACACTGAAGTGTTTAAGGGGTTTCAAAATATCTATAATACAGATTACTGGATGCTTCCAAATTACATATCAAATCTTTTGAAGGTGTCTAAGTTCATTTACATTCAGCAAAGCAACAGCAAAGCTCGTCCATTCAGCAAAAATCTCATACATATGCTGAACTCCACATTTGAAAGTCAATAAAGTAAGTGGTCTAAGGACAAAAAAAAGCATCCTTGTAAATATCACTACCAATGCCAGATACATACTAAAGATTAAGAGACAACATGTTTACTTAATGATCCAGTTCTCTTACATAACAGATAGCAAGAAAATAACAAGCACAAATTCGACTATTTAGCTGAAAGTGCAAACGCGAATTACAGATCTGTGCACAAATGGAGCCCATTTAGCAAGCATAGAGACTCCAAAACAATGTTCATGCCACGACTTGTCCAATCCAATTTGCACAAAACCAAAAACCTCATAGAGCATTCATGTTTTATCGATAATATTGTCGTGATACATCAATCAAACATGATAAACACTGTCTTATGAGCTTTTAAGGATGGAAACAATAATCAAGGTTGCAAAATAATTCTAATTCATAATATAAGCATAAGTTTGCTGATTCCAAATTATGTGACTATCTTGCAAGTTTAAATATGACACATTCTTTTGCAATCTTGTGAAGTATAGATGATGGATATTGCAATCTTAAACATTTTGTCGATTTATAGTTTTGATGGAAATCGAAAAAATTTCTCCTCGACAAAATCTTCTTCTTTTTAGATGGAGAGAATGTTTGACATTGAGAATATGACAATAGAAATATTGGCATTGGAAGAAAGATGGTGTTCGATAAAATGCATAACAATATTTTTAATTAAAATTAGAGTGTGGTTCCATGTAAGGCAAACTACTAATATCGAAAGAACAATCCTCTTGAGAATATGACAATAGAAATATTGGCATTGGAAGAAAGATGGTGTTCGATAAAATGCATAACAATATTTCTAATTAAAATTAGAGTGTGGTTCCATGTAAGGCAAACTACTAATATACAAGAAGATGGACATCTCGGGGACATCTTTTGAGGAATTTGCTCACTCAAACCTATGATACTCTGAGTTCCTATGGAATGAACTCAAGAATTTTTGCACATACAACTTAGACTACAGACCCTCCTAATGCAAGTTATCTAACTCAAAATACTTATTCTTATTCCAAAAAATAATGCCTCCAAGACATACTACTTAGTGCATGCACTAGGTATGCACACACAGACCACTATTTATTACAGAGTTTGTTTCTCTTAGAATACACTACGTTCATACTTGAGCCTCAACCCACCCTTAGAAGAAAATAATAGGTTGCCAAAAAACCAAATGGTACAATAAATGGATACAAAATTATCAGGGAACATTGCTTGTCATTTAGAGATCCCTAGCTCATATGCAAAGAAATCTGAGTGTTTGACATGGTTATTCAAAGTATGAAGAGATTGCTTAAGCAAGTAGAGGCTTGCTTAGCAAGGGGGCTACTAGCTAATTAAAATGCTCTAATTAGTGATAACACATGGAGGATCACATATATTTGAAGTATAAAGTATGGTTATATAACTTTGAGAAGATTCCCTAAACGATACGGAGATCTTTTCCTAGAGCACCTAATCTAGCTCTCCATTTTGAAAAGCATTCTTTACATCAAGTTGATACATCCTTAAGTGCTTGCCAACTGCAATTGCAATTATGGTTTTCATGGTAGTCAACTTGGCCAGAGGGCTAAAGGTCTCTTCATAATCCACTCATGTTTGAGGAAAGCCTTAAGCTAATTTAATATACTTGGAAATGCTAGATTTATACTTGGAAATGATGGTTTTGATGGTAGTTAACTTGGCTAGATTTATACTTGGAAATGCTACAATCTGAATGCCTATTTGCCTTATATACCGACTTTCACCATTCCATTGATTTGGATGCTTGTTGTTTACCTTTATGCTCTCCCCCTTCTTTGCATGATGGTCTATTTTGAGCTTAATCCATGAGTCTTCATCTTCCTCTATCTCTATGATTTTTCCCTTGCTTTTGTCCATTGCATCATTAACTTGACATGATATAAAACTACCTCCCCTCCATGATGAGTGTTTACTCAAGTCCTTTGGTCCACTAAGAACCATGGTTTCTCATTCTTGACTTTCTCTTGAAATCTTCCCTTCATCATCTTCATTTGCTTGTATAGATATAGTTGAAGAATACCATGGTAAAATCTCATTAAATCTGACATGTCTTGATACCTTTGGCTCCTTGCTTGTGGGCTTTTAGCATTTATAGCCTTTTTCTCACTTGCATATCTTATGCACACACATCTTTCTGATCCATTATCGAGTTTTCTCCTCATATCACTTGGAATAATTAACAGATAGCAAGTACATTCAAACACTCTCAAGTGTGATCCATCTAATTTTATAATGTACCAAGATTCTTTGGGTGTTTTAGCATGTATACTTGATATAAGGGCTCTGTTCTTGATGACATAGAATGAAATCTAATTGAAAGTCATTGAGTGATGAGAGAGATGAGAATATTGATCATGAGAATGTTTTCAAATTTTGCACCATGTTGAGTATTTTTTGCACTTAGAGTATGCATGAAAGGATTTACATGCACCTTGCTTTAATTCCCATAAATGCACATCTAATTGCACTTGTAAAAAGCATGAAAATGATTTCAAACTCCATTTTCCTTCCTCATCATCGATAACCATTTATCTTTATATCTACCATGAATGTTTGAAAAGATCTACATCAAGTATGCATGATAGGATCTCACTACATGACCTTGCATCAAGGCATGTTTTGAGATTTACCTATGCACTATGAGTGATGAAAAGGAATTATGTATATGCACATGAAATGTATGTACGAGTATGCACATACTCTATCAACAAATGACAAATACCTCATCCTGTGCATCATATTTTAACCATGCATTTCAAAGTATGCAATTGATAGACCTACATCAGAAGGTCTTGCATAGGCACACTCCTTATCTTCCCATGCACTTGACAATGGATTTCAAGATTCGATGATCATATTAAAAATGTGACTGTATCTTAGAAGTTGATTTTTAGATTGGCTTATCGAAGACGATGTGGATGTTTAGTAAGGGCAAATGTCACACAGATTTACAACTCTAGACGTATGAGTTAAATCCAATGAAGGACAAAATTCAAGTATACCTTCATATTGCAACCATATGTGTTCATAACCATATTGAAACAAGTATCTAAACCTTGAAGGTCATGACCAAGAGGCGTTTCTTTTCCTCATGGATGAGAACCAAATGGTTGACTTATAAATCTTTCTCGTATTTGAGTATCATATATGTGTGTACACATAGTTAATGTGCATGTGACCCTTGTATATCCATGTGAAATGAATATGAGTTAATGTGAAACCAACTTTATGAAGGGAAAAGAATTAAAACATTTGAATAATAAAACAATATAAAACAATGAGAACAAAAGAAAACAAAACGTATCGAAAGTCGAAAGCAAAAAAGTAAAACACACCAGAATACGAAAAGAAAAAAGCAAATGAAGAACGCAATTATGGATTTTCTCGGCGACAGAGATTGAATTGAGAGTTTTCCGTTCAGCGGAACCTATAAAATGAAGAGCATTTAATCAATGAACTAGGCAATTGAGAAGGACATTAGAGGAGCAACTAATTGACAATTGAAGAGGGCCTGCATATTTTAATCGGATTGGAGTTGATCCAGCCTAGTGAGCACCTTCATGACAAGACTGTCTTTGAAGCAATTGCCATAGGAGTTCTGTAGTGCTGACGAAGAAATAACTCCCTGAAGATGAAATGATAGAAACTGAGGTAATAAATGAAGTGAATGCTTCAAAGGTATTCGGTCTTCAAAGATGTTACCATGTGAACACCATCCTTTTTCCAACATCACTAGTTCTATTGTCATCTTTTGAAACAGGATTGTTCTTTGAACTAATAAGGACAATGTCAGACATTGTCTCCATCTGAAAAGAAAAAGATCTTGTGAAGGAGAATATTTTCTGATTTCCATCAAACTTGAAAATCGGCACTACTCTTTAAGATTGCAATTTCCATCACCTATACTTCAGAAGCTTCAAAAGTTGTCTAATATTCAAATCATGACTTTTTTTTCAGTTTGTGGAGTCGACTTGAAGCAAACCACTTTTATCCCGTCTCACTGTTGCGTTTCTTCCAGAGGTGACTACTTTGAACCATCTCCACGTGTTGGAGGCATGTCATTGCCCTCTGGCAAAAATTGATCTTTAAGAAGCCTGCAATAAGCAATTAAAACGATATTAGTAAATAAAGTTACTAATAAAAGCCAATTTGTTCTCCACTTACCTAAACAATTCAGTGACACTACTATCTGACCATCCATAAATGGATTGCGGATTGAGCATCGAGAGTGATGCACGTAGTACAGATATCTTTGCTCCATTGTAAAGTGGTAAACGAGCTAGTCTTCACATGTTTTCATATTCTTCATCGACTTCTGATCGTGGAATTTCTGTTGTGTCCATGAAACTCTCGACACCTTCTCCACCATCATGATCTTCGTCCACCTCATAAAATGCTTCAAGCATCTCTTCCATATGTTCATTCTGTGTAATATTATTAGTACTTGCTTGTACGTCTAAGTCCTTTTTTGCTCTCTTTTGTCCACGAGAGGTTACCAGTGCAATGTCGTTTGGATCCATCTGCTCACTTGGGGAACCATGCGAATGATAGCGTAGGCTCTCCAGTCGACTCCTATCAAAGGATCCATACTCTCTAACATGTGCAGTACAAATCCGTCGTTTCCGATAAATTTGATACTTGCACTATGTGCAAGGACATGCCATTCTCTCTTCAGGATCCAAAGAAGCCCTCTGCTACAATATGGACATTTTAGAACATTTGTTTTTTTATTAAACCTAAAAATCATACTCTTAAAGACTTAAACCTGAAATACTAAACCTAAATACTTAAATACCTAAACAAACTTGAAACCCTAATTTTAAAACCCTAATCTATATAAATATCCTATTTTATCTATATATTCGGATTTTTTCTTAATTGATCCTATTTTATATATATATTTATTTATTTATTAGATTTTTTCCCTCTTAATTGAGTTATATGTATGCCTAAACCCTAAAACCCTAATTTTAAAGATCTAGACCTAAATTATGTATATTTCTATACACGTGTGTATATACATGTATATATGTATTATATGTGTATGTGTATGTATGTATATATGTTATGTAGGTGTTAAAACCCTAAAACCCTAATCAAGATGACCTAGACCTAAAACATGTATATATATGTATGCATGTGTATATATATGTGTATATGTATATATATGTGAATATAGATAGGTGTATAAGTATGTGTGTATGTGTATGTGTATATATATTCACTCTATTTAAAATGATTAAAATTAAACCTATTTTTATATATTTAATCATATATATTTCATTTATTTATTTAAAACACTAGTTCTTATCATATTTCATTATCTATATAATTATCCTACTTTATATATATATATATATATATATATATATATATATATATATATATATATATATATATATATATATATATATATATATATATATATATATATATATATATATATATATATATATATATATATATATATATTATTTATATATTCAGCTTTTTTTCTTAATTAATCCTATTTTTATATATTTTATTATATATATATTTAATTAAATTATTTAAAACACTAGTTCTTTTTATATTTATTTATGTATATAATTATCTTATTTTATATATATATTTATTTATATATTCAGATTTTTTCCTTACTTAATCTTATTTTTATATATTTAATTAAATTATTCAAAACACTAGTTATTTTTATATTTATTTATGTATATTATTATCTTATTTTATATATATATATATATTTATATATTCAGAATTTTTCCTTACGTAATTCTATTTTTATATATTTAATTATATTTATTTAATTATATATATTTAATTAAAACCCTAATCTTAAAAATCTAGACCTAAAATATGTATATTTTTGTATGCATGTGTATGTACATGTATATATGTATTATATGTGTATGTGTATGTGTGTATATATGTTATGTAGGTGTTAAAACCCTAAAACCCTAATCTTAACGATTTAGACCTAAAATATCTATATTTCTGTATGCATGTGTATCTACATTTATGTATGTATTATATGTATATGTGTATGTGTGTATATATGTTATGTAGGTGTTAAAACCCTAAACCCTAATCTTAAAGATTTAGACCTAAAATATCTATATTTTTTTATGCATGTGTATCTACATGTACTTATGTATTATATGTATATGTGTGTTTGTGTATATATGTTATGTAGGTATTAAAACCCTAAAACCCTAATCAGAAAGACTTAGACTTAAATCTGAAATACTAAAACCTAAATACTTAAACACCTATAAAAATCTAAACCCCTAATCCTAAAACCCTAATCATATTTTATATATTTATTTATTTATATATTCAGATTTTTTTTCTTATTTTTCTTTATATTTTTTCTTAATATAAATATAATTGAGTTATATGTATGCCTAAACCCTAAAACCCTAATCTTAAAGATCTAGACCTAAAATATGTATATTTTTGTATGCATGTGTATATACATGTATATATGTATTATATGTGTATGTGTATGTGTGTATATATGTTATGTAGGTGTGAAAACCCTAAAACCTAAATCTTAAAGATTTAAACCTAAAATATGTATATTTCTGTATGCATGTGTATCTACATGTATGTATGTATTATATGTATATGTGTGTCTGTGTATATATGATATGTAGGTATTAAAACCCTAAAACCCTAATAAAAAAGACTTAGACTTAAATCTGAAATACTAAAACCTAAATACTTAAACACCTATAAAAATCTAAACCCCTAATCTTAAAACCCTAGTCATATTTTATATATATATTTATTTATATATTCATATTTTTTTCCTTACTTAATCCTATTTTTATATATTTAATTTTTTTTTAAATAAAAATGAAGTTCGGCCTTAGCCTATTCTCCCAGACTTTAATTAAAATAAAGAAGAAAGTTACAAGTGAATGGGACTAGTGCCCATGGGACCCCCCAAATCCCACAATGCAGGGGAGTACGGCAAGCTAGAGGGCATTACAAATGAGGCGGATAAATTTATCATCTCCCTCATGTGGGACCCATTTGGGTTTTAACTTGTTGTTTTCAAGGAGATAAATATAGTGATATCTAAACGGTGGGGATCTCTTATCTCAAAAGACTCTTTTACCTAGAAGAAACAAGGATTTCTCGATCGACCATTCCTTAGGAGTTTGGCCAAAATTGACCGCACATCGCTCCCTCCACGTCTTCCAAAGAGTCTCACCTCTGATGGCATTCCAAAGTCTGCTGAGCAACCAACCGCCTCGCCCAATACAGCTGGTTGCCAATTGATTTGGTTCTTAAGTCTCAATACCTGTGTCACATGATGCCAGATAACCTGGGACTTGGGGCAATCAAAGAACAAGTGAATTAAATCTTTGATGCATCGATGGCACCGCTTGCACCATGGTGGCACACCACAAATTTTGTTAGCCCTTGCATTGGACCAGATACCTTTCTGCAAGATCTGCCACATGAGAACGGACTTTTTGATCTCAATTAGGGGGTGCCAAATATACATGAACTTTAGCTCCCATCAAAGTTTGGTCCAAGAAAGGCACGACCTCTTGTTAAGAGAGTGATGGACATCTAAGTTCTCTTTGAAGTTGGGGATTGTGGCAAGTTTCTTACCATTGCTCCATTTGAGGCCCTCCAGGCAAGGAAGATCCTGACCACAGAGAAGGCGAGTAGTTGAGCAGTCCCAAGCAAAACACCTATCTTGAAGAAGCGTCCATTCCTCGAGGGTAACTCTAAGTCTCGGGTCTAAGTCTTCGAACCTAATCCACTGGCTGGTCTCTTGTTTCCAGAGTTGTTTCCACTATATGAACCCCTATTAGCAGTTTGGAGATTCCAAGACTCCACCCCCCGAATGCCACCGATCGGGAACCAGATAGAGTCATTTTGTCTTATCCGAGCCGCCCACTTCCACTCCTCATTGATTCTGATGAATCGTTTGGCCTTGTTCCAACTCTTCCATAACAAACATATGAGGCTAGAGCCTTTAGGGGACACCAGGTGGGGGGAGAACAGAAGCGTGAGAATCCCTATGTCCTTCCATTCTGGAAGGACAACTAAGGTAAATTTATTTATATATTTAATTAAATTATTTAAAACACTAGTTCTTTTTATATTTATTTATGTATATAATTATCTTATTTTATATATATATATTTATTTATATATTCAGATTTTTTCCTTATGTAATCCTATTTTCATATATTTAATAATATATATTTAACTATATATATTTTATTAAAACCCTAATCTTAAAAATCTAAACCTAAAATATGTATATTTTTGTATGCATGTGTATGTACATGTATATATGTATTATATGTGTATGTGTATGTGTGTATATATGTTATGTAGGTGTTAAAACCCTAAAACCTTAATCTTAAAGATTTATACCTAAAATATCTATATTTTTGTATGCATGTTTATCTACATGTATGTATGTATTATATGCATATGTGTATGTGTGTATATATGTTATGTAGATGTTTAAACCCTAAAACCCTAATCTTAAAGATTTAGACCTAAAATATCTATATTTCTGTATGCATGTGTATCTACATGTATGTATATATTATATGTATATGTGTGTTTGTGTTTATATGTTATGTAGGTATTAAAACCCTAAAACCCTAATCAGAAAGACTTAGACTTAAATCTGAAATACTAAAACCTAAATACTTAAATACCTATAAAAATCTAAACCCCTAATCCTAAAACCCTAATCATATTATATATATATATTTATTTATATATTCATTTTTTTTTTCTTATTTTTCTTTATATTTTTTCATAATATAATATAATTGAGTTATATGTATGCCTAAACCCTAAAACCCTAATCTTAAAGATCTAGACCTAAAATATGTATATTTTTGTATGCATGTGTATATACATGTATATATGTATTGTTGGTGCAGGGCAATCAACAATTGATATCTTGGTGAAGAATTTAAGTCAATGACACCACCAAGTTATGAAGCATGAAGGAAGTGTATATCCAGGAGATAAAGATGTGTATACATATGTACATTAATTTAGAGTCAGTTCATCATATACTTTTGTATGGTCATGAGCTTGTAAATATTTGCCTATATATACAAAGAAAATGTCAGGGCAAATATGAGAAATTGTGTAAGAACAAGTTTTGAGGAGAATTAGATGTCATTAGACACTTTATAAGTGAATAGAATCTCTCTCATCACTCAAATGTAAATTCTCTCAGAAAATGAAAAATGTTGCACCCGATGTTTCTGTGCATTCTCCTTCTGTGCTTGATCATTTCAAGAATCCTTTTGTAGATGTCTAATTCCATACTTAATGAGTCTATGGTTAAATTTTGAGAGCCTAATTGTAAACAAGCTGTGAGAATTATGAGTATTAACATTCATATGTGAAGAAGTGTTCACTGTTTTCTAAAATAGGTGCAATCTCGATGATCAAAGATTTGATTATTTCTCAGTGCACAGGTTAAATTTTTGCATGAGTGAGGAGTCAAAATCTAAGCTGGAAGGAAAGCCATCTATGGCTAAAAGCATTTGTTTAAATGGGTTCTACATTTAGAGAACCAAGTGTTAGAAGTTACAGGTGTCTAAATCGACTTCTCAAAAGAACAGTTTTAGACATAGGTGACTTGTTAAGTCCATTTTTTAAGATCTACTGAGTCTTTTGGAATGATTTAACTTGGAAAAGATGCACAAGCTATAGGCGACACCTTGTGCAAATTTTTATCAAAAGCTTTACACATTTGATGAGTCAATGAGAGAGATATGTGCAGCAGACTTTCTGAAAAATCATCTTCTTCATAGTTTGATCAAAATTTTGATAATTGATCATTGATCCTCTTAAATTGGTGAAGGTTTGAGTTACTCTTGATATAGAGGTGTTCTAATTTCAAGAGTAGCTTGTTCTTTTGGAGATTAACACTCTCCATCAGTGGTATCAGAGCAGGAAGCATTAAAACGGAAGAAAGGAGGACCCCGACTACTGTAGTTGTAAAGAATTCAACATCTGAAGGTTCAAAAGTTGAAAGCTTAAGAGAAAAGCTTGAGAAGGAGGTCATACGACATCAAGGAAGACAAAAGGAGTATCATTCGAAGTAAAGGTACATCTATTACTCATAAAGTTTGAAGAATTTAATACACAGGTGAAGAAAGGATGGGAGATTCTCTTCAGCTAGAGAAGTTGGATAGAGAGAACTATCCAGCATGATCAATGAGGATGGAAGCTCATCTTATGAGCAAAGACTTGATAGGTTATATTACACGTGAAGAATAAAAGCCTCAGTTCAGAGATCCTAGTGTTCAAACTAGGGAGGAATTATCAGATTTGAAAACTTGGATGAAGAGAGATGCTCAAGCTAGGAGCATTATCTATATGGCAGTCAATGATTACTTGCTACCTCATATTAGAGGTCTTGAAAGTGCAAGTGATATATGGAATGCTTTGGAGGAACATTTCCAAAACACCACAAAGTCAACGAAGGCATCCTTGTGGGCAGAATTTACCACATTCAAGAAGAAGGCCTCTCAATCCATTTCAGATTATGTAACAAGAATGAAGGACATTGCAGATGCATTAGGAGCAGTTGATGAAGACATTGAGGAGGATAAATTGGTAAGGCAAATCCTCATAGGTTTGAGAGGTGTTGACAAATGGAAGCCATTCATTTTATCTACTGAATTGTCACTTGATCATTTTACTCCTGACTTAAATCAGTTGCTAGGACACACGTTAACCTTTGAGCAGGATGTCAAAGGTGAAAGTGATAAAAGTGCAGGTCAAGCAATGTATTCAAAGGATAAGAAGAAGAATATCAAAGGGAAGCAACAAGCAAATGAAGATGAAGGTACAACTAGCCAAGCTAACTTCCTAAGAGGAAGAGGAGGTGGCAAAGGTAGAGGAAGAGGCAGGAGTAATAAAGATGGAGTCAAGGCTTGCTGGATTTGTGGTAAGACAAATCATTTAGCTAATGAATCTTGGCATAATACTCAGAGTAATGGTGGATATAATCAGAATTTTAATTCAAGAGGTAGAGGTGGCATAAATCCAAGAGGTAATTTCAGAGGTAGAGGTAGTAGAGGTTACTTTGGAAGAAATGCAGGTAGAGGATTCCAAAGTCAACAATACAACAATACCTACTAAAATTATGCTTCAGATCAGAAGGAGGATTCAACATTGATAATGAATGCAACTTGTGAAAGGCAAAGTGAAGACCGAAGAGTCTTCTACATTGACTCAGGGTGTAGCAATCACCTAAGTGGCAACATAGCTTTGATGAATGATTTGGAGAATAAGGTAACTAATCATGTAGTTCAAACAAGTGACAATACAAAGCACAATGTGAAGTCAATTGGATCAATAAAGGCTAAGGATGGAAGTACTCTCTTGAGTAAGGTCTTTTATGTTCCTACAATTCCTAAGAATTTGATAAGTGTAGGACAAATTGTTGAAAAAGGTTATGAAGTTACTAATGAAGGAGTGTTTGTGGAAGACCCTAGCAATGGATATAAACAAATTGTTTCAGGAAAGAAAGAAGGAAGATTGTTCACATTGAAGATCCAAGGTAATGTTGGTCATGCTTTGTTCACTTATGGAGGACATAAGATCTCTGAGTTAGATCTTTGGCACAAGAGGCTTGGACATTTCAATGAAAGAGGTATCAAAGATATGGTTAATAATGGTTCAGTGCTTGGATAGCCTAATACTGCAGGTCAACATATGACATACAAATGTGAGGCATGTCAATTAGGTAAGGCTCATAAGCAATCTTATTCCAAGCATGGTTTTATGTATTCATAAAATCTTGAACTGGTACACACAGATGTGTGGGGACCATCAAAGGTTTTCAGTATCAATGGCTCAAGGTATTATGTGATTTATGTTGATGATGCTACCAGATGGATCACTATCTATGTGATCAAAGATAAGTCAGAGGTATTCAATACATTCAAACATTATCATGTGTATGCAGAGAGAATTACAGGTCATAAGTTGAAGAGAGTAAGGTCAGATGGAGGGGGAGAGTATTTCTCTAATGAGTTCAGTGATTATTTGTGGAATGCATGTATAAAAAGGGAAATTACTTGTAGGTACTCTCCTCAACAAAATGGTGTAGCAGAAAGAAGGAATAGAACACTTGTTGAGTTTGCAAGATCTATGATGAAGGAGAAAAATTGCCCAAATTACTTGTGGGTTGAGGTTGTAAACACAGCTACTTATTTGCTTAATAGATTACCATGTAAAGCTTTGCAGGGTATGACACCATATGAGGCATGATGGGGTAAAATGTTGGTGTATATCACAAGCCTACACATTTGGCTTGTTAGATGCATTGAAGTCCATACACATATGGAGAAGCATAGGAACCATTGCTAGTGGTTAATTACCATTTTATCTTCTTGTAAAAGTCAAACTGACTTGGAATCTTTTGTAATCACCTACCAAAAGGATTTGTGGAAAAATTTAGCTCTTTGATTGAAGGAATATCTCCTAGGATATAGGAGCCTGATCATAGGGAGCCAAAAGTTTGAATTTGAATTCAAATTTTTACTCTCTCTATAAAAGAGGTCATGAAAAAGTCGCGGTTAGAACTCATTACTCCCAAGCTTCTCATTACTGATTCTGTGTGAGTCCTACACTCTAGCCCACACCTATCTACACCATTAGGCAATGACATTCATGCCAATGGGTTTGTATACAAGTGTTCATTAATACATACATTCACATTCTTCATTTTTGAGTTCTCTGTTATACTCCTTGAAAGTCTGTCAACTTGTGAAGTGCATATCTCAGTCAAATCTTCACCAAATTCAATGCTCTAAAGCTTTTTGGATTCAGCTTGAAGTTATCTACATGCTGTCAAAATGTGAGGAGATTATATTCAGCCATTTCAGAGAAATTGGAGTCGAGGTGATCACTGGTCAATGTCTCCTACAGTCCTAAAAAATCGGGGGTATAGCTTCATTTGCTAAATTGATTTCTCTTAGCATAGTTTATCTTTTTACATAATTCTACTTGGAATAGTTAGCTTGCTAAGATAATTAAATAGCCCTAAAAGGAATTTTTCCAATTCCTACTGTGCTGGTCATACTCAGTAAAAGTTCCAGTAGGTGTCAAGACATAAATAGAAGGTTTTCTTCAGATTTTGAGTTTCAAAGTTATCTGTTTTGTCTCAATCATTACACACATCACTTCCAAAGTACATAGGCCATTTTATGGTGTCTTTGGAAAGCTAAGGAGGTCTAATTATCAAGTCTGAAGCATTAGGGGGCTGGTACAAAGCAGGTTTAGCAGTACCTACTCAATCTCTTGGAGCATCCATCCATCTTTCCCAACAGTGGTATCAGAGCAAACTAAGGTAAAATGGGAGATGGTTTTCCTTCATTTATTGATAAATTGGACAGGAACAACTATCAAGCATGGTCCTTGAGGATGAAGACTTACTTAAAAGGAAGGAGTCTCTATGGATACATCTCAGGAGATGAGGAATTGCCCTCATTCAAAACAAGAGAATTAACAACAAAGGAAGAACATGAAAAGCTCAACACATGGTGTGCTAAGGATGCATTGGCAAGGTCTTATTTACTCAACTCCATTTCTGATTTTCTTTTGCCACATATTAGAAATTGTAAGACATCCCAAGAAACTTCGGAAACCTTGTCATCATATTTTTCATCCAACACAAGGGCTAGAAAAAATCAATTGTGGATTGAATTTACCACATTAAGGAAGCAACCTAAGCAAGCTCTTTCAGAGTTTGTGACCAAGATTAAAGATGTGCCAGATCAGTTAGCAAGCATAAGAGAAGAGATTGAAGAAGATCAGATTGTAAGACAAGTGATCAATGGGATCAAGGCTGATGACAAATGGGAAAGCTTCACCACTACCATGGACATGCAAATTCCAGATCTTACAACTCTCATGGGACAATTGTTCACTCATGAAGCAAAGCTCAACAAGAATGGAGACACATCCAAAGGTAACAACTCTTCCGCCCTATACACTGATAAGAAGTCTAAAGATAAAAGCAAGAGCAAGAAGGTAGAAGATGAAGGCTCTACCTCCCAAGCCAACTATGCAGGGAGCGGTAGATCATCAAGAGGAAGGGGCAGAGGAGGTAAGCAAGGTAGGGGGAGATCCTATAACTCCTCACCATGCAACATTTGTGGGTTATCAAATCATACTACAAATGAGTGTTTCAGGAATTATAAGAATCATAGAGGAAGAGGATACCAAAGATGTGGATTCTCACAGTCAAGAGGTAGATTCAACCATCACCAAGGCTACAACATCAACTACAATGGAAGTTACCAAGGAGGATTCAAATCCAGAAAGGACTACAACAACTACATAGAGGATCAGGATGACTCTCTTTTGATCATGAACATGACTTCAAAATCAGGTACAAATGATGACCACCTATTCTACATTGACTCAGGATTCTCAAATCATGTGGCTAGCAATGTAGCACTACTCTCTGATCTTGAGGAACCAAAAGGTAAGCATCAAGTCTAAACAGGTGATGACACCAAGCACTTAGTAGTTAAGGTTGGAAATGTTAAGACTTTTGATGGAAATCAGAACTTGTTGAGTAGGGTACTTTATGTACCAACCATTACCAAAAATCTGATGAGTGTTGGACAGATTGTGGAGAAAGGTTTGCAGGTTAGATTCAACCAATATGGAGCATTTGTGGAGGATCCAAGGCATGGGTTCAAGAGGATTGCTAAAGGAGAAAAATCAGGTAGACTTTTCACTTTTGAGTTAGAAGACACAAAGAATATTGCACTATACAATTATAAAGATCAAACACTTTCAGAGCTTGAGATTTGGCATAAAAGATTAGGACATATAGGAGAAAGAAACTTGAAGCAAATATGCAGGGATCAATGTGTGCTTGGAATACCTAATGTATCCAAGCAACATATGATTTATAAGTGTGGTGCTTGTCAATTTGGGAAGTCTCACAGGTTACCCTTCTCAAGGAAAGGCTACATGCATGAAGACTACCTAGAGCTTGTCCACACAGATATATGGGGACCAAGCAAAGACCCCTCAGTCTCAGGTTCAAGGTACTATGTATCTTTTATTGATGATTATAGCAGGTGGACTGTATTGTACTTCATGAAGCACAAGGATGAGGTATTTAATTGCTTCAAAAAACATCTTGCACTAGTTGAAAATCAGATAGGGAGGAATTTGAAGAGGCTAAGGTCAGATGGAGGAGGTGAGTACTTCTCTAATGAGTTTGAAAACTTCTTGCAGGACAGAGGCATCAAAAGAGAAATTACCAAAAGGTATTCTCTTGAACAGAATGAGGTAGCTGAGAGAAGAAATAGGTTGAATGTTGAGACAGATAGGTCTATGTTGAATGAGAATAAGTTACCTAATTATCTATGGGCAAAAAGCGTTTCAATTGCCACTTATCTCATAAACAAGTTACCATCTAAATCCCTTGATGGGATGACACCCTATGAAGCATGGCATGGTAAGACACCCTCACTTGACCATTGCAGGATATTTGGATGTGTAGCATATGTACACATTCCTTCTCAGATAAGAGGTAAGCTAGACCCTAAAGCTAAGAAGTGCATCTTTATTGGATATGATTTAAATAAAAAAGGATACATGCGTTATAATCCTTCCAATAAGGGCTTCATGGTGAGTAGAGATGTTGTCTTTGATGAAAATGATTCTTGGTATGAGAATGAATGCAGGAAAGTTAAACTACCCTATGATTTGGAAGAGGAGTTTCCAAGTCTTGCAAAGGAGGAACCTACTTAGAATGAAGACTCAAGTTCAGATGATGAAGACACTATCAACCTTGAAGAGTTCAAGGCATGGAAGTCCAAGGGCAAAATGAAGATGAAGAAGCTTGAAGACATACCTGAATCTTCAAATCAACCAATTAGAAGATCACAAAGAGAAAGCAAAAAACCTATCAGATATGGGTATGATACATCTCTTGTTACTAATCACTCAGTTTATCTTGCCAAAGATTTGTCAATTGAAGAACCAGGATCATATGAAGAAGCCATAACCAAGATAGAATGGAAAGAAGCTATGGATGAGGAGATTGAAGCACTCAAGGAGAGTGATACATGGGAGTTAGTACCAAAGAAGGACTCCATGAAGGTAATAGGATCCAGATGGATCTATAAACTTAAAATAAATTCTGATGGCACAATTAATAGGTACAAAGCCAGATTGATAGCCAAGGGTTTTGCACAAACCCAAGGCATTGATTATGAAGAGACATTTTCTCCTGTGGCCAAGATGCCAACCATCAGAGTGTTGGTAAGTGTGGCTGCATCAAAAAATTGGAATATGTACCAATTGGATGTCAAGAATGCTTTCTTGAATGGATGGATTTCAGAGGAGGTATATATGTCACAACCTCCTAGCTATGAGGACCCTAAGAAGGTAACATATGTTTGCAAATTGAAAAAAGCTTTATATGGATTAAAGCAGGCACCTAGGGCATGGAATTACAAGTTAACTACATACCTCCAAGACCAAGGTTTTGTCATGAGCAAGGCAGATACTTCTCTATTCATCAAGAGAAGTAATTCAGAGGTAATATACCTTTGTGTTTATGTTGATGACATCATCATTACAGGTAATGATGTCAATGGAATCAGATATATCAAGAGCTAGATGATGAAGGAGTTCAAGATCAATTATCTTGGTCTATTGAAGTATTTTCTTGGGCTTGAGTTACTCTATACTAACTCAGGAGTATACATTACTCAGAAAAAATATATACATGATATGTTGAAGAAATTTCACTTGCAGGATGCCAAAGTAGCAAGCACTCCAATGGAGGTAAACTTAAAATTAAGTGCCCATGAAGGTGATGAAGTAAATGACATTATAGGTTATCAAAGTATGGTGGGTAGCTTGAACGATGCTACCTTAACAAGGATAGATATTGCATATGGAGTTAGTGTGCTAAGTCACTTTATGCACAAGCCAAGGATACCTCACTTAGAGGCTTCCAAGAGAATCTTGAAGTATCTTAAGGGTACATAAAGTCATGGTTTGTATTTTCCTTACACTTCAGACATTGATATCAAGATCTATTCAAATGCAGATTGGGCAGGATGCAAGGATGATAGGAGGAGCACTTCTGGATACATTTCTTTTGTAGGTGACAAACCAATTTCATGGTCTTCAAAGAAGCAACCTACTGTTGATTTGTCTTCTACAGAGGCAGAGTATAGAGGACTGGCTAATGCCACACAAGAGGCAATTTGGATTAAGCTTTTGTATACAGAATTGGGTTTATATACTAGGTCACCAATTATCTTTGGAGATAATACAAGTTCACTTCACCTTGTAGCCAATCCTATCTATCATGCTAGGACCAAACATATAGAGGTCCATTACCATTATGTGAGAGAGAAGTTGTTAAGAAAAGACATTCAACTAACCTATGTATCAACCAACATGCAATGTGCAGATTTGTTGACCAAAGCTTTGGATGGAACTAAACTTTTCAGGTTCAAAGCAATGATTGGATTGCAGGATATACATAAAGACTGAAGATGAAGACCAAGCCAAAATGTTTGGCTTGAGGGGCAGCTGTTGGTGTAAATCACAAGCCTACACATTTCGCTTGTTAGATGCATTGAAGTCCATACACATATGGAGAAGCATAGGAACCATTGCTAGTGGTTAATTACCATTTTATCTTCTTGTAAAAGTCAAATTGACTTGGAATCTTTTGTAATCACCTACCAAAAGTATTCGTGGAAAAATTTAGCTCTTTGACTGAAGGAATATCTCCTAGGATATAGGAGCTTGATCATAGGGAGCCAAAAGTTTGAATTTGAATTCAAATTTTTTGTCACTCTCTATAAAAGAGGTCATGAAAAGTCGCGGTTAGAACTCATCACTCCCGAGCTTCTCATTATTGATTTTGAGTGTGTGTGTGTGTGTGTGTGTGTGTGTGTGTGAGGCCTACACTCTAGCCCACACATATCTAGACCATTAGGCAATGACATTCATGCCAATGGGTTTGTATACAAGTGTTCATTAATACATACATTCACATTGTTCATTTATGAGTTCTCTGTTATACTCCTTGAAAGTCTATCAACTTGGGAAGTGCATATCTCAGTCAAATCTTCACAAAATTCAATGATCTAAAGCTTTTTGGATTCAGCTTGAAGTTATCTACATGCTATCAAAATTTGAGGAGATTCTATTCAGCCATTTCAAAGAAATTTGAGTCGAGGTGATCACTGGTCAATGTCTACTACAGTCCTAAAAAATCGGGGGTATAGCTTCATTTGCTAAATTGATTTCTCTTAGCATAGTTTATCTTTTTACATCATTCCACTTGGAATAGTTAGCTTGCTAAGCTAATTAAATACGCCTAAAAGGAATTTTTCCAATTCCTACTGTGCTGGTCATACTCAGTAAAAGATCCAGCAGGTGTCAAGACATAAATAGAAGGTTTTCTTTAGATTTTGAGTTTCAAAGTTATCTATTTTGTCTCAATCATTACACACATCACTTCCAAAGTACGTAGGCCATTTTATGGTGTCTTTGGAAAGCTAAGGAGGTCTACTTATCAACTCTGAAGCATTAGGGGGCTGGTACAAAGCACGTTTAGCAGTACCTACTCAATCTCTTGGAGCATCCATCCATCTTTCCCAACATAAAAGACCTACTTTAGATCATTGCAAAGTATTTGGTTGTTTGGCATATGCATATGTGCCATCACAATTGAGGCATAAATTGGAACCTAAAGCTAAAAAGTATGTATTCATTCGATATGATGATAATCAAATGGGATATAGATTGTGGAGTCCATCCACAAAACAATTCCTAGTGTCAAAGGATGTTACATTTGATGAACAAGGTACTTGGTATGCAGGTACAATTAATATTTACGTAGGTGATGAAGAAGTTGTGAATCAAAAGAAAGGTAAATCAAAGGTTCAGATATTTGATGAAGAGGAGAGCAATGAAGTGCAAGTTGAAGTTGAAGAAGTGCCAAGGTTTGATCGAGAGTGTCACAAACCAGAAACCTCAAGGAGTGGAGAACTCAGAAGGTCAACAAGACATAAATGGCAACCTACAAGGTATAGCTATGACACTTCTTTTTTGGCTACCAAAGATTATGCTTATATGATAAAGACAGATGAAGAACCTTCTACATATGAAGAGGCAAAAGGTAAGGAAAATTGGGAGAAAGCTATGCAGGAAGAGTATGATGCATTGATGGAGAATCAAACATGGGATTTGGTTCCTAAACCAAATAGTCAGAAGATCATTGGATGCAAATGGGTCTACAAGACAAAGAGGTTTGTAGATGGAAGTGTGTCTAGGCATAAAGCTAGACTTGTTGTGAAGGGCTTTGCTGAGACATATGGTGTCGATTATGATGAGACCTATAGTCATGTGGCAAAGATGACAACCATCAGGACACTCATAGCTATTGCTGCATGTAAAGGTTGGAAGTTGTGTCAACTAGATGTGAAGAATGCTTTTCTAAATGGTTATATTTCATATGATGTTTTCATGGAGCAACCATAAGGATTCAGAGATGGAAGGTATCCAAATCATGTGTGCAAGCTCAAGAGAGCCTTGTATGGCTTGAAGCAGGCTCCAAGGGCATGGAATTATAGACTTGTAAAGTTCCTGAGGGAACTTGGATTCCAAGTATCTAAAGCAGATAGTAGCTTGCTTGTCAAAGCAAGTGATGATGGGTTCATCTATATGTGCATATATGTTGATGATATAATTCTTACAGGTACAAATGAGAAAGGCATTCAAAGCCTAAAGAAGCAAATGGAGAAAGAGTTCAAGATTAGTCACTTGGGAGACTTGTCATATTTCTTGGGCATGGAAATCTCATACACTCAACATGGAGTGTATGTAACTCAAGAAAGGTATTTGAGAAACTTGCTGATCAAGTTTAAGATGAATGATTGCAGGATAGCACCTATTCCAATGGAGGTGAATCACAAATTGATCAGATATGGAGGAGAAGAGTTCAAGGATATGAAGCTATATCAAAGTTTGGTTGGTAGTCTGATCTATGCTACATTAACTAGGCCTGACTTATCATATGTAGTTGGAGTATTGTCTCAATTCATGCATTGTCCTAGGAAAGAACATTGGGTTGCAGGACAAAGAGTGTTGAGGTACATTAAGGGAACACTCACAGAAGGTTTGTATTATGGTTTTACATCAGATACAAACATCAAGATCTATAGTGATACAGATTGGGCAGGTAATCCTGATGATAGGAGATCAACTTATGGATACTTGTGTTATGTGGGAGATAAGTTAATTTCATAGTGTTCAAAGAAGCAACACACAGTTGCTTTATCATCTACAGAAGTTGAGTATAAAGGTATGGTGGAAGCTGCAAAGGAAGTAATATGGCTAAAGACTCTCATGAAGAGTTTTGATATTACTCAGAGTATACCCACTATTCATGGAGATAACATGAGTTAATAGTATTTAGCTGCTAACCCTGTTTTTCATGTCAGGACCAAACACATTGAGATCCAGTATCACTTTCTAAGAGAGAAGGTGATGGATAAAGAGATTGAATTAATACATACTTCAACAAAAGATTAGATAGTTGATATGCTAACCAAAAGCTTGGATGGGCCAAAGCTACAGAGATTCAAAGACATGGCAGGAATAAAGAAGATAGAGAAAACCTCAATTGATGATTGAGGGGGAGTTGTTGATGCAGGGCAATCAACAATTGAAGTTTTGTTGAAGAATTGAAGTCAAGGACTGAAGAAAAGACCAAGTTATGAAGCATGAAGGAAGTATATATCCAGGAGATAAAGATGTGTATACATATGTACATTAATTTAGAGTCAGTTCATCATATACTTTTGTATGGTCATGAGCTTGTAAATATTTGCCTATATATACAAAGAAAATGTCGGGGCAAATATGAGAGATTGTGTAAGAACACGTTTTGAGGAGAATTAGATGTCATTAGACACTTTAGAAGTGAATAGAATCTCTCTCATCACTCAGATGTAAATTCTCTCAGAAAATGAAAAATGTTGCACCCGATGTTTCTGTGCATTCTCCTTCTGTGCTTGATCATTTCAAGAATCCTTTTGTAGATGTCTAATTCCATAGTTAATGAGTCTATGGTTAAAGTTTGAGAGCCTAGTCGTAAACAGGCTGTGAGAATTATGAGTAGGAACATTCATGTGTGAAGAAGTGTTCACTATTTTCTGAAACAGGCGCAATCTCGATGATCAAAGATTTGATCATTTCTCAGTGCAAAGGTTGAAGTTTTGCATGAATGAAGAGTCAAATTCTAAGTTGGAAGGAAAGCCATCTATGGCTAAAAGCATTTGTTTAAATGGGTTCTAGATTTAGAGAACCAAGTGTTAGAAGTTACGAGTGTCTAAATCGACTTCTCAGAAGAACAATTTTAGACATAGGTGACTTGTTAAGTCCATTTCTCAAGATCTACTGAGTCTTTTGGAATGGTTTAACTTGGATAAGGTGCCCAAACTATACGCGACACCTTGTGCAAAGTTTTATAAAAAATGTTACACATTTGATAAGTCAATGAGAGAGATATGTGTAGCAGACTTTCTAAAAAATCATCTTCTTCACAGTTTGATCAAAATTTTGATAATTGATCATTGATCCTCTTAAATTGGTGAATGTTTGAGTTACTCTTGATATAGAGATGTTCTAATTTCAAGAGTAGCTTGTTCTTTTGGAGATTAACACTCTCCATCATGTATTATATGTGTATTTGTATGTGTGTATATATGTTATGTAGGTGTTAAAACCCTAAAACCTAAATATTAAAGATTTAAACCTAAAATATGTATATTTCTGTATGCATGTGTATCTACATGTATGTATGTATTATATGTATATGTGTGTTTGTGTATATATGTTATGTAGGTATTAAAACCCTTAAACCCTAATCAGAAAGACTTAGACTTCAATCTGAAATACTAAAACCTGAAATACCAAAACCTAAATACTTAAACACCTATAAAAATCTAAACCCCTAATCTTAAAACCCTAATCATATTATATATATATATTTATTATATATTCAGATTTTTTTTCTTATTTTTCTCTATATTTATTCTGAATATAATTATAATTGAGTTATATGTATGCTTAAACCCTAAAACCCTAATCTTAAATATCTAGACCTAAAATATGTATACTTCTGTATACATGTGTATATACATGTATATATGTATTATATGTGTATGTGTATGTATGTGTAAATAGCCTAAAAACCCTAATCCTATTTTTATATATTTGATGTAAAAAAAAACTTCAAAATAAAAAATTTATATATTTAATTATATATATTTAATAAAAACACTAGCTTATGTGTGTGTATATATGTGCATGTGTGTATGTATGTGTGTGTGTGTGAATGTATGCATGTGTGTATATGTGTATGTGTGTCTATGTATGCATGTGTGAGTATATGAGTATGTATGTACATATGTGTGTATATGTATGCATGTGTGTACATCTGTGTGTGTATGTATACATGCATGTGTGTATATGTGTGTATGTATGCATGTGTGTATATATGTGTGTGTATGTATACATGTGTACATGTGTGTGTGTATGTATGCATGTGTGTACATGTGTGTGTATGTGTATGTGTGTGTATGTATGCATGCATGTGTGTGTATGTGTATGTGTGTTTATATATGCATGCATGTGTGTATATGTGTGTATGTATCTGTGTATACATATGTGTATATATATGTGTGTGTATGTATGTGTGTATGCATGTGTGTGTGTGTATGTATGCATGTGTGTATGTATGCATGTGTGTATGTATGCATGTTTGTATATGTGTATATGTGTATATGTGTGTATATGTGTGTGTATGTATGCATGCATGTGTGTATATGTGTGTATATATGTGTGTATATATGTGTGTGTGTGTGTATGTATGTGTGTATATGTGTGTGTATGTGTATGTATGCATATGTGTATATATGTGTGTGCATGTATGTGTGTATGCATGTGTGTGTATGTATGCATGTGTGTAAATTTGTATGTGTGTGTATGCATGCATGTGTGTATATGTGTGTATGTAAGCATGCATGTGTGTATAGGTGTGTGTATGTAAGCATGCATGTGTGTACATGTATGTGTGTAGGTATGCATGTGTAAATGTGTAAATGTGTGTGTAAATGTGTGTAGGTATGCATGTGTAAATGTGTAAATGTGTATGTGTATGTATGCTCTATTTTCCTATCTCTATCTTCCTTTCTTTCATTACTCTTTATCTCTCACTCACTCTCTCTCTCTCTCTCTCTCTCTCTCTCTCTCTCTCTCTCTCTCTCTCTCTCTCTCTCTCTCTCTCTCTCTCTCTCTCTCTCTCTCTCTCTCTCTCTCTCTCTCTCTCTCTCTCTCTCTCTCTCTCTCTCTCTCTCTCTCTCTCTCTCTCTCTCTCTCTCTCTCTCTCTCTCTCTCTCTCTCTCTCTCTCTCTCTCTCTCTCTCTCTCTCTCTCTCTCTCTCTCTCTCTCTCTCTCTCTCTCTCTCTCTCTCTCTCTCTCTCTCTCTCTCTCTCTCTCTCTCTCTCTCTCTCTCTCTCTCTCTCTCTCTCTCTCTCTCTCTCTCTCTCTCTCTCTCTCTCTCTCTCTCTCTCTCTCTCTCTCTCTCTCTCTCTCTCTCTCTCTCTCTCTCTCTCTCTCTCTCTCTCTCTCTCTCTCTCTTCTCTCTCCTCTCTCTATCAATAGAGAATAAAATAATCACTTACAGGTATGTCCCTCTTTTGGATCGTTGTCGTCAAAGCGTAATGTATGTCGCCTATTGTCCAATTCCAAACAATCGACACCAAAGAACTTCTGCAAAATCAAAGAAAAGAGAAATTATAAAACCTAAAGCATAGAGAAACACAAATGCTAACAGTACGCGCAGCACTTACCAAGATGTGAGATCTAAGCTGAGAGAGTGTGTGTGTGTAGAGAGAGAGATCTGTGTGTGTGTGTGTACACAAGACAATGCAGGTCGCAATTCGGTTCGTGCGTGCAAGTTCGACAGAAGACAAACAGTACTCAAACACATGCAAAAATGTGAATTTTTGCTCTCGGGTTTGCGGTATGTTTAAAAGTTGGCCTCGATATATGCGTCGGTAAGAGCATCAGTATACGCGTCGGTAACTTCCAGTAAATGACCGATGCTTATACCGACGCTCTTACGTATGCATATACCGACACATATATCGACGATTGCGGGCCACACCAGTGATCCATTTAAAACGGTCATACTGATGGTCCCTTGACCGTCGGTATCTCTAAGTGACATTTTCCAACGCCCATACCGAAGCCGAGTGCGACCGTTGGTATATGCAGCATCGGTATGCCCCTCATATGTTGTAGTGTTTTTTTTTTGCAATGTTCATTATTGTTGCTTATCATGTTTGATCGATGTATCACGACAAGATTGTTGATAAAAGATGAATGACCATGAGGGATGGTGATGTACCCCGAGATGGGTAAACAAGGTTACTTGCAATGCTTTCTGCAATCCTATTGTGCTGCTTGATTCTAATGCCCAATAGGGACGGTGATGTACCCCGAGATGGGTAAACTAGGTTACTTGCAATGCTTTCTGCAGTCGTATTCCATCAACCAACTCCTTGCAATGCTTTCTGCTTTCTGTTCTTCAACCAACTCCTTCGAGGACGGCTTGTTGCTAGGTAATGCTTTGGTTCAGGTGAAGGAATCTCTCTAACCTTCTCCAAATGTGAGATTTTTGTCGCAAACATCATCATATAGGTTATTTGTAGGATTGCACTCATAATCTATTGAGTCCTCAACCAAACTATCTGACAAGAAAGAAGATAATTTGCTTTTTCATATTCTTCTTTTGAAGAAAACACGATTGTAAGGTATACGTTGGACTCTGCGTGAGATTGAAAATAAAGGAAAGTTCTATTTGTAAATTTTTATGAATCGAATTCTTGTGATTACAGTTTAGTTGATGGAATGGGAATTCCAACTAAAACTAATATCGGTTTAGTATTTTCTAATCTTGGCCTAGATAATTCATGAAAACTAAGAGATGTTAAAGCCGCAAATCTATGAAGAGATTGAAGATCTTAATGTTGTTAGTCTACTAGTAGGATCTGATGATGGTCATGCATTGTCTATTGTAGTCACAATAATGTAATTCTTTGTATTTGATTGCAATTTATCTGCGCATATAAGATGTTAAGTGTTAGTCTTTCTATTGATTTGTTATTATAATAGAGTCGACAATCAGCATTGAACTGAATATGTTAAGGAAGTGCTTGAGTTTATTAATTATTCCTTCAGCTCACTCAAAAGCTCCATTAAATGAAGTGTATGTATCGTTTCTAGAAAAGGCGTATACCAAGGAGAGACGATATCTAGTCTTGGAGCTTTATTGTTGGCAACTCTCACCGAGGGACCCTAATAATGGGCTAATTAAGACTTTGCATATGTCTGAATGATGGAGCTTTAATAATTATATCCAATCTAAATTGATCCAATATTAGATATCCTACCATTCTATGACTTAGATAATATCCTTATGTTGTAATAAGAAAGTTCTTCCATGGTTGACGCAAGATGTCTATTCAATGGGCTCAATCAAGTCAATATGATGATGGTGTAAGAACTCCACAAACAAGCCATCATGTGCAAAGAAAGACAAAAAAGAAATACTATATGCATCATTAAACAAGAGAATCTGAATAGAAGACTCTTCTTTCTTGAGAATGAAGTCAGCAAAGGTAATTCAGATCTTCAAAAAGGTCTCATGAAGATCAACAACATCCTTAGGCATGTAAAGGAAATAAAGAGGAAGATTCTTCAGTTGTACTTCAAAGAATGTTGGGCAAGGAAGGACAAAAAACGCATGAAGGAAATGTGCATACTTCTAAAGAGAAAAAAAAAAGAATCTCTTCCCCACGCGATGGACAACAATGGTGTGGAGTGCACTTTGAGATAGAAGAAAGTGAGAGTTCATTTTTAATCAATTCAACCAACTACTTGCGGTTTCCACTCCTCTTTGTATGCCAAGACGAGAAAGTACGACTACCATTTGAAAAGTCACATCCAAAAAGATCCCTATCCATACAATGGATTTCTTCAATGTTGCTCTTACTAGCTAAGAGATGCTTGATGGAATTGGCACCCACTCAAAAAGTAAAAATCCTAGCCTTGATGGCCTCACTAATTAGTTTCTCAAACACTTTAAAGATATTTTGGTCGATATTCTTTGTTTTCTTTGGCATGATGTGATCAACTTTTTTTTTTTAATATAAAGGAAGTTCGGCAATAGCCTACTCTCCCGGACTTGAATTAAATTAAGAAACAAAGGTACAATAGAAGGGGACTAGTGCCCACGGGACCCCCCAAATCCCACAAAGCAGGGGAAGCTTGGTTGATTCCTAGGTTGCATTACAAAGAAGGTTGCATCAGCTCAAACCCAAGTGGGTCCCGCATGAGGGCGACGAGAGGGTGATGTGATCAACTTTGGTGTGTTACCAACATTCTTAAATGAAGGTGCAATCAAGCTCATGCATAAAAGGGATACCAAGAACAAAATTGAAAATTAGTGACCCATCAACATGGTCTACGCTGACTACAAAGTCTTTCAAGCCATCCTCTTCCTCAAGATTTATTTTGAAATAGCATAGGATAGAGTGATCTAGGACTTTATCATTCAATCCCTCAAAGACATTGATTTTGGTCCTAAATTTTTAAGCATGCTCTCTGGGACCCTACAAAACCTTCTACATGGATTAACGTGAATAGTCATCTCTCATCTGTGATTTACCTTAGGTGCTAGCTACATCAGGAAAGTTTCCTCATACTTGCCCCATTGCATATTGCTATGGCAATTGATGGTTTCATGAATTTGGTGGTTGACAAAGTCGAATGGGGTCATATTTGAGGCCTCTTGGTTCTGACTGGCCAAAATTAGATGGTTCTAAGACTCATCACTGATGATACCAATGTTTGTTTTTAGCAAAATGATAATGGATGTGCCTCTAGATTTTGGCATTGCCTTGATATTTTCTATGAGCTCTCACGCTCTCCGATCAACCAATCCAATAGTGCTTTTAGATACCTTCATGGTCGAGCCTCTCCATTTCCAAATGACTAAGGTTTTTAGAAGCTTAAAAGTGGCCAAATCTTTCATCTAAAAGGTTTTCCGATGGGATTTTGAATCTACATGGCACATGGTTGGGATTATATCCTCAAAAAACTTGGTGAAACCTTGTGATAACGGAGGGGTATGGAGATCAATTTGGATGGGCACTTCATGGTGATCAATATGTTCTTGATTTACTTTAGCATCTATTTCCTAGATTGTTGGAGACTATGCAACAAGAATATTTTAAAGATGGAAAGCATTTGTAGGAATACCCTTTGGATAGGGGATCTAAGCAGAAGAGTTGGGCCAAAAATAAAATGGACCATCTTTATCATCTCAAAATACAAAGGGGAATTGAGAATCTTGGATGCGGAATCCTAAGCCAACTAGATGATGGCTTAAGGGATGATTAAATCTTGGAGTATTGCCACCACTTTTTAGACCAAACATACCTTTAGAATCAAGGGCTCCATTTCATTGGCCAAAATTCAAAGGTGGAAAGATCTTGAATTAGTCACTCTCTTTTTCCCTCACTCTCAATTGTTCCAAAAGGTTCCAATCATGTTTTCTCATTGTGGGAGATTTGGAGCAAGTAGATACCCTTTTGAAGCATCAAACATGAGTGGAAGTGGGCTAGGGGCTTCACACAATATGAGTCAATTTGGTTCCCAATTTCAAAGATCTTGAATGTGGACTCCAAGAACATCTAAAGAGCTGAAAAGGTATGGAACAAAGTTTTTTATTTTAATCTAAAAGCACCTATGAAATCAAGGCAAAAGAAATCGGATTAGAATTAAAGACGTTGATCTAGACAACGTAATTTAGTACAAAGATGTATCTTTTAAGGCATAGAAAGAATGTCTCAAAAGAGTCTTCGTTTTGCCTCCTGATTGGCTAAGATCCCTCTTTCCTAAAAGGTCTCCGATGGTAGAATGCAACCAAGGAAGATATCCCAAATATAAAAAGAAATACTGAGTTACATCACTCAATTAACAAGGAGTAGTGTTTGAACTCATCCTCCACTAGACGGAATTTTAAGTTCATGGACATGTGGAACCCACTTATTCAAAACAAGAAATTTGTCCTTATATGGTGAATCCTCTACTCTGGAATTGAGATGAACATCAAAGCTAACAAAGTTTGTGATGCCCCCTCGTGGTGTAGAAATTGCTCTAGGGGTTGCAAAAGCTTGGGGCAACTATTCTTATTTTCTCATAGATTAGACAAACTTGGCAAGGCCTAAAACAAGCTCCTCTAGATACCTTATCATGTTAATTGGAAACAAGCTTTACTTGGTGAATCAGTTGTCCATTCTTCCTCTTTGTGGATAACCATTAGGAGCTAAATGCTCTAGAAGATTTAGTACAAGGATGAGCGGCCAAATTCAAGACACCTATGAGAGAGTGATGAATTGAGAGAACCCTATCTTTTTGGGTAGAAAAATTTATGCTTGTAAGACATCCCCATTTAGAAACCATTAGGTTTTGATTCTAAAAGAAAAAATCAAATCCCACCATGATGGGAATGAAAAGGATATAAAACTTGTTTGTAATTCTCCCTAAAAGTATTGTATTTTCCTTTCTTGTTTTAATTTAAAGTATGATACTTGTTTTATAAAGACAAACGCGATAGACATGCAATAAAGATGATCCCTTATTGTGGAGACAAGACTTACAATACTTTTCGATTAAGTTACATAGCATTCCTCCAAGTGTTCTCTACTTAAATGTCCATTAATTGTCTATATACACATCAGCTCTAGGTTCTTCAAGCTATACACCTCAATCACTACAAATCATAGTGATAAGCACTCATGAAAAACATAGTGATAAGAACTCATGCAAAGCATAGTGATAAGCACTCATGCAAAGCATAATGATTAGCATTCATGCTTGAATTATGCCTAAATTGGAGTTATGCAATGTAAATGGTGAAATTATCAAAACACTCATAAAAGAGAAGTTGCTCATGAGAATAAAGGAAAGAGAATGATAAATACAAAGTATACGAGAGCATATAGATCAATACAATGAATGCCAAAAAAAACTTGAACGTCCCAGGTTTGTCTCTCATTATTGTAGCGTATATACATTATTGGGCCCATGTCAAAAAAAACTTTGCACCGGGAAACAATGGATGGCTTTGAAGTCCAAAAAGGCTTCATATAGGGATGAGCTTGTCATCCCTCACTATGAATATGAATTTCAAGTTTTTCCCACACTCTCTAGTATCATTGGTCGGCATAGCCTCCACTTGAGGAGAGTTCTGTTGCCTCTATTGGGCCTGCATGAGGCATCTTTTTGGAGGATACACATGTGCAAGGGATTCTATATATAGAGGATGTGAGTGCTAGAGAATCCCCTTTTTCATGGCGGGTTGGGGACTTGCCCCATATATAAGGGAAATTGACACTAGAATGCTCTATATAAACTGCTATCATTTCTCATTGCTAACATGTCAAGGATGAGGAAGAGAGATCTCAATGCGCTCTCTCCCCTCTCCATGCCTTTGTTGGCAGTTATGATTGATGGCCAGCTTGGATGAATTTCAACTTAACCCCTTGTAGTAGGTGCTCTTTAGGGAGTTGGTTTGTTCTATGAAGGGGGCTTGCTCCCCATCCTTTTGCAAGGAAAGAATCTAGGAAGGATCCTATCTCCTTTCGTTCTCTTTGGTTGCATCATCTGCTTGGTATGTACTGGAGGTCCTATTGAGGGAGCCCATCATTGCTTGCTCTTGTGTACCCATATTCGCTTCACTCTAACTATCACCCTATTTTGAATTAGTTTCGAAGCATGAGACTTGGTGGCTTGTTCCATCTGCTTTGTAGGTTTGATTGCTTGTTTAGGCTTGACCATCTTTGGAAGAGAAGGGAGTTCCAAGTTGGTTTTTGCTAGTCCTTCATAAGTTACATCGTTCTGCATCATATAACTTTGGACAAGAATAGCATTTTTATCATCATGTGTTCTCCTAGAAGGACCAGAAGTTGGTGGTTTTCCTAGTTCATTAAGCGTTCAATTTGCTTGTTCAACTTTGATCCTTCGTTGGTGCACCCGAACTTGAAGGATTCCACTTCTTAGGTTAAAGTTGACGGAATGTTCATCTATCCAATTTTGACTCAAGATAAGAGGTTTCTGTGATGTCCTCATCTTGACATAATAGCATTTTAATCATCAAAATTAATGGACATCTTCAATGAAGATGGGAAGCTCCACGTCACCTAGGTAAGGGGTTTCCACACCTCCAAATGCTATAAAATAATCTTCAATAGGATTAATGTTCAAATGCAGGTCTTTACAGTAAGAAAACTTAACTACACTAGTGGTTGTACCTGAGTCAATCAAGGATTTTACAGTCCTCTCATTCCTGCCTTGTCCTACTTCTAGGGTTAGAAATGGATGTATATCTACTATCCTCTGATGGGTTCCACTCATCATTGGCACATGGTTATGTGATATCTCGGGGCTACATGAGCACCATGCCTAGGTTGATTTCTACCTTGTCACCTCATTTTCATATGTTCAATGCATTATAGGCTTCTTCTTAAGCTTTTTCTTGAATTCTTCTTTCTTCTTCTTTGTGCCTCTTTGCTCTATTTAGTCAATTGAGCATTTCCTTAGTCAGAGGTTCTTGATACAATTTGACTCTGCATCCACTTATGTATTTTGGTAGTATATCGCCCTCAAGGATGACTGATTGCATAGCTCCACTTGTTCAGATTCTATTAATAATCATGGGCCCATAGCTTGCTTTTCTATTTTCCTCCTATGTTGCTTCAGTGTATACACCAAGACTTAGTCTCTTGCCTTTAAACCCTTATTCCTTTTTTGGGCATCAAAGCAAGCCTTCTCTCTTTTCTTAGCCACCTTAACCTTAACTATTCCTCTCAATGGGGTTCCTCTTTGTCGCTCCAAGTAAAAACTTTTGGAAGAAATCTCATGGCCTATCCATTGATGCTCTTGTGTCACTTTTAAGGTTGGTATCTAGAAGTCTAGTGGTAACACTACATTCTGACCAAATCCATCTAAAAGGGGGTGGCTTGCAGTACCATTTTGTAGGCAACTCGATATGTCGACACAGCATGGTGTATTTGTTTGTCCCAATTGGAATGTTTACTATTTACCAACTTCATAGGAATATTACAGACGATCTTATTCATGCTTTCCACTTTGTCTATTTTCTTGTGGGTGGTACAAGGCAGAATTCTTATGAATAACCATGAATTCTTGCAATAGGTATTCAATAACCTAATTCAAGAAATAGGTAGCACGCTCACTAACAAATTTTATTGGCAGTCCATATCTCATAAATACATTCTCAAAAAGAATTTTGGATGTGTTTTCCGCATCGTTCTTGCTGGGGGCTTTCACCTCTACCCATTTGATAAGATAATTTGTGGTAATAATTTTATAATCAGCATGTGAACTCTTGACTAGGGGATTAATAGGACCAAAAAAGTCTATTCCCCACCTAGAGAATGCATGTACTCCGTGTCAGTGGCATCTCAGCTTTGCGTATTGGATACTGAGTGTGCTAGCACATATCACACTACTTCACATAGGTATGAGTGTCTATGTGAAGGGTTGGCCACCAAAGCCCTATGAATAGTATTGCGTTGATCAATCGATCTAGTCCAAAATGTCAACTTGCTACACCTGGGTGATTTGTTTCTCAGATCTTAAGGTATTCACTTTCTTCCTTCTCTGTATACATTATCTCCAATGAGTCCATAATTTAGGGCTTTGTGCCTTTATATATTTTAGAAAGCTATAGCTCAGAGCCCAAGCTATCCTCTATGTATGTATGCATGCTCACCCATTGCCTTATGGATCTAGGTTCCTTTAAGTAACCATAAGAACGTAGCTTGGCACTTAGCAAGCCATCAAAAAAAAATGCCACTTGTTTGGCTAGTGTTGGTAGTTGTGGAAGAGGGAATCACTACAAGGAATACGGGCGTGTAGCGACAGTTAACGCGACAGAATTTCGTCGCTATAAAATTGCAACTTGCGTCGGAATTACCGTCGAGCCCGGACCGTCGATTATACGACGCAAAAAATGATGGTATTTGCGACTTGTATTGCGACGCTTCCGCCTAACGTCGCTTAAACGACGCTTGTCAAAGGTGTCGCTTAAGCGACGCTTTTTTGCGTCGCATAAGCGACGGTCCACACCGTCGTATAAGCGACGGTGCAGACCGTCGTATACGCGACGCTAAGAAAATGTCGCTTATACGACGACGCGTTGCATCGCTTATACGACGATCTGTTGACGGACAAAAATTAAAACGTTGGAGGCTCTGCAATCGGCATTTTCACGCATCCGATCGAAGAGCTCTCCAACGTTCACAATTGCGCTGCGCTTACGAGCTGAAGCAAGTATATGCAGAATTGTTGTTTTGCTTAAGCTCTCTGTTATTGTCTCCCTCTGTCTTTGTTTCTCTCTTTCTACATCTTTCTCTCTCTGAATTTTCTCTCTCTCTAGATCTCTCTCTCTCTAGATCTCTCTCTCTCTCTAGATCTCTCTCTCTAGATCTCTCTCTCTCTAGATCTCACTCTCTCTCTCTCTCTCTAGATCTCTCTCTCTCTCTAGATCTCTCTCTCTCTCTCTCTCTCTCTCTCTCTCTCTCTCTCTCTCTCTCTCTCTCTCTCTCTCTCTCTCTCTCTCTCTCTCTCTCTCTCTCTCTCTCTCTCTCTCTCTCTCTCTCTCTCTCTCTCTCTCTCTCTCTCTCTCTCTCTCTCTCTCTCTCTCTCTCTCTTCTCTCTCTTTATTGCAGGTTATTCAAGAAGCTAACCAAGCAAAAACTATGGATCACAATTGTAAGTACAATTTCTATTATTTGTAGATCATTTGAATTGTGTTATTTTCATTACATACCATACTCACACTTATTGATATGCACTCATACACTTATACATGATGAAGAAGCACACACACATGCATATACCTACATATACACATATACATGCACATACACACACATACACATAGAGTTATACATATACACACACATACACAAGAACATGCACATATTGATACATACATATACACTTATACATGCACATGCATATACATACATATACGCACACATACACATGCACATATACACATATACATGCACATATACACACATACACATAGAGTTATACATATACATGCATATACATATACACACATACACATGCACATGCACATACTCATACACACATATACACTTATACATGCACATGCACATACATACATATACACACACATACACATGCACATACATACATATACACACACATACATATACACTTAGGTACACACATATGAATGAATTATATAATTAAAGTATTAAAACACATGCTTAATATAAATAATAATAACAATCAATAGAACAAAACTCTTCATTACTTAAAACCATACACACAATTCAAAACATGACTGAAATGAAAAATATATAGATAAATATATATATATATATATCAATGTAAATACATATAATCCAATGTCATAATCAACTAAAATCCTAATCATCATCATCATGATCATCATCATCAGCAGCAATATCATGATCATCCTGATCTTCCTCATCCTCATCCTCATGATCACCCTGTGACGATCGAGATCGTCCCTCCTGTGTCTGTCTCTCCACCTCATCCATATTTGTCTCCCCATAATACTCCTGTATTACATATAACAAACATAAATCAATAAAATAATTAAAACATTCATAACAACAAAATAATTATATAAAATTTAAAAATACTCACAAAGGCATCAGGATGATCTTGTATATACTCGCTCAAACGTTGATATCCAAAATGTGTAGCATACTCGATCTCGTGTTTCGTAGGATATCGGCCATAATCCTTTCGCTGCAATGAAACAAATAAAAAACATTAGTTGCTTGCATTTTAACTAAAATAAAAAATATACTCACAATAACACATACTTACAAACGTAGCTACAAAACCATTATGGCCCATTTGGCCTAAGTGCGATGTGTGGCCCGAATCCACTCTCTTCTTTGCAGCAGCCTGTTTATTGAAGGAAAAAAATACATAAATTAAATTAAAAAATTACTAAAATATCTAAAAATTATAAATATAAACTATTAATTTGTGTACCTTCTGCTGAGGAAATGACTCCTGAAGACGTATCTGTCTACGAAAAAACTGCCACGACTCAGGTGGTATGTTAGCTCGCCTCTTATTTTTTTCGACCATACAATATCTCCTGTTAATTTAATCTCAAACAGAAAAAAAAGTCAGAATACATACACATATATACACACATATACACATACACATACACATACACATACCCACATACACATATACATGCAAACATATACGCATGCATATATGTATATATATACACATATACATACATATAACATAAACACACATATACATATCCACATATATACGTACACACACATGCATGCATATACACTCATTCATACAAAATACATGCATTTATCCCACAATAATATGTGTTGTGTATATGTGAATATGTGTGTATGTATAAATGTGTATATGTGAATATGTGTGTATGTGTAAATATGTATATGTGAATTTTTTATTTATGTAGATAATCAAATTATTAATATCAAATACCATTATTTGTAGATTCTAATAGATTTTAATGGAAAGCTTGAAACAGGCCAGTATCCAAAACCTATGACGCCTATGGATTGGTATAAAAAATGGACAGATGGACCTCTGATAGATCCAGAAGCAGAAATCTTCAGTGATGATTCAGATAATGAGTATGTGAACAGAGGTAAAGGGAAATTGGCACTCGCAGAGAACATATCAATATGGTATTCTTTGGAGTATTGGAAAGAGTTAAAATTATGTCATCTTCTTGATCCTATGCATATATTCAAAAATATTGGTTATTCACTATGGCAGCATCTTCTTGGACTAAAAGATATTACAACATCAAGGAATGATTTGAAAGATCAAAAATCCAAACCAAAGTTATGGCCAGTTTTTGATAGACATCGACAAGAAACGACTTATGCATCTGCTCCTTGGGTACTTACAACAAAAGAGATACAGACTATCAACAATAGAATTCAATTGATCAAGACTCCTATAGGATATGGAGCATCGTTTCAAAACATGTTTACTATGGATGATAAGAGCTTATCTAGATTAAAGACCCATGACTGGCATAACTTTTTGAAACATATTTTACCTTTGGTTATCGATGGATGTACAACGAAAGGAGTACGAGATGTGATCTATCGTCTTGGATCACTTATAAGGTAATTATGATACTTTTATATTTAATATGTATGAATATTGGATATCTTTTATTTTTTAATTAACTTCTTTACAATTGTTTTTATGATTTGTATAGGTGGATTACATCCAAAGAGATCGATAAAAATTCGATCCCACAAAAAAAACGTGAATGCAAAGAGCTACTATGTTTGATGGAAAAAGAACTTCCTACTTCATTTTTTGATATTCAAGTTCATTTACTAGTCCATCTTGTAGATGAGATAGAGATTGCCGGTGTTGTCAACACTCGATGGATGTTTTGGGTCGAGCGATTTATGGGAATACTAAAAGGTTATGTGCAACAAAGAGCAAAACCAGAAGGATCCATGGCAAAGGGTTGGATGCTTGAAGAGTGCATGTATTACGTTAGTGAGTACCTTGAAAGAGTTCATGAAGAAGCTCCACGTGCATGGACCAACGAGTCTTCTTCAAAAATAACAGATGAGGTATTATCAGGTAAGGGGGTTCCATTCTTATTTACATTTCAAGAAAAAAATGATGTTTCTACTTTTGTAGCATATAATAGCGAATGCATGCAAGCATTTGTTAGCGAGTACGAGGAACTTCAAAGTCTCCAAAGTAAAAGGCGAAAAAACAAAAGATCTAGACGTAATCTCGATAATAATGAGATTACAGATATACCTTCTTTCATGGATTGGCTATATAGTCGTTTGCAACGCGCCAACGCAAATAATGAAGAAATCTCAGATGAGCAAAGAGAGTTAATGATAGGTTGTGAACAAAAGGTAATTTTATTAAAATATATATTTTATTTTTTTCATATATGTATGTTAGTTTCTATTTACTAATTGAATTTATTTTGCAGGCTCGAATGTTCACTAATATGTGGGCTTTTGGACAGCATATTAGAATCAAAGCCATTGATTCTTTACGTAAAACAGAGGATTCTAGTATTGTTGCTTGTTTCAAGCAACTATCACGTGCTAGCTCAAAAGACACGAACCTTATAGATAGCGAACTTGGTTACGTAGGAACTATTGTTGGTATCTACGAAATTTCATTTCGTACATTCAAACAGGTAGAAAAAAGTTTATATATTTCTTTTAGAGTTGGTTATTTTTTTAAGCACCTAATAATGGGACGTTTTTGTTGTTATATATTTTGATAGGTCATTTTGAAGGTTGACTGGTATCGAGCGGAGTATAAAGGTAGTAATTCTACAATAAGAAAGGAATTATCTGGGTTTTGGGCAATTGATTCTTCCAAGCTAATGCGATCTACTAAAGAACCATATATTCTTCCTAGGCATATTGAACAAGCATTTTTTTATAAAATCCCAGATGCTCATCCTTGGTGGCAAGTCATTCATGTGCAACCTAGAGGTAGGTCATTGTTTGAACAGTTTATTGTTAGAGAGATTGAAGAAAGTCCTCTTGATGATTCAGCATCAGATACTGATACATCAACATCTGGAAGAGAAATTAGACTCATTATACGTGATAATGATACTAATCTTTTTTATGAAGAGGATAATTCTCTACATGCTGATTCTACTGATGAGGAAGAGGAATTACCAGAAATAGATATTAATCCACCAATAGATGATGTGATTCATGAGAACATAGATTTAACAATAGAAGAAATAAATGAAATCAATAAGGATAATGAAGATGAGACTATATTGATGTCTTACCAAAATGATGGCAATAATGAAAACATATGAGCAGATTAGATAGTAACTTGAAGCTTCTGAATGGATATCAGATAATAGGTTTTTTTTATTAACTTGAATAACGAATAAGCCTACTACAGAGATGAAATCATGTTCTTCTAAGTTAGAACATGAAGCTCGGGGGTATGCCTAATTATTTTATATATAGCTTTATCTTCGAGGAGTAAATTTTTATCATGTATGTATGCATATGTGTGTGTATTCATGTGTATTATATGTATACATATATTAGTATGCATATATATGTATTTCATGTATATGTATGTGTTTGCATGTGTGTGATATATGTATACATGTGTTAAATATGCATGTGTATATATGCATATGCATTAATGTAAAATATTCATGTATTCATGTACGTAATATATGCAAGTGTTTATAATTGTGTACATGTATATATGTATATGTGTCTATGTGTAAATATGTACATGTAAATATGTATGCATGTATATATATGTTTATGTGTGCATGTAGGCATGTACATGTATGTGTAAATATGTACATGTAAATATGTTAGTATGTATATATATATTTATGTGTGCATTTAGGCATGTATGTGTGATGCATAATATATCTACTCCATTTTATATTTATGTATCCTATCTACATGATGTGTATATATCTTTACATATATTATGAATCATGATCCTCGTTGATTCGAGTAGCTATATATAGAGGCATAAGGTTGGGAGGAGAGACATCTCTCTAGTAGGACGTCGAAGGTGTACATATACTTCAAACATATGGCTAAAAGGTTGAATTAGAGTTTTTAAATTAGGGATTTAAAAACCCTAATATCGAGATTAGTGTTCTCTCTCTCTCTCTCTCTCTCTCTCTCTCTCTCTCTCTCTCTCTCTCTCTCTCTCTCTCTCTCTCTCTCTCTCTCTCTCTCTCTCTCTCTCTCTCTCTCTCTCTCTCTCTCTCTCTCTCTCTCTCTCTCTCTCTCTCTCTCTCTCTCTCTCTCTCTCTCTCTCTCTCTCTCTCTCTCTCTCTCTCTCTCTCTCTCTCTCTCTCTCTCTCTCTCTCTCTCTCTCTCTCTCTCTCTCTCTCTCTCTCTCTCTCTCTCTCTCTCATATACATACATACCGTGCATTGTCACGACGATGCGCCATAAGTGTCCGCATCTCTTTTAAACACCATTTAAGAGACCACCCTGTCCCAAACTCCGTCTCAAGTGAACTGAGCACGTACTTTTTATCCCTCTCATCATGCTCACTACAAAAATAAAAAACATAATATAAATAAAACATAAGATATATATTTCAATTTATATGTAAAACTTTTACTTACTTCCACGGTAAGTGGATAAAGTGAAGGTAAGAGTCGCATAGTGCACGCATTCTCCTCTTGAACTCCAATCCATTTCCTATGTATACAATATTCCCCTCTGGCTCTATGTCGCACTCTAGTCCTAACGTGCCTATGCATGTCCTCATAGGCAACGTCTCTGCTCTCCTATCACGTGCTGGAGGTGGTATAGGTGTCCTGAAAATAGATAGATAGAAATAAATAAAAATATGTGCTATAATATCATTAAAAAAGTTTATGAAAAAAAACATACCTATGAGCAGATAGCTCTCTTCCTGCGTGTGGATCTGCAGAAGAGCCCTCGTCTGATCGCGTAAGCATCTGGATCGTATAATCCAGCTCCTCATCGGACATCTCTGCGTAGTCCCGCATTATGGCCCCTAGAGTATTTGACGGAACTCTTGCTCTCATAAGACTTTTTATGAGAGTGAGTTTCGCCTTTCTCTCTCTACTGGGATCCATACTACCTAACATATAAAACATAATGGTTAGAAATCAATATATATACGTGTATGTGTGTGTGTATGCATGTGTATGTGTGTGTATGCATGTGTATGTGTGTGTATGCATCATTATGTGTGTATGTGTGTAGGTATATGTGTGTCTTGTCTATGTGTATGTGTGTATGTGTGTATATGTATGTGTACATATGTGTGTGTGTGTACATATGTGTGTGTGTGTGTGCATGTGTATGTGTGTGTGCATGTATATGTGTGTGCATGTGTATATGTGTGTGCATGTGTATGCATTATGTGTGCATGTGTGTATGTGTATGCATTATGCATGTGTATGTGTGTGTGCATGTATATGTGTGTGCATGTGTATATGTGTGTGCATGTGTATGCATTATGTGTGTGTGTGTCTATGCGTATGTGTGTGTGTGTGTGTCTATGCGTGTATATGTGTGTGTACATATGTATGTGTGTGTGCATGTATATGTGTGTGCATGTGTATATGTGTGTGCATGTGTATGCATTATGTGTGCATGTGTGTATGTGTATGCATTATGCATTGTGTATGTGTGTCTATGTGTGTGTATTTGTGTGTATGTGTGTGTGTCTATGCGTATGTGTGTGTGTGTCTATGCGTGTATATATATGTGTACATATGTGTGTGTGTGTGTGCATGTATATGTGTGTGCATGTGTATATGTGTATGCATTATGCATTGTGTATGTGTGTCTATGTGTGTGTATCTGTGTGTATGTGTGTGTGTGTCTATGCGTATGTGTGTGTGTGTCTATGCGTGTATATATATGTGTACATATGTGTGTGTGTGTACATATGTGTGTGTGTGTGCATGTGTATGTGTGTGTGCATGTATATGTGTGTGCATGTGTATATGTGTGTGCATGTGTATGCATTATGTGTGCATGTGTGTATGTGTATGCATTATGCATGTGTGTGTGCATGTATATGTGTGTGCATGTGTATATGTGTGTGCATGTGTATATGTGTGTGCATGTGTATGCATTATGTGAGTGTGTGTCTATGCGTATGTGTGTGTGTGTGTCTATGCGTGTATATGTGTGTGTACATATGTATGTGTGTGTGCATGTGTATGTGTGTGTGCATGTGTATGTGTGTGTGCATGTATATGTGTGTGCATGTGTATGCATTATGTGTGCATGTGTGTATGTGTATGCATTATGCATTGTGTATGTGTGTCTATGTGTGTGTATTTGTGTATATGTGTGTGTGTGTCTATGCGTATGTGTGTGTGTCTATGCGTGTATATGTGTGTGTACATATGTGTGTGTGTACATATGTGTGTGTGTGTGTGCATGTGTATGTGTGTGTGCATGTATATGTGTGTGCATGTGTATATGTGTGTGCATGTGTATGCATTATGTGTGCATGTGTGTATGTGTATGCATTATGCATTGTGTATGTGTGTCTATGTGTGTATATTTGTGTATATGTGTGTGTGTGTGTCTATGCATATGTGTGTGTGTGTCTATGCGTGTATATGTGTGTGTACATATGTGTGTGTGTGTACATATTGTTGGTGCATGACAATCATCAATTGAAGGATTATGAAGGAATGAAGTCAAGGAGTCAAGAGGAGAATAAATTCAGAAGGTTGAAGGAAGGATATTTTTCAGGATTCCAAAGATGTATACACATATGTACATTAGCTGACTTATACTTTTGTCTAGTCATATACTTGTACATATTCATCTATAAATATGTTGGAAAATGTCGGGCAAATAGAGCAGAAGAAGAATAGAGAATAGGTAGAGAGGAATGAGTTGCAAGATGTGTCATTAGACACATGGAAAGTGAGTGAATTGTCTATCCTCACTTAGATGTAATTTTTCTGAAGGAATCGAAAAAACTTGCGCCCGATGTTTAGCTGTCTGCTCCTTCTGTGTTTAATCTTTTGAGAAATCCTTCTGCACGTATCTAAGTCCATAGCTAATCTATCTATGGCTAGAATTTAAGAGTCTAATTGCAACCAGACAGAGAGAATTTTAGATAGGAACATTTGTATGTGAAAAGTTCCAAGTGTCTTCTGAAACAGGCGCATATTTCGTGTTCAAAGAAATGGTCATTTCTCAGTCCACAGTGTAAAGTTTTACACAAGTGAGGGCTCAAAATCTAAGTTGGAAGATAAGCCATCTATGGCTAAAAGATCTTGATCAAACGGGTTCGACATTGTGAGAACCAGTGCTAAGAAGTTGCAGGTGTCAAAGTCGCCATTGCAGAGAAGTTGTTTCAGACATAGGTAAAGTGTTTCACACATTTCTCAGTGTGTACTCAATCATTTTGAGAAATTTAACTTGGTAAAGTTGTGCAATCTCAAGGCGAAGTGTTGTGCAAAGTTTTGTCAAAAAATTTACAGAATTGATTAGTCAATGAGTGATTAATCTGCAGCAGACTTTTCTGAAGAAGTTGAATTTTTCAGAATAATCAATTTTCTGATAAATTGGTGAATGATCTCTAAATTTGGTGGAGTCTAAGGTTAATCTTGATATAGAGGTGATCTAAATTCAAGGTTAACTTGTTCTTTTGGAGATTAACACTCTCCACCAGTGGTATCAGAGCAGGTTGTGTCAAAATTGAAGTGAAGAAGACTCCGACTACTGCAGAAATACAAATCTTTACATATTGAAGGTGGAAAAGGATAAAGGTTGAAGAAAACTTGAAGGTAGACACATTGAAGCCATCAGAAGGGTCAGAAGAAGCAAGACTCGAAGTAAAGGTACATTTATTCCTTGTAAAGTCTAAAGTTTTGAGACTACAGGTGAAGCAAGGATGGGAGATAGTCTCCAAATTGAGAAGCTGGATAGAGAGAACTATCCTGCATGGTCTATGAGGATGGAAGCTCATCTTATGAGCAAAGATCTGATAGGATATATCACAGGAGATGAAGAAAAGCCAGAATTCAGAGATCCTAGTGTTCCAACTAGGGAGGAGCTTGCAGATTTGAAGAATTGGATGAAGAAGGATGCTCAAGCAAGGAGCATAATCTACATGGCAGTCAATGACTATTTGCTTCCTCACATTAGAGGACTTGAAAGTGCATGTGACATTTGGAATGCTTTGGAGGAGCATTTCCAAAACACAACCAAATCAAGGAAGGCTTCACTATGGGCAGAATTTACTACTTTCAAGAAGAAGGCATCACAATCAATCTCTGATTATGTGACAAAGATGAAGGACATTGCAGATTCTCTAGGTGCAGTGGATGAAGACATTGAAGAAGACAAATTGGTAAGACAAATACTCACAGGGCTAAGAGGAGATGAGAAATGGAAGCCTTTCATTTTATCTACAGAACTTTCATTAGATCACTTTACTCTTGATTTGAATCAATTGTTAGGTCATATGCTAACTTTTGAGAATGATATCAAAGGAGATGTTGATAAGAGTGCAGGTCATGCAATGTACTCTAAAGACAAGAAGAAAGCCAACAAAGGGAAGCAACAATCAGGTGAAGAAGAAGGTACTTCAAACCAAGCAAATTTCATAAGAGGAAAAGGAAGTGGCAGAAGTAGAGGAAGAGGAAGAAACAACAAAGATAATGCAAGAGCTTGTTGGATATGTGGTAAGACCAATCATCTATCTCATGATTGTTGGCACAATAATCAAAACAATGGTAATTATCAGAACTTTAATCAAAGAGCAAGAGGTGGTAGATTTCAAAGAGGAAACTTCAGAGGTAGAGGTGGTAGGAATTCTTTTGGAAGAGGTGGAGGAAGAAGCTTCCAAAATCAATCCTATAATAACACCTACTACAACTATGCATCAGATCAGAAGGAGGACTCGACTCTCATTATGAATACATGTGAAACCTCACATGAGGACATCAGAGTGTTCTATATTGATTCAGGATGTAGTAATCATTTAAGTGGAAATATTGCTTTGATGACTGACCTAGATCATAATGCAATTAATCATACAGTTCAGACAGGTGATAATACAAAGCATAAGGTAAAGTCAATTGGTTCAGTCAAAGCTAAGGATGGGAGCACTCTTCTGAGTAAGGTACTTTATGTTCCCACAATTCCAAAGAATTTGATCAGTGTAGGTCAAATTGTGGAGAAAGGATATGAGGTAAGGTTCACAAATGATGGAGTTTATGTTGAAGACCCTAGTCAAGGGTATAAACAGGTTGTTACAGGAAAAAAAGAAGGAAGGCTTTTCACATTGAAGGTACAAGGAAATGTTGGACATGCTATGCTCACATATGGAGAGCAGAAGGTGTCAGAATTGGATCTTTGGCATAAAAGACTTGGACACTTTAATGAAAGAGGTATTAAAGAAATGATTCACAATGATTCAGTGCTTGGATTGCCTAACATTGCAGGTCAACACATGACATACAGATGTGAGGCATGTCAATTAGGTAAGGCTCACAAGCAATCCTATTCCAAGCATGGGTTTATGTATTCAGAAAGACTTGAATTGGTGCATACAGATGTGTGGGGTCCTTCAAAGGACTTTAGTATAAATGGTTCAAGATATTATGTCATATATGTTGATGATGCTACCAGGTGGATCACAATTTATGTGATTAAAGAAAAGTCAGAAGTGTTTAATACATTTAAACACTATCATACATATGCAGAAAGGATTACAGGTCAAAAATTAAAGAGACTAAGGTCAGATGGAGGGGGAGAGTATTTTTCAAATGAGTTCAATGATTATTTGTGGAATGCAGGTATAAAGAGAGAAGTTACTTGCAGGTATTCTCCTCAACAAAATGGGGTAGCAGAAAGAAGAAATAGGACTCTTGTTGAGTTTGCAAGGTCCATGATGAAAGAGAAGAATTGTCCAAATTATTTGTGGGCAGAGGCTGTAAACACAGCTACTTATTTGGTCAATAGATTGCCTTGTAAAGCTTTGCAAGGTATGACACCATATGAAGCTTGGTGGGGTAAGAAACCTACCTTGGATCATTGCAGAATATTTGGATGTTTGGCATACGCATATGTGCCATCTCAATTGAGGCATAAATTGGAGCCTAAGGCAGAAAAGTATGTATTCATTGGTTATGATGATAAGCAAATGGGATACAGGTTGTGGAGTCCATCCACAAAGCAATTTATTGTATCCAAGGATGTTACATTTGATGAGCAAGGTACTTGGTATGCAGGTAAATATAATGTACATGCAGATGATGAAGAAGTAGTGGAACAAAGGAAAGGTAAAGCAAAGATTCAATTACTTGATGAAAGTGAGAACAATGAAGTACAGGTTGAACTTGAAGAGAGGCCAAGGTTTGATCCAGAATGTGATGAACCAGAAACTTCAAGAAGTGCAGAAGTGAGGAGGTCATCTAGTCATTCTTGACTACTAAAGATTATGCTTATTTGGTAAAAGCAGATGAAGATCCATCAACATATGATGAAGCTAAAGGGAAGAAGAATTGGGAAGATGCTATGCAAGAGGAGTATGATGCATTGATTGAGAATCAGACTTGGGATCTGGTTCCTAAAATTATTGGATGTAAGTGGGTTTACAAAACCAAAAGATTTGCAGATGGAAGTGTGTCTAGATATAAAGCTAGACTTGTTGTGAAAGGATATGCACAGACATATGGAGTGGATTATGATGAGACTTATAGTCCTGTGGCAAAGATGACAACCATCAGGACACTCATAGCAATTGCTGCTTGCAAAGGTTGGAAGTTATCTCAATTAGATGTAAAAAATGCTTTCTTGAATGGTTACATTTCAGATGAAGTCTACATGGAGCAACCAGATGGGTTCAAAGATCAAGTGAGTCCAAATTATGTGTGTAAGCTCAAGAGAGCTTTGTATGGGTTGAAGCAGGCCCCAAGGGCATGGAATTATAGGCTTGTAAAATTCTTGAATGATCTTGGATTTCAAGCATCAAAAGCAGATAGTAGCTTGCTAGTCAAAGCAAGTGAAGATGGGTTCATTTATGTTTGTATTTATGTTGATGACATAATACTTACAGGAACAGATGATAAAGGAATACAAATGATCAAGAAGCAGATGGAGAAAGAGTTCAAAATCAGTGATTTGGGGAACCTATCATTCTTCTTGGGAATGGAGATTTCTTATACTCAACATGGAGTATATGTGACCCAAGAAAGGTATCTTAAAAATTTGCTAACCAAATTTAAAATGGAAGATTGCAGGGTTGCACCTACACCTTTGGAAGTGAATCATAAATTGTCTAGGTTTGGAGGAGAAGAGTTCAGAGATATGAAACTCTATCAAAGTTTAGTTGGTAGCTTGATTTATGCTACATTAACAAGGCCTGATTTGTCATATGCAGTTGGTGTGCTTTCACAATTTATGCATTGTCCTAGAAAGGAACATTGGATTGCAGGACAAAGAGTACTTAGGTATATCAAGGGTACACTCAGAGAAGGGTTGTACTATGGATTTACTTCTGATACAAGAGTGAAGATATATAGTGATGCAGATTGGGCAGGTAATGTGGATGATAGAAGATCAACACATGGATACTTGTGTTATGTAGGAGACAAATTGATTTCATGGTGTTCTAAGAAGCAACATACAGTTGCTTTGTCATCTACAGAGGCAGAATATAAAGGTATGGTGGAAGCTGCAAAGGAGGTAATATGGCTAAAGACACTTATGAAAGTTTTTGATGTTGTTCAAAGTACTCCTATTGTTTGTGGAGACAACATGAGTTCTTTATACTTGGCAGCTAATCCTGTGTTTCATGCTAGAACTAAGCATATTGAAATACAGTATCATTTTCTGAGAGAGAAGGTCATTGAGAAGGAGATTGAAGTCATACACACTCCCACAAAAGATCAACTTGCAGATATGATGACAAAAAGTCTAGATGGACCAAAACTACAAAGATTCAAGGATATGGCAGGAATCAAGAAGATAGAGAAGAACCTCAATTAATGATTGAGGGGGAGCTGTTGGTGCATGACAATCATCAATTGAAGGATTATGAAGGAATGAAGTCAAGGAGTCAAGAGGAGAATAAATTCAGAAGGTTGAAGGAAGGATATTTTTCAGGATTCCAAAGATGTATACACATATGTACATTAGCTGACTTATACTTTTGTCTAGTCATATACTTGTACATATTCATCTATAAATATGTTGGAAAATGTCGGGCAAATAGAGCAGAAGAAGAATAGAGAATAGGTAGAGAGGAATGAGTTGCAAGATGTGTCATTAGACACATGGAAAGTGAGTGAATTGTCTATCCTCACTTAGATGTAATTTTTCTGAAGGAATCGAAAAAACTTGCGCCCGATGTTTAGCTGTCTGCTCCTTCTGTGTTTAATCTTTTGAGAAATCCTTCTGCACGTATCTAAGTCCATAGCTAATCTATCTATGGCTAGAATTTAAGAGTCTAATTGCAACCAGACAGAGAGAACTTCAGATAGGAACATTTGTATGTGAAAAGTTCCAAGTGTCTTCTGAAACAGGCGCATATTTCGTGTTCAAAGAAATGGTCATTTCTCAGTCCACAGTGTAAAGTTTTACACAAGTGAGGGCTCAAAATCTAAGTTGGAAGATAAGCCATCTATGGCTAAAAGATCTTGATCAAACGGGTTCGACATTGTGAGAACCAGTGCTAAGAAGTTGCAGGTGTCAAAGTCGCCATTGCAGAGAAGTTGTTTCAGACATAGGTAAAGTGTTTCACACATTTCTCAGTGTGTACTCAATCATTTTGAGAAATTTAACTTGGTAAAGTTGCGCAATCTCAAGGCAAAGTGTTGTGCAAAGTTTTGTCAAAAACTTTACAGAATTGATTAGTCAATGAGTGATTAATCTGCAGCAGACTTTTCTGAAGAAGTTGAATTTTTCAGAATAATCGATTTTCTGATAAATTGGTGAATGATCTCTAAATTTGGTGGAGTCTAAGGTTAATCTTGATATAGAGGTGATCTAAATTCAAGGTTAACTTGTTCTTTTGGAGATTAACACTCTCCATCACATATGTGTGTGTGTACATGTGTGTGTGTGTGCATGTGTATGTGTGTGTGCACGTATATGTGTGTGCATGTGTATATGTGTGTGCATGTGTATGCATTATGTGTGCATGTGTGTATGTGTATGCATTATGCATTATTATGTGTGTGTGCATGTATATGTGTCTGCATGTGTAGAGTGTGTGTCTATGCGTATGTGTGTGTGTGTCTATGCGTGTATATGTGTGTGTACATATGTATGTGTGTGTGCATGTGTATGTGTGTGTGCATGTATATGTGTGTGCATGTGTATATGTGTGTGCATGTGTATGCATTATGTGTGCATGTGTGTATGTGTATGCATTATGCATGTGTATGTGTGTGCATGTATATGTGTGTGCATGTGTATATGTGTGTGCATGTGTATGCATTATGTGAGTGTGTGTCTATGCGTATGTGTGTGTGTGTGTGTCTGTGCGTGTATATGTGTGTGTACATATGTATGTGTGCGTGCATGTATATGTGTGTGCATGTGTATGTGTGTGCATGTGTATGCATTATGTGTGCATGTGTATGCATTATGCATTGTGTATGTCTGTCTATGTGTGTGTATTTGTGTATATGTGTGTGTGTGTGTCTATGCGTATGTGTGTGTGTGTGTCTATGCGTGTATATGTGTGTGTACATATGTGTGTGTGTACATATGTGTGTGTGTACATATGTGTGTGTGTGTGCATGTGTATGTGTGTGTGCATGTATATGTGTGTGCATGTGTATATGTGTGTGCATGTGTATGCATTATGTGTGCATGTGTGTATGTGTATGCATTATGCATGTGTATGTGTGTGTGCATGTATATGTGTGTGCATGTGTATGCATTATGTGAGTGTGTGTCTATGTGTATGTGTGTGTGTGTCTATGCGTGTATATGTATGTGTACATATGTATGTGTGTGTGCATGTATATGTGTGTGCATGTGTATATGTGTGTGCATGTGTATGCATTATGTGTGCATGTGTGTATGTGTATGAATTATGCATTGTGTATGTGTGTCTATGTGTGTGTATTTGTGTGTATGTGTCTGTGTGTCTATGCGTATGTGTGTGTGTGTCTATGCGTGTATATGTGTGTGTGTGTAAGTGTGTGTGCGCATACCTGTCAACCGTCTCCCTTCTCTCTCTCCCTCTCGCGCGCGCTCTTTCTCTCTCTCTCTCTCGCTCTTGCGTTCAAGGCCCGGCACAAATGTGCTGGGAGAATTGAATTTTTTTTTTTTACATTCCAGAGCGTCGCATATGCGACGCTCTGCAGTTTGCCAACGTCGCTAAGTGCATCGCTAACTAGCGACGCTTTGGTGTTGGGTCACATAAGCGACGCTACCGTCGCTTATGCGACGATGCTCGGCCAAAAAAAAAAATCCGATTTTTTTACCGTCGCTTATGCGACGCTTTCATCGCATAAGCGACGGTTTTCGTTTTTTTCCCGATTCGGGGGCGTCGCTACGCCCCCCTTTTTCTTGTAGTGAATCTTTCCAAGTATTGAATCTTCTTCCTACTAGTCGGACCATCTCTTGGGGGGTTTTCTTGAAGCTATGTATCAAAGATGAAGTATTGTACCTGATGCCACTCTTAGAGAACTCAGTGATAAAGGTTTCTAGCACTTGGTCTATGTTTTTAAATTCACGTTGGTGTAGTGGTTGAAACCATGTCAAGGCTATCTTTTTAAAAGTTAGACCAAAGTAATTGTATTGATTGAACACGTGATCAAATTGTTCAGCTCTTCGCACTTGTCTAAACTCTACTCCATGTCTACTCCTTTCTTGTTTTAATTTAAAGTATGATACTTGTTTTATAAAAATAAACGCGATAGAAACACAATAAAGATGATCCCTTATTGTGCAGTCAAGACTTACAATACATTTCAACTAAGTTACATAGCATTCCTTCAAGTTTTCTCTACTTAAATGTCCATTAATTGTCTATATGCACATCAGCTTCTTGAAGTTATACATCTCAATCACTACAAATCATAGTGATAAGCACTCATGAAAAACATAGTGTTAAGAACTCATGCAAAGCACAGTGATAAGCACTCATGCAAAGCATAATGATAAGCATTCATGCTTGAATTATGCCTAAATTGGTGATATGCAATGTAAATGGTGAAACTATCAAAACACTCATAAAAGAGAACTTGCTCACGAGAATAAAGGAAAGAGAATGATAAATACAAAGTATATGAGAGCATATAGATCAGTATAATGAATGCCAAAAATAACTTGAACATGCCTGGTTTGTCTCTCGTTATTCTAGCGTATGTACATTATTGGGCCCATGTCAAATAAAACTTTGCACCGGGAAACATAGGATGGCTTTCAAGTCCAAAAAAGCTTCATATAGGGATGAGCTTGTCATCCTTCAGTATTAATATGAATGTCAATTTTTTTCCACACTCTCTAGTATCGTTTGTCGATCGCGATTTCATCACGCATAGCCTCCACTTGAGCAGAGTTATGTTGCCTCTAGTGGGCCTGCATGAGGCATCTTTTTGGAGGATACGCGTGTGCAAGGGATTCTATATATAGAGGATGTGAGTGCTAGAGAATCCCCTTTTTCATGGCGGGTTGGGGACTTGCCCCATATATAAGGGAAATTGACACGAGAATGCTCTATATAAAGTGCTATCATCTCTCATTGCTAACATGTCAAGGATGAGGAAGAGAGATCTCAATACGCTCTCTCCCCTCTCCATGCCTCTATGGGCAGCCATGATTGATGGCCAGCGTGGATGAATTTCAACTTAACCCCTTGTAGTAGGTGCTCTATAGCGAGTTGGTTCGTTCTATGAAGGGGGCTTGCTCCCCATCCTTTTGCAAGGAGAGAATCTAGGAAGGATCCAATCTCCATCATCTCTAGGGAAGAGAGATATATACTCAATATATATATATATATATATATATATATATATATATATATATATATATATATATATATATATATATATATATATATATATATATATATATATATATATATATATATATATATATAATCTTTATATATATATGGTTGAATACCATGGTAGTAGATCCACACCACAACCAAGAAAGAATAATCTAACTACCTACCCTAAAGGATAGTCTAATTGCTCAAGATCATAATCTTCAAGCTCACCAAGGATTGAGAGATGCACCTATCCATCAAACAACCCCACCCATATATAGCTCTAGGCCAAGGGGGGGCATGTTCATGATATTAAGAACTGTCCCTCCAAGAGTCTCTGATGTCAACACTTGCCTAAAGTCCAACCATATGCTATCACATGGATAGTTTATCAAATGAAACTTCTCCACTCATGAACACTGCAACTTGGCACAATGATAAGCTTCTCCAAAAGAAGATCTTCAAAGCTTAGGATAAATTAGCCCTAAGTTTGAATCCCTTCGATTAGGATCTCAAGTGACTTATATAACTCAAGGGTTTGAGGCTTTATATTTGGAGATACTTTCCCAAGGGTTTCTTATAGAACTCCAAGGGACTTTGGATCCTTAAAACCCATGCTTTTCACCACTTGGACCCATAATTATACAACACTTTACCATGGAAACATGTATATATGTTGAACTTCATATCAAATAGTGCTTGTCCAAATCATAAAATATGATTGATTGAAAAAGGATTCAAAAAGATGGGAGTTTTTAGTCACCCATGTCCAAGTAAATCTAGGTATAGTTTTATGTTTTGATTTGGTGATAGCAAATTTGCTCCTAGATGAGGGTGGGATGAGTGCTTATGTGCACTGATTTAACCCTAGGAGTTTATGTATAGCTACTTGAGCTTGTAAGTAAGTCTTAGGCACCTAGATTTATGGGGAATTGGAGCCAGTCTTCATCAATAGCTTGGGTATCCAAATAGAAATGATTCATTGAGGTTGATGCATGGGATATTCACCTTTGGTTCTCTTTGGTTGCATCATCTGCTTGGTATATACTGGAGGTCCTACTGAGGGAGCCCATCATTGCTTGCTCTTGTGTACCCATATTCGCTTCACTCTAACTATCACCATATTTTGAAGTAGTTTCTAAGCATGAGATTTGGTGGCTTGTCCCATCTGCTTTGTAGGTTTCCTTGCTTGTTTAGCCTCGACCATCTTTGGAAGAGAAGGGAGTTCCAAGTTGGTTTTTGCTAGTCCTTCATGAGTTACATCATTCTGCATCATATAACTTTGGACAAGAATAGCATTTTTATCATCATGTGTGCTCCTAGAAGGACCAAAAGTTGGTGCTTTTCCTAGTTCATTAAGCATTCAATTTGCTAGTTCAACTTTGATCCTTTGTTAGTGCACCCAAACTTGAAGAATTCCACTTCTTAGGTTAAAGTTGACGGAATTTTCATGTATCCAATCTTGACTCAAGATAAGAGGTTATGGGATGTCCTCATCTTGACATAGTAGCATTTTAATCATCAAAATTAATGGACATCTTCAATGAAGATGGGAAGCTCCACGTCACCTAGGCAAGGGTTTTCCACACCTCCAAATCCTATAACATAATCTTCAATAGGATTAATGTTCAAGTGCAGGTCTTGGTAGTAAGAAAACCTAACTACAGTAGTGGTTGCACCTGAGTCAATCGAGGATTTTATGGTCCTCTCATTCGTGCCTTCTGCTACTTCTAGGGTTAGAAAAGGATGTCTATCTACTATCCTGTGATGGGTTCCACTCGTCATTGGCACATGGTCATGTGATATCTTGGTGCTATATGAGCACCATGCCTAGGTTGATTTCTACCTTTTCACCTCATTTTCATATGTTGAATGCATTATAGGGCTTCTCCCTAAGCTTCTTCTTGAATTCTTCTTTTTTCTTCTTTGTGCCTCTTTATTCTATTTAGTGGATTGAGCATTTCCTTAGTTAGAGGTTCTTGATACAATTTGACTCTAAATCCACTTATGTATTTTGGTAGTATATCACCCTTAGGGGTGGCTAATTGGATAGCTCCACGTGTTCAGATTCTAGTAATAATCATGGGCCCATAGCCTCACTTTTCTAATTTCCTCACATGTTGCTTCAGTGTATACACCAAGACTTAGTCTTTTGCCGTTAAACCCTTATTCCTTTTGTGGGCATCAAAGTAAGTCTTCTCTCTTTTCTTAGCCACCTTAACCTTAACTGTTCCTCTCAATGGGGTTCCTCGTTGTTGCTCCAAGTCAAAAACGTTGGAAGAAATCTCATGGCCTATCCATTGATGCTCTTGTGCCACTTTTAAGGTTGGTATCAAGAAAATCTAGTGGTAACACTACATTCTGGCCAAATCCATCTAAAAGGGGGTGGCTTGCAGTACCAATTTGTAGGCCACTCAATATACCGACACAGCATGGTGTATTTCTTTGTCCCAATTGGAATGTTTACTATTTACTAACTTCATTAGAATATTACAGAGGATCTTATTCGTGCTTTCCACTTCGTCTATTTCCTTGTGGGTGGTACAAGGCTGAATTCTTGTGAATAACCATGAATCCTTGCAATAGGTATTCAATAACCTAATTCAAGAAATAGGTAGCACGATCACTACCAAATTGTATTGGCAGTCTTTATCTCATAAATACATTCTCAAAAAGAAATTTGGATGTGTTTTGCACATTGTTCTTGCTGATGGCTTTCACCTCTACCCATTTGGTTAGATAATTTGTGGTAATAATTTTATAATCAGCATGTGAACTCTTGGCTAGGGCTGAATAGGACCAACAAAGTCTATTCCCCGCCTAAAGAATGCACGTACTCCGTTTCAATGGCATCTCAGCTTTGCATATTGGATATTGAGTGTGCTAGCACATATCACACTACTTCACATAGTTATGAGCATCTATGTGAAGGGTTGTCCACCAAAGCCCTACGAATAGTATTGCTTTGATCAATTGATCTAGTCCAAAATGTCAACCTGCTACACCTTCGTGATTTGTTTCTCAGATCTTAAGGTATTCACTTTCTTCCTTCTCTGTATACATTATCTCCAATGAGTTCATAGTTTAGGGCTTTGTGCCTTTATAGATTTTAGAAAGCTATAGTTCGTAGCCCAAGCTATCCTCTATGTTTGTATGCATGCTCACCCATTACTTTATGGATCTAGGTTCCTTTGGCACTTAGCAAGCCATCGAAAAAAAAATGCCATTTGTTTGGCTAGTGTTGGTAGTTCTGGAATAGGGAATCTTTCCAAGTATTGAATCTTCTTCCTACTAATCGGACCATCTCTTGGGGGATTTTCTTGAAGCTATGTATCAAAGATGAAGTATTGTACCTGATGCCACTCTTAGAGAACTCAGTGATAAAGGTTTCTAGCACTTGGTCTATGTTTTTGAATTCACGTTGGTGTAGTGGATGAAACCATGTCAGGGCTATGTTTTTAAAAGTTAGACCAAAGTAATTGTATTGATTGAACATGTGATCAAATTGTCTAAAAATCACTAATATCTTCTTTAGGGGACTAGTGGACCTTATCTCAATCAACCTATATACCCTGTTTTCAGATGATATGCCCCAATAATTTCCCATAAGTTATTGTACAAAATGACTTATTCGAATCCAAATAAAGTTGATATTCTTTGAGCTTGTTGAAACATAAACATAGGTGAGGTTATCAGACTAGGCAGAAGACACTGAAAAGACATGAAAAAATACTCTCATAAATCTAGTTAGATATGTGGAGAAATGCTCCTATACACACCTTTGCAAGCTTCTTGGTGTCTTTGGCGAGCCAAACCACATCACTATGCAGGTATAAAATCCTCAAGTTGTGATAAACACGTTCTTCGATGTATCCTACTCAACCATTCTAAATGGATTATACATGTTGTACCCATCAAGGAAATAGTAAATTTCTCATCATGCTACTTCTTCCAACATACTATCCAAGAAATATAATGGAAAGGGATTTGGAAGATTAGTAACATTCATTTTTTTGTACTCGGACAGAGATGCATAACGTTTTCTTAATTTATTACTATAACTACACGAGAGATCCATTCACCATGATTGATCAGTACAATGAAACCCAATTTTGGCCTTTACTTGTCTGGCATAGTGAAACTTCATTTGGTAGCTAGCTTGCTTGAACACTCTTCATATCTTGGACATCATAGGTGAAAACATGAGTGCATAGTTTGAGTAGGTTAATAAGTTGTAGGTGAAAGTCTTAATTCAAGTCGCATAGATTTTAACTGGTCATGGGGAATCTTGCCACTATAGTTTATAAGTAATTGTGTGGCCTTTGGGAACATGTGTTTGGTGATCCTTGGCCGATATGTGCATACGTTAAGTACTTTGAAGAATTCCTTTGCATTTTATTTATGGTATAGGTGCTCGGTGTGCTATGCTCAAAGATATTCTGAAAGTCAACTATGCCTAATGACGATAAATCTTTGTTAGCCGCAAAGAAAGTTCTTTCCTCAGCTTTCGTCAAACCTTCTAACATTGTTAATCGGCTCTCCAACCCGCACGAGGTGATGGCAATCATAGGGTGCAAGTCATATAAACGTACGATATATTTGAGGTTTTTATTATTAAATATGAGTTGGTGTGCCAACGAGTCTTGCATAACTTAGGGTTGTGTATGCCATGGTCTTCCAAACAACAATTTATAGTCCATGCTTGAGTCGGATAAACTAAGTACTTATGTTAGGAGAGGTTGTTCTTACATTCAAGGCTAATCCAAGCATAAGAGTATGAACTCTGAAGAGGTTGTAAAGGTACATATTTCTCTTTCCTTTTTGTAACTTAAGAATTTTATGTCCCTCCATTAAGAAGTATTATATATCGTAAAGAAAACTTCTCTTGGTTTTCTTCTCTTAGATACTAATGAAGCCTTGTAATAACTTGCAAAACCATCTAAGACGAAGAATTTTTACAAAATTTCATGAGACTTGAAGCACTTTACACCATTGTTTTTTTGTGAAAGTAAACTTTGACTAAACTTATAATTGCAATAGCTCTTATTTTATATCCATCATTATCCTTGAAGGGGCCAAATTAAAGTTTTATATCATAAAGCTCTTAAAACCATATGGGTTTCCCTCCTACTCAGGCTATCTCATTTAGGATTCCTTAAGAACCATTTAAATTAATCGTCTCTAAGTAACTCTTATAGTTAGTGTTGAAATTATAGATTCTCTATTGTAGCGTATACACGTTATTGGGCCCATGTCAAAAAAATTTGCACCGGGAAACAATGGATGGCTTTCACGTCCACAGCCATGATTGATGGCGAGCTTGGATGAATTTCAAGAGAACCCCTTGTAGTAGGTGCTCTATAGGGAGGTGGTTCCCCCTACAAAGGGGGCTTGCTCTGCATCCTTTTGCAAGGAGAGAATCTAGGAAGAGAGATAAATACTAAACAAAATTATAATCTTCATATCGATATGGTTGTGCATACCATGGTAGTAGATCCACACCACAACCACAAAAGAATAATCTAAGTACCTACCCTAAAGGATAGTCTAGCTACTCAAGATCATAATATTCAAGCCCACCAAGGATTGAGAGATGCACCTATCCACCAAACAACCCCACCCATATATATATACCTCTAGGCCAAGGGGGCACATGTCCTTGGACATTAACAAGTGTCCCTCCAAGAGTCCCTCATGTGGACACTTGTTTAAAGTCCAACCATATGGTATCACATGGATGGTTGATCAAATGAGCCTTCTCCTCTCATGTACACCACAACTTGGCACAAAGATAAGCTTCTCCTAAGGAAGGTCTTCCAACCTTAGGATAAATTGTCCCTAAGTTTAAAACCCTTCAAATAGGAGCTCAAGTGATTTATATAGCTCAAGGATTCAAGGCCTTTATTTGGAGATACTTTCCCAAGGGTTTCTCATAGAACTCCAAGGGACTTTGGACACTGAAAACCCATGTTTTTTGTCACTTGGACCCATAGTCATACAACACTTTACCATGAAAATATGTATATATGTTGAATTTCATATCAAATAGGGCTTCGCCAAATTATAAAAAACGGTTGATTGAAAAGTATTCAAGTAGGTGAGACTTTTTAGGTACCCATCTCCAAGAAACTCTAGGTATAGTTTTATATTTTGATGTGGTGATAGTGAATTTCCTCCTGGATGTTGGTGGGGTGAGTGCTAGTGTGCACTGATCTAACCCTAGGAGTTTATGTATAGCTACTTGAGCTCGTAAGTAGGTCTCATGCATCTAGATTTATTGGGTACTGGGGCTAGCCATCATTGATGGCTTGGGTAGCCAAATAGAAATGATTCATTGAGACTGACTCCTAGGATATTCAGCTTTGGCCTTCTTTGGTTGCATCATCTTCCTGGTATGTACTAGAGGTCCTACTGAGGGAGCCCATCATTGCTTGCTCTTGTGTACCCATACTTGCTTCACTCTAATTGTCACCCTGTTCTTAATTGGTTTCTAAGCATGCAATTTGGTCGCTTGTCCCATTTGCTGGGTTTCAATGCTAGTTTAGCTTGAGCCATCTTTGGAAGAGAAGGGAGTTTCAAGTTGGTTTTTGCTAGTCCTTCAAAAGTTACATCGTTTTGCATCATAGGACTTTGGACAAGAATAGCATCATTATCATCATGTCTGCTCCTGGAAGGACTAGAATTTGGTGCTTTTCTTAGTTCATTTAGTGTGTAATTTTGCTAGTTCAACTATAATCCTTTGCTGGTGCACCGAAACCTAAAGAAGTCCACTTGTGAAGTTTAAGTTGATGGAATGTTTGTATATCAAGTCTTGACCAAAGATAAGAGCTTGTGTGAGGTCCTCATCTTGACACACTAGCACTTTAATTGTCAAATCTGCATCTTGAATGAAGATGGGAAGCTCCACATCGCCTAGGCAAGGGGTTTCCACACCTCCAAATACTATAAGATACGCTTCAATAGGATTAATGTTCAAATGCAAGACTAGATAGTAAGAAAACCTAAAAGCACTAGTGGCTGCACCTGAGTCAATCAAGGCTTTTATGGTCCTCTCATTCATGCCTTGTCCTACTTCTAGGGTTAGAAAAGGATTTCTATCTACTATCTTGTGATGGGTTTCAGTCGCCTTTGGCACATGGCCATGTGATATCTCGGGGCTCCATGAGCATCATGCCTAGGTTGATTTCCACCTTGCCACCTCATTTTCATATGTCGAACACATTCAAGGGCTTCTTCTTGAGCTTCTTCTTGAATTCTTCTTTCTTCTTCTTTGCACTTCTTTGCTCTATTTAGTCCATTGAGCATTTCCTCAGTTAGAAGTTCTTGATACAATTTGACTCTACATCCACTTATCTAGTTTGGTAATATATCACCCTCAAGGGTGGCTAATTGGACAGCTCCACTTGTTGAGATTCTATTAACAATCATGGGCCCATAGCCTTGCTTTTTTAATTTCCTCACATGTTGCTTCAGTGTGTACACCAAGACTTGGTCTCTTGCCATTAAACCCTTATTCCTTCTGTGAGAATCAAAGTAAGCCTTGTCTCTTTTCTTAGCCATCTAAATCCCAATTACTTCTCTCAATCTAGTTCCTCCTAGTTGCTCTAAGTCCAAAGTTTTGGAAGAAAGCTCATGACCAGTCCATTGATGCTCATGTGCTACTTTTAAGGTTGGCATCAAGAAGTCTAGTAGCAACACTACATTCTGACCAAATCCATCTAAAAGGGGGTTGCTTGGAGTACCATTTTCTAGGCCACTCAATATGCCTAGATAGCATGGTGAAGTTATTTGTCCCAATTAGAACGTTTACTATTATGAACTTTGTTAGAATATGGCAGAGGACCTTATTCGTGCTTTCCACTTCTTTGTTTGCTTGTGGGTGGTACAAGGCCGACTTTTTTGAATAACCATGAATTCTTGCAATGGGTATTCAATAACCTAATTCAAGAAATGGGTACCACAATCATTAACTAATTTTATTGGCATTCCATATCTCATAAATACATTCTCGAAAAGAAATTTGGATGTGTTTTGTGCATTATTCTTCCTAGTGGCTTCCACTTCTACCCATTTGGTAAGATAATCCATGGCAATAATTATATACTGAGCATGTGAGCTCTTAGCTGGGGGATTAATAGGACCTACAAAGTCTATTACCCACCTAGAGAATGCACGTCCTTCCATCATGGGTCTCAGCGGCATATCATCATTGAGTATTGGATATTGAGTGCACTCGCATATATCACAGTGTTTCACATAGGTATGAGCATCTGTGTGAAGGGTTAGCCACCAAAGCCCTTTGAATAGTATTGCTTTGATCACCCTGTTGTCGAGAGGATCATGGAAAGGAGGAAGAAAAATGTGGGGACATTCTCACCAGCACACATGCAAGTGGGAAGAAGAGCCTAAGTGGTCTTCCTAATCCTACAGCAAATCATAACATTGCCAGTGGTTTCTCTTGAATTCCTAAGATTGCTTGCTTGTGATGACATCATCACGAGAGTTAGTTAATGTCAAATTTAGATGAAAGTTACCAAGATGGTGTTCTCTCATAGTGAACCTTGAAGTTCGAGGATTCTAGGTTTACTGCCTTTCAAGATGTTCAATCTAGTTGATTTGCATTAATACAGGTCTGTCGCGGAGTTTGTGAAAGGAGGATAGAAAGAGGTACAAGTGGAATTTTCAAAACATATTGTACTCTTATGTGAGGTAAAGAAAAGTACCTATATTAAGGTCCATCAAAAGAACATTGGGCGCTTATGCACAAGTATTGGGCATGTGAATGTGCTCCAAACTCAACAATTCTCTTTTTAAGGAAAGAAGCAAGTTCTAGATTCTTTGGCTTTAAAATGGTGGTTCCAAGGGAGTATGCTCTTGTCTCAATGACCGCTTCAATGTTTAAACTCAATAATACCTTTTCGGGGATACCTGCTTCTCTAGTGTTATCATTGGCAACTGTAGATGAACGAATGATTGAATGCTCATTTTTGCGAAAATAAAACATAGAGAAGCAATTTTAGAATGGATGTAACTTTAAATTTTAGGGATCTTCCGAATATGCTGGTCAGAACGTAAGAACTTGTAATTTCAAGAGATTTAATTCATAATCTCAACGAGCGGTTTTTGTGAGTGGCCTATCGGTTCAAAAGCTTTTCATTGAATTCATTGAGGTGGGACTTTTATGAAATGGAAGCTACACGAAAATTCCCAGGTTAAATACCTCGATGGGTGCACGAAGGTTTAACTTAATAACTAAAAGTCAACTGAATCTCTTCTTTTTTCCATCTAATCCAATAGAGTGCCATCAATCACACTTTTGATGGAAGAAGTTCGAAGCCCCACTGACTGTCACAACAAATTTCTCACCATACCCATGATACTTCAATTCTTCAACAAAACTTTTATTTTTATATGCATGTTATAATTTGAGTTTCAGTAGAACCATCTCTGAACAGAAATATGCAAACACATTTTTCTTTTCTTTTACGCAGAGATTAATAATTTGTAATTCATTATACATCAGATATTACTACATAACGTGTTGTTTGAATCCGCTAGCTGGTTGCTCGTGTTGTTTGAGCTCTCTTTCCGCCTCCTCAGAAAATGCTATAACTTCTTAAGCATATTTTCATTATTTCTAGACTTGTTTTGCTCATAAGAATTTTTTTTAGAAGTGGTATTTCAGCATACTTTTCTTCATCAAAATCTGGAGAGTAAGTCAGAGAACAAGACCGTATCATTTTCATCTTGGAGTGCACATAGAGTTCCTGAGATGCAAGGCCTTAAGAATTGAGAAACGCTAACTCCAGTGCAATACAACGGCATAGATTCCGAACTGCCACACAATTTCATTGACACATCAATAAAGGCTTTGTCCTTAACGTGTCGAGTAATGCCATCTCTACGTTCTCGTTCTCCATCGCTCTTTTCTCATTAGAGTGCGGCAACAGCGACTTTAGAGATCTCTTTTTTACTCTACATCTGTGACTACCGAGCATGATCATCCTCCTCTGCACACAAGCCCTCGTCCTAATTTAGTATGTTCGCTTGAGCTATCACCCCCTATGCTCATCTGAGCAAATAGAGATCGGATTACTTAGATAGACACTCCTCTGGATTCGCGTAGAAGTAGTCCTCTTCTTTTGGATGTTCTGGAATTACCGTCCTCTTTCTTGGGGCCCCATTTGCTGATTGTGGTGTTCTTTTATAGAAAAGGAGAATTCATTCCAATTCAGACTGCCCCTTTTAAAGTCATCAATTAGCTACACAATCCTTCTACGATTCAGGAGTATTGTTTTCTTTTAGCCAAGAAATCTGCGATGCCCTTCTACTACTTTGGCCATGTTGCCATCATAAGTGGGTATAAACACATCACTGTCAAGTGCTACCAAGTAATCTAGTGCAGCCTTTTGAGACGAACGATTCTGAAAGGGCCTCAGATCTTCTACATTCAAGATTATCTCCTTTCGCGCCATATTTGAGAAAGCATCATATAAAGGAGCCATCCGTCTGTCACCACCATAAATTTCTCCAGCTGCTATATATATCTGGATCTCCTTATCAAACCCCAATATTTTTAGGACAAGGGTTGTCTCTTTGGGGTTTAATGGACAGAAGCCATCTAATCTCTTTTGTTCTGAATCAATGACCTTCTCTTTCCACTAGGGATATGCATACATGAAGAATGGATCAAGCCACCGCAAATGAAAACAAAGGTTATATGCAAGCATGTCTTCTTATCAAGCCATAGAAGAATGAATGCATGACTCCACTCCTCCATGTCAACATATATTCTTTGTCAGCACATGAAGAGCTTGCAATGCCTATCCACTTTTCTCCAAAAAATTTTGATACTATGAGTGCAATCGCCACCATACAGTCTAGTCCAAAATGTCGACCTGCTACACCTTCATGAGAACTTTCTAGGATCTTAAGGTATTCACTTTCATGAATACACAGCCTAAGGCATCCATCTTTTCCTTGTCTATATACGTTATCTCCAATGAGTGCATAATCTGGGGCTTTGTGCTCTAAGCTCTTTTCTCTAGCCAAGGTCATCTTTTGAGGGAGTGTTTTAGTTCTCAAAAAGTTTACCAAGGGTTCACTTCAATCTAGTATTAAAGATATCTGATACAGAGTGGCATGTTCCACAAGTGGTTTATTGCAACATGTTGGGCAATCCTTACGTAACCTATGGATTCCTGCTTCCATGGTTGGCCAATATATGCCTAATCTTCACAAGGTCTGAAGGGTTCGATGCTTAGAATGATGTTGCTTTAGAGCACCTAAATTGATGGAGAGTATTAATCCCCAAAAGAACAAGCTACTCTTGAAGTTAGAGCACCTCTATATCAAAAGTAACTCCAAACATTCACCAATTTTAGAGGATCAATGATCAATTATCAAAATTTTGATCAAACTATGAAGAAGGTGATTACACATAAAGTCTGCTGCACATATCTCTCTCATTGACTTATCAAATGTGTAAAGTTTTTTATAAAACTTTGCACAAGATGTCAGCTATAGTTTGCGCACCTCCTCCAAGTTAAATCATTTCAAAAGACACAGTATATCTTGAGAAATGAACTTAACAAGTCACCTATGTCTAAAATTGTTCTTCTGAGACGATTCAGACACCTATAACTTCTAACACTTGGTTCTCTCAATCTAGAACCATTTATGCAAATGCTTTTAACCATAGGTAGCTTACCTTCCAACTTAAATATTGAGTGCTTGCTTGCTCAAAACTTTACACTGTGGAAGGAGAACTGACCAAAACATTAGCATCGAATTTTGCGCCTGTTTCAGGAAACAGTGAACACTTCTTCACATATGAATGTTCCTACTCATAATTCTCATAGCCTGTTTACAATTAGGCTCTCAAACTTTACCATATATTCATTAACTATGGACTCAGACATCTACAAAAGGATTCTTGAAATGATCAAGCACAGAAGGAGAATACTCAGAAAGACCGGGCTCAAAAATTTTTCATTTCTGAGAAATTTTACATCTGAGTAATGAGAGAGATTCTACTCACTTCTAAAAGGTCTATTGACATCTAATTCTCCCCAAAACGTATTCTAACACATTCTCTTCTATTTTCCCTGACATTTTCTTTGTATATAGATATAGGCAAATATTTACAACCTCATGACCATACAAGAGTATATGATGAACTGACTCTAAAATATTGTACATATGTATACACATCTTTATCTCCTGGATATGCACTTCCTTCATACTTCATGACTTGATCTTTTCTTCAGTCCTTGACTTTAATTCTTCACCCAAAACTTCAATTGTTGATTGCCCTGCACCAACAGCTCCCCCTCAATCATCAATTGAGGTTTTCTTTATCTTCTTTATGTCTGCCATGTCTTTGAATCTTTGTAGCTTTGGTCCATCCAAGCTTTTGGTTAGCATATCAGCTATCTGATCTTTTGTTGAAGTATGTATGACTTCAATCTCTTTATCCATCACCTTCTCTCTTAGAAAGTGATACTGAATCTCAATGTGTTTAGTCCTGGCATGAAACACAGGGTTAGCAGCTAAATACAAAGAACTCATGTTATCTCCATGAATAGTGGGTATACTCTGAATGATGTCAAAACTCTTCATCAGAGTCTTAAGCCATATCACTTCCTTTGCAACTTCCACCATACCTTTATACTCAACCTCTGTGGATGATAAAGCAACTGTATGTTGCTTCTTTGAACACCAAGAAATTAACTTATCTCCCACATAACACAAGTATCCATAAGTTGATCTCCTATCATCAGGATTACCTGCCCAATCTATATCACTATAGATCTTGATGTTTGTATCAGATGTAAAACCATAATACAAACCTTCTTTGAGTGTACCCTTAATGTATCTCAACACTCTTTGTCCTGCAATCCAATGTTCTTTCCTAGGACAATGCATGAATTGAGACAATATTCCAACTGCATATGACAAGTCAGGCCTAGTTAAAGTAGCACAGATCAGACTACCAACCAAACTTTGATATAGCTTCATGTCCTTGAACTCTTCTCCTCCATATTTGCTCAATTTGTGATTCACTTCCATTGGAGTAGGTGCTACCCTGCAATCATCCATTTTAAACTTGATTAACAAGTTCTTCAAGTACCTTTCTTGAGTTACATACACTCCATGTTGAGTGTATGAGATCTCCATGCCCAAGAAATATGACAAGTCTCCCAAATCACTGATCTTGAATTCTTTCTCCATTTGCTTCTTTAGGCTTTGAATGCCTTTCTCATCTGTACTTGTAAGAATTATATCATCAACATATATGCACATGTAAATGAATCCATCATCACTTGCTTTGACAAGCAAGCTACTATCTGCCTTTGATACTTGGAATCCAAGTTCCTTCAAGAACTTCACAAGTCTATAATTCCATGCCCTTGGGGCCTGCTTCAAACCATACAAAGCTCTCTTGAGCTTACATACATAATCTGGATACCTTTCATCTCTAAATCCTTGGGGTTGCTCCATGAATACATCATCTGAAATATAACCATTCAAAAAAGCATTCTTCACATCTAATTGACATAATTTCCAACCTTTACATGTAGCAATAGCTATGAGTGTCCTGATGGTTTTCATCTTTGCCATAGGACTATAGGTCTCATCATAATTTATACCATATGTCTGAGCAAAACCCTTCACAACAAGTCTAGCTTTATACCTAGACACACTTCCATCTGCATACCTCTTTGTCTTGTAGACCCATTTGCATCCAATGATCTTCTGGCTATTTGGTTTAGGAACCAACTCCCATGTCTGATTCTCCATCAATGCATCAAACTCCTCCTGCATAGCTTTCTCCCAATTCTCCTCACCTTTTTCCTCTTCATATGTAGAAGGGTCTTCATCTGCCTTTATCATATAAGCATAATCTTTGGTAGCCAAAAAAGAAGTGTCATAGGTATACCTTGTAGGTTGCCATTTGTGCCTTGTTGACCTTCTGAGTTCTCCACTTCTTGAAGTTTCTGGTTCATCACATTCTGGATCAAACCTTGGCACTTCTTAAACTTCAACCTGTATTTCATTGTTCTCCTCTTCATCAAATATCTGAACCTTTGATTTACCTTTCTTTTGATTCACAACTTCTTCATCACCTGCATAAATGTTGATTGTACCTGAATACCAAGTACCTTGCTCATCAAATGTAACATCCTTAGATACAAGGAATTGTTTTGTGGATGGACTCCACAACCTATATCCCATCTGCTTATCATCATATCCAATAAACACATATTTTTCTGCTTTAGGCTCCAATTTATGCCTCAATTGTGATGGCACATATGCATATGCCAAACATCCAAATACTTTGCAATGATCTAGAGTAGGTCTCTTACCCCACCATGCCTCATATGGTGTCATACCCTGCAAAGCTTTACATGGTAACCTATTGACCAAATAAGTAGCTGTGTTTACAACCTCAGCCCACAAATAATTAGGGTAATTTTTCTCCTTCATCATTGACCTTGCAAACTCAACAAGAGTTCTATTTATTCTCTCTGCTACACCATTTTGTTGAGGAGAGTACCTGCAAGTAACCTCTCTCTTTATACTTGCATTCCACAAATAATCACTGAACTCATTAGAGAAATACTCTCCCCCTCCATCTGACCTTAGTCTCTTCAACTTATGACATGTAATTCTCTCTGCATACACATGATAATGTTTGAATGTATTGAATACCTCTGACTTATCTTTGATCACATAGATAGTGATCCATCTGGTAGCATCATCAACATAAATCACATAATACCTTGAGCCATTGATACTAAAATCCTTTGATGGTCCCCACACATCTGTGTGTACCAACTCAAGCGTCTCTAAATACATAAAACCATGCTTGGAATAAGATTGCTTATGAGCCTTACCTAATTGACATGCCTCACATCTGTATATCATATGTTGACCTGCAATATTAGGCAATCCAAGCATTGAACCATTATTAACCATATCTTTGATACCTCTTTCATTGAAATGTCCAAGCCTCTTGTGCCAAAGATCTAACTCAGAGATCTTATGTCCTCCATAAGTGAACAAGGCATGACCAACATTACCTTGGATCTTCAATGTGAACAATCTTCCTTCTTTCTTCCCTGAAACAATTTGTTTATACCCATTTCTAGGGTCTTCCACAAACACTCCTTCATTAGTGAACCTAACTTCATAACTTTTTTCAACAATTTGTCCTACACTTATCAAATTCTTAGGAATTGTAGGAACATACAAAACCTTACTCAAGAGAATACTACCATCCTTGGCCTTCACTGATCCAATTGACTTCACATTGTGCTTTGTATTGTCACCTGTTTGAACTACATGATTAGTTACCTTATTTTCCAAATCAGTCATCAAAGCTATGTTACCACTCAGGTGATTGCTACACCCTGAGTCAATGTAGAAGACTCTTTGGTCCTCACTTTGCCTTTCACAAGTTGCATTCATTATCAATGTTGAATCCTCCTTCTGGTCTGAAGCATAATTGTAGTAGGTATTGTTGTATTGTTGACTTTGAAATCCTCTACCTGCATTTCTTCCAAAATAACCTCTACTACCTCTACCTCTGAAATTACCTCTTTGATTTCTGCCACCTCTTCCTCTTGAATTAAAGTTCTGATTATATCCACCATTACTCTGAGTATTATGCCAACAATCATTAGCTAAGTGATTTGTCTTACCACAAATCCAACAAGCCTTGACTCCATCTTTATTACTCCTACCTCTTCCTCTACCTTTGCCACCTCCTCTTCCTCTTAGGAAGTTGGCTTTGCTAGTTGTACCTTCATCTTCATTTGTTTGTTGCTCCCCTTTGATATTCTTCTTCTTATCTTTTGAATACATTGCATGACATGTACTCTTGTCACCTTCACCTTTGACATCCCGCTCAAAGGTTAACATATGTCCTAGCAACTGATTTAAGTCAGGAGTAAAATGATCAAGTGATAATTCAGTAGACAAAATGAATGGCTTCCATTTGTCATCACCTCTCAAACCTGTGAGGATTTGCCTTACCAATTTATCCTCGTCAATGTCTTCATCAACTGCTCCTAATGCAGCTGCAATGTCCTTCATCCTTGTTACATAGTCTGAGATGGATTGAGAGGCCTTCTTCTTGAATGTGTAAACTCTGCCCACAAGGATGCCTTCTTTGATTTTGTGGTGTTTTGGAAATGCTCCTCCAAAGCATTCCATATATCACTTGCACTTTCAAGACCTCTAATGTGAGTTAGCAAGTAGTCATTAATTGTCATGTAGATAATGCTCCTGGCTTGAGCATCTTTCTTCATCCAATTCTTCAATTCTGATAATTCCTCCCTAGTTGGGACACTAGGATCTCTGAATTGAGGCTATTCTTCTTCACCTGTAATATAAGCTATCAAGTCTTTGTTCATAAGATGAGCTTCCATCCTCATTGACCATGTTGGATAGTTCTCTCTATCCAACTTCTCTATCTGAAGAGAATCTCCCATCCTTTCTTCACCTGTATATTGAATTCTTCAAACTTTATGAGTAATAGATGTACCTTTACTTTGAATAATGTTCCTTTTGTCTTCCTTGATGTCGTATGACCTCCTTCTCAAGCTTTGCTCTCAAGCTTTCACCTTTTGAACCTTCAGATGTTGAATTCTTTATGACTACAGTAGTCGAGATCCTCCTTTCTTCAATTCTGATGCTTCCTACTCTAACACCACTGATGGAGAGTCTTAATCCCCAAAAGAACAAGCTACTCTTGAAGTTAGAGCACCTCTATATCAAAAGTAACTCCAAAAATTCACCAATTTTAGAGGATCAATGATCAATTATCAAAATTTTGATCAAACTGTGAAGAAGGTGATTACACATAAAGTCTGTTGCACATATCTCTCTCATTGACTTATCAAATGTGTAAAGTTTTTTATAAAACTTTTCATAACATGTTGTCTATAGTTTTCGCACCTCCTCCAAGTTAAATCGCTTCAAAAGACTCAGTAGATCTTGAGAAATGAACTTAACAAGTCACCTATGTATAAAACTGTTCTTCTGAGAAGTTGATTCAGACACCTATCTTCTAACACTTGGTTCTCTCAATCTAGAACCCACTTAGGCAAATGCTTTTAACCACAGGCAGCTTACCTTCCAACTTAAATATTGAGTGCTTGCTTGCTCAAAACTTTACACTGTGGAAGAAGAACTGACCAAAACATTAGCATCGAATTTTGCGTCTGTTTGAGGAAACAGTGAACACTTCTTCACATATGAATGTTCCTACTCATAATTCTCATAGCCTATTTACAATTAGGCTCTCAAACTTTAACCATAGACTCATTAACTATGGAATTAGACATCTACAAAAGGATCCTTGAAATGATCAAGCACAGAAGGAGAATACTCAGAAAGATCGTGCGCAACATTTTTCCATTTCTGAGAAATTTTACATCTGAGTAATGAGATAGATTCGACTCACTTCTAAAAGGTCTACTGACATCTAATTGTCCTCAAAAATTATTCTTACACATTCTCTTCTATTTTCCCCGACATTTTCTTTGTATATATATAGGCAAATATTTACAAGCTCATGGCCATACAAGAGTATATGATGAACTTACTCTAAAATAATGTACATATGTATACACATCTTTATCTCCTGGATATGCACTTCCTTCATACTTCATGACTTGATCTTTTCTTCAGTCCTTGACTTTAATTCTTCACCCAAAACTTCAATTGTTGATTGCCCTGCACCAACATAAATGTGCTAATTACAATCATTTTGCATACTCCTCTTCTTCCACACAATAAGCCAATATGCCATAATCTGTGTGTTTGTACACAGTGCCTACCATTATGTAATACTTTTGGGATCTCACCACCTCTTTACCTTTTGCTTTTAGTACAGGATGCTTTGGTCCAAAATTCAGAATAGGCACAATTTTCTTGGCCACGTTAGGCACTACTTTTGGGTTGAATAAATAAGCATCATGAAGTTCATTTGAAACTCCTTGTGGGGACTCTCCTCAAGTGAGTGTGGAAAGGTGATTTTCCCTAAGGTGAGTCTTAACTTTCCCAACCACAAACTCAAAGTCATATTCCATTAGTAAGAGGAGCCATCTTATTTACATGCCCATGTTGCAAGGTTTGTTCACTAAATAAAGTAATGCTTGATGGCCTGTAAACGTTTAAACTTATTTTGCAAGTAAATAATGCCTAAACATTTTGACCACATATACCATGCCTAATCCTTCTTTTTTTGTGGTGGTGTAGTTTCGCTCAATCGCATTTAGTTTCCTACTTGCATAAGCTATTGGAAGATCAATATTACCTTCACTTGTGTGTTGTGCTAGCACACATCCAATAGCATAATTGGAAGCATCCATGTGAACATTCTTATTCCAATATGGTGAAGTCAAGATTGGTGCTAAACACAATCGCTATTTAGGCTCCTTGAAAGAATTTTCACACTCATCAATCCACTTGAAAATAGTCAAAAGGTTGTATAGAGGCTTCCCAATGATGGCATACATGTGGATAATATGTTGATAATAGCCATAATACCCCATGAAATCCTGTACTTACTTGACATTCTTTATTATAGATAACTCAAAAATGGCTCTAACCTTGTCCTCATCCATTGAGATTCCATTCTCTAACACTATGTGTCCTAGAATATTTCCTTACTTGACATTCAAAACACACTTTTCTAGGTTCAAACAGACTTGACTTTTGCTAACGAATGTGTGTTTTTCTAATATCAGAATGAGCACATAATTCATCAACATAGACCTCTAAGTTATTTTGCAATAATTCCTTGAACACATCCTTTGAAATGTAGCACGTGCATTGGTGAGCTCAAAAGGCATCACAAGAAATGCAAAAATACCCCATTGTGTGGAAAAAGCCATCTTATTTTGGTTTTTTGAGGGCAATGGATACTTTATTGTAGCCAAAAAATCCATCAAGGAAGTTGTGAACTTCCTTGCCTACTACTCATTCCAATAAGTGTTAGGTGATAGGAAGGAGATAGCTATCTATGATAGTAGCTATGTTAGTCTTCTTCAAGTCAATGCACACATGTAATTTTCCATTCTTTTTGGGCACTACCACAACAAGGGATGCCATTCAGTATGCTTGATCTTGTAGATGAATCAAGCTTCTATCAAACAATCAATTTCCTACTTGATCTTGGTTGCATAATTATCAATAAGCTTAGGTTTCTTGGCATCTAAGGACATGGGAATTCTACATTAACAAATTTGGATCTATTCCTTTCATTTCTTTGTAACTCCATGCAAAGACATCTTTGTATTCTCTTAACAACGCAACCAACTCTTTCTCTTCTTCTTTTGTCATGTCATGTCCTATATATGTACATCTTTCTTCACCTTCTTCTATGGTTATAGTAATTTTCTTACTCGTCTCTTTGTTGTCATAAGCCACTTCTGTGTTTGCTTTTATAATAGGCATATGTATCATGACCTTTTGGTCTTCTATTTCATATTTCTTGAAGTTCTCAAGGACTTCAAACGGGGTCTCTTCATCTACTGGCTTGGAGGTGGGTTTTTTTTTATCTTTCCTCTTCCTTAGTTCCAACTTTGATTACTTAAAGATATTATTCCTCGAAACTATAGAAAGCCTCCATGAGGATGGACCCTTGATCTTTGCCAATATCTTCTTTGGGTTCACTCATATTAGGTTTGCACTCTTCAATAACCAAAGGTGACTAGCTTCAGACATGGTTTGAGCCACTTCTACCATTTTGGCACACAATTCATTTCTTTGAATCTCTAGGTCAAGTTCGGCGTAACATTTTTCATGTTCTATCACATTTGGCCCTTCTTGGATTCTAGTCTGATATGCTTTAAGCATCATGTCTAGGTCATTTGGAGTAGGGTCTACTAAGACTGATCCTACTAGGTGGTGATGGGGTTATATGGGGTTGATTAGTGTTAGGTGATAGTGATGGAGGTGGTGTTTGAGAGTGTGTTTGAGATGAAATTTCAATAAGTTTAGCTTTAGTCTCCGTAAAACCTTCTTTGAGCTCACTCTTCTTCTTTGTCCATTGTCTTTTCATCTGCTCACAGCTATCCTTCCAAGCTCTCATTCTTTTTGTACTTTTGCTCTCAGTCTCGTTGTTGTCTAAACTCTTATCTTGTCCTTGGCATTGCTTTTATTGTACTTCCTTGGCTCTAGTTACTACTTGCTCTGGGGCTATAGTGATTGTACTTCCAGTAGAGTCTACTCCCAAACTAATAACATTGATTAGTGTGATCTTCTATGCATTGGTTGGATTCTTTGGGAAGTCCCTTAATAGGTGTTCCCTATCACAATCTAGACAAAAGCCTTGAATGGTCAAAGAGTGAGGTTTTCGTGGATTAGTACAAATTTTAGAAAATAAAGCAAATCCACCAACTTATCCTAAGTTCAGATCCAGCAATGTATCCTAAGTACTAGCATATACTAAGCTCTACAAACTCAGTTTTTTGAACCTATTTAGGTCTTTGGATGTTGACTCTGCTCACCTGTAGATTTATCGACGACTATTTGCAATTGAGGCTCTAACCTTCTTTTCTTTGATAGCTTGAGTATCTTTCCAACTACCCTTGGTTGCTCCTCACTGTCCGAAATATGAACTAATGAACGCTGAAAAATTCTTGCCTTTTAACTTTTGAGCAACTAAGGCTATTTCTTTTGTCTTGTAGCCAACTTTAAATAAATCACTATATACATCTTTGTGCTGCTTTGTCTCCTTGCCAAACACCTGTTCCTGCTTTTTACCTACTGATACATCCAATTGACTTTACTCTCTTTTGGCCATACCACTTCCTGCTTGTCAACCTGTTGAACAAATTGGAAGAAAGCAGCCAAGTACACTGCCATCCTGCTATTTAGGAGCGTTTTCTGTCTATCCCTTGCAAAAATATCAACATTCTCTCGTACACCCAATGTGCCCAACTGACTCTCCCATTTACTATTGCACACACTAAAGAAGCAAAATTCTCCTTCAACATATAGTCATACTTAACGATGAAACATAGACGTTCTAAATAACACTTTAATTGCTTGTGTCATGCATATGTAGCATTCTTTATCATGTAATACTGCCGACCACCCTCATGTGGTCCAAACTCCTTCTTTAACATGTACTTTGAACACTTGGGAATTACGACATCCTTATGCAAAGGTAATTTAAACACTTCAGTGACAAGCTCTAGAGAAAATTTTACCTGCATAGAAAATTGGTCTTTTAACTTCTTGATTATCTCTAATTGGCTCTTTGCATAGTAGTTACATTGGCATGTTTACCAAGGAAGCGAGGAAAATTCAAAGATAGAAACACGCTGCAACCATGTTACATTCAGAGGCGAACTAACATCGATCTCCATTTTGAAATCCGTTAAGGGGTCCATCACAAAATTTGATGATAACAAATCTATATGAGGTGGCTTCCCCTCAAACTTTTTTAGATGAAATCCATTGATTGATTTTTCCATTCTTGTGCCAAACACATCATCTAGTAAAAAAGTTCCTTGACCTAAGTCCTGCAAAATCTGATACGGACCTTTATATCTCAAAGCAAGTTTTCCTGGATGAAGCGCTAATTTGGAGTTGTACACCATCACCCAATCCCCTTCTTGAAATAACTTGAATTTCACATTCATATTGACCCACGCCTATCTCCTTCTCTGAATAACTTCTGTTATGTATGCACTAACTAAATGATCCTCCTCCATTTGAACAAGATACTTACTTCTATGCTTAACCAAAACTTCAGGAGACATCTTTCAGTTGTTACTCTCAAACTTGGGACCACAAACTCCATGGGAACTACAGCTTCCAATCCATAAACCAATCTGAATGGTGTCATACCTATTGTCACTTTGAAAGTTGTTTGAAATGATCATAATGCTGAATCAAGTAACAAATCCCAATTTTTCTCATTATCATGCACTAACTTCCTAAGAATGTGCATCAAAGTCTTATTAGTGCTTTCTGCTTGACCATTTTCTTGTGGATGATAAGGAGTAGACTTTTTATGCATAACGAGATGTGTTCTTGTTAACTGTGAAATCACTTCATTGAGAAAGTGAGCACCTCTATCACTTACCAACTCTATTGGACAACCAAACCCGATCATAATGTTGTGGTAGAGGAACTTTGCCAAACTTGCAGCCTTGTTGTCCTTCAATGCTACTACTTCCACCCACTTCGTGTAATAATATGTAGCTACTAAAATATATCTATTACCACATTGAGTAATAGGCTTAATAGTCCCAATAGAATCCATGCCCCACTTTTGAAATGGGTCCAAAGGTAAAACAAGATGATCAGACATCCGATTTGAATTATTTGATTGGCCTATTTTTTGACAAATCACACATCTCTTAGCAAACTCATGGGCATCCTTTAATACAGTAGGCCACCACAAACCTACTTGTAACACCTTTTTCCATGTAATATCTCTAAACAAATGTCCTCGCACTACACATGAATGTGCTTCTTGTAACACAGTTGTTTGCTCAAAGTCTGGTACACACCTCCTAATGACCTGATCCACTCCCTTTTTATACAATGCACTAGCTATAGCCAAATATGGTCTACCTTTGAGAGAAACCTTCCTCCTTTGGTCAGGTGTAAAATATGGAGGTAATACGCAAAAACACTAATAATTGATCATACCAAGAATTAGAATCAGCAATTTGTTCATTAAACAGCTCCGCATCAGGAAATTCATCATTTACACATGTAGGTGCTTCACCGGATTCCAATCTACTAAAATAATCTCCCATTGCATGCTCTTTCCCTGGAGTATGAATAATAACAAAATCCAATTCTTGCAATAGAAGCTTCCATCTAGCCAACCTTCCTATCAATAAAGGCTTCTTGATCCAATACACCAAAGCTTGATGATCAACATGAAAAATCACTTTATTACCTAATAAATAATTTCTAAACTTGTTAAGAGCATACACCATTGCTAAAGCTTCTCTTTCAGTCACTGGATAGTTTCTTTCAGATGCACACAATACCCTACTATCATAATATATTGGCCTATACCATCCTTTTTCCTTTTGCAGCATCAAAACTGCTCCTAGAGCCACATCCGATGCATCAACAAAGATATGGAATCGCAATGAGCAATCTAGAGGCTGCAAAATTGATGCAACTGAAACTATCTTCTTCAATAACTGAAATGCTTTTTCTTGAGCTTCAACCCATACAAATGCAACATCCTTCTTTGTCAAATGTGTGAGTGGTAAAGAAATTTTGGCCAAGTACCTTGAATACCTAGCATGCCACTTAATTTGACCAACAAACCTCATTACTCCCTTGACATTTTTGGGTGCTTTTGTTGTCCTAATGGCTTCCATCTTTTTCACATCAATAGCCATTCCTTTTTGAGAAATGACATGTCCCAATAAAATACCACTTTTTACTGTAATGATGCTCTTGAGTGGATTGAGCACCATCCTGAAGTTCTTGCACCTATCAAAACAAGATTCCAGATGCAGTAGGTCTTGTACCTTTTTTCCAAACACTGAAAAGTCATCCACAAAGACTTACATGAAATCCTGCAAATAAGGTTTAAACACTTTATGTGCCACATAACTGAATGAGGGTGGTCCATTCTTCAATCCAAAACTCATGACTATAAACACATAAGCACCAAATTTTATAATGAATGTAGTTTTGTGCTGATCCTCCTCAGCAACATGAATTTGATTGTACCATGAAAATATATCCAAAAAACTATAGGGAACCAATACTGCATCACAAAACGACATAGGGAAGGGATCTGTAGTTGTTGTTGCATTAAACTTTCTATAATTAACACAAGTTCTCAACTTCCCATTCTTTTTAGGGACCACTATAACAAAAGACAACAATGTGACCTGATTAACCGGTTTAATAAATCGAACTACCAATAGTTTATCAATTTCCTCTTTAACCTACTTAGCAAAATTAGGGTTCATCTGATACCTTTGTTGCACAACCGGAACTGCATCCTTCTTTAAATTAATGCAATGTTGATGTAGATCAAGGTCTATACCTTTCACCTGTGAGTAATCCCAAGCAAAAACATCCACATATTCCTTTAATAAGCAAATCAGGTCTTCCATGAACTGATCCTCTAATTCTTTGTTTACTCTCACCATCTTTAGTTCTGTCTCCGTCCTCAAATTAATTTCTTGAAGTTCATCCTCTTTTACACTGCCAAAACTTGCATATTTTTGTTCATAAATCTTTTCATCCAAATTAATTACCTCTTTCTCTTGCTGCTCTAGTTTTTGCTGCATAGGAATTTCTAGACTTTGTTCAAACATCCCCCTCAACTATGTACCCTCCAATGTGTCACCAGAAACTGGCTCACTTGACTTCTCCACTAGTTCGTCATCCTTTGCTAACACACCTTCCACATCTACTTCCAAAATAGGTACAATAGTTGGGTTTTCCTTTAGAAATCCTTCCTCATCATCATCTTCTATCTCATCTGCCAAACTAATGGTCTGAGCCATCAATGGTTTCTGTCGTATCGACATGTTTCTTCTACCTTTCATGGGAATTGTCTTTTGTAATCACCACCACATTCAATCCCCACTCTTGCTTAACCTTAGCCAACCTGAACCAAGATCTTCCTAACAACATTTCATATGGGTATTGGGGACTCAAACATTCTAATCACCACAAAGTTTACCATGAATGATATCCCTCCAATTATGATTTGTTGTTGCTTTTGAATGCCCAAAGGTTGGACTCTAGTCTAATCTACCATTTTTACTTGAAAAGGTGTTGGAGCCAAAGCCCCACTCCCCATTTATTTAAAAATATGCTCAAGTAATATATTCACTCATGATCCACCATCAAGCAACACTTCATCAAATCACATTTGGTTATACTGTGCATGAATTACTGGCACAACAAAATCTACATCCACTAGATCAATGTTGTTAGCAGATGTTGATGGTACCTACGTCGTTGTTGGCTCTGACTGCTGTCCAACAAGCTTCTTTAATAAATTTTCTCTAAAAGCTAGTACCAAATATAATAACTGATCTAAGGACAATTGCAAAGGAGAGTTAATAATCACCTCGAACCAATCATTTTCTAAATCTTGTTTGGACTGAATCTTATCCTCCTTCTTCATTGCACTGTTTTTGTTGATCCTGTTGGTTCCAAACTTGGTCTCTTATATGTCTTTTTTCTTACCAATCGATGGGACCTTTATTTTTAGACCTTGTAACTCCCAATAGATCCACTTGCTTGCAATCACAATTCCATTGATTTTCATGATTCAGATGTAGACTTCTTGATGCACTCGCACCTATATCGTTACAACGCTCTTGATCTAATAATTCTATAACTATACCATTGGCCTGAGCGGCCTACTGAGCCTGTTGTTCCTGCTACCCCTGTTGATTATTTTGATTATAGTGAATCATTGGTGTACCCCTTTCTTCTCTATGCTTCACCCATAAAGAACAATTAGGCCCTATCCAATGATCAGGATGAACAATACCCACAAGGCATCACCCTAGGTGGTCTACCCTCCTGATTTCCTTGTTGGTTATTTCCCTCCTGGTTCGCCTGTTCTCTCCATGGCGGTCACCCTTGCTGCTTCCTCTGAAAATTATATGTACACATACACATATATATACACATACATACACACATATACATTTTTTTCGTCTAAGTTGTTAGGATTAGGGTTTAAGGTTTTTACACATGCATAACATATATACATATATACACATATAATACATATACATATGTACATACATATACACATGCATACACACAATTACATGTTTTAGGTCTAGGTCCTTAGGATTAGGGTTTTAGGTGTTTTACATATTTATAATAAATATAAATATATATAATTAAATATATAAAGAATAGGTTTCTAGTATATATATATATATATATATATATATATATATATATATATATATATATATATATATATATATATATATATATATATATATATATATATATATATAATATATATATATATATATAGGTCTTTAGTGTACAGAAATCAATATATATATAAAATTAAGTATATATAATTAAATATACATAATTAAATATATATAATCAAATATATACATCCTTTAGGAAGTTTGATTACTTTGTCTTTGATGTTTCTCAAAGTAGTCACCTCTGAAAGAAACGCAACAGTGAGGCGGGATAAGAGTGGTTTGCTTCAAGTTGACTCCACAAAACTATGGACGGATGAAAGAGAGACATTTGTACTTCCCGAATATTGTGAGCAAGTTTCTTTTATACTAGAGTCAAAAGAACCAGAGTGGCTATTTGTTTTACAAGTCTCCCCACGTAGTAGACAAATTTGTGACAACATAGATGTAGAAGAAAGTCCATCTATAGTGGACTCTGAGATTCATTCAGTAGTCGAGGAGGAAGAGATCATTGTCCGAGATGAAGAGATCTTTGAAGAAGATGAGATACACTATGAAGCAATAGATGATGATTAAGAAGAAGCTAGCATACCAAGAGATTTAAAAGTCGCCAATATAGAGATAGATATTCTCTGTGCATCAAATCTCCATGAGGATGCTAGAATAGAGGATTTTTTAATCAAACACTTGTACATCCTAATCTGTGTTTATTTTTTTGCTATGTTCTTTAGTGCATTACTATTTCTCTATATTACCTTTATTATCAGATGCTAATCATTTGATTCTTTTGTTACAGAGCACGATGGGAGACAGTCCTCTAGTCACTCCACATTCGATGATAGAGGAGCATTTCTTGGAGTTTATATCTCAAGTGCCTCCTGCATATATGGTCGTTGCCTCGTAGTACTAGATCATATCAGCCTCACTCCCCCCGGCGTCACTCCTACCGTTGTCACTCCTATGCGTGGTGCTACTCCCACCGGAGGTGTGTCTCCTAGCTTTATGACTTTACCATGACAATCTTCTTAGCTGTCCCATAATGGCTCTAGTGGTAGATGTGTACATTTGACACCTCAGCCCAATACAAGTCCTGGCCCGTCCCATAGGTCAAGGTCATGCTCTAGAGGAGAAGGTTGTAGGAGTGGATCTGCACATAACAATGAAGGAGGTGGATGTTGTGGAGGCAGTGCAACAGATGTTGTGTCACCCACTTCTACTCCTAGAGCAGATGCCTCAGATGTAGGTATGCCACATAGTATACCACGTGGAATACCATGTACACCTTGGGATGCTCAAGACCATGATGACTCCAAGGTTTATAGTATCTGTAATGGAGCTCTGGTGATGGATGCGGCCAGAAAGTCCATGTGTCAGTGTATATGATAGCTTTCTCCATATTGTTTGGAAACTTTATCATGTTGAAATGGAGTGAATAATATAAAAATCGTAAAAATTATATCACAGAGATGATCTATCAAGAGTTCTGACCAGCACATGGGCATCCTGTTGTCAGCTCCAAGTCGATTCAACAAAAAGCACGTGAAGTTATGTCCCATCAACAATCTGAGGCTTGTGATGGTTTCACTGCAAGCTTACCAAAGCCTCTATGGTTAGATGATGAGGAATGGGATATGATTCATGACGAGCAGCAGCAGACTCTTGATCAATATCGCTAGCAGCAAGATGTCGTAGCTGATGGAGAGTGTTACTCTCCAAAAGAACAAGTTATCCTTGATGTTAGAGCACTTTCATATCAAGAACAACTCAAAACCTTTATCAATTTTGAGGATCAATACTCAATTATCAAAATCCGGAACAAACTCTGAAGACATTCACCACTCAAAAAGTCTGTTGCACATAACTCACTCATTTACTAATCAAATGTGTAAAGTTTTTTATAAAACTTTGCACAAGGTGTCACCTATAGATTGTGCACCTTCTTCAAGCTAAATCATCTCAAAAGATTAATTATATCTTGAGAAATGAATCAAATAGTTCACCTATGTCTGAAACTGTTCTCCTATATAATCGATTCAAACACCTGCAACTTCTAACACATGGTTCTCCTAGAATAGAAACCGTTTAAGCAAATGCTTTTAGCCATAGATGGCTTACCTTCCAACTCAAATTTTGACTCCCCATTTGTGCAAAACTTTACATTTTGCACTGAGAATTGATCAATTCTTTAACCATCGAGATTGCACCTGTTTCATAAGACACTCAACACTTCTTCACATACAAATGTTCCTACACATAATTCTCTCAGCCTGTTTACAATTAGGCTCTCAAACTTTAACCATAGACTCAATACTATGGAATTAGACATCTACAAAAGGATTCTTGAAATGATCAAGCATAGAAGGAGAACACAGCAAAAAATCAGGCGTAACTTTTCTTCTAATCAGAAAACTTTTCATATGGATGAGAGAGAGATATTCCTCACTTCTAAAGTGTCTAATGACTTCTAATTCTTCTAATCTCTTGCACTCTCATTCTTGCCCCGACTTTCTTCTTGTATATATAGGCATATATGTACAAGCTCATGACCATACAAAAGGTATAAGTGATCTAACTATAAGTTTAATGTACATATGTATACAAATCTTCATTCTCTGAATATCCACTATCTTCAAGCTTCATAGATTAATCTTTTCTTCAATCTTTGACTTCAATTCTTCTTCCAAAACATCAACTGGTGGTTGACTTGCACCAACAGCTCCCCCTCAATCATCAATTGAGGTTTTCTCTATCTTCTTTATACCTGCCATGTCTTTGAATCTTTGTAGCTTTGTTCCATCCAAGCTTGTTGTTAACATATCTGCAATCTATTCTTTTGTTGAAGTATGTATCACTCCAATCTCCGTATCAATCACCTTGTCTCTTAAGAAGTGATATTAAATCTCAATGTGTTTGGTCCTAGCATGAAAAACAAGGTTAGCAGCTAGATACAATGAACTCATGTTATCTCCATGAATAGTGGGTGTACTCTGAATGATGTCTAAAATCTTCATGAGAGTCTTCAACCATATGACTTCCTTTGCAGCTTCAACCATACCTTTATACTCTGCCTCTGTAGATGATAAAGCAATTGTATGTTGCTTCTTTGAACACCAAGAAATTAACTTATCTCCCACATAACCTAGGTATCCATATGTTGATCTCCTATCATCAAGATTACATGCCCAATCTGTATCACTATATATCTTGATGTTTGTATCTGATGTAAAACCATAATACAAACCTTCTTTGAGTGTACCCTTAATGTATCTCAACACTCTTTGTCCTGCAATCCAATGTTCTTTCCTAGGACAATGCATGAATTGAGACAACACTCCAATTGCATATGACAAATCAGGCCTAGTTAGGGTTGCATAGATTAAACTACCAACTAAACTTTGATATAGCTTCATGTCCTTGAATTCTTCTCCTCCATATCTGCTCAATTTGTGATTCACCTCCATTGGAGTAGGTGCTACCCTGCAATCATCCATTTTAAACTTGATCAACAAGTTCTTCAAATACCTTTCTTGAGTAACATACACTCCATGTTGAGTGTATGAGATCTCCATGCCCAAGAAATATATGAAAAGTCTCCGAAGTCACTAATCCTGAACTCTTTCTCCATTTGCTTCTTGAGTCTTTGTATGTCCTTCTCATCTGTACCTATAAGAATTATATCATCAACATATATGCACATGTAAATGAACCCATCATCACTTGCTTTGACATGCAAGCTACTATCTGCTGTAGATACTTCAGAACCAAGTTCCTACAAGAACTTCACAAGTCTATAATTCCATGCCCTTGGGGCCTGCTTCAAACCATACAAAGCTCTTTTGAGCTTGCATACATATTCTAAATACCTTTCATCTTTGAGCCCTTGTGGTTGTTCCATGAAAACATCATCTGAAATATAACCATTAAGAAAAGCATTCTTCACATCTAATTGACATAGTTTCCAACCTTTACATGCAGCAATGGCTATGAGTGTCCTGATGGTTGTCATCTTTGCCATAGGACTATAAGTCTCATCATAGTCTATTCCATATGTCTGAGCATACCCTTTCACAACAAGTCTAGCTTTATACCTAGACACACTTCCATCTGCATACCTCTTTGTCTTGTAGACCCATTTGCATCCAATAATCTTCTGACTATTTGGTTTAGGAACCAAATCCCAAGTCTCATTCTCTTTCAATGCATCATATTCTTCCTCCATAGCTTTCTCCCAATTTTCCTTACCTTTTGCCTCTTCATATGTAGAAGGATCTTCATCTGCTTTCGCCATGTAAGCATAGTCTTTAGTAGTCAAAAAAGAAGTTTCATAGCTATACCTTGTAGGTTGCCATTTGTGTCTTGATGACCTTCTGAGTTCTCCACTTCTTGAAGTTTCTAGTTCATCAGACTCTGGATCAAACCTTGGCACTTCTTCAACTTCAACTTGTACTTCATTGTTCTCTTCTTCATCAAATATCTGAACCTTTAATTTACCTTTCTTTTGATTCAAAACTTCTTCATCACCTACATGATTAATGATTGTACCTGCATACCAAGTACCTTGCTCATCAAATGTAACATCCTTTGATACAAGAAATTGTTTTGTGGATGGACTCCACAACCTATATCCCATCTGCTTATCACCATATCAAATGAACACATACTTTTCAGCTTTAGGTTCCAATTTATGCCTCAACTTAGATGGCACATATGCATAATCCAAACATCCAAATAATTTGCAATGTCTAAGGTAGGTCTCTTACCCCACCATGCCTCATATGGTTTCATACCCTATAAAGCTTTACAAGGTAATCTATTGACCAAATATGTAGGTGTATTTTCAGTCTCAGCCCACAAATAATTTGGATAATTTTTCTCCTTCATCATGGATCTTGCAAACTCAACAAGAGTTCTATTCCTTCTTTCTGCTACACCATTTTGTTGAGGAGAGTACCTGCAAGTAACTTCCCTTTTTATACCTGCATTCCATAATTAATCACTAAACTCATTAGATAAATACTCTCCCCCTCCATCTGACCTTAGTCTCTTCAACTTTTGTCCTGTGATTCTTTCTGCATACACATCATAATGTTTGAATGTATTAAATACCTCTGATTTATCTTTGATCACATAGATAGTGATCCACTTGGTAGAATCATCAACATAAATCACATAATATCTTAAACCATTTATATTGAAATCCTTTGATGTTCCCCACACATCTGTGTGTACCAATTCAAGCTTCTTTGAATACATGAAACCATGCTTAGATTAAGATTGCTTATGAGCCTTACCTAATTGAAATGCCTCACATCTGTATGTCATATGTTGACCTACAACATCAGGCAATCCAAGCACTGAACCATTGTTGACCATATCTTTAATACCTCTTTCATTGAAATGTCCAAGCCTTTTGTGCCAAAGATCTAACTCAGAAATCTTATGTCCTCCAGAAGTGAACAAGGCATGACCAACATTACCATTCAACGTGAAAAGCCTTCCTTCCTTCTTCCCTGAAACAATTTGTTTATACCCATTGCTAGGGTCTTCCACAAAAACTCCATCCTTAGTGAACCTTACTTCATAAACTTTTTCAACAATTTGTCCTACACTAATCAGATTCTTTGGAATTGTAGGAACATACAAGACCTTGCTCAGAAGAGTACTTCCATCCTTGGCCTTCACTGATCCAATTGACTTCACATTGTGCTTTGTATTATCACCTGTTTGAACTACATGATTAGTTACCTTATTCTCCAAATCAGTCATCAAGGCTATATTGCCACTCAAGTGATTGCTAGACCCTGAGTCAATGTAGAAGAATCTTTGATCTTCACTTTTCCTTTCACAAGTTGCATCCATCAAGGTTGAATCCTCCTTCTGATCTGAAGCATAATTGTAGTAGGTATTGTTGTAGGATTGACTTTGGAATCATCTACCTACATTTCTTACAAAGTAACCTCTACTACCTCTACCTCTAAAATTACCTCTTTGGTTTTTGCCACCTCTTCCTCTTGAATTAAAGTCTTGATTATATCCTCCATTATTTTGATTATTATGCCAACAATCATGAGCTAAGTGATTTGTGTTACCACAAATCCAGCAAGCTTTTGCTCCATCTTTATTGCTTCTGCGTCTTCCTCTACCTTTGCCACCTCCTCTTCCTCTTAGGAAGTCAGCTTGGCTAGTTGAACCTTCATCTTCATTTTTTTGTTGTTTGCCTTTGCTATTCTTCTTCTTATCCTTTGAATACATTGCTTGACCTGCACTCTTATCACCATCACCTTTAACATCCTGCTGAAAAGTTAGCATGTGTCCTAGCAAGTGATTTAAATCAGGAGTGAAATGCTCTAGTGACAATTCAGTAGACAAAATGAATGGCTTCCATTTCTCATCTCCTCTCAAACCTGTGAGGATTTGCCTTACCAATTTATCCTCCTCTATATCTTCATCAACTGCTCCTAATGCATCTACAATGTCCTTCATCCTTGTTCCATAATAAAAAATGGATTGAGAGGCCTTATTCTTGAATGTGGTAAACTCTGTCCACAAAGATGCCTTCCTTGACTTTGTAGTGTTTTGGAAATGCTCCTCCAAAGCATTCCATATATCACTTGCACTTTCAAGACCTCTAATATGAGGTAGCAAGTAGTCATTGACTCCCATGTAGATAATGATCCTTGCTTGAGCATCTCTCTTCATCCAAGTCTTCAAATCTGAGAGTTCATCCCTAGTTGGAACACTAGGATCTCTGAATTGTGGTTTTTCTTCTTCACCTGTAATGTAACCTATCAAATCTTTGCTCATGAGATGAGCTTCCATCCTCATTGACCATGCTAGATAGTTTTCTCTATCCAATTTCTCTATTTGAAGAGAATCTCCCATCATTTCTTCACCTATGTATTCAATTCTTCAAGCTTTATAAGGAATATGTGTACCTTTACTTGAAATGGAGTTCCTTTTGATCTTTTTGATTGCTTTAGGACTCCTTCTCAAGCTTTTCACTTCAAACTTTCACCTTTTGAACCTTCAAGTGTTGAATTCTTTATGACTGCAGGAGTCGGGGTCCTCCTTTCTTCCATTTTGATGATTCCTGCTCTCATACCACTGATGGAGAGTGTTAATCTCCAAAAGAACAAGTTATCCTTGATGTTAGAGCACCTCTATATCAAGAACAACTCAAAACCTTTATCAATTTTGAGGATCAATACTCAATTATCAAAATCTTGAACAAACTGCGAAGAGAGTCACCACTCACAAAGTCTGTTGCACATAACTCACTCATTTACTGATCAAGTGTGTAAAGTTTTTTTACAAAACTTTGCACAAGGTGCTAGCTATAGATTGCGCACTTTCTCCAAGTTAAATCATCTCAAAAGATTAAGTATATCTTGAGAAATGAATCAAACAGTTCACCTATGTTTGAAACTATTCTCCTGTATAATCGATTCAGTCACCTGCAACTTCTAACACATGGTTCTCCTGAACTAGAACCCGTTTAAGCAAATGCTTTTAGCCATAGATGGCTTACCTTCCAACTTAAATTTTGACTCTTGATTTGTGCAAAACTTTAAAGTGTGCACTGAGAACTAATCAATGCTTTAACCATCAAGATTGCACCTGTTTCAGAAGACAGTCAACACTTCTTCACATACAAATGTTCCTACACATAATTCTCTCAGCCTGTTTACAATTAGGCTCTCAAAATTTAACCATAGACTCACTAGCTATGGAATTAGACATCTACAAAAGGATTCTTGAAATGATCAAGCACAGAAGGAGAACACAGCAAAAAATCGGGTGCAACTTTTCTTCTATTCAGAAAACTTTTCATATGGATGAGAGAGAGATCTTCCTCACTTCTAAAGTGTCTAATGACTTCTAATTCTTCTAATCTCTTGCTCTATCATTCTTGCCCCAACTTTCTTCTTGTATATAGGCATATATGTACAAGCTCATGACCATACAAAAGGTATACGTGCACTCCCATCCCATATAACATCATCCAAATGACCTAAGTCCATATGATGTATCCTCTATGGAGTAATAGTAAGACAAGCAAGTGTAAGGTGCCAAGCTTATAGGCTTGACCATATCATAATGGAGATAATAAACCATAGAATCCTCTGAAGTATAGAACAAAGTCCTATATCAAGTGACGTCAAACCCATCTAAGACTAAATGATAGATTGCCCTCATACCACTCTAGGTCTTCCTAACCTTGAGTGTAATCACAAGTAATAGTTTTATCTAAACTACCTTGTGAACTATGCAAATCCATCATCTAGCTCACAGTAGTAAAATGCAATCTCTACATTTCACCAACCAAGAAGTCTGTGATTTTTCATCCATTACCTGTGGACTAAGTTCTATTGGAAGAGCATCTATTGGCACTTGTGCAAACTCTAATATTTCTCTTCCCCGTAGTTTGCCATATGAATGCAGAAAGCATTCCCTTTGAGATTCAGATAATCCCTAAGTACCCATCCTCCTAACTGATGTTTAATCATCATACTCATGATGTAACACCAACTAAGAGTTTGGTACCCCAATAGGTTAGATATATCCCTATCTCCTAGAAATTCAAAAGAGAAGTATCATCAATCTACTCCCAGTCTAGCTATTGAATTCATTTCCTCTACTTTTCAATGTAATTTTCCTTCACATGGGAGTCTGATTCTCCACTATTTTGGAAGGAAAAGACATGGAGAACTTATATGCATATTCTCAGTTATGGATGAGTAGAGCAAATGGATTCAATAGAATCTCTTTCAAAGGGAAAGGGAAAGTGGAATAGATTCCACTACCAGAGCTCTTTTCCTTAGAGGAGATTACAGAGAGAGACATGGAGAGAGTTTCACTTTCTCATTTAGATTGTCTAGATAGGAGTGGCACTCTTCTATCAAAGACAAGAGGGAGATCAGGTAATCATACTGGTTAGATTGAGTCTCACTTGTAGACTCTAGAGAGAAGCAGTTATGATGTTCCAGTGATGGTCCTTAACTAGATGATGGAACATCATAACTGCTTCTCTCTAGAGTCTACAAGTGAGACTCAATCTAACCAGTATGATTACCTGATCTCCCTCTTGTCTTTGATAGAAGAGTACCACCCTTATCTAGACAATCTAAATGAGAAAGTGAAACACTCTCCATGTCTCTCTTTGTAATCTCCTCTAAGGAAAAGAGCTCTGGTAGTGGAATCTATTCCACTTTCCCTTTTCCTTTGAAAGAGATTCTATTGAATCCATTTGCTCTACTCATCCATAACTAAGAATATGCATATAAGTTCTCCATGTCTTTTCCTTCCAAAATAGTGGAGAATCAGACTCCCATGTGAAGAAAAATTACATTGAAAAGTAGAGGAAATGAATTCCTTCTTAAATATAGACTAAGAGATGTTTCCCAAACACCTCTTCTCTCTAAAGGAAAACATACTCTATTCTTCTCCTATGAAGAAATCATGTTTTCCTTTCCTTCTTTCTCTCTCAAAGAGTAGGAGCTAAAGTGAGACCACTAAGCTAAAGTGAGATCTCTTCTTGATCTCTAAGCTAATCCCCACTTTCTCCTTTCCTTAAAAGAGAAACTCATGAATTTATTTAGTCCTCTCTTCCATAAATAATGCATAATCCCTCATTACATATATTCCTATGAAGATGGAGAACAAATCTCCCCTGACTAATGAAGGTGTATGTAGTGAAGAGTGGAGAAAATAAATTCCTAATAAGGGTCAAAGCCCTCTACCAAAATGGTTAGCAATGATGTGACATGATACCGTAAACACATGTGTATCCATAGTAAAGAGCTATTTATGCCAACCATCCCTGTGTATGGATCTATACGATCCCATCAAACTCATGGAATTATCCTTCCTTAGAACATCAAAATGAGTATGTGATATCCATGGTGATAAAATCACCTATCACATTCTCTATTGGAAGAACAAATCTTCCCTAAACTATGAAGGATAACTCCCAATCTTAAGGAGATGTCTACTAAGAGCTCTCCTCTGATCTAGTGAGACATGACACCATGAATGATGAGTCCTTTTCTCCCTGGCCATAGAAGAAGAGTGCTCAAAGGGAAGTCGTTTGCACCGTCCCATACCAGTGGAACCTTCTTCCAATTCATGTTGTCATACCTACACTAAACTGAATATATATTCCATACATATGTAATGGAATATGCAGGTGGACTCTAATGAATCCCATATCCTAAAATCATGTAGGTGGACTCAAGTGAGTCCCATGTGCTCGAACTAGTTAGTTTGGTTCTAGTCAATATGTGACAATGGATATCCCCTTTTGTTCCAAACCAACTTGTTCCTAGGTACCAAAACTAGGTCTAAGTACCTCTCTATAGATCCCGATATACATATATATGTATTGGGTACCCCAACTACTCTTAACTAAGGGATCTATGCTCTAAATCATAGAGCTAGTGCCATACCTTTGGCTTTCCTAACCATCACTTGAATCACATAAGCACCCGTCGATGCTCTCTCATGAAGCCCATCTTTGTGATCCCATCTATTTGGTTTCCTTAGTAGTATAGCAAAAATGCTTCACTACTTGGTCAAGTGATGTACATGAGTAAAACTAATCACTCTTTGGGTATTCTTGATAATACCCCATAGTCTCCTAATCATACTGTGAAACTCTTGTGAAGATAAATAAATCTTCCCTAGCTTGGAGATTATCAAATTGTATCTCCCGTGCCTCTATGCAACTTCCTATAACCTACAGGATTGCTTGTGCACATTCCTAATGGTGAAGGTATAGCATCCTTCCTTTTAGCAATCCTATGGTCTAAAATCCATAAGGATTATGTGTGGGGATCCTGTTGCTACTGAAGTTGCCTTATCTATGATACTGTGATGGTACTAAGTCCATCAAATACATGCTTAGAAGCATGCCTACATCTTATTGATGTTTGCAGAAATGGCATGTTACCATGCCATAACATTCTTACCTAAAGGTAAGTGCGTATATAATGCCTTGAGAGGGGAAAATTTTCGACAGCATTTCCCAAGGAAATGGAATCCCAAAAAAATTATAACCAATAGCTCAGTGGCACATAGGCCACCCAATAACATAGGACTTGACAGGCCCATGCATGCACGCCATAAACTCATATATGGATTCCATGACCTGCAAAAACATAAAAACAAATGTTGGCAACTATTCTCTGTGTTGCCTAACCATATAGTTTTTGCAATCCTCTTTCCTGCAAACAATCAAAAAGTATACTTCTTGCCTGTCGATCCATACCTTAAGAATTTAAACAATGATCAACATTTGATGTATGCAATCCAATTCATGCATGTAAACACAGAACATGCCATAACATAAAGTAAACTGCCTAAAGCATAAAGCATACGTCCCTGAATGGTTTAGTATTGAAATTGCATGCATCCAATCCTTCTCGATGATCTTCGAGACCTCTGCATCTTGCTCCTCAGATCCTAATACAAGCTTTGAAGTGTCCGAAAACATTGGATCACTTCCGAAAACATAAAGCATGGTTAGGTGATTACCAAAATAATGCAAATTTAGTCAAAAAATGCATTAGTAATCCTTCTTTAGACCTGAAAAAACCACTTTAGGACCTGCAAATGTTGATAAGATGAAATTTACAGCATGTGCAAAGAGATCGAAGTGAAATTACTCAAATCGCCTTCCTAGTTTGAAAGATATGGCTCCCGGAAGGTAGTTGTCAAAAACTGTTCAGACTTTGCAGAGCTGTACAGACCTAGAAAAATACTTATTTTCCAAACTTTATTTTCATAAACTGAAAGTAAACTTTGTGATCTTTGAAACGAGCCATAGCACGTCCAATTTGGAGTTTTCTAGCCCAAGATATGGCCATTCCAAGCGGGACATGCCAAACTAGTGGACTGTTGGAGGGGCTGGAAAAAGTGTAAATAAGTGCTTCTTGGGGTGCCCAAAAGCATTCTTCCATCATACGAATCCTAAAATTCTCTCCATAACCTCAGAGAGTGGTATATGAAGATGCTTGGGCCTATTTTTGCCTTTCCAAATCCTCCCTTCGTGCATGCTAATTCGCTCCCCAAAATAGGCCCAAAACAATATTTTTACTTTCATGTAAAAACTTAAATGGGAGCTCTTAGCAAGCTTCTAATCCACTCAAAATGTGGATTTCTCTTGGATTTTATACAATAATCCATGAGAAGCCTCTTAAATGCTCTTTATTCTTACTCCGAAAAATGGAGTTTGGCAAAAATTAACATCTAAATTTTTTCCAAAAAGTGCGGGAAGGGGGTCTTTGAGGAAGTGAAATTCCTCCTTAACTTATCATTTTGATGAATTTAATGATTCTCATAAGGATTCCATACACCATACTCTTAGTATATATACTTTTTCCCATCCATCCATAGCTACTGCACCTCTTTTTCCCTCTTCCAAAATGGGAATTTCTTAGATTTAGGTGCTGAAATTTTTTGTCAAACTGTGATGGAAGGGGGTTTTGCGGAGCTTCAAACTCCCATCATACTGAGGTATATTTTGGATTTCTTAGTTGTATATGGAATTCAATACACTAAACTATACGTGTGCATGATTTTTTCTACTAAACTAAGAAAAATCCTGCTTCCTTTCGCTTTCCCAAAATGGCTATTTATCAAAAATAGCTCCTGAAATTTATGTAAAAATCATAAAAATAGGCTACTTTGGAGGTGCCTATAGCTTACCCTTTGTTGTATTTTGAGGGAATCCTTGATTCAATATGAGAGTATATATCTCATTCTCTCCATGAGCATGATTTCCCTCCTTCCTTGCCCTTCTCAAAGAATCGCCCTTGTCTCTTAATTCCTAAAAATAACAAGAAAGCTCATACCTGTGATTAAGATAGATCTCCATCCTTTAGTCTTGGTATGATAGTGTTGGAGAGTCCATGGAAGGAATGCTCCTCGATATAGGCTCTGTATAGTCCATCCATGGTGTGTTTTTTGTACTATTCATATAAGATTTACATATGAAGGGAGAAAAGAGGGCTTTCTCTCTATTTCCCTCCCCAACGAACTCACGAGCCTCCGGCCCAGCAGATCGCCTCTGAAGACTTCTTTTATAATATCTGGTCCACAAATATGACTATGTCGACTGAGAATGGAGATCATCAACTGCATATGGCGAGTCGGATAAGCAAAACGCCTCTGAAGGGGGTGAAATGAGTTCAAATCCCACCTTGCGCAGCGTGGTAGATCCCTTTTTCGACGGCTCTGATACCAAATTTTACGTTCGGCAACTCATTAGCTTGCTCGTATGCTCACGGATGACCATCAACAACACAGAGATATCTTGTCTTTCGAACCTCCCAGCCGCCGAGCTGTTTCTATGCTATATATGCGAGAGACTACTCACACACACATAAGTCATAGTAATGAGATCAACCTCTCTTAATTCCTCTACCATATGACATGAGTCCTTGTTGGTGCCATGTGGCATCTCTGCCACCTCACCCAAGAGGTGTTCTCACCACCCCCATGAGGTGACAGTCCATAATCTCAAAAACAAATTGATCCTATCTAAGAAAATTAATCATATTGTGAATATAGAAATGTTTTCCATGTGGTAGTTCGTAGTCATAAATCAAGACATATAATGTGATTTTCTACTATATAATGCTAAGAAAAGCTTCTATGTGCTTCAAAAATCAAACATGCAACGGTAGCAAGATTTCCTTGTTTCTATGAATCCTCAAGGATATGTAAGAAGCACGGAGGATTACTATCTTCACATCAAAAGGAAAAATAGCAGGATGAAGTTTCAATACTATGAGGATCAATATAAAAGAAATGGAGCAACTCTGAACAGATTTAGAGTATACCTTACAAAGTAAAAAATAATATATAGGCTACACAAACGTATGCATGTGTTCCTCAACTACATTATGCAATTCAAGTGGGGATAATACTCACACAATCGATGAATGCTTTAATGTACTATATATAATCTTTTACTGAATATATAAGTTATAAATAGTGAATTATCTTGTCATAAACATCTTAGATAATAAAACCACTTCGCATAAAGAAGTTCATAGATCCATAATCTTTCAAACTTATTGACCCAATAAAAGACACCATATCACAAAGTGAATAGAAGAATGATTTCCATGGTGTAATTCATAGTCGTAAACGAAGAAATATGAGATCAGTCATGATTGGTTATTCCAAGAACAAAAATAATCAAATCAATGCACATATTCTTAGATTGTTTCTAGTGAGAATCCATATCTAGTCTAAAATGTTACACTCTTCAAGTTTCCACCTCTTCAATGCTTGTGCATCTCGATACAAGAGAAAACACCTACTGATCTAAGATGTCAGTGAGTGTTTTCCGATTGATATATAACACAACATACCCACTTGACAATGTCTGTGATAAAACGAAATCTTCAATCATCAACCTTGGAAATTTCTTTATTCTGTGAGTGCTAAACATTAGCATGGATATGTGGAAGGTAGTTATTATGGGGTGATGATTTTCAGTTTTGGAAATTTATGAGGTTCAGAAATCACACACATGGATATAGAAAAAAATGAATGCTTACAAATGTACTACAAATATGAATGTGACCATCTCTCTCTCTCTCTCTCTCTCTCACACACACACACACATAGACACACACACACATGTCTATGTACCGAACATCCTTGCTCTTTCATTTCTACCCTCTTTCCCTCTTCTTCTTCTTGCTCCTTAGTTCAGGCTTTACTCTTCAGGCTTTGGCATTCTTTTGCTTTTCACTCACCACGACTGAAAGATCCTCCGCTCTTGGAGGCGAATGGGCCGCGCATACCTCCATCATCGAATGTAAAGCTGACGAAAAGGACGAAAGATAGCACAGTACGTAGAGCTAGAGAATCGCTTGGGGTGAGTGAAGCAATATCCGCGCAGTGTATACCATGAAGCACTTGTTTTTTTTTTTTTTATAAAGGAAGTTCGGCAATAGCCTACTCTCCCGGACTTGAATTAAATTAAGAAACAAAGGTACAATAGAAGGGGACTAGCGCCCACGGGACCCCCCAATTCCCACAAAGCAGGGGAAACTTGTATGAGTTCTAGGTTGCATTACATAGAAGGTTGATCACCCTCTCATCGCCCTCATGCGGGGCCCACTTGGGTTTGAGCTTGTTGTTGATCAAAATGAGGACTTGATGATGCCTGAAGGGGGGGGATTTCTTACTGTTAACAATCCTTTTGCCAAGGAGGAAAAGTGATTTCTCAATCGACCATTCCCTTGGGGTATCGCCGAAGTTGAGAGCACACCTCTCCCGCCAGATTTTCCACAAGACTTCCCCTCTGATGGCGTTCCAGAGTGTCGCGGAGCAGCCGATCGCTTCTCCCAAAAGGACTTGTTTTCAACTAAGCTGTTTTTGAAGTCTGATTTTCTTTCCAACCGTCTGCCAGATTCTGTAGGAGCTGGGGCAGGTAAGGAAGATGTGTGGGACATCTTCGATAGCCCGGTGACAGCGTTTGCACCAAGGAGGGACCCCACAAATCTTGCAAGCCTTATGGTTGGTCCAAATTCCACGATGCAGAACTTGCCAAAGGAGGACACACTTCTTAATCTCGATCAGAGGGTGCCAGATACCCATGAATTTCATGTCCCATCGAAGCCGCGTCCAGGACAGGCACCACTTCTTGTTGAGACTGATCTGATGGTCAGTCGCTTCTTTGATGTTCGGGATTTTGAGTAGGTTATTTCCATTGTGCCATTTGAGACCAAGCGAGTTCGGTGCATCGTGTCCCATGAGAAGGCGAATCTTGTGACGATCCCATGCGAGGCATCTGCTTTGCAAAGTGTTCCATTCTTCGTAGGAGATGTTTTTGCAAGGATCAATATCCTCGAAATTGATCCAGCCGTTGGTGTCATGTTTCCAGAGGTGTTTCCATTTTTTGAATCCTTTGTTCCATAATCTCTTGGCATTTCGAATGTTCCACGACTCCACACTCCGGATGCCATGTATCGGGAACCAGATAGAGTCGTTTTGTCTGATTCCGGCCGCCCACTTCCAGTCCTCACTAATTCTTGTGAAGCTTTTAACTTTATTCATAAAGCCGCTGCAGGGTGACCTGATTATTCTTGGCCCTTTTGAAATCATGGAAGCTGAATCTTCGAGTGGGCGCTGCACGTGAGTCTGACAATACGTAAGGAACATAGCTGTTTTCTGGTTCGGCAAACTTTTGCTTCCTGCGTCCTCAAAATCTGACGCCATATCTTTGGTCGTCACGCTGTTACATGGAATGTATGGACTCTGAAGTGAACAGTGAATATAGGGAACGGTGAACTGTGGACTGTGAATTGCTGTTATATGGAATGTATGGACTCTGAAGTGAACAGTGAATACAGAGAACGGTGAACTGTGCATTGTGAATTTTCATGGTGGACGTACGTGTACCATCGCTGATGATTGGAGAAATTTTCTGTTAGCTACTCTTACCTGTAATATCTCATGTCAAGTCATCGTACCATGCTGGTGATTACGCTTTTATTAGGAATGTTTTCTTTAAAACTGAGTATACTGCTTTAGCGAGCTTGAGGTCTACGGGCTGAGGACTCTCATGGTGGATATGCTTGTATGATCGCGGATGATGGAGCTCCTTATTATTCAGCTATTGTGAGCGCACCTTCTGTGCTTTTTGAATTCCCTCTCCGTCTAATAGTTGGTTTGTTTGGATTTGCTAGTTTTATTGGTTGAACAGTACTTCTCCTCTCCAGCCTTACAATCTGTCAACTTATCTGCCTCTGGCTTAACCATACTATGGAGTGATCTGAATACTCTCCTCTCCAAATAGCGCACATACAAACATCCACACACACACACACAGAGAGAGAAACACATACTCGTGTATACTTATGATCTTTTTCCTTTTTAAGGAAACACCTTTAAGTTATGAATGAAAAGCGTACACCAAACATAAGAAGAGGTAGAGAAGAGGCTGATAAGCCTTTGATCCCCTTCGTGAGGGATCTATTTTCTTTTGTGTTTGTTGTCTTGAAATCCAAACACCGTTCGGTGTCTACAAGGAAAAACACTCCTATGATTTTTATTTCTTCTACCTAGGTAGTCTAAGGTTTTTTCAATGGACCATTCTTCAGAGGAGCCGTTAAAATTGACCATACACCTTTCCTTTGAAGTTTTCTAGAGGGTCTCCCCTTTGATCACATTACAAAGGGTTTCCGGGTAGCCTATAGCCTCTCTGAATAGAACCTGCTTCTAGTTGAAAGAATGTTCTAACTTGAGGATTCTCTGAATACTACACATTTTGGTGCCCTTGAAGCAAGAGAAAAGGAGTTGCCTAATGTGTTCTCTTTCTTTGAAGCTTTTTAATACCATGGAGAAGCATTACAAAAGCTTTGGCATGGGAAATTTGTCAGAGCACAACCACTTTCTTTCATTCAGCAAACCACTTTCTTTCTTTCTCCTATTTCATTCTCATCTCAAATCTGCATTATTCATCTCTCTTCTTGCATTCCTCCTCCTTTTCCTTTGCATTCATCTCTCTTGCTTCATCTTGCATTTTCTTCATCATGTTTTTCCATTGTAATAAGGTCCTTGGAGTCTTTGTAAGTATGTGCTAAGGGGGGAGCTAGTGCAATAACATGTCTCACAATGATATCTAAGAGGGAAATGCATAGAAATAGAGATACTTGCATCAAAACTTTATAGTGGCAATCTCAAGTTCATACTTATAATAGCTTAGTGGGTGTGGCATTGGTGCATCTACACCACCAATTATAACACGAATCTTGGAGAGCTACATGGCATTGCAAACCTTAGTATAGGAGATGAAGATAAAAATGTATAAGGTGATCATTTGGAAGATGGAAAAGACAAATAGCCATAATTATATATAGCAATGGAGTTGATTAAAACTTGAAAGTTATCGTAGAGATGTCGATTTTGTCTTGTTGAGGAAAAAATTATCAAAAAATGATGAAATAGGTCTTGAGTGTTCTACATATGGATGTGCATATACATCAAAAAGTTTTAAAAAAATATTTCTATCTTTTCTACAAAAAATAAGGTCTAGCACAAAGAATGTTTGTGAGCCTCTCTCTTGCTTGGATCAATTTCCCTATAGTAGCAAAAAAAAGCATGGTTATGTTGGAATAATTATATTCATGACAAAAGATGTTGATGCATTTCTTCTCTTTACTCATGATGTAAAGCATCAATCACATGAGGATTACATGGATAATGCAAAGAACACTTTGAAACAATGTTTTATCAAACTTTTGATGTTGTTGTATTTTAGAAGAGAGAATCAAAATTTTGTAAATACTCTCAATTCTGAAATACAAGGAGATTATTTCTAGTTTAGGGACATTGTAGGTAGGAAATTAGTTTTTGTGGTTGTATATCTAATCTTTTATTCAACATCATTTGTGATTGGGAGCTTGTAATCTTAAGATGCATTTACATTTCCTAGACTTAACTTCAATGAAATAAGACAACATTGACATCTAATAGCAAAAGGGAAGTGGAGCCTCTTAGTTTCCCTACCAAAAAAATTCAATGGGGGAGGGATATGATGCTAGAAATGTTGGGATCCCACTACATTAGAGACAAAAATAAATATATATATATGAATTAGTTAGGCGTAGAGTCTAGATATTCAACGAGGTGGGAAACTAAAAAGAAAACTTTTTTATTTTTCATTTCAAGGCCCTCATAAGATTTGAAGATGGGATCCTAGGATAGAGTCCATCCCCCCACTCATGAGGATCCCTCTAAAGATATGTTCCCAATATCTCTCTTAAAAAGATCTCACTAAGCGAACCTAGGGATCCCTCCTAGAGATCCTGGGGTTGAGAGCCCATAGCCTACTACCCAACAAAAGAGAGGACTTGCATTTGGAGAGATCCCATGTCATGATACCTCTATGATTTTTTGGTACCTTTGTAAGCTATTATTGTTGAAAACTCCTATATAAGGCCATGAGTGTAGTCTTGCTACAAAGAGGTGTACATGTATTCTCTTCCTTTGGAGGGCGCCTTTCAATAGGAGTTGAAATTGACATCACAATGCTTTAGTGTGTTGAATTGCCACAAAATTCCCATTCAAGATTTTGAGCACACTAATTTGTCTTATGTCTTTATCCATCTAAAGTGAAGTTAATACCATGGCAATGTGTGTGCCCCCTAGAGGTGCATAGTCTTGATGACAATAGTGAAGCTAATATGAAAGCACTAGCAGAATTATGAGTTGAATTTTCATTTTTGATTGTTCTTAATCTAGAGCAAGATGGGTGATGAGAATCCAACTAGAGAAGAGACCATACGATAAGCAATACAAGGTAACTTTGATACACGTATAATCAATGCCCTTTTAGAACTTATGTACATGGCCCAAAACACTATGGCAATGGATTTCTATGGTGTGTCAATGATTTTGAAATTATCCAACTTTGTGAGAGATCTTACATGTGGAGTTAAAGCTAAAATTATAACGCTTCAAGAAAAAGAAAAATTTTAGGATGAGCTTAAGAAACTACTCACCTAGTCATTGAAATATCAGGTAACTTCTAAAATAAAGATCTTGTAGCAATTGACGTGCTACATGAATTTGAAGAACACTTTAGTTAACTGGATGAAGTAGATCAAAATACATTATCTTATGACAAAGTCGAGATTTTTGTTCAAAGTTCTGATTTGACCTTAGCCTTAGAGCTAGGGGATTTGCTAGAAAATTTGATCAAAGCAATAGGTTTGACTATCAACTTGGTTAAGGTGCAAGAAGCTGTATTGATCCTCATCAAATGTAAATGATGGAAATCTTGAACCGGACAAGATAGAGTTGAGGAAGTTAAGAGGCACCAAGAGGTTCAAAATAACTTAAATCCAACTCTAGAGATAACAATTGATTCACTTCCCAAGGTGGGACAAATAGTTGTTCCACCTACATACATGGATTAAATTATTCATGGAATCAAGGACCTATGTTTAAACTTTATGACATTAGAGAAATCCAATGCATCAAATGAGAAATAAGAAAGTAAAAGAGAATTTGTCAAAAGATACATTTGGTGTGATAGTTTGAAACATGCTAGCAAGTTTTGTGAATCTTTTCAAGAAGCTAAAGCTAAAAAGCTTGTGCAATGGGTTGATGGAAGGAATTTCTCTTCTAGCAATAATATTAAGAGAATCCTTTTTTGTTGCAGTAGGAGATGTATTTGGAATCGCTAAATGTGAGTTTATCGGTGAAATACTTGATCATCTCAATAAAAGAGGGAATAATTTGAAGGACCAATAACAAATGAGCTAGTTGAAATGGTTCAAAATGTTCAAATAGAATTCGAATATAATGAATGTAAAAGAATACCTTAAGTTGACGGTAATATTTTCTTCACTAAGATAGGAAAGCAAATACGCACTATTTTTGGTAAGGCAAGAATGAGAAAATATTTGAAGCCTTCATGAGACAAATGTTTTATGATACATCTAGCTTCTTGTTCAAACTTTTTTGAGAGTGAGACAATAAGCATGAAAAAATGTGGGAAAATGTTGTGATTACTATTAAGGAAAGATTACATGTAGAATGTTTGACTAAGGTTGGGAAAACAATTTGATTGCAAAGTAATCAGGATTCCCATGTGATGCATTTACCGTGTATGCATATGAAGCTAATCTCCAGGAGAAGTGGAAAAGATAAGAGAGGAATTAGGGTCAAAGTAAGAGAGAAATAAGACAAACTGGGAAGGAAGTGAGGATTGAGCAACCAATTGAAATAAAAACTAATGAAGAGGAAAAGAAAGAATATAATAAAGATCCTCCATATAAACTAGTTTCTAATTTGTAGAAATAAATAGATTTGAAACAAGTGGTGATGACAACATTCTTGAGAGCATCATTTCTTTTCCGCTAAGAGATATATTGGGAATCACGTAATGTGAGTTTATCAATGAAATACTTGATAATCTCAAAAAAAAAAGAGGCAATACTTTGAAGAACCATGAAAAAATGAGCTAGTTCTAATGGTTCAAAATATTCAAACATAAATAAAAATATAACGAATGTAAAAGAGTACCTAAAGTACTTCTTGAGGATATGAAAGCTTGGAGTGTACATGAGAACCATTATGAAAATAATATTTGGGCTAGGGGAATAACAAAATGATGGTGAAATTTGGTGACAGACCAAGACATTATGGCTCTTATTTACTTAAATCGAAAATCAAAGTGATTTCCAAACATGTATATGACCAAGAGAAGTGGCCTATTGATCAAGGGCATGGTTGGAGAATGATATTTGCAAATAACTTAACAAGAGCTTTACATGGACCATGTGCCCATGTATCAATTTTCATAGGATATGTATCTAATAAGCACTATTTTTTCGTACATGATGATTGCCCATATCTAGTTATTATAGGCCATCTATTCATCAGTAAGGCACATATGGAAAGTAAAGACTTGGATGATGGCAGCGCATGTGCACATATTTGTTGATGAGTGGATTTAAGTCTCTATAATTAATGATTGTATGTGTCAATCGTCCACGTAATAGAATGTTGTTGACAAGTGATCCAATTAGAAACTTTGAATAGGATTTTATGAAAGTTCCATCATTAAGAGAAAGGACTGTGGCATGAGGGTTTTAGAAATCTTTTGTGCTACCATGATAGAATAAACTTCATGTTTTGTGAGTGATTTGGGAAAATCAAAATTTACATGATGTAAGGATACGAACCAAAAAATGAGGCAAATTATTGCACAAAGAGAAAAGGATTTTTTCAAGGATTGATAAATTAAGATGAGAAAATTAGTGGTTTTTTTATTGTTTTTCAAGATCTAACATATTAAAGAATTTTGAGACACTTTTGGAAGAATAGAACTCCTACGATCAATTTATTAATGTCTACTCACTTGAGGATTATGTGACTATATCCAAATATTTTAATCCTTGATTGGGAAAGAGAAAATAAAGTTTCACTCTGAAATTGAAATCAAATACAAGACTATTGATAGGAACATTAAACCTATTTCTCAACCTTTACTTGAAGAAAGCCACAACATTGTGAGCCAAGTAAGTGATGAGCCAAGTTTAAGAGATGCTAAACATATTGGATATACCTTCAGTGACAAAACCATAGCATAACAAAGATTTGATGTGGGAGTTTCTTGTTGCTTCACGAAAAGAAGGAATTTGAATGGATGATTCGAAAGCATGGCAAATCATTTTCCTTTTAACCAAATGAGATAGGATGGTAGATATAAAGGTGGCCGCTCAAATTGTGATTTTCATCAATCCCTATATTCCATGGAATTTATAGGCTATTCGAGTACCAAAAGCTCATCTTCCACAATTATTTTGTTTGTTGAAAGCGAAAATGTATTGTGAAGGTTTTGGATCCTTTAGTAGCTCCTTATTTGAACTAATGTTTTATTGTGTCGAAAAAGAATGAGAACCTAAGATTTATTTAATATCTTCAGCCAATAAACAAGCTAATAATAAGGAATGTTGAAATAGTTTCAAATGTACATTATTATGGAGAGCGTTTTGTTGGGCACACAATTTCTTTCATGACTACTTTGGATATGAGAAATTTTAATTGGCATTAGGAATTAGAGACATTACCAAAATGAATACTTTATTAGGCTTCATGCATATGTGCACACTTCCACAAGGAGCTACCAACACACATGATGAATGCAATACATAGTGTACTGTGTGGTTTTATATAAAAGGATGCAATGGAAGTGTGAAAAATGATCAGTTTGATTCAGAAGGATGTAGAAAATTTGTGAAAGTTCACATACTCAATTGCAAAAAGATTTTAAAACAATTTGAAGAAATTCATTTGAACTTGTCTACAAAATGAATGTTTGGTATTAATGAGGTATTAACAGTTCGTCACATGTGAGGTTACTATGGACACAAACCATATCCTGCAAAGATAGATGTGATTAATGAATTACTTGATGAATGTTACAATGTGAGAAAATTTAGATAATATATTGGGGCATGAGTATCTTATGGCATTTGGATACTACATTTTGCTCATGTGGATAATGACCTTTATCAACTCTTAAGAAAAGGTTAGAAGTTTCTTTGGAGAAGACCAAAGCTATGAAATCATTGAAAATTCTTCTCATTCAGGCTCCTACTCTTAAAGGGGTAGATTTCAGTAGTGGAAAGGCGATAATTTTGATAGTCAATGCAAGTCTAGTTGGTATAGGATGGGAAATAATGCAAGATGATGGGAAGCAGCATAGATATGCAATAAGATTTGGGGCAAAAATTATACATGAGAGGCAACGGAAGTATCCACAAATCAAGAGGGAACTATGGGGAGTTGTAACAACCTTGAAGTGTGACAAAGAATACTCCATAGGAGCTTATGTAATTGTGTAAATAGATTGTTTACCAATTCTTGGTATGATTATCAATTTTTCCACTCTTGATATAACAATGCTATGATGGATCACCTAAAGTGAAAAAAATAATCTTGACTTCGTCCATATTTTAGGAAAGGTGAATCCAATTTTTGACTTGCTCTCATGAGCAAGATTGATAAATATTGAGAAACAGAATGATGAAAATGAGAAATGTTTACATGATTTTATGTATGATGCTAATAATTTCACATCAGAAAAATTCAATGAAGATGAGTACAAAAGGGGTTTGGAAAGAGATTCAAAAGTATGTAAGCACTCTAGGTTCAGAAAATCATTAGTGTCAAGACAAATTTAGAAATATAAGGAGAACAATTGTCAACTTTCTCCTGATAGTTTATTTATAGCAAGAAGTCTCACAAGCATCAATCTAAATAACAAAACACAAACTTGGAACATATATATCAAGTGGATGCAAGACTCATGCAAAACCACTCAATGGTTTCTTAACAAGAACATTTGTAGACTAATCTAATTGGCCACGTTTAAATAATTCTTATACATTATAATTGGAGGACTAGTATCATCAAACACCACTCTTCTTACTCAAACCTCTTTAATAGGTTATATGTGCATCTTAGAATCATTGAAATTGACATCACCACTTCTAATTACTAATTATGTTTCAAGTTCCCATAAGTTATATCCAAATTGATCCTCTCGACCATATCCAAGAAAGATGCATTTCTTGAACATATAGTCCAACTTTTGTGTACATTTTTTGGGTATATGAGCATATGCTTCACACTAAAAAACTCAAAAATGATCATAATATGGTTGATACCCTATTCATAACTCTTCTACCACCTTGACACCATTCAGAGTACTAGGTGAAAGGTTAACTACATGAACTACAGTCACCATTGCTTCTAGCCAAAGGCGTTGTGAAAAGTTTTCATGATGCAACATAGAAACTACTCTAGCTTGAAAAGATTTATTCATTTTCGAAGTCTGCCATTCTAGGAGTATGAGTTGTAGACTCTCTACAAGTTACTCTAGAATAATAAAAAAGGGTGAATTCATGCAAGGTATACTCATCTCCATTATCTGAACATGAATCCTTGAGTTTAGTTCCTTTTCAATCTCAACTAAGGAAAGCCATTTTCTGAAATTAGGGAATACCTCATCCTTTGACTTGATAGGATATACCTAGACTTTTATAGTAGCATCATCCATGAAAGGAAAAAAGCAAAGAGCATCACCTAATGAGCTTGTGGGCATAGGACCACACACAACTTTATGAACAAGGTCTAAAGGCTGAATTGAAGAGTCAATGTGAGTTCTATGCACATTCCTAGTTTTCTTTCCATAATGCTAAAAAACTAGAAACTCAGATAAAGATGACACAAGTAGCCATAATGAGAAACATTTTACATTCCATTACAAGATATGAGGCCCAAATGGTTCAACAGATTCTCTGATAAACCACTTTGCAACATGGGACTTAATGAAGGATGCCTTCAAAAACCAACTTTAACAAGGTAATATCACAAAGAACATTATAGAGGAATTGAAAAGTTTAATATTGAGTGTAAGAAACATTTTTCAATGTTCGTCACCAAGGCCAAGGCACTCATTGCCAAGTTTTAAGACCCCTAGCATGACCTTTTTTTTTTAGAAAGTGGCTAGCTAAGCCACCCTTGACATCTACACAAAGCAAGCTAAAGGAGCTTGTGCTCTCACAACTACCATCAATGAATTAATTATCATTGCAGCTAGACTAGTGTAGATAAGGCAACAATATGGAATTGGCTCTTATGGACTCCCACTCTCCATGCAACCCCAAGATCCAATGGCTCAACTAAGAATGGATTTGGAAAGCCTAAAGACCCAAAGAACACATGAGCAAGAAGAGAGTAGTGACTAAACTCCACTACAAGTTTGAAGCCTTAAAGGTTCAAATGGAGGAACATGCCCCTTTATATTGTTCATCCTCAGAAAGGAAATTATGTATTTTCCACACCTTTTAATTGAAATTATGGTATTGAATTGTGCAATTGTAAGTAGCTGCTTAGTTTGATTCGTTTGTACATGCATTATTCCAAGTTCATGGGACTCTATGATAATTTAATATTAGAGCACCATACTCCCCTTTGTGAATTAAATTTTGATTATATTCTATGATGGTTCAAGCCTAGGCGAGAAATATCTATCATTTTCATCATCTATACTAGGGTTATATATACAACCAAATTTCTCATGTTGAATAGAGCAAGGTGATCATATAGCAGATAAGGCATAATCACATTATAAAAATTTGCATAATTCAATAAAAAATCATCATATCAAAAAGGAATAATATAGGGTATTTTATGTAGGTTTTGAAAGTGGAATTTATTAAGAAACACATAGTTTGAAGTGTACTTTTCACATGAACTTAGAGTTTTCATTTGGAATCGAACATGTAGATATTCCCACGTCAATGGGTTGAATATCAACAAAAATCATGAGGAAAGGATCTAGAGGATCACATTCAATGGTCAATCATGGTCGAGATAAGTACAACATTGGTCAATGCTATCCTTCACAACACATACACATATTAGTATCGAGGATGGAGATGATCTTTCCAAAGAACATCATTATTATACTTTTACATAATGTAGTCTCATAGCCCATCTTATCAATAAAGCCCTACTTGATCACCTAATATATTAATTCTAGTACACATGACAATTCAACTCGGATTTTACTTTTCAATTGATGATTCCTCATGATTTGATATCTTCCACATGGCCAAGTCACCGCTAGAATATCGTAGCTAAAACTTATAACTAGCCATTGCATATACTTAGATGCATCATAATCACTGTATATGTTTTCCTTTAAAAGCCTGCACGGCATATTCAATCAAGAAGTGCATACATGCTTCAGTGGTATTACTAAAAAACCCATTGTAAACACTTAAGGAACAGCACAGTCAATGTATATAAGTCTCAATTCAGAAACGCCATGAATGTTCTCCACACAAAACATACAAACGAGCATTGGTCAAAAGAATAGTCCTTTATGCCTCTTCTGCTATAGATGTCATTTCTATTCAAAGATTAAAACCCGTACACTTCAATTGCGCTTGATGACCATCTTAAACTCTCTATTTATCCAAAAGATATCCATTTGCATGATGAATAACTAAAAAGGTTTTCATAATTTACACATCGAACTCAACAATCTCAGAAAAAATCTTTACGGGCGCGTGTAAAAATTTGGCGTGTGTAAAAATTTGGTGCTAAAATGAAGCTAAGTATGGACATCTGAAAAATGGTGGGGCCTCCAAGGGCCGCTCATCTGTAACATCCCTACTGAGGAACTAACCTATTGATGGAACATGCATTTCAGCACAAACAGTCCAAATCACTCTAAGGCTAGTCTAATCCCAAAGGATGATTGTGCAGAAACATCATATCACTTCATGAGTTCGTTAAATCACGAAGCATTGAATCTGTTGCAAACATTGCGTATTTCTCCATTAGTCCCTGTCAATACACCAATTGAAAACATCTTCACAAATGATGTGGCGAATGCCTGGAAAAATTGTGTTTGTGAAGCTGCGAACTGATTCACTAAATCCTTTGTCTGAGGATGCACAAACAGAGCTTGGTCAGTCAACAGTAAGCCACGGTTATTCTGGAGATCTCTGTAATAAGAATTGTCAAATCCAAATGGGGACGAGGGATCAAGGGCTACAACATTTGAACTGCCTCGTAGAGGGCATTGCCCTTTTAATTGTGCAACGAATTGCTGATCATAAAATGGGTCTTGGCCATTCAATCGAAAATCAAACTGTCGGCACTTGGAAAACCCAATCGTATGTGCACCTGGCATACAAATATATGAGCGATTCTGCCATTGTTGACAAGAAAATGGAGGAAAATCCAGCTTTTACTTGAAGCACTCCATCGCAGATAAAATAAAGTAATAAAAATTTGTGACATATAGTGAGCACATCAGCAAATTAAAAATAGATAGGCAATATCTCAGGAATGGTGTGGCCAGCATGCACAAATGCATATATGTGTCGTATATGCTGTGGCAGGTGAGCGCATACCTTCATGCATATGCATCTAAAATGCAGAGACATATGATCCCTATTGATACTATTATTTACATTCAATTACCCATCACGAGATATCATAAGCTTGTGATTAGACAAAACAACAGATGATAATACTGAATACGTATCCATTAACATAGTTCTCATGTCTATTATCAAGTTAAATGAAAACAAGAGACAGTTGGGACAAAGAAACAGTGGACTTATGTTGAGCACATAGTGAATACCTGATAGAGCAACCAGGTCTGACACATCAAGACCTTTCGACGCAAAAAGACTAATGAGCTGGTCACCACCTAAATTTGATCTTGGTATGTTTCCGTTTACATTAGCTGCTAATGAGGTCTGACTATCTCTTCGACCAAGCGGGATTTGCAAAGATGGCCCTCCAAGCTAGTTAAGAACAAATTAGAGAAATTCAGAAACTTTTCCAATTATTGACTGATTAGATTTTAAATTCTACAAATTTATAACAAGCCCCCAAACTCCAGACAAAGCATGCACGCACAACAGTTCCATTTGCAAATGCAAATGGATGAAGCAAAATAATACAACATGAAAGTGTTTTTCATCAAGGCTTTGATGGGTGCAAAGGAGCAAAACAGAGAAAAGGAATGGGTAGAAAAAGGTGTTGGAGACAGGCAAAAGAGAACTGAGGAGAGGAAATTATAGAACTCAAATAGTTGACCCCACAAAACCCAAATAACAAGTAGCCAGTACTATAGATCGAGCAATTTCCAATGGCACCTGTTTCATCCAACCTAGAAATTGGGCAAAAGGGTGATTTTGATGTCCTGAACACCTAATTTGCAGCTTCTGCACAATGATGATGCTACAAACAAACTCAAAGTTCGTCCGCAAGACAAATTTCCTCTCTTCGTGCTCTCAAGTGCATGATAAAGAAACTCACTATTTTTCACTTTTCTCTGGTTTCTCAACCCATTCATTCGCTCCCCCTCCGCCCTCCCTCCCTCATATACTCACCTACACGTGCACACATACACACACACACATATATATACATACACATACATGCATAGTTTAGATACATATATGCATACATACATACATAGATAAATACATAGGATCTCATCCTCAAGAAAAAAAGTGCGAACAGCTACATATCAGCTGAAAAACCTGATGTTGTGACTCGTGAGGGACTGGATCGTCAATCAGGTGGAAGCGAAGGCACAGCTACCAACATGGAATCTCTTAAGCGCCAATAATGAGATGGATCCAAAGAAAATACTCTTCTGATCTAGGTCAACATTTTATGTGACTTCTATATGAACTAGGGAATCCAAAACTTGACCTTCTGGGTAAGCCAAGTGATATTTGAATATAGGTGCTTGTAAAAATCAAAAACAAGATGAACGGGTGAATGAGAAGGAGCACCAGTTGAAAGGTGCATGACACTTTCATCCCACCACCTTTTAATGTAATGGATTATGGCATTGAAGAAACAAAAATCTCATTACTTCAATTTGTGCACCACACCATGGACATGGAAGTGTGAAGCACGCGATGTGCATCTTTGCAAGAATGCTCTCACTCTACAAGAGGAAAGGACGATGGTGAAGTGGCATATTTTTCTTCCAACTGAGTGCACATTGGCACTTCCACCAAATGAAGAGCTAGTATATCGACAATCAAGCATTCGCATTAGACACTATAGTTGAGAGGGAGAAGGACATGATAATATGTTGCAATCAAAACATCAAGCAGTCTTTCAACTTTTCCCAACAGTAGTGAGAAGCAAGCTTGCAAATTAACTTTCATGACCAGCCTGCTTGCCTAAGCATTTTATTGCAAGGAAAGAAAAGCCACTATTTGTTGTCATCCACACATTGACCCAAGCAAGATAACCTTTTGTTATGAAAGTAACGGGCATCAAAACCAAGAGAAAAGGCTAACAAAGGTGTACATAAATGTGACCCTAAAGGAGATCCTAGGGGAATGAAAGACTAACATCTTAAGGGTCAAGCATCCCAATAATGCAAAGGAAGAAGACACATCTAGGAGTTCAAATAAAAACAACAAGATTAGGAATGGTTGGAAGGCTTGGTGCAAAGTGCAAACTCTCCCTGCAAAGTGCTAGCTCAAATACGTGGGACAACAACCCCCAACAATTCATGCCACATCAACACAAGTTGATTCACTTATATCCCATAAGAGGGTCATTTTTTTATTTAGTCCAAGTACTAAAAGTAAGCTCGAGAAAAGTTTGAAGTGTGATCAACCAAATCAGATGAACAACTTTTTATACATGAAAAGGAAAAATAATATGGAATCATAGGTGACCATTCTAGTCAATCTAAATGAGAATTAGCAAATATACATATCAAGGAAGTTATCCCCTTGATGTGTAAATTTGCTAATGATTGACAAGTGGCGAACTTGGACAAATGATGGACTAGCGGACCTTGGACTAGTGGACCAAGACAAGTGTTGAACTTTGACGACTTAGATGCTAGAACAAGTAATCTGCTTCGGCAAATGATTGACCAAGTGGTGGACTTGGACAAATGATGGACTGAATAGCCACATGGACAAGTGGTGAACCTTGGACTAGTGGACCAAGACAAGTGTTGAACTTGGATGACTTACATGCTAGACCTAGAAAAGTGGTGGCCATGGATGATTGTACCTAAACAACTTGGGTACCGAATACAACCTACAAACCAATGGTGTGGTGCAAGTGGGCCTAGAAAAAGGTTTCCACAATGACATACCATTCCTCAACCACTCCCCCAAAAAGATACACAAATATCTAAGATAATTTTGGAAAGTCTCTCGTTTGAAAAATCTATATGAATCCTTAGTCATTGGGAAAGGATATAGGAAGAGCACAAGTATGAAAGCCTACTATCAACCAAGGTCATCATGCACATCAATAATCTTGCAATTGGAAGAGGAGATCCTTGGTGACCTTATTGGCTCTTCCATTGGCAAGTGAGAACAATGTGCAAGCAATGCAGGGATCTCAGATGCCTTCTAGAAGGACTATGGTTCGAAGATGATTCTTGGTTACTATGGATGTAAGCTCATTCCAATCAATTCATTAGTTTCATTGTCGCCCCCTCTTTGTCATTTTTAAGGAGGATCTACTACAATGTTATGTCAAGCTTTGGACATAATAAGTCTATTATAAAGCTATCCCAAATTGTATGCAAAATGAGTCTATTATAGTGCTATCCTAGCCTCTACACATAAACTTGTGTACCTTGTCTTGTTGATTCTCTATTGTATACATATCTACCCATAAATTTTTGTGAGACTTTGGTCCACTTCCAAAAAATTCACATAGATTCACAACTACAAGCAAGCGCATATTGCATTTTGTGTACACACACACACACACACACACACACACACACACACACACTATAGCATAGAAATTTCATCTTATAGGGGATCACTTCAACAACCGTAATGGAAACTCTCTCAATGTAGCACTTAAAAAACAAAGCTAATTGGTTTTTGTGAGATTTTGGTCCCCTTCCAAAAAATTCACATAGATTCACAACTACAAACAAGCGCATATTGCATTTTGTACACACACTATAGCATAGAAATTTCATCTTATAGGTGATCACTTCAACACACGTAGTGGAAACTCTCAATGTAGCACTTAAAAAACAAAGCTAGTTGGCCAACTAATCTCCTCATTGAATCAACCAGGCCAATTGGCTAATTATACTATCAAGTGAGTTAACCAACTAGACCACTATCTTTTGAACCAATTTGCCAATAGAACACTTATAAAACATCCTAATCAATCAAAGCCAACGTATCCGATTGTTCACCTTCCTAAAGCTCCCTAGTGACCTATTTAATTCTCTAAGTCGATCGATTGTCTGAAGTTATCCAATGAACCAACTTCAATTCTTTCAATCGATCATTTCTCTAAAGTCTCCAATCGAACAACTTCAATACTTTCAAGCAACCACCTTGTTCTAGTCAACCCTAGTCTTGTATGTTGCACCAAGTCATACCTTAATTGACCAAATTAGCCAAGGGAATTGCAATGCTAAGTAGAGTCTCAACCAAGCAACTAAGCTAGCAGAGTTTTAGTAATGGTGGAGTCTCAATTCGACCACATTTGACAAGGGAATCTCATCAGATAGTGGAATATATGGGTGTCCAATAGATTCTGATGCCCAAGTGGTCTTTTTGATCCCCTTGTAAGCATCATTGGTGTGAAATGAGGATGCCCCTTCTCACCCAGTCTTTTCAAGATTCACATTGATAAGATAGCGGACTCCATTCAACAACATGGACGTGAGGGAGATGAACTCGGGGAGACCACAATTCATGGTTTACTATATGCATATGAGATTATCTTGGAGTCAAAGGATGGATTACAATATCAATTGTAGGCTTTAGATGATTTCTACTTACACAGAGGGCTCTAAGTAAACCTTGGTAAAACCAAGGTGCTCATTTTCCTCACATCAGCTCAATTGCAGAGAAAAAGATCTTTTATGGTGGAGGGGGAGGAAAGGGGGAAAAGGGGGGGGGAGGGGGACATTGAGGTCGCTTGTATACCTTGGAGAGACTTCTCTATGACCCAATCAACATGTGATCATCTTTACCTTAGGCTACGCAGCACTAGCATTGATAGATAGAAAGTGCCATCAAGCACACTTCCAGGAGCCCGGCACAAAGGGGTGGTTGTTTGATACATTGGTCACACCCTCTCTACTATATATAATATAATGCCTCGATATGGGGGCAAAGACTACCAGATTCGATATGGTCGCTAGTCGAGAGACCTCTAATACTCATGATAGTCAGACTCATTTGTACTAAGCCCTCGGTGCCATGCGATATTATCAGAACAGACTAGTTATGCCATCGATGCTAGTTGAGGCACTCTTCTAGACAATTTTCTTGCTACATAGATTTGAGGATATGGACAATGAATGTATTGTATATAGAGCCTTTAAGGCATCATGGAATCTTGCGCTTTTTGGGGACACCTCATCTTAGTACGCTTAAATTTGACATTGGATGGCGAGATTAGACAGAGAGTCAGAGCGATTACTATTGATACAGTATGACACTCAGGCTCCCACCTACTCACTCTCTAGACATGAGCAATAGAATTATTCAACATGAGATATGGCACACATATATACAAAGGACTCTTTGTGGTACTATGTCTAGAGTATTCAGACCTTAGGACATAGTTCCGATTAGAGAGCTCACTACAGCAGCATATGACGAGTGAGGATGAGGGTTGACTTTGAAACTTTCTCATAGCCACATATCATAGACGAGATCAGTTGCCACAGCCTAGACGAATGGCTATAGTGAGGGCTGAATGGCTATTGGCTTGGAATCTTGGACCGAGGCTATGGCTGCCTCACACTCAGAATGAGACTTAAGGTACGGCTGCCTCACACAAAACTCGCAAGGTATGTTGAAGCTTAGGCTATGGCTTCCTCGCACTTGGGCCAAGCCTCAAGGTATGGCTGCCTCATACTCCGACCAAGACTCAACGCTATGACTGCCTCACACTTGGACCAAGCCTAAAGGTATGGTTGCCTCACACAAAACTCTCTCACCTGAAGAAAAGATCATCATCATCAAAGCTGCCCTTGGGGCTCAGACCACACAATGCAAACAACAATCTCTTGCATTCTCTTTGGCTGCATGTGCAGCATCCTTCATCAGACCCTGGGTCACAATCCCTCCACGATGCAAGTACCCATTGATTAGGTCGATGATGCCTCTTACAAAGCACCTACCTTCACCAACATTTACCCTCACAAACCAGAAACTCAGAAATCTTCTTGTTGCATCAATTCCAGGGCCCACAATTCCTTGCAGACGACTGCCCGGTGTTTATTCATTTCATCTGCACCAGCTACTTGTTGTCTCACACTGTGGTACTGCATTCTGCATACTTTACGCAGCCACAATGGCCATCACCTCTGCAGTTGTAGCCCCTGGACACCACGTTCTGCTTGCCTCCCTCAAGGGACGCCCGGCCACAAGATTTTCTCGTTCCTTCCCCTGCCTCAGGCTACTACCTGCAACAATGCATCGCTCCGAATTTGATTGTGTTTCCTGCAATTTCACTCTCTAGTAATTGGGATGTGTTCTCCTATTGTTTGTTGTCTAATTCAAACCATTGCAGCTCTCCCAAAAGACTGTAGCCCCTTTAAATCTACTCTGCTTGCTACAACTCTTTGAATGATGCTAGATGTGCTGCAGTTGCACATTCTGACAGGCGTAGAAGGGATGCTCACTGCAATGGTAAAAAATTGCCGTAAACAAAAGCTCGATGTGTTGCAGTTGCACATTCCAACATGTGTACAAGGGACGCTCACTGCGATCGTAAAAAATTGCTGTAAATGGAAAGTTTCAGATCCCTTCACGCAGCCTCTGTCAACAAGTCGTGCCTGCATCAGGTCCCATGCAGCAAGGCGACCCTGCCATTCAGCCCCTTTGTCTTCATGTCTGCTGAACAGGTATTCAAACAAGCTGCAGTTCCGCTTTATAAGTACAGCGGTCTGAGAATCTCACCTACCAGAGTTGTCTTCAAACCTTGTTTTTTTATCATCACATCTTCCACATATCCCTTTTGATCCAGGTATATTGGGGTTCCTGATCTGGCTCTCCTGCAGGCTGCATCCCTCAACTTGAAGGGGATGGCATGGTTAACTAATGAAGCTTGAGCTGTGCAATTTCAAGCACGTGAGAACACAAAGTCAACAAAGATGCAAAGCTCCTCCCAACAACAAATCAATGTCTGAAGGAAATCAATGAAGCAAGACTTGCGCATCACACAATCTCTCTACAAATTTTATCTCATAATTTTTATGATTCATGGTTTACTTTTGTTGTTAGCTTCCCATCATTAGGCTATCAACTCTATCATCAATGTGATGCTTTGTAATCCCTCACTTACAGATAGACTCAGTTTCAAACTTCAATGCCTCTGTATGGACGATGTGTCTTACGGGAACGTGTTGGATGTATAATCCACATCACCATCCACGTCATTGATCAAGCCCATCTTCCTATGACTATGTGATGAATACCAATGTAGACTCTAATGACCACTCATCTCATATATATGCATGATCTTGGTAATCAACCATACATATTCTTGATAACGGCTGCGGGGAAGATGCACAGCATGCCTGTTGTCTTTACAAGAAAGAAAACCCCAAGTAGACAATACTTGAGCTTATATAGAGCAAAGATGACAGCTAAGACTTTTATCTCACACTAGTGTTTTTTATTTGGCTTCTTGTTAGACTGATTGAGGGCTGCACATACTACATGTATGCTGGCATCCACATACACATTGAACCTCACCCCCAGGTTGTGTGATTAGAATCTCTCTCTCTCTCTCTCTCTCTCTCTCTCTCTCTCTCTCTCTCTCTCTCTCTCTCTCTCTCTCTCTCTCTCTCTCTCTCTCTCTCTCTCTCTCTCTCTCTCTCTCTCTCTCTCTCTCTCTCTCTCTCTCTCTCTCTCTCTCTCTCTCTCTCTCTCTCTCTCTCTCTCTCTCTCTCTCTCTCTCTCTCTCTCTCTCTCTCTCTCTCTCTCTCTCTCTCTCTCCCCGTGTGTGTGTGTGTGTGTGTGTGCGCGCGCCCAGTTTATCAGACATGAATCATTATAATCACACTAAATTGCACATGCATGCTATATATATTAGAAGAGCTGTGATCTTAAGGAACTCTAACTTACAAATCGCACAGCTTCAAGAGAAGCGAGAGCAACAATATCAGCACAAGAAACAGCCCCTGGACATGATGATTCAACAGCTCTCTTTATATTTTCAATGGTATCAAAAGCTTGCTGCGGTAAGTCATTATCCATGTTATCTTTCTCTGCAGCATTTCGTGTTGTGGAAGAAATCAAGATGGATCCATCACATCCCTGCCAATTTGTTGGCACAGAGTACATAGTCAAATGATTGTTTTGTACAAACTAGTAAGAAAAGATATGTAATAATTGGATCTGTTTTCAATGATTCAATTCCTGCAAATCCAAGACTAAAAGACTAGTCTAAAATAAATGATTTGGAAAAAAATGGGGATGAAAAGTACCTGAATGAAACAGTCATGCATGCCTAGTCGAAGTGTTGAGGGAGATACCACATTGTCTCTAGCTGCCAAGGATTGGTATGTTGAGCTGACAATCGACAGCAAGTTGGGGCATGAGTTGGCATAGAAGTTTGGAGACAACTGGCTCTTTATACAAGATGTGTAATGCAGCAGTAGCAAGAGTCCGACTCTTAATATTAGAACCCTCTGAATCTGCATTTTCTGACCCAGCTTCACCACTTTATCTTGCCCTATATCAGGGTCTGAAAAGTAAGATATCGACAGCATTGAAGGAGCCTCAAGGAGGGAAAAGGGGGGGGGGGGGGGGGGGGGGGGGGGGGGGGGGGGGGGGGGGGGGGGTTCTTGAATTCTCAACCAATATACATGGCCATGAATTTCTGCAAGAAAAGCATTTAAACATGCAGTACACTGTACAAGCGACCTTGTCAGGGTGATTGAGGTCCACACACAGGGTGCTTATGTTCATGTGACTTGACTCATATGCTATCATGTGCGATAAGGTCATCTTTTCACAATAGATCTGATCACAATAAATTAGCTTGATTGATTTTCAGTTCATTACAAATAAAGAGCACAAACACTAATTTTAAGCATGTATGTTCCGTATATTTATATTGGCTTAATATGAGTTCTTGACATGCACCTGTTTCAAATATGGTTCGTGAAGCAATGGTCAAGCTTTAAAGACCTGGAGGTGTAATCACCATATCATTCAAACTTCGAGATTAAGAAGTACAATCATGATAATAATATAAAAATCAATCGAATAGCGCCAAATAATCTTGTTCCAAAGAATGCATAACAAGGGATCAGTCTTTAATTTGAAGGTTTTCGACATCATAGGTGCCCTTGTTTTCCCTTTTTCCTTTTAGATAGACTTTGATGGTTATGTAGCTCCAAAGAATAGTCTCATCAACATGTTTCTGTACGAAACAAATTAGAGAGATATACTCAATTTTTCAACAAAATTAATTATAGCATAGATGTAAGCGAACCATCTGAAGTAATTCATTCATTAAAATCAAAAATGTATTCATTTATCTGATTTGCTGAACCCACACAACAAAGCGAATTTAGGTTTTTCACAGAACAGACCCCATAATCAAAAGTTTAAGTCTCCTGTGTATTTAAAAAATTACCAGAAATATATTGTGTTAGCTCACTAATTCTATGTGATGGGCTGATTGCAACTTCGGACTTTCTCCCGTTAGCAGCATTCGCCCTGATATGCACACAATCCTCGGTATACAGAGGTAGCCCATATTATATTATCAAAGCTCAAGTAGGACAAAATGCGACAATTGAGCGAACTTCCCAACTATTTGATTACAGATGCCTTAATGAGCTCGATCATCTCCCGATGGATGCAGCAGAATCAAGAAAATATTCCACATGCAAAGAGAGAGGAGGTGAGTTTGCAGTAGACTACCAGAATAACAAAAAGCTCGCACGGATTAATGTTCCCTCCCCTCTAGAATCACTCAGAGAAGCTTCTTCTCTCGGACAACAGCGCATTCTTCTGCTCATCAATGTTGAATATTCAGCGCTGAAAATTCCGCGCTGTTGTAGTGTGCTTTATTCTTATTGGTATAAGCAGCGCTGCACCTCAATGTAGCTACAAAGGAGAATTCTATTCATTGTGCAGTAGACTGCATATATATATAGCGTCTCCTCCTCTTCTTCTGTCTATATCTGTAGCGCATTCCCCCTCGACTTCTGCATCTCTCACCCTTGTGGATAAACTCGACGGGAGCAATAATTTCCACAGTAGTCATGTTACTTTTTGTTGGACTATTGAGTACCTTGAAAAAAGATGACTGCGATGTATCAAGACCAGTGTTACCCGGAGGTACCACTACATCAATCGGAGCTACCAGGCCAACTCTTGCAGTTGCTCCAACCTTATACTCGCGGGTCTCCTCCCGAACCTCCTATCAGCTTCTGTCAGCTTCGTTCCCAGAGAGGAAGCTCCCCTCCAGGCTTTAATGATTTCCGTTCTGCCTTCCTATGTCATCCCTGCTTTTTGTCCCCAGAGGTTAGCTTTAGAGTAAAAATGGTGTCGCTTTTCGCTATTTGCCTGGCTTTAATTTTGCGAACCCATTTTTAATAAAGAATCAAACATGCTTTTCGACCTTTTCCTCCTTTGCGTACTTCTTGTTGCATGTATACGCACCAAAACATTCGCAAGACAACATTGTTGTTCAATAATTCCAACTTAACAATCTCCTCATGGACTCGCAAGCTTTTTCAATCTCCTCATGGACTCGCAAGCTTTTTCGGATGGCCTTCATATTATCTTATGCTTTCAAAATACAAGAAAATGTCACACCATCACAAGAAAAATATCACAACATCACAAAAGATTCCCTCTCTCTATGCATGCGTTCAATACAATTGAATGCATCATAATTGTGACCACTTCTTACATGAGTAGAGATAAGGTATGATTGAATTGTAATCATTAGAGTAATACACATCATTGTTGAGCTATGTCGTGGTATTAGCTACCTAACATAAACACCACACGGGAAAGAGAGTATGTATCCACCCAACCAACTCCACCCATATGTATACCTCCAAGGCTAAGGGAAAAACATAAGGAGAGCTAGAAAAGTGTCCCTCTCACATGGATGCTAATCCAAGGGCCATCACATGGGTTTCTAACCTTAGAAATCACATGATTTTCACATGGATTCTAAAAGGATATATTTCAAGCTTGTGCATGTGAGTTTAAAGCCTTGAGAAGCTTCTCTAAGGGTTGAGGACCATACCCTTAGAAAATTAAATCCTAAGGATCAAAACTCTTCAATTAAAAACAAAACAAAACCAAGGATTCAACTATAACCCAAGGGTTATTTCCAAAATTTCAACTCTTAAAATCCATACATTTAACCTTCTGAATCCATGTTTTATACAACGTTCCTCCCCCTTTATGACATTTTCGCCATCAAAAATGTGCGGAAGTATATTATGTGGAGCATTTCCTGATCCATCTCTATCTTTAAATTCGCTTCCATAATCATATAAAGATTACATCCTATCATAAATTGAAAGTAGAGGAATCGAAATCCTTGCCCAAATCACTTTTCCTCAATCCAACTAAATGTACATGTATACCTTGTATGTGTGGACTAGTGAGATGAGTGAATTTCTATGGTTTGTCATTGCTTAATTGTTTCCCTTTGGTCCCTTCTCTAGTCTCATGCTCCATAAAATATTAAATATCAATAAAATTTTATAATTTGTACTTTCCTAGAAATGTATATCTATAGGAAAAGGTATTATTCAATAGAGTTCCTAACGCTATCTTGCAAGGGTTGTAGACTTTAAGATATATGCATCTTTGATTTTCAATAGAAAAGAGAGGAATCTTCATATGTTATTTGCTTGAATTACTCTTTTATAGTCCCTTTAAAATACAAACGTGCTTTATTGTATTGTAGGACTTAGCTAAATGTGTGAACTTAGTCCCTACCTAGACATGCTCAACACTTTATACTTTGAGTATATATAGTATTTTCTCAAATGTTTAGCAAACTAGGCAAATCTTATAGTTATCAATCAACTTTTCTTAAAGAATAATGTTCAAAAATTTTAATTGATAAACTTAAAGAGGATCAATAACTAGTCATTTTTTATTTTCCATCAAGTTGGATCAACCTTTTGAATTTCATGAAACAATTTGTTGTTCTTTCATCGGTCAATCCTTCTAGAAAATTTTGATAAGACTTTATTGATCCATAATCAGTAACTATTTATCCTATCTTTAGGAATTGGATTTACTTGGTCTATGTCTCTATCTTAGTTCTTTGTTCATCTACTTTGGAAGATTCTTCCAAAGAGTACTAGTACTTATTCTCTGTAATGAACTTTGGTTAATATAATGGATAGTTAATTAGACTAGCCTCAAAGGTCACCAATGCTTTATAAGATGGAACAAATCATTTTCGCTTGACCAATTCCTTTAAATCCCTAGGCTAATAGATGGAAGAATACTTACCAAACCATAATGATGGCCTTTATTAGAAGTGAGGTAGGCCCAATGATAGAGGTCAAAAAATCTTTTCAACAGCATAATCTAGTACACATACACACGTTGAACCAAATAAGATAGAAAAGTGACAATAGAAGATAGCATAGATACAAGAAGTGGAACGAATGGCAAAATAGATACTCTAAAAATAAAATGATTGGATGAAATAACTCTGCAATGTGTGCTTGCACAAAATTGCATTAAAGGTTGAACATGTAATCGATCTAGGAAGTGTGGCTAAGAGTTAAAGAATAATGAGACAATGTTGGATTGGGATATAAAAGAGGCTAAATATGGAGAATTCTAACTATGTGATGTGGATGAGAAAGTGTTAAAATATATAACCCATAAAACAACTTCTTTTCTAATATAAACAACTAGAAAAACTTCTCTTCTCAAGATAGTAGGCTAGAAAATGTGGTACAACAATAAGGATTGAAGTAGAACCGAAAATATGCAAGAACTTACTTAAAAATGTCTCCAAAATCACCAGCAAGGGTCTCTAATAGAAGCATCTTTTCCTAGAGCACACTTGATTAAGTGTATTTCATTAATTATGAGCACCCCATACCCTCTATATATAGATCTTAGAGCACATCATGCTTGCTATGCAAAAAACTTGTGCGAATCTACTTTTAGGGGCATTTCTTTTTTGGCTAAATTTATTTAGCTTAAGTAACCGTGGGAGTCACTTTTTTTTTTCATTATTACAGGCTACCAATCTAAACCATTGATTTTATGTGATTGTTAGATATTAGATCCTCATCACATCTAAAAATTCAAGTTTTAATGTGAAAAGCACTTTAAAAAGCCAAATCTAAGATTTGACTTTTGAGGGGTTTAATGTGGTTAGATGGTAGAGTGCTACATATGGTTGGATATCTCTATTAAAGCTCTATACAAACATGTGATAAAAAAACTTGACCAAATTTTACCATTTACACTTTTGAAAAATGGTGAACTATAAAATTTGGATTTGCTAAAAATTAGAGTTTAGGGCCAATTTGACATTGTTGTCCAACAATCTCTCCCCCCCCCCCCCCCCCCCCCCCCCCCCCCCCCCCCCCCATTAAAATCTTTTGTGAATCTATAGAATCTATGAATCGCAACTCACATGATGGAGCTAAAGTTTCTGCTGTCTATTTATTTTGAATTGGAAAACTTTTTGGGAAATCTAAAGTGAATGTATAAATCTATGAGAATATATTAGCATAAGAGGATAGTTCACATGCACATAGACACCTCGAGTGTGGACCTTGTTACTTTTGACAACATTTTTGGAATGTGTCCACATTCAGATTCCACACATAGGGTGCTTTAGTGTATGTGAATTACATCTTTTGTTATCATTAAAGCACATTCAAGTGATTTGCTATTGACACAATTAGAGAAAAATAATTACAAATATGAGAATGGCATATTTTTAAATGCATTTATTAATGGTTTTAGAAGGTAAAAGATCCACACATAGAGTGCCTATGTGCATATGATTTTTCACAATGCATTAATTAAGTGTTTTGTTAATTCAATGGAGAGCTCGAATTGCATTTCATAAATGAACAGTTGAAAATCATTAGACTTAAGATTTCAAATGGAGACTAGAGCATATAGTATAACTTCAAGCTTAGAAGTCTCATATGTTTATGTGTTGTTTGCGGATGTTATATTCATGAGATAAGAAAGGACAATTTTTTATAATTATTCATTATGTAATATAACTATATCTGTTTAAAATTTGTGTAGCAAGAAACACTTGAGAAATAGCACAATATAATTTCAGTGCAGATGCATAAACATCAATAGAAAGTGCATTTTAGCATCGTTGGACATTCAAGATACTAATCAAATAGTGCATGTTAATTTACATGATTTCCACTTATAAATCATAAGTTTTGTGCATAACAAAACACAAAGAAAAGCTCAACGAAGAAATTCTTTCTTGGTTGTAAAAGGAAACAATTGTATTATCGATGTCGATTGTTCCAAAAAATAAATGACTTAATCATACATCGCATGTACAATTGTACATTTGTACATGTATTCAATAGTGCATATTTGTATATTGATAAAGTATCCACATCGATTAAAAATTGTATGTCATAGAAGGCTTGGAAGTGTTCTTCTTGCAATCACCATAGGATTGATTCAAGAAATCAACTATAATATTGAGCAGTCAATCAATTATGCACTTCCATTCCTTCTCACGGACTACCTTAACACTAGTGTTGTACAAAAATGGGATGATATAAAATCTTTTTTTTTTACAAATTGAAAAAAAAATTATGTGTAATAATCAAATAATCTTTGGGAAGACCTTCAAGCCCCATAAAGACTTATACCTAGATGTTTGATAAAAAATACATATTCTTTTAAATACCTTTTTTTGATAACTTAAAGTATAGAAATGACTGAATATGGTTTCAAAAAAAAAAATGTTTTTCTATAGGCTTACATATGAGAAGAACAAAATATTTCCATTAAAAAAAAAACTTGTAATAGAATAACTTTTTAAATGTTACTTTAAAGTCATATAATCATCTAAGGCAATTCTTGCAAATAAGAGAAATCATTCTTATAATAAGAAATTTACTACAAGATAGGGTGCTTATTACATAATTAAACACTAAAAATGTTAGATTTTTATTTCCAAAACCATCATATAGTATCATACAGATATGCTACATGTCTTTGAACTAATAATATTTGTTCCTGTCTCACATACCACTAACAATCTCAATATTTCATTGAATAGTCATATTCCACTCCGTTGAGAATAAAATTTCATCCTAAAAAATAGATTTACTCAGTGATATAAGGAATATAATGTCAATCAAAATAATTGTATAAACATTAAAAACTAGTTTATATAGAAGAAAGTAGAAAATATAGAAGAAAGGAGAAAATTAACTTTAATCATGTAGCATATGCAATATTTACTCATCAAATGACCTTTCTTAACATAGAGAAACAATAACATTGTTTAACTTGAAGAACGAACATGGAAATTTGACTCTTAAGGTTTTCAAAAAAAAAAATCTAGCTTTATGATCAACAAATTGAGAATAAAAGTGGGTCATATTTATACCATCACTTTGCAAAATAATTCATCGATGATAACATTGTCATGACACATACGCAATTAATTTTATGCCATAAACCTAGTTAAAATCATTTCAAATCTTTGATTATGGATAGAAAATTGTTTATATATATAAAATTAAAGATTTTAGGGCATTTACAACAATGAAAAGTTTGAGATCATGATTTTAATAAAAATCAACACTAACTGACATCACTATAATTTTGTGTGAATATTGAAATTAGCATCATAAAATTAGTCAATAAATTTTATTGTTTCTATCCTTTAATGAAAGCTATTTTTTTCTAGAAATTTCAACCCTTATGCTAACATATTCCATAGTTAGATTTATAAATGGTTCCTATATATATATATATATATATATATATATATATATATATATATATATATATATATATATATGTATATATATATATATATATATATATACACACATATACACACACATATACATACAGACATACACACACACATATACACACAAACATTTACACACACACATTTACATACATATACACACATATACAGGCACACATACATACACACATATACATACACACATATACAAACACACATACATACACACATATACACACACATACATACACACATATACACACACATACATACACATATACACAAACATACACACATATACTCACACATATATATACACATATATACACACATATACATAGACATATATACACACACACATATGCACACACATACATACACACATATACACACATATACACACATATACATACACATACATACACATATATACACATATACAAACACACATATACACACACATACATACACATATATACACACACATACATACACACATATATGCATATACAAACACATACATACACACATATACACACACATACATACACACATACACATACACACATACACACACATACACATACACATATAGATACTTGCACATAGACACACACATATACACTCACATGCATACACACATATGCTTACACACACATATATACACACACATGCACATACATAGACAAACATGCATACACACACATACATACACACATATGCACAGATGCACACATAAATATACATATACATACACACACATAGAGACACACACATAGAGAGACACACATACACACAAACGTACACACATATACACATATAAAAACACACATACATACACACACTATACATACATATGCATACATACACATACACATGTATACATACACATACATACATACATGTATACACACACGTATACATACACACACATACACATACTATACATACATGTGCATACACACACATGCACACACATATACATACACACACATAGGTACATACACCCACATATACATACACACATGTTGGGGATGTAAGGATCATGTGACCTTACCCCCACATTCATATATATTCATCATATATAGAGCATTGCCTCAACAGGGATCATTATGTGGTTTTCGAGGCTCCCACACATTTGTGCGTGTCTCTCCTCTCTTCTCTCTCCCTCCGTCTTCTCCTTGCTCCTCTTGTTCTACACACCAAAGCCCTTCATTGGTATCAGAGCATGCTGAAGGCTTGTGTGCAAGAAGCTTCAATGGAAGCTTAGGTCACAAGAGGTGAAAGTGTAGGTCCGCACCTCATGATAGTTGTTTAGTATTTCGGCCATAACTGGAGCTAGAAAGCTCAGATTGATGCATTTTAAAGTTTTGTGTGTAGCTTAGATAGAGCGCTACAACTTCACAGGAGAGTGCAGAAGCTAGTTCAGAGTTCTAAAATGCCAAAAATCCAAAAAACATAGACTGATGTAGAAAATGAATCTACAATCACTTGGATAGTAAGTCAGTTTTTGGGCCATAACTTGAGTTTTACAAGTCAAATTTGAGTGATTCAACTTGCTATCTGTAGCTTCAAAAGATAGCTACAACTTTGTAGAAGAAGTCACTTCCAAATTCCAAGTTTTTGGTTGCCAAAATTGCATAGCAGCAATGTTTTTTTTTTAATAAAGGAAGTTCGGCCATAGCCTACTCTCCCAGACTTGATGATTAATTAAAAGAAAGTACAGGTGAAGGGGACTAGTGCCCACGGGACCCCACAAATCCCACAGAGCAAGGGTAGCTTTTACAGAGTTTAGAGTTTAGATGGTATTACAAAGAAGGTTAATCACCCTCTCATCACCCTCATGCGGGGCCCACTTGGGTTTAAGCTTGTTGTTGATCAGAAGGAGCACTTGATGATGCCTAAAGGGGGGGATTTCTTACAGTTAGCGATTCTTTTGCCGAGGAGGAACAACGATTTCTCAATCGACCAAACCTTGGGGGAGTCACCAAAGTTATAAGCACATCTTTCCCGCCAGATCTTCCATAGGACCTCCCCTTTGATGACACCAAACCTTGGGGGAGTCACCAAAGTTATAAGCACATCTTTCCCGCCAGATCTTCCATAGGACCAAAGTTAAGGTTGTCAATTTTTCAAAGCCATGGTCCTCCTTTGATTCTCCATACATTGCCTCTACGATCATCATACACCTCTATTGTGTGGTTAGAAATTCATAGATTCGTGTGGTTAGGACAATTGCTCCTAATCTTGAGGTCCCGAATTCAAATTTTGAGAAGGCATCGTCGATTTCCTCCTTTTATATGAGGAGACGACAAAAATATTGCATGTGAGGACTCATGTCTGCGCATGAGAATTCTAAAACACTTCTAGTTGTGTAAATGGGATCGAAAAATCCCACAGGTAATTCGGGCAGCGGGCACTCTATAAATAAAGAAGTAGAACCGTAAAACACATATCTGGAAAGGAGTGCGCTGTTGTGATGCTGTTGTGGGTGCCTTCTATGTCCATGTTGTGCGCTTAGCTCCCCATCATGTTGGTGTCTAAGAATTACCTTAGCTGTCGATGATAAGATGGGTTGGGTTCATACATTGGCCATGACCATCCCTTACGATGGTGGTCATATCGAGTTCTTTTGCTTCCCTCAGACAACGAAAGCTGATCCTCATAGCATCACGCAAGGTACAACATCACATGAGGTACCGTGAACCGCGATTCTTAGCATGAATATGAGAATTCGAAATTGACACTCAAAATCAAAAGATCTAAACTAGAGATGAAGCTCAAATATCCTAGCTTTGATACCACTGTTGTGTGAGAGCTCCATAGCCTCCACAAATTGAACTAAGAAGTCTAAGAGAACTAACTCGCAAGGCCACACACTAGGAAGAGAGATGTGTTTCCACCCAACCAACCCCTCCAATATATAGCTCCAAGACCAAGGGGGTAAGTCCCTCTCTAGAGGACATGTGTACCTTCCATCACATGGGTCCTACGGTATTCACATGGTTTCCAAGCTTAGGAAATCACATGAAATCACAAGGCTTCTAAAAGAAGACTCTCCAAGCTTTCACGTACAAACCGAGTGGCTAGGAGAAGCTGCCAATCAAGCCTAAGGTGCTCAACCTTAGAGAATTAACCCTAAGGTTCAAGACACATCTAAAAGGGGTAAATAAACCATAAATCCAAAGCGTTTCACACCTAGAAACCCAAGGGTTCTACCCCTTAGACCCATGTAATTATACAATAGAGAGGGAGTCTCTGTTCTTGCATGGAGGAAGAAGAATGACCCATGGTGGATGGATGCACACGAGAAGAATCTGACGGATTGATTCATTTCAAAGGTCATGGAGAGAATCATATCATCAAGCAAAAAGAGAACGAAGAGATCGATTGGCAGTCTCTGTTCTTGCATGGAGGAAGAAGAATGACCCATGGTGGATGGATGCGCACGAGAAGAATCTGACGGATTGATTCATTTCAAAGGTCATGGAGAGAATCATATCATCAAGCAAAAAGAGAATGAAGAGATCGATTGGCAGAAGCAATGCTGCTATTCGCAATCATCAGGTAAGAATATACATCTTAACTTTTATTAAACACTTCATGAGCAGCACAATGGACGGGATTTGAACCAATCACCATCTCCATCAAAGGCGAATGTTCTACCCACTGGGCTACAACGAACTTGACATGGCTAGTCTAACAATTTTAATTATAATCTTAGATTTGCCTGCACCTGTTCAAGTAGGAGAGAGGTTGAGAGAGATAGAGCGAAAGAACGAAAGAGAGAAAGAGATAGAGAGAGAAGAAGAGAATGAAGAGAAAGAAAGGGAAAGAAAGAAAGAGATAGAGAGAGAAAGAAAGAGAAGGAGAAAGAAAAGAAAGAGAGAAAAGGAGAAAGAGGAGAAAGAAAGAAAGAAAGAAAGAGAAAGAGAAGAAGGAAAGAGAGAAAGAGAAAGATTTTTTGAACCATTTTGGATAGGAATGAACTAATTTTCACACATTTGTATCATATTTTTGCTCTTCAATATATTCATTTGAATACTTTTTGCATCAAAGTTTATAATTTTGCATTGTATTCTCTTCCAATTTTATGAAACCAACATTGGAATGTGCATGAAAGTTAGCTTTATATGAATTAATATATGCACATAAAGTTACTCTAACTTATGTTGATTCATAAAAGCATGCACAGGTTTTGTTGTGCGTTTCAAGATCTTTGCACATGTATTGGAGCGAGAAAAGACCTTGCTATGAGGGCATGTAGTGCCAAACAACACATTTTGAAAAAGTTTCTTATTTGTAGGTTTCTAGAGTAAAGAAAGTGGTTTTCCAACCACTAGGCTGATGCCTATCATTGTATCATGGTTATTATCTTTTCAGGCTTCATTTTCTTGGGAAAGTGCTACCAAAATTTTTGTAACCATATGGCATTATATATCATGTGAGAACTAGAGTGATGTTGTGTTGTGAGAGAGAGGAAATCTTATATGTGCATAACTAAAATCATATAAATTGATTGAAGTAGAGAAGAAGATGCATGAGTGGATGCATGCATACATAGGTGATATGATTTCTAAAAAGACGAAGTGCAAGATGCATGTTATGTCTATAGAAGATCATTTTTATGTATCACCACAATGAGTTAGGGTGAGCATGAGTTATGTGATACAAGTACCATGCGTAGGCTAATTTTTCCTTTAGAAAGTAAACGGCAAGGTATATCCATCAAGAACAACTAAGGTGTGTTCTCGTCTAGTAACTCATGAGCACATGAATTGTTCTTCATGGGAATCTATGTACTTGATACATAATTTTATCTCTAGTCGGTGCAAGTTCGTGCTATGGCTACAATCATCAATACAAGTATTAAATGCTTGTAATGAGGTTAATGAATGTGCAAGAAGCACAATGAATAGAATGACATCCATAGATATTCACTTTCACTGAAAGGTGGATACTATGTAAAGAGTTGATTTTTCAACGAGACGATTTGGATGGTTAATTGGTTTGCATTGATCTAGACGATCATTATATGCATGTATATGTCTCCATTTCATAATGCATCCAAGAGAATGAATGAGTATGTCTAATAATAAGGATTAACATGTCTCGTCATTTTCTAGATTTAAAAAAATGATTGAGCAAATAGTTAGTGAGGTAGCAGCCTCATAGAGATTTGGATGCTTCTCTTTGATGGAATTCCAAAATTTATTGAAATTTGGAGGGTAGCTTCTAGGATTTGCTTTAAGCTGACCAAATGTTTACAAAATTTCAAGATTAAATGTTTCTCCATTAAGGAGATATAAAGAAAAGACTAAAAGTTAGCCTCTACAAATTTTTAAAATATTGCAGGTATAGAGGCTTAGTATTTTGGTCATTGTGAAAGATTCAAACATCCAAATACTATGAGATTTATATAAATGAATTTAGGTAGTAGTAGCTACATTCTGTGCAAAGTTTAAAGAAATTGGATATCAATTGGTAGGTCAAATGACCTATTCTCCTCAGAACAATTGCTGGCGAGGATTTGCCAAAGAGTGGTACATGTGTTTCATAAATAATTGGTTGTTTCATATTGGAAGCTCTAATTTAAAAAGAGATTACTAGAGAAGCTACATCAATATAGACCCTATGATATATATTCTAAAGGTGCAGCAACATTGTTTTTAGGCTCACCTAAGCATAAGTGTAGCAAAGATAGAATGATACATTTGAGTGACTACTTTATTGAATTTTAGATTGAAATTCTGTGAGAACAAACTAGATAAGTTTATCTAGATTTGGGAACAAATAAAATGAAATTTGGAGGTTTTTTGGTCAGTCTAAGGGCTTCAAGAATATGACTGTGTACATTTTTAGAGATGGTCATCAATTGTCTAACCCTTCCAATGAAATGGCTATAAAAATCTGAGAAAATATCCAAATCAAGTGATTTTTGAGCTTAATGAAAGCTTGAAAAAATCTATATAAGGCTGGAAAATTTCGTACATTTTACATGAGTAAAATTTAGTTAAAATTAAGATTTAATCTGTTGTTGTTGGAAATTGTTTATGTAGGAGACATTGTTAAAAGGAACAGATTTTCCACATATTTTTTTTGATATGGTGTGATCACCATGGGCTAGCCATGCACTAGATACGTGTTTATTGATCATTGGTTTATGTTGACCATTCTTACTAGGAGAGAGAAGACTCTATCAAAATTTTTAGAAATATGTATAATGCCATGAGAGCATGGAAAAGGAGAACTTTAGTAGTTGTTCTTATTTCATATATTCTGCATTGATACAAGTTGTATAAGCTCCAATTTCTTATGATTTAATATTTGAATCAAGTCATGCATTTGGGTGTTTCAATCTTCAGTTATGTTCAGTTGAAGTCAACAATGTCTGTTCATTTTCACATCTCTGTCAGGTACCCGACTTTTTTTACTCATCTTGTCAGAGCTGTCTATCAGTATGTACTTACCCAAATTCAAATATTTTATACTTACTGGATTCAAAATACTGTCTAGTATAAGCATACAAATGTTCATAATCATTGGATTCTTAAATCTAGAGTTATGTTCATTTTTCTGCTCACTAGTCTCATTACTATAGCGGCCCGTGAAAATCGGGATGATGTCATCACTTGTTAAACATCTTTCTTAGTGTGCGGCTCATTATTTTTTATGAGATTACTCTTGAAAGTTAGCTCTTTAAGTTAACTAGACTTCCCCAAGAGGAATTAAGCTAATTGCTGCTGTGCTCAGAGAATTATGCAAAACACTGGACATGTGTATGAACCAAAATAGCAAGTTCTTCACTTCTGAGCTAACTCCAACTTATCTGTTTTGATCTATCTTTTTGAGAGTGATCTTCCAAGGTACATAGGGTGTCTAATACATCCATTGGCAAGCTAAAAGGGCCCACCATATACTCCTTGAGTTCATTTGGCTGGTGTAGATCAAGGATTTTGCAACACCTCTTCATCTTCAAGCACATACCTATCCATCTCTTCACAGTGGTATCAGAGCAAGGTTGGACAACATGGCAGATGGATTTCCTTTATCAATTGACAAATTGGATAGAGGTAATTACTCAGCTTGGTCATTAAGAATGGAAGCTTATCTCCAAGGTAGAAGTTTATATGGTTATGTGGCTGGAGAGGAAGTTATGCCAAGTTTCAGGAACAAAGTCAACCAACACAAGAAGAGCAAGAAAGATTGAGCACATGGTGCTCCAAGGATGCACTTGCAAGGTCTTATCTCCTCAACTCTATGTCAGATTTTTTGTTGCCTCACATTAGAAGTTGTAAGACATCTCAGGAAGTGTGGGATGCACTTGAAGCCTTCTTCTCTTCAAGTACCAAAGCTAGGAAGCATCAACTATGGCTGGATTTCATAACTCTCAAGAAGGCTCCCAAAAAAAATGTGACTAATTTTGTCACAAAGCTCAAGGACATAGCAGATCAGTTGGGAAGCATTAGAGAGGTAATAGATGAAGAGCAAATTGTAAGGCAGGTCATCAATGGCTTGAAGGCAGATGACAAGTGGGAAGCATTCACCACAACTATGGATTTGTACATGGACATGCATGTACGTGATTTCAATACACTCATTGGACAACTACTTACTCAAGAGGCAAAGCTTATCAAAGTTGGAGAAAGCTCTAAAGGTAATCAATCTTCAGCTTTATACACTGATAAAAGCAAGTCCAAAGATAACGAAGGAAAGGCAAAGAAAGTGGATGATGAAGCAGGTACATATCAAGCTAACTATGCAGGTAGAGGAAGACATGGCAGAGGTAGAGGAAGAGGAGGTAGACAAGGCGAGGGGAGATCCCAAGACTCCAACTCATGTTCTATTTGTGGACTAACTAATCATACAACTGAAAATTGCTTTAGGAATTCCAGGAATCAAAGAGGCAGAGGATACAATAGCGGAAGTTATGGCTACTCAAGAGGAAGGCTCAACAATTATCATGGCAACTACAACAACTACAATCATTCAAACTATCAAGGAGGCTACAAAGGAAGGAGAGCTTTCAATAACTACACAGAAGACTCAAACAAAGAGGATTCATTATTGATCATGAACATGGCTATGCCACAAGGTAAATCTGATGAGCATGTTTTCTACATAGATTTAGGTTGTTCAAATCATGTGGCAGGAAATGTGGCACTCCTATCAGATTTAGAAGATCCCCTCTCGTCTCCATGGATTGACAATTATGAGGTGGATCTCCTCATGTTGGTTGGGAGAAGCGGAGAATGACATGTCTAGGACTCACCTCCTAGCCTATTTATAGCCCTTGCCTAGTCACCATCCAGAGTTCTCTCTAAGGTCCCTCTACTCATCTGGCCATCATGAGTAGGTACCTCATATGAACTCTCTGGCTTTTGGCCTTGGCTAGCCCCTAAGCAAGGAACTTCTCATTCCTCCAAGCATGTACATCTTTGGAATATAACACTCTCTCTTACTTCTAAAGATCATTGTCCTCAATGATATAGAAGGAGCTATAAACCTAAAAATCAAAATCTATGATTCCAAATAATAAGAGTAGAGTGTGCTACGTGTGTGATGCCTTGGGCATACTATAGGAATCCCTCTGAGGCCTAATGAGTCCAGATGAGCGCAACATAAGTACTCGGAATATCCTCAGACTCCCTATGCCTAGACCTTGACCACTAACTTGTGACAACTTGTCACATGTAGAGACCTTGGCAGCTTGCCCTTGTGTTGGAAGCAGTCAGAGGCACAGTCAGAGGCACAGACGACATGGAAGCATGTAAAGACAGAGCAAGGAGCCAGTCGGATCATTTTTTCAAACAATTATGTTTTTATTACCTCTTCAAATATCCAACAGTGATTTTCATCACTCTTGTAACATATGTAATATAGACAAAACCCCATTTTGTAATTCATAGCTCCATTTTGTGCAAGCCGAGGAGTCCTCGAGCTTGAGGAGCTTAGGTAGAATGCTCGTACCAAATTTCGTTATTTTTAGACATCGTTTACCCTTCCAAATAGCCTCTAGGACCTATTTTTTAACTAGGCCGGTCACTAGATGTGAAACCGGTCAAAACTAGTCTAGAAACTATAAAAAGAGCTAGAGAGCTCATTTTTGAGGTTGGTTCATGTTGGTTAGTGTGAGCTTAGAGCTAGTTTGAGCTTGTAATAGTGTTCTTGAGTAATTGAGCTAACTTCCCACCTTCCATTGTGTCTTGCTTGTCTCTTCATTGTGTGTGTGTATGTGTGTGTGCATCTTTGTGCTTCTCACCTTCACTCTCACATCATCTCACGTTCACGATCTTCATATCACTCCTACCTCTCCCACGGATTGACATTAAGGAGGTGAAGCTTCTTAACGTGGTTCTCACCATTGTGCTAAAGCAACACCAAATTTGGCGCCGTTGCCGGGGATCGAGTCTAGGACGAATGTGTGATGGTAAGAGTATAGCAAGAAGTGGCGTTGGAAGGTAAAAATTTCAGTTTTTGTTGTTGTTTTTACTTAGTTTTTAGTGTTTTTCACCTCCCCCACACTCCATCTTCATCATCGCATCATCATCTTCATCTCCAAAAAAATCAGAAAATTCACCATATCCACCCATTCACCTCATTTCCCCTCATTTGTGCATGCGAGAGAGCGAGAGAGAACTTTTGTGCTTGTGTGTGCTTGTGTTTTCTTGAGTTTTCTTGCAGGTACAGAGCTCCAGTGCATCAGGAAAGCTTGGAAAAGGTAAAAATTCACTCTCTGTCAAAGATCTGCCGAGTGTGGCGGACCATCGCGATGGTCTGCAACCTTCGGAATTCTTGGTAGGCGACCACACCACGAGGTAGGCGACCCTTGCGCTTGCACAAATCCACAGGTGCATCTCGAAAATTCACACTTTGGTGGACCATCGCGATTGGCTCGGACCATCGCGATTGTGTCGCACCATCGCGATAGGCTCAAGCCATCGCGACGGCTCGGCCGGACCATCGCGACGGTTCACTTTTTCGGACCATCGCGACGGTTCACTTGAGCCATCGCGACGGTTCGCTTGGACCATCGCGATTGTTCAGCTGACCCCGAACCATCGCGATTGGCTCATGCCATCGCCACGACGGTGCCACGTGTCAAGATAGACCATCGCGACGGTTCATTTTTTGGACCATCACGACAGCCCAAAATCGGACCATCGCGATAGGCTCACGCCATCGCACTTGTGACCATCGCGACGGCTCACTTCGGACCATCGCGATTGTCCATCTTTGACCGTTGACCGCGCCATCGCGATTGTCCGCCTGATCACGCCATCGCGACGGTTCATTTTTTCGAGCCATCGCGACGGTCCAGTTCCACGTCATCGCGACGGTTCATTTTTTCGGACCATCGCGATTGTCCATCTTTGACCGTTGACCGCGCCATCGTGATTGTCCGCCTGATCACGCCATCGCGACGGTTCATTTTTTCGGGCCATCACGACGGTCCAGTTCCACGTCATCGCGACGGTTCATTTTTTCGGACCATCGCGACGGTTTGCCCTCACGCCATCGCGATCGTTCACATCGGGCCATCGCGACGGTTCGCTTTTTCGGGCCATCGCGACGGTTCGACCTCACGCCATCGCGACGGTTCGCTTGGACCATCGCGACGGTCCCAGACCATCGCGATTGTGCACCCCCATCGCAAATTTTGGGCTCCATTTTTGACCAATTTTGAGGGTATTTTTGAGAAATTTTTGGACCATTAGACTCATAGGAGACCCCTTAGCTCATATTTGAAGGAAAACCTGATTGACAGTTTTTACCCCCCAGGGCCTGAACAGTCATAACTTTTCATCCGAAGTCCGTTTTTTGAGCTTAATAGCTCGTTAGAAAGCTCGTGACGAGTACTACGTGACCTCAACTGTTTTTTTCATAAAGAATACATCTATTTTTGGATAAGCTATTTTGAGGTTCACCTAGTTTGGGACTAGGAAGCCAGGGGGCACACATTGAAAATTTGGGCAAAGGGAAGGGACTAAAAAGGTGTGTATGCTCAAGTGCTTGATCATTCAATTGTGAATTGGTCTAATATTGGAATTTTCCAGGTCTAGCAAAGGCAATCAAAGGCAAGCAAGTAAGGCAGTGAAGACAGTAAAGCTTGGGAAGCGCGGCTTCTTGGGCATCAGAGCAACAGAAAAGCCGACTCGAGGTTGGAAGATTACTCAACCCCCTCAGTCAATTCTTAGCTTAGGTTAAACGGTAGTTGTGGATTAAAGACGATAGGAACGCCTCAAGTTCAAGATACCTAATTCTTTCAAGTTCAAGACTAAAGATAAAGGTGTGTGACGAAAACCTAAAGGAAAGAACATAAGTCTGACGGAACGAGAACTCAAAATTATAACAGAAAGTCGAATTCCTGACGCATAAATTAAGACAAGAATCCAAAGAAAAATTAAAAAGAATCAAGAAAGTAATAACAAAGAACCAGTGACGATCGAAGTGTGTGACTTAGTGTGCAAGGAAGAAAATTAATGAACCTTAGATCAGGGAGACACATAGGTAAGTCGGACCGTCGAAGCCTTAGATCATCAGAGGCTAGTGTAAGAACTACTGCTCGATCGTGGGCTCAGCAATTGAATAGTAATTACCCCTACGAGAGCTCAGAGACTAGCGAATCAGAAATGGCATTTAGCGCAGACAGACCAGAAGGAGGGCCTCATGTAGCATACCTAGAAAAACCAGAAGGACCCTATAGAACGCAATTAGAGTTTCTCCGAACCAACCGATTAGGTGCTCGCATCTATGAGGATGGTTTGCAAAGGCAAGTGGTGCAACTGCACAACCCTGATCAACCCATTGGATTGGAAAGACCAGTGGTGAAATTTGAGAGAGACGCTTACATAGACAAAGAAGGAACCATGTACGTTCTAAGTACACAGCCAAACGATACTAATGAGTTTGGCACAATTCAATTAGAGACGGAAGCGAAATTTCAAGGAAAAGAACCGTTAGAAGAACCTAGAACACCTAGAGGGAAATCCGTATTAACAAGAGTACTCATCCCAGAATGGATCCCTCAAGATAACAGGAGCATCGAGTTGTTTGTAAATAAAGAGACAGATGAAGCCTTTTGGAGGTACAGAAAGGAACACCCTGGTGAGATAGGCATCATTACAATTTATGAATTCAAGGACCCAGATACACCTGGAAAGGTTGTATACCTGGATGAGACTTCAGAAAGAGTCTTCGTGGTGTCTGAGCGCGCTAAAAACACATACACATGGAGAGGTGAATTGATATTCCCTCCATCTAGAACGAACATAAATACAAGTCAACAAGGGGCAGGAACATCCTCAGCCCATGGAAATCAAAGAGAAGGAAATAACGAGAGACCGGAAGTAAGCTTCACTCACCCCATAGGGAGAGATAGAACAACCACGAACACTAATAGAGCGGAGAGACAAAGAGATCATGGAATACTAGGTGGTAGAGATGATTTTCCTCTACCTAGACCACATGAACACGCAAGAGTTTTGAGACCCACTCAATTAGTAAAATCAATGAAGAATTATTTTGATGGGACAGGAGATCCCTATGACCATGTTGCAGAATTCAAGCAAGTACTAAGAGCAGAACAAGTCGAGGACATGTTCACGCAATACAATGCATTTGGACTAATGTTAAAGAATACCGCTTTAACTTGGTTCCAACCATTGCAACAAAGGCAATTTAGAGACATCCATCACTTTTTGGAGTCATTCATCACTGAATTCTCTAAAAGTGGGATTAGGCATGAGACGTCTTCGTTGATTCATAGCTTTAAACAAACCCCTCAGGAAACAGTTAGACTGGCAGGACGTAGATTCAGACAATATGTTGAACGATGTCCAATACAAGAGCTACCCTCACAAGCTAAGCAAGTGTCTTTGTTTTTAGATGGCTTGTTGAGCGCCAAACTACGCTCTTATGTGTACCTAAAAGAACCCAGAACGCTAGAGGAGTGTGTAAGGATATGTATAGACATCGAGGACAACCTAGGAGATGAATTGGAACTCTCAAAGGTCTATAAAGACTCAGATTGTTCTTCTTTAGCATCCACAAAATTGTCTAATTCGATAGAGGACCTAGCAGAAAAAGTGGCCCAAAAACTAGGAGTTTCTAGTAAACAGGTGCCCAAGCTACCAACTAATGTACGTTGTTACACTTGTGGTGGAAATCATTTGGCAAATGTGTGCCCCAATGCACCACAACCTCAAGCCAATCCTAGTGGCCAATATTGCACAATTGAGAGAAGATACACGAATCATACGGCTCAGGACTGCCCATACAACAAACAAACCGTGAGACAGAACTACCCGCAAACATACCAGCAGCCAGGTAGGTATCAAGGCCAATACAATACTCAGCCTTATTACTATAGGCCTCCACAGAACTACCCATACCAGGCTCAACAGAGACCTCAACCCGTCTTAGCTCAGCAGCCACCCCCACCAGCGAATGTCATCTCAGTCAAATACGCTGCTGCAGAAGAGAACCTAAGTAGGGCCTTAGTGCCTTCTTCACCCTTGATCACAGAAAGTGACCCGAACTCAAACAGTTTTGACTCTACTCATGTAACTAGTCCACCCGCTTATTACACGGAGTCACCAGAACATGTGGAGACATATCATTATGATAGTCCACCAATGGAACCTAGTTGGGAGCCAGACTATGCTAATGTGATGTACGCAAACCCAAACACACGGCCCCAATTGAGACAACAGAGACCACAGGGCCCTAGAGGACCATGCTTTAGGTGCCAAGGAGATCACTTCATAAAGGATTTTCCACATCCCCCAATAGCAAGGCAATCACATACAAGGCTTTTGTGCCGATTGTGGCAAAGAGCACATCATAAAAGATTGTCCTAAGAACCCAGTTAACACTTCAAATGTGACACCGATCAACGTGATAGGTATTGTAAACAACGCAGATGGATCCAACCCTACATACGTGCCTATCCAAGCTATAACCAGAGCCCAGGCGCTCCTACAAAACCAACAACTTAATCAAGAGAAAGTAGCAGGAAGTAGTGAAGTAGCAGAATCTAGCAGTAAAAAGACAAAATCTTGGAAAGATTCTAGAGAAAGAATCAAGAGAAAGTGGAGTAAAAAGATAACTGAGTTGGAAGGAAGTCTAAAAGAGTCGAGAGCCAAAATACAAGAATTGACTTCACAAGAATTAAACCAAGAAAACCCAGCTCAAAAATCAGGATCAGTTTTGGCGGAACCCATACCAGAAGATCTAGACATGATGTTTCGTGCATATCAGGCTAGATTAAAAGAGGGACCTCAAGTAACGGAAATGAGTAAGAACTACCCACGAGCTGATCTAGAAATTGAGAGAACTAAACTGTGCATGAAGATGGTAGAACTAGCACAAGCTTTGTTTGAAGCCTCTAGATATCTTAATTGGAATAACATGGCAAAACCAGAACTACACTTTCAAGGACTAATGGAGAGGCTAGAACACTTGATAGAAAGCAAAGAGAAAAAGGATCAGCATAGGAACCCTATTGTCCCAGAGACACAGGAAAGGAATGCACCATCCCTGTCTCAAGTACCCAATACAGAAAGTCAAAACAATTTGTCTTCCATACATAGGTACTCACATGAATTTTTGAGGGAAATCCAAGAAGAGAAATGGAGAAAAGAACAAGGAACTCATCCTCCTATTCAAGAAATAGATGACTTGCAGGAACAATTTCCCCAAGACATCCCCTCTATATATGATGATGTAGAGGTGGAGCAACTGAATGAACCCACAGGATTTGAATCTAATTCTTTACAAGAATTACCTCAGTTCACAGGACCTTGGGAAGCAAAGTCTATTAGTATGAGAGCACCCACGATAATAGTGAGGAATGAAGAATCAGTGATCCCTAGGAACACGGAAGTGATCAAGAACACTAAAGTACAATGTAATCTTACTCTGGAGGAATTGTTAAAGGTAAAACCAGAATTGTGGAGGCATGTAGCAAATCAATTCCCTGAGCTTGCTACCACACCCTCTCAGATAGGATCACATAAGAAGGTACCAGAGATACCCGTGGAAAAGATTGGAGACGTAAGCGAAGGAGAGGAAGGTAACACATATCTTCCAATAACCCATCAGGGCTACACCACGAAAGCCATCCTAGATTCGGGAGCCGGAGTAGCCATCGCTACCACCGCTTTGTGGAAACGTTGGGGTAAGCCAGCACTCAGACCCACCAGGATGAAACTGCAAATGGCTGATGGACACATAGAAAAACCACTAGGCTTACTAGAAGGCATATCTCTCACCACTTGTGGTGTGGGATTTGAGCATACCTTTGCCATTTGTGACTTTGCGAAAAATCATGCTTATGAGATGATATTGGGACGACCATTCATGCGTCAGTTGCAAATTGTACAAGATTGGGGAACTAATTCTTTGTACTTGCAACATTTAGGAGTGACTACTAAAGTCAATCTTAAAGACTATTCACATAGAGATGTACCCCCAATACAATGGAATACCATCCATAAGACTCCAGTGGAGACGGAATCCGTGCACTCTTTAGAATCAGAACCTTCTTGGTTGCATGAGGATACCCATTTATGGATGTGTAAAGTAGCCAAACAAGAGGAAGAACGATTAGAAGCAAGAACCTTAGGTGCGGAACAACATTCACGAACCCTTCAAGATCCAGCATATGCACCTGTAGTATTCCCAGACGAAGAGTTTGAACCCCATGGTTGGGCAGAAATACTAGCAACCATGGATGTAGCCATCAATGAAGAACAATGGACACCCCACTGTGACGAGGATGGCTATGACATTTCAGTTTTCACGATAGAGCCAATCATGTGCGATGCAGTTTTAGAAGAGTGTGAACCTAACACCGATGCATTTGAGGATGCAAGCGATTTTGATTTAGAATCAATTATCATGGACCCGCCATTTGCATCAGAGGAAGAATATTTTTTCGAGGTAGAGACTCAAACTCAGAAACACGAGGAAATTACGAATGAGGTAAGGTTAGCCACTCAAGTGACTACCAAAAGTGAAGGCAAGAAAAGAAAGAAGAAAGACATCATGACAGAAAAAGAAGAATCTTTATTTGAAGTACCCGAGAATTTCAAGAAATACAAAATCGAAGATAGAAGAATCATGGTACAAATGCCTAATAGAAAAGTGTATGATGGACAAGTATATGATAACCGAGAGAAAACCAAGAAAGTAATAGTTGCCATAGAAGGAGAAGAAGAAAAATGCACATATATAGGGCATGATTTGACGACTGAAGAAGAAGAAGAGTTAGTTGCCCTATTGCGCGAATATAGAGATGTTTTTGCTTGGAGTTACAAAGACTTGAAAGGAGTAGATCCAGATATATGTTCTCATAGAATCCCTATGACTCCAGATACAAAACCGACAAAACAGAAACCGTACACGTACAATGATAACTACGCTGCGAAGATTAAAGAGGAGATAGATCGCTTGATAGAAGCAGGATTCATTTACGAAATTGAACATACCGAATGGGTATCCCCCATTGTGGTTGTGCCCAAGAAGAATGGAAAATTGCGTGTGTGTATTAACCTTAAAAAAGTTAATGCTGCCACGATTAGAGATAGTTCTCCTCTTCCTATCACGGAACACCTATTGGAAAGAGTTGCGGGCAAGGAAGTTTACAGCTTTCTTGATGGATTCTCAGGCTATAATCAAGTAGCCATTGCTCCAGAAGACCAACACAAGATGGCTTTTGCCACTGAATGGGGCATATTTGCATTTCGTGTGATGCCATTTGGCTTAACAAATGCACCCGCCACTTTCCAACGACTCATGTGTCACGTTTTTAAGGAATTCTTACGCAAGAGCTTGGAAGTTTATGTTGATGACTTATGTGCTCATTCAAATGTAAGACAGACACATCTTCCAGAGTTAAGACAAATATTTGACAAATGTCGAGAATATCAGGTTTGTTTGAACCCAGAAAAATACGTTTTCATGGTCAGACAAGGCAAAATTCTAGGACACATTGTGTCAAAAAATGGAATCTCGACGGACGAGGAAAAGGTGAAGGTAATTGCAGAATTACCTAGACCAACTAATGTGAAAGAGGTACAGGCATTTATGGGCCATTGCGGTTATTATAGGAGATTCATACACATGTATGCAATCATAGCCAAGCCTTTGTACTCTCTTTTAACCAATTTTGAGTGGACAGATGAATGTGAAAATTCATTCAATGAACTTAAACGACGCTTGTGCTCAGCACCTATATTGACTACCCCTGATTGGAGTAAGCCATTTCATGTACATGTGGATGCATCCAATTACGCCATAGGATGTGTGTTAGCACAACCCACGAATGAAGGTAACATAGATCTCCCCATAGCTTACGCGAGCAGACAATTGAACGCAGCAGAAAGAAATTACACCACGACGGAACGAGAAGGATTAGGGATGATCTACGCAGTAAAGAAGTTTAGGCACTACTTGTTGGCCAACAAATTCAAGTTCTTTACAGATCATCAAGCCCTATTATACTTAGTCAACAAACCATGTAACACAGGACGACTGATACGTTGGTTTCTATTACTCATGGAGTATGATTTTGAAGTAGTAGTCAGGAAAGGAAAGACACATCTTAGAGCTGACCACCTTTCAAGATTAACCTCAGGAGAAGCTCCTCAAGGAGTAGCGGATGATTTACCAGATGCATACTTGTTTAACCTTGAGATAGCACCAGAATGGGCTAAGCCTATAGTCCCTATTCTGACATACGGACCCAAGAATCCTAAGATAAAGATCAAAGAGGGAGAGATTACCAAGTCTCAGAGGTACCAAATCATGGCAGGAAGTATATATAAACAAGATAATCAAAAGATTCTTGCTTGTTGTGTAGATGAATCAGAACATGCGAATTGGTTGCAATTAGCACACATAGGAGCACTAAAGCAACATCATTCAAAACATCGAACATTACAGACTCTGCATAGATTAGGAGTATATTGGCCTTCTATGGAAGCAGATGTCTACAAGTTGTGTAAAGAATGTCAGGTGTGTTGTAAAAGACCACCAGTAGAGCATGCGACACTATATCACGTGTCTCTCACACCAGACTGGAGTGAACCTTTAGTGACATACTTGAGGACGAACACATTCCCTCAAGGAATGACCTTAGCTCGACAACGCAGTCTAGAGCAGGAAGCTCAAGACTATTCACTTATTGGTGATAATTTATACAAAAGAGGACGAGATGGATATCTAAGACAATGTGTTCATGAGAGCGATTATCTGAGCATACTAGAGACTGCACACCAAGGTGTTGCAGGAGGTCATTTTGGACCCGATAGGATAATCAAAGCCATCCTCTTTGCAGGATTATGGTGGCCCACTCTTCACATGGATGCACATACCTATGTAAAGAGATGTGATGTGTGCCAAAGAACTCAGTTTCCTACTCGCAGAGATGAAATGCCATTGAAACCCATGATGGGCGGACGTGCATTTTCAAAGTGGGGTATAGACTTTGTAGGACCCATTAACCCCCCTGCAAAAGGTACACATGCGGAATACATTATTGTTGCCACAGATTATCTTACGAAATGGGTAGAGGCAAAAGCCACAAAAAAGAATGATGCTCACACGACTGCAAAATTCTTATTTGAAAATGTCTTTACAAGATATGGATTGCCTATAGAGTTAGTGAGCGATCGAGGCACTCACTTTCTAAACCAAGTCATTGAATATTTGTTACAGGATTTTATGGTGATTCACAAGAAATCTGCACCATATCATCCCCAGGCCAATGGTCAGGCTGAAAGCACTAACAAGATACTTTGTAACGTACTGACGAAACTCGTGAACAACAAACGTTCAGATTGGGACAAACAGTTACACCATGCTGTTTGGGCATATCGAGTGGCCTACAAGACCGTACTCAATGCAACTCCCTTTCAGATGGTTTTTGGTCAGAATGCAGTGCTTCCTTTGGACTTCTTGACACCGACACTTAAGGTTGCACAAGAACATCAGTGGACCGGCCATGAATTATCAGCAAGAATAATGGACTTGGAACGATTAGGAGAAACCAGGCTAAAGGCAGCAGCAAGAATATACGCAGCGAAGAAGCGACAGAAAGCATATTTTGATGCACATGTGAAAGATAAAGGCTTAAAAGAAGGAGATTTAGTTCTAGTGTATACGCTGAAACAGCACGCACGGAAGTTAGAAAAGCGAGGTTATGGACCTATGATCATTAACAGACTTTCAACAAGTGGAGCAGTACAGTTAGCCACCTTAGAAGGAGACATAATGCCTAATTACATTAGTGGCTGTAGAATCAAGCTATGCCAGGAACCTCTTACTGAGGATATGCTTAGACGACTCACGTTGGCAAAGAAGCGTAAGGAGGAAGAAAATAGAATACGAGCTGAAGCTCAGGCAGAAGCCATAGAACGCATTAAGCGCATGAAGCTAAGAAGACAAGGACTAGGGAGAGAACATTATAACCATCTGGAAACATCACCCAGATATCCCATGGCCATGTGTCAAGTAAAGTCAACCACTCATCTTAGCATAGTGGACAGGAGACCATTCGTTACAGTTAGGCTAGAGCACGGCAACCATTGCCAAGAACTCAGGGCTTTAATTGACTCAGGTGCTGCGACTAGTGTGATTAGATGGTCCCACTATAAGGATTCAGGAATAGAAATGCGGCCAATTGAGGCATACCTCATAGGCCTAGGAGGCATGGAAACCCCTTGCATGGGTGAGGTGGACCTTCCTATCCTCATTAAGGATGTGACCATGACGGCGAAGCTACTAGTGTGCCATGATGACGACCTGATAGAACCCCTAATCCTTGGCCAAGATTGGCTATACGATCACTCAGTGGACTTAAATCTTAGACAAGGCTCCTTACAGATTGGAACCTTAGAGCAGAAGCGAGTGATACCGCTTGACTTCCCTAACGGTATTCCGACTGAGGTTTGTAACCCTAGACCCTATGAAATACATGCGACGGAAGACCGGAAGATCTTTAATCAGACCAGTCACGTTACGTCTACACCAACCCACTCGGGCTTGGCTATGGACAGTTGTCAATCAGAAGGATGACAGGAGATCTTCCCTGGGACTTCCTGCAAACTAGAAGAGGCAGCTACCCATCCGCTAGGGCAGATGGACACAATCAGCGGTCAGGTGGGTTGCATCAGCGGCCAAATGAGCACGACACCCTGCGGTGCTCATCCTTCCAAACTTGTTGCGGACTGGCCTAGATTAAAGTTAAAGAATGAATCACTTCCTAATGGGCAGGTCACGCAAGTATTGGATCTCCCTTCTTTTCCAAAGCAGAGCGTCCCTACGACCTCTCTACCTCCACCACGACAGAGTCAACCACGACGAAGGAACCCAGACCGACGGCAGTATCAGAAGACACAACAAGGAAAGCAGTCTAGGCCACCCAAAGGAAGCGGCACCAGACAAATATGGGTGCCAAAAGGACAAAAAGCACCGAAGAACTCCAACCAAGCAGAGATCGACAAGAAAAAGGCAGAACAGAAACAGAATCTGTATCCACCATCCCCTCGACCTTCTTCTACAGGTCCGAGCATTCGACAAATTTGGATCGCCAAGAAATATCTTACCCATAGACCCACACCCACGCAGATTTGGGTACCCAAACCATGTATCATAGCTCAACACTTAAGCCATGTAATATATACCCCTCACAAATCTTTCCATCCCTCAATACCACCACACCCGATACTACCTTTGGCCCCTCAGCAGAAACCCACCACCCACTCAAAGACTCTTAGGAAATGGATACCGAAGCGTGTCCAACCGTCTTCCCCTAACCCATTGACTAACTACTTCCCGACTAACATACAACCTTGTAATAAATCACTAACCTTTAAACCTTGTATAAATTCACCCACCATCATAACACATCACTCATAATCTCATCTCATCAAGAAATGTATGCTTAATCTGAAACGTGTAGGTGTCTAGAGACCTGCACTAGTGCTGCAAGAAGCATTGCATCCATCACATCACAGCACTTGGCTACACGGGTTACGCATCAGTTATGGAAAGGGATTGCGGTCTCACTTTAATGGGATCATAATTAATTTCCATGCTAATGTGTTAATCTTTTGTAGCAGATCTTTCTCATTAACGCATTAGTCATCATGCAAACCGACGAAGGACCATCAGGAGCAGGCCCCAGTGTAGCGGCAGTGCCCCTCAACGTTTTACGAGCAGAATCCCACCCGACTGCTCCACCACCAGAATTCCAAGGATTTCCAGGGCCCATGCCGATCGATAACCCACCTATGGGCTACACAAAAAAGATACACCGTAACTCTCACTGGTTTCAGGGACTTGCAGGACCCTTAGCGGACGCGGATTTCATATTTGAATCTACTTTGACATTTGATGACCGCACTTGGGGAAAATACCAATTTTTCTCCAGAGAGTTCGAAGCCCTACAGAACACCTAGGATTTAACTCACGTTTGGGCCAGAGCAGGCTTCACGGAGTATTTCAGTGATCCCCTGCCCAAACCTGACTTTTACAGGTGTTATTATTTAATCACTACTTTGCTGGCCTCAGAGAATAAGGATATCCCCGGAACTTTTATTTTGCCTTCTTTAGTGGATGATCCACCTTACAAGAGATTTTATCTCTCGAAGGATTTAATCAGAGCGGCCATCAAGATTCATGGAACCCACACGCCCACAGATCGGGAAAGATTAGTTCCAAACCCTATGAAACGTGGGGATGTCACTAAGTGGGAGGAGATCTCAGCAATTACACCTGAGCTGTCAAAGCCGCTACGGATATGCATGCAACACTTCGCATTCCCCGCTCAGGATAGATTTACCATGCCCCATAAAAGAATATGGTTCGGATTGTACTTAGCGTGTACCGGACCTCAGACTGTTGATCTGGCGAGCTGGATCATTGATCAACTGTATTTGGCACAACACAGATGGGAACGAAAGAAAGTGCTTAATGGATGTTGTGCGCTCACAAGAATTGTTTATATGTGCTTGGCCTATGATTTGCCAATTGAACGTGCATTAACAGGAGAAGAGCTGAAGGCCTTCAAAGGCATGACGAAGAAAGCCAGGAAGCCCAGTAGAACACGGGCAGGTAAGCGCATGAGAGGCACCATTCCTTGCCTTCAAGTGCCAGAGTCACCATCACCACAACCCTCTCCAGAGCGATCTCCGACAGAAGCCGCTCCCACAGTGCAACCTATTCGCATAAGGTTGTCTAGACCAGTGGTCACGGAGGGCACTACTAGTATCGCTGCACCTCAGGCAGCTGCAACCACAGAACCCACCACCACTACAGCAGAAGCTCCCACCACTATTGGTGCGGACGCCTTTTCTTTCCCAATACCACACATGGAGGCAGAACCAATAAACACAACATTCGATTTTGAAATGCCTGATGCATTCTCAAATGAATTCCAGTTTTTAGAGGCACAGATGTTCTCCCAAGAATATGAACGCCCCAGTTACCCTACCACACCGCGGGATCTGCCACAGGGACAAGTTGTGTCGAGCTCTGATGACGAACGAACAGCCACCGACGATGACGAAGGTGATGACGAAGCCAGCCAGGGCACACATGATTCCCAAGAACAAGGACAGACAGACGACCAAGGCCAACAAACCGATGCACACGGTGACACTAGCACGCATGAAGAGGAGACTTTCGAAGCAGCAGCTTACACGCTGGCAATCAAGAAATTATATCGTACGATGGAGAAAGTCTGGGCACGGAAGAAATTGACTGAAGAAGAGAGCCAGGCCCTAATCGAACAAGAACTAGTCTCCGGAGGATTTGAAGAAGTCTACATCAGAGGGTTCAGAGAACTGGTCCAATCCATCGGCCCGGTCGAAGCACTGAGATATTTACAAAGGAAGCCACTCCCCCAATATGACCCTCGCAGAGTTCGCCTGTTATCAAAGCCCGGTGAATATATTCGAGTTCCGATAGGTGCTCAATCATCCCACCAGGCGCAAGATTCACGCCTACGGCCGGAAAGATCCTTCACCGAAGAAGCCATCCTAGTCGACTCCCCGCCACGTACTACCGTTGTACATACTACCACTATCCTTGAAATAACATCCACACCTTCTACTCCTCTCTCACCTCATGTTTCACCAACCCATCCTGTATCCCCCGCACACACACCTGCTCCTCCCACATCCACACCAGTCCACGGCAACATAGCCACACCCTTTGCCCTGCCCATTCATGCCACCATGCCCACACCCAACCCTCCGCGTCTACATGTTAACCCCTTCACCCCTTCATCCTTCCCATCCTTTCCCCCACCTTTAAGACCCCCTTTCACCTTTCTAACCCCACTAACCTTCTCACCAGTTTCACCTCCCCAACCCACCATAACCCCTATATCCCCTTTTCACCAAGCTACTCCAGCCATCCCCCCTGTAAATTACTCTACATTTGTAAATCCCGTCTTCACACCTACACAACCACCCACATACACACCGCTTTTCACAGTCACCGCACTTGACACGTCCAATGACATGGACATCTCACCACCCACCGCACCAACACCCACTCCACTCACAGCACCATCATATTTAGGTACGTCACAATTTTCCACGATCACCACTGCATCCACCTTCCCAACCCCATTTCCCATTCCCGCTGCATCTACTTCCACTGCATCCTCACTTAGCACTCCATTACTATTATCGCCAACCATAGACACCACACTTCAACAAATGTTCACATGCATGTCACAAGTACGAGATGAGTTCGCATCTTTGGGCAACAATTATCAACAGCTGCAGAGGACGACCAATGAATTGCAGTCGCAGCTCAATTCATTATCAATCGAGAATGCCTCGTTAAATACGCGACACCAAGAACTAAGAGAGGCATATCATAAGCTAGAGCTAGAATGTGAAGAGAAGACAAAAGAAGCCACTGCTGATCTGGACAACCTACTTCGAGCCCAAACAATTAGGAACGCGACGCTGACCAGAAATATGGGCCTACTCAGGAGGCACCTAGCCGCAGCCCAGGAGGAGAACGTGAGACTCCAAGCGCAGAATAGAGAAAATTTGGAAGCGGCATTGGATCATCCTGAACAACCATTAAGTCCGAGCAAATTCAAGGCAATCCCATCTGAATCGATGCGGATGTTGCTAGATGACCACGTTCGACTGCTAGAGGACTACGATCGAATGAACGAAGAGCATCAGAAGCTAAAAGAAGATCACAAGTTACTACAGCTCAGAGAAACGGCACCACAACAACTACCAGTGGCAGCAGAAGTACCAGAACCTGTGGACCCCTCTCCTGAACTCATAGAGGAACTAAACGCATTACGGGCCCAGGTAACCACTCTCCAATCACGCATAGATGTATACGAAGCACCACCACGGCCTGATTCCCCACCGGAGATCCCAGCTGACGACGAAAACATAACCATTCCGGTGGAGGAAACGTTTGAAGAAGCATACGAGCCAATACCCATCCCAGGCGGACAAGTCACGGCCGAAGGCCAGATGACCTATGAACTTCCGACCCCCGCATGGATGAAGACTGTGGAGGAGATTGGAACAACGCACTCAGCTCGAGTCGGGGCCTAGCTACATGCTATGGCCATGATAGAAGAACGAATTTTGCAATCTCCCTACTTTGCTCAATTGGCCCCACGCAGGTACATATCCGGGCATGAGCTTCAATACAAACCTTACTTCATGCTAATGGCCGAATACTAGCTGGCCATAGAAAAGCGAACTGGCAAGAAGCCATCACATGCAACCCAGTTCGAGCCTGAAGGCTTGCCACTGGATGCGCAACAAGGCACTATTTATCAACCAGATTGGCGTACACGTCTTTTACAGGAGTACCCAGAAATGATGAGCACATGGGTGAAAGCGCCTTTACATTTAAAGTATAATCCTTGCTGGGGACCAGTACCTCGACGCCGCTGCTGGACTGCATTCGCTATCAAAGTACAAAACAATAGGCAGTGTCAGGATTGGCTGAATTACCCCTACTTCAAGCCACCTACCGAGTTGCCCACTGTTGGCTATATGATGGCTACCATCCGTCACTGGCTCCCTCGCCTGAAGCATATGGATGATATCGCAGCGCATATGACTGTCAAAATTTTTGACATGATGCAAATGATATTTAAAGTCTTCCGACGCGTCAAGGCTCCGCATGTAAATACCCCAGGATTTGAGCATGGTAACTTTGATCTAGTATATGACATGAGCACAACGCCATCTCTCCGGGTGTGTTATGCCTGGCACTGTAGAATAAAATACCTACCGGCGTGCTACAAGCAAACATTTGAAGAGATGTTCACCACCGGATTTTGGGAATACCATTCCGAGGTATTCATCAGCAGGCCCACACATTTATTGCAACTTTTTGCCTGCGAGCGAATGGTTTATTCCGCGCACTATCAACTCCCGCCACCTGACGAACCGCAACCGATAGACTGGGAGAAACTCGAGGCTGATCTGGCCCGAGGCATTCGAGTATCTGAGCACACCCTCGCTCACGACCTCCTACAAAACTACATCCGGCAGACCGCACAACAAGGTTCTGTCGAGGACGACAGAAGCGAGAGGGAGGGGGCTGTTGGAAGCAGTCAGAGGCACAGTCAGAGGCACAGACGACATGGAAGCATGTAAAGACAGAGCAGGGAGCCAGTCGGATCATTTTTTCAAACAATTATGTTTTTATTACCTCTTCAAATATCCAACAGTGATTTTCATCACTCTTGTAACATATGTAATATAGACAAAACCCCATTTTGTAATTCATAGCTCCATTTTGTGCAAGCCGAGGAGTCCTCGAGCTTGAGGAGCTTAGGTAGAATGCTCGTACCAAATTTCGTTATTTTTAGACATCGTTTACCCTTCCAAATAGCCTCTAGGACCTATTTTTTAACTAGGCCGGTCACTAGATGTGAAACCGGTCAAAAATAGTCTAGAAACTATAAAAAGAGCTAGAGAGCTCATTTTTGAGGTTGGTTCATGTTGGTTAGTGTGAGCTTAGAGCTAGTTTGAGCTTGTAATAGTGTTCTTGAGTAATTGAGCTAACTTCCCACCTTCCATTGTGTCTTGCTTGTCTCTTCATTGTGTGTGTGTATGTGTGTGTGCATCTTTGTGCTTCTCACCTTCACTCTCACATCATCTCACGTTCACGATCTTCATATCACTCCTACCTCTCCCACGGATTGACATTAAGGAGGTGAAGCTTCTTAACGTGGTTCTCACCATTGTGCTAAAGCAACACCTTGTCTCCATGGGGTACCCGCTGACAGCTTGTCATATGGTATAATCATGCAAAATCACTTATTCCACTAGAGTAATGAAAACTATTATGCTGATTCAAAACAATGTGACTATGTCCCAATCTTTGTGAATAAAATAGTAAAGATAAATGGAAATATTTTCCAAATAGTGCTTAATCTCTAACCTCAAGTAAATCTGCTTGATTTACTCATTGTAATGAAATGAAACTCAAGAAAGTTTCATCATGATCCAAACTATAAATCCAAGATGATAATCTATCAATGATCCAAGATCCAGACTATGGAACAAGATATCAATCTATCAATGATCCAAACTATGGACCAAGATTGTGGAACTAAGTCCACCATGCCAAGTGAAGACGTGCTAAGAAAGTATACCAATTAGTGGAACTACCACTGCCTTCTCAATAATAACATTCAAGATGTTCCAAGTGGATGGAACTTACTTTATCTCTGACCACCATCTGATCATCACCATGATCAAATCATTGCCAACTAGGAATGAGGTGTCTCAAGTAAACTACTATAATAATCTAGCACTCCCAGATATAATGAGGACCATAATGTGGGTCCACTAAATATCCTAAAAAATGATAAGTAGATGTGTGCAGACTCATAGCCCACTAGGCTAAGCATCTAGCTCACCTCATACACACTATGTATGAAACATGGCCTCTCCTTAGACATATCAAATAAAGTAGTACATACTCTATGAATTTCTTCTTAATGCAACTGCTTATTCATAGTTCTTATGTGCAAACCTTGCCTTTCCGCTTCTAGGCTACTACACCAGCCAAATGAACTCTAGGATTATATGGTGGGCCCTTTTAGCTTGCCAATGGATGTATTAGACACCCTATGTACCTTGGAAGATCACTCTCAAAAAGATAGATCAAAACAGATAAGTTGGAGTTAGCTCAGAGGTGAAGAACTTGTTATTTTGGTTCATACACCTGTCCAGTGTTTTGCATAATTCTCTGAGCACAGCAGCAATTAGCTTAATTCCTCTTGGGGAACTCTAGTTAACTTAAGATCTAACTTTCAAGAGTAATCTCATAAAAAATAATGAACCACACACTGAGAAAGATGTTTAACAAGTGATGACATCATCTTGATTTTCATGGGCTGCTACAGTAATGAGACCAGTGAGCAGAAAAATGAATATAGCTCCAGATTTAAGAATCCAGTGATTATGAAAATCTTTATGCTTATACTAGACAGTATGCTGAATCCAATAAGCTTTAAATCATTGAATTTGGGTAAGTACACATTGAGAAACAGCTCTGACAAGATGAGTAAAAAAGTCGGGTACCTGACAGAGAAGTGAAAATGAACAGACACTGTTCACTTCAACTGAACATAACTGAATATTGAAACACCCAAATGTAATGAAAATTGGTGAGCATATAGTAGACTTATAGAGATAACTTTACAAAGTTAAATCACTAAAAATGATGCACCAAGCTCAGAGAAACCATCTCTGCAATCTGACTGAGAAAACTGAGAGATATGGTAGTGAGTAGTACACTTCACAAGAACATGGAAATATGAACTCAAATGATCATGAAAATGAAAGTATATTGCTTGTACAATACAATGGACTTATTGATACATATGTGTGCCTTGGAATCACACCTTTATATCGCATAAAGCTTAGCTCTTGGAGGTCTTCACATAGGTCTCTCTCACCACGACTAAAACTGCCATCTATTTATAGTTGAGCTTGGGAGGCTAACTTCCCTCAATCACTCTCCAATCAATTAGTGATTGATTTGATTCTCTACCTATCACAAATCACGAATTTGTGGCTCCTCTTTCCCTTTTTGATCAAGTGGAATCAACCACTTAAGATTCTTTCACTTTTACATTAATTAAAGTCTTCAAAAGTTACAAGAGGTAGTTCACAAGTGAACCTTACATAGTCTTCATTTTAAGGCTTCTTCTATGACTTTGTGGGACTCAAGCCAATACTCAGGCTTGTCATAGACTTGCTCCAACAGCTCCCCGAGGTCTTCAATCTTCCAAGATTACCTGCAAACCAATCATAGCCTTGAATTTGCAAAGCTTTGTACCATCCAATGCTTTGGTTGGAATATCTGCACATTGTTGATGAGTGGACACATATGATATTTGAATCCCTTTGCTTAGAACCTTCTCTCTTACATAGTGATAATGAACTTCAATATTTATAGTCCTTGCATGAAAAATAGGATTAGCAGCCAAATGAATAGAACTCATATTGTCACCATAAATAGTTGGAGTTCCAAACTCCAATCCAAGATCTTTGAATAATTTCTTCATCCACATAGCTTCTTGTGTAGCTATGGCAAGACCTCTATATTCAGCTTCAGTAGAAGAGAGAGCAACTATGGGTTGCTTCTTGGATGACCATGAAATAAGCTTTGAACTTGCAAAGGTAAGATAACCTGAAGTGCTCCTTCTATCTTCTTTGGAGCCAACCCAATCTGCATCAAAAAATAGCTTCAAACCTAAATCAGATACATAAGGATAATAAAGTCCTTCATTTATGGTTCCTTTGAGATACTTGAGAATCCTTTTGGTAGCATCCATGTGTGGTTTCCTTGGTGTGTGCATAAATTGACTTAGAACACTCACACTGTAACATATATCTACTCTTGTCAATGTGGCATAGTTGAGACTACCCACTAGACTTTGATATGATGTGATGTCCTCTACGAGTTCACCTTCATGTGAGCTCAATTTGTGATTGACCTCCATTGGAGTACCTGCAATCTTACAATCTTGCATCTTGAATTTTGCCAACATGTCCTTAATGTACTTTCTTTGAGTGAGAAACAAACCATGATCTTTGTAGACAACTTCCAAACCTAGGAAGTAGGTAAGTGAACCCAAATCACTTATCTTGAACTCTTCTCTCATCTGATCTTTGATCTTCTTCATACCATCTGCATCATTTCCTATCAATATAATATCATCTACATATACACATAGGTAGATGATCTCAGAATTACTCTAATAAAGAGTGAAGGATCTGCCTTGCTTGGTTGAAAGCCTTTGTCTTGTAAGAATGAAACAAGTCTGAAATTCCAAGCTCTTGGAGCTTGCTTGAGACCATACAATGATTTGTTAAGTTTACACACATAATCAGGATAAGCTTGATTCCAAAACCAGGTGGTTGTGCCATATATACCTCTTCTGTTATCCAACCATTCAAGAATGCATTCTTTACATCTAGTTGAAGTATCTTCCAATTCTTAGAAGAGGCAATACTAAGCAAAACCCTAATAGTAGGCATCTTTGCCACAGGAGAGAAGGTCTCCTCATAATCAATTCCTTGAGTTTGTGCAAAGCCTTTTGCTACAAGCCTTGCCTTATACCTGTTAATGGAACCTTCAAAATTCTTCTTGAGTTTATAGACCCATCTTGAGCCTATTACCTTCATGGATGAAGTCTTGGGCACCAAATGCCAAGTGTTGTTTTCCTCAAGTGCTTCAATCTCTTCCTTCATTGCATGCTTCCATTCTAATTTTGCTTTGGCCTCTTCAAAGGATGATGGCTCCTCTTGATTTATGTCATGTGCTATGTAGATAGAATGTTTAGTTACTAATGAGGTGTCAAACCCATACCTTTCTGGTTTTTTCTTTTCCCTCATAGATCTTCTTAGGCCATGATGTGATGATTTTGCCTCATGTCCAATTTCTTGCAATTTTGCTTTACCTTTAGACTTCCATGCTTTGATCTTTTCCATATGAGATTCTTCATCATCCTCTGAGGTGTCTTGTTTTTCAATCTTCGGTTGTTCTCTACCAAGCTTTGGAAAATCTTCTTCAAGATCATATGGTAAATTGACCTTCCTGCATGAATCTTCATACCATGAATTGTTTTCATCAAAAACTACATCTCTGCTTATCAAGAATCCTTTGTTGGTAGGGTTGTATAACCTGTAGCCCTTTTGATTGTTGTCATATCCAATAAATACACACCTTTCTACCTTTGGATCCATCTTGCCTCTAACCTGTGAAGGAACATGAGCAAAAGCAATACATCCAAAAATTTTACAATGATCTAAGCTTGGTCTTCTTCCATTCCAAGCCTCATATGGAGTCATCCCATCAAGGGATTTTGAAGGCAACCTGTTAATCAAGTAAGTGGCTGTAGATACAACCTCAACCCATAGATAATTAGGCAAATGCTTTTCATTTAACATGGGCCTTGCAGCTTCAACAATTGTCCTATTCCTCCTTTCTGCCATTCCATCTTGCTCAGGAGTGTACCTTGTAGTTACCTCTCTTTTGATTCCTCTTTCTTGAAGAAAAGAACCAAACTCATGGGAGAAGCATTCTCCCCCTCCATCTGACCTTAGCCTTTTTAGAGATTTACCTGTTTGATTCTCCACAAGAGCCAAATATCTTTTGAAACATGAAAAAACTTCATCTTTGTGTTTCATAAAGAATAGGATAGTCCATCTACTGCAATCATCAATAAAGGAGACATAATACCTTGATCCAGATATTGAAGCTTCCTTGCTAGGTCCCCATACATCTGTATGAACCAACTCCAAGAGATCTCCATGTATATAACCTTTCTTCATGAATGGTAACCTGTGAGACTTTCCAAATTGACATGCACTACACTTATAAATCATATGTTGTTTTGACAAATTAGGGAGTCCAAGTACACTTTGGTCCCTGCAAATTTGCTTTAATGACCTTTCACCAATATGTGCTAACCTTTTGTGCCATACTTCCAATTCTATGAGTGTTTGACTACCATAATTAAAGAGATCAATATTTCTAGTGTCTTGTAATTCAAATGTGAACAATCTACCTGCCTTTTCACCTTTTGCAATTCTTCTGAATCCTTGACTTGGATCTTCAACAAATGCTCCTGCTTTTGTGAACCTGACTTGCAACCCTTTCTCTACTATCTGCCCAACACTTATCAAATTCTTTGTAATGGTAGGGACATAGAGTACCTTATTGAGTAGGTTGATGTTTCCATCAGGTGCTTTGACATTGCCTATTTTCTCCACAGAATGTTTTGCATCATCTCCTGTTTGTACCTCATGCTTATTCCTTCGGTATGAGGACCATGAGCAAGTGGAGTGCACAAGTGCGTGAGTGAAAAGCACACTAACATGTACACACATGCACACATACAAGGCAAGACAAAGAGAGAGAGCAATGGAATCTATTGCTCAATTGCTTTTCACACAAAGTTACATCAATTCTATAAAAATCCAACCTCAAAAGTGAGCTCTCTAGCTCCTTTTATAGTTTTTTAGGTCCTTTGGCTCATTTGAAGGATCAAATGGGCTCAAAAAAAATATGAAATTTGACACATAGATTGTTCTCGTACTCCTCAAGCTGCAAGACTCCTCAACTTGAATAAAATAGAGTCTATTCTACCAAAAATGAGATTTACAATGGAATGTAGTGATGACAATCACTGTTTGTTATAGATTGGATGTGGGAAAAAAGAGGTTGGCCTACTCATTGGATCTTCATTGACTTCCTTGTCTACTTGGCCCTCCTTGATCTTCTCTTTGACTTTTTTCTCTCTGGCTCCCTTGCCTCATGCTTCCATGGTGCATTAACCCTTCTTGTCTGCTAATAATAGCATCCATGAGACTACCAACAATAGATTGATAAGGAATTTTGGTCATGAATTCCTTTTCCTCATCTGATTTGGGGAAATCATCCTTGTTCAATTTCACATATGTAGGTAAAGGTGTACTCAATGCCTTGCCACCCTACATATTGAATCTATGAAGTGCTTTGGATATGTACTCACTTTGAGACAGACATATGCATCTTTTGCTCCTATTATAGTAATGCGCATGCCAAGAATATGTTTGGCATTCCCCAATTCTTCATATCAAATGCCTCACTCAACTTTATTTTGAGCAATTGCAAGTCATTAGAGGACTTCCCAACAATCAACATATCATCAACATAAAGTATCAAGCATATCAAACTGCCATTCGAGCATCTCTTTCTGTGAGAAAATGATCCTCATTGCTTTGAGAATAGCCTTGAGATTTCATAAAAGCATCAAACTTTTAGTACCATTATCTAGGGGAATGTTTAAGTCCATATAAGCTCTTCTTTAGCTTACAAACTAGACTTTCTTTGCTAGCAACTACATAGTTTTGGTTGTTCCATGTAGATCTCATTTGTAATATCTCTATGCAAGAAAGTGGTTTTCACATCCATTTGGACTATCTTCAAGTCCTCCATTGCACCAAATCCAAGCAACATCCGTAGTATAGTCATCTCCACTATTGGAGAGAAGATTTCCTCAAAATAAACACCATGTTGTTGCTTAAGACCCTTTGCAACAAGTCATGCTTTATACTTTGGAGAAGCATTATCTGATGTGAATTTTAGCTTATATATCCATTTAACTGGTGAAGCTTTCTTGCCTTTTAGCAAATATATTAAATCCCAAGTACTAATTATCGTGAATAGAATCCAATTCACTCTTCATGGCATGCTCCCAATTGACATGATCCTCTATCTACATATCCTCTTTGTAGCAAGAAGGCTCTCCAACATCTATTAGCATAACAAAATCCAAACCTAGAACATATCTATCATGTGGATGCAAGAGACAATGTGACTTAAACTAAAAGAGATTGTAATGCAATACATGTATATGAGTGTTGTGGTACATCAAGCTAGGACATCTAATGGTCAAAGGCTTCTGCACGACCTTCCCACCATGATAGTTTAATTGAATGCCACATGTGAGAGGATAGGAATCACTTCGATGACCCTATATCTATCTAGGAACACAAGATCTATCTAAGGAAGTCTAAGACCAATAAACCCAAATCTAACTCACTCACACACTCGAGTGAGGGTGAGAAAAGGGAGAAATCATTGAGATTATAAGTCTATCCTAGTTTAGAAGTATTACTTAAATTTGAATCTAGGAACTATGCTCTTACTAGACCACCTTGGATCCTCACACGCTCAACTAAGGGTGATCGTCACAAAAAAACCATGTGCTAGCAAGGCCTTATGGATGCCTAGCAATGATCCTCCATGAGTTTGGAGGGGGGGTTTTAGAGTTTTTTGAATGAATTTAGGCCATGCAGAAATTGACTCTCAACCCTAGGGTCGACTACTTTTGATTACAACCATTGGATTCATCAAATGGATGGCTAAGACTGATTCTTCTTATCGAATCTAGGGCAAAGGTGGAGAAAAAAGACACCTTCACTCTCCACCCTTGGATTTGGGAAGATTTGGACCATGAGATCAATGTTGACATGGATTTGGATAGGATTAGCTGCTATTTTTGGATGAACTTTGCATTATTGCTCTTCGTTATCAAATTAGGACTTATATAGTGAAAAAAACTCATGGATCCTCCTTGCTTTAAGCTTTGGTGTATCTCCACCCTTAAATGTGAGCTCATCTTGACCATACAACAGGGATCATCTTTTGCCATGTGGCAACCTTTCAAGCCTTCAATTTTCTTAATCTAGAAATTTATGGTGACCTTGAAAACTGGTTTTTGTGCTCTTTGACCCTCTAAATATTCCTCAATGAAGATGACACTTTGTAGGGCTATGTTTTGAAACCTCTGCTTTCGGAATATGTAGAAAAAACTCGCATTTGACTCTCTCTTATACAAGTTTGACTACATTTGGAAGTTTGCAAGGTGGCATAAAGGTGTGTAGAAAGCTCTGATAGCCTTGAACCTTTGTACAAATGTGTAGCCTCATATGATCTTTATATATGATAGACCATACGATTAACAGAAATTCCTATACAAGATTTTTTATGATATAAGTGGAAAAATTACATTTTTATGAAATGCACATGGGCATATCAATGTGCTAGAAAATCCATTTATATGTGAATTTTAGGCTATATACTACCTTTGATATTCTTTACAATATATGAATTTTCATGTGATTTAGTGACAATGCATCTTTTGCCCTAATTTCCAAAGTTTGACTAGCTTTGACTACTACCATGGACTTTCTTGATTTCTTCCAAACTTTCCATGTGAACTCCCTTTGACATCCTTGATGCCTCTCTGGCATATATACAAGCTGAGGGAAAAAAACCTCTTAAAGAGGGAAAAAAGTGCCCCGATAGTCCTAGTGTGTTCACACACTACCTAAACATCAACAAATCCCCCTAGGAGTGATGCAGTGAACAAGGAGCTGACACTCATGTATAAGGAAGTGTCAAGCTATGTGGAATCAATCCACAAAAGGAAGTAAGCCCAAAGCTTTGTGAAAAGCTTCAAGCTTCTCGCTAGGCAGAGCCTTTGTGAAAGGTCTGCAATGTTCCCCTGTGGGGGCACATATGCCAAACTGATCTCTCCAGTAGAGAACCTCTCCTTGACGTAATGATAGTGCACCTCAATGTGCTTAGTGCGAGCATGGAACACACGGTTCCTCGCAATTGCCAATGCACTCTAATTGTCAGTGAAGATGGTGGTGATAGAAGAGTGACCAACACCCAAATCAGCCATAAGGCATGTGAGTCACACACACTCAACAGTCGTTGTGAAAGCTTCCCTATACTCAGCCTCACAACTAGAAGTGATCATAGTAGACTGCTTCTTGCTCAACCAAGATATGCATGAGCCACCAAGCATGAGCAAAAACCACTAGTGGACACACGAGTGTCATAGAAACCAACCGAGTCAAATATTGGAGTTCGAGGTCTACGAAAGCATGCGAACAACACAAGGAAGAAGAAGAAGCTTGGAGCACAACACACAATACTGAATGTATTACCACTAGAATGTAAAAAGATAAGTGACCCATTCGGGTTATAGACGTATATACAAGCCAGGGGAAAAACCATCCTAAAGAGGGAAAAAGTGCCGCGATAGTCCTAGTGTGTTCACACACATCACTACCTAAATATATCAACAAATCACCCCTGGGAGTGATGTGATGAACAAGGAACTAACACTCATGTGTAAGGAAGTGCCAAGCTATGTGGAATCAATCCACAAAAGGAAGTAAGCCCAAATCTTTGTGGAAAGCTTCAAACTTCTCCCTAGGCAGAGCCTTTGTGAAAAGGTCTGCAATGTTCTCCTATGTGGGCACATATGTAAAACCAATCTCTCTAGCAAAGAACCTCTCCCTGAAATAATGATAGTGCACCTCAATGTGCTTAGTGTGAGCATGGAACACATGGTTCCTTGCAACTGCCAATGCGCTCTGAGTGTCAGTGAAGATGGTGGTGGTAGAAGACTGACCAACACCCAAATCATCCCGAAGGTGTCTAAGCCATGCACACTCAATAGTCATTGTGAAGGTTACCCTATACTCAGCATCACGATTGGAAGTGGCCATAGTAGGTTGCTTCTTGATCAACCAAGATATGCATGCGCTAGCAAGCATGAAGCAAAAACCACTAGTGGACACATGAGTGTCATAGCAACCAGCCTATTCAGAGTCAGAAAAAGCATGTAAATTTGGCGATAGTGATTCCCCCTTGGGATAAAACAATCCAAGTAGTTGGGTACCACTCAAGTAGCAAAAGATGCACTTAACCACCTGCCAATGCTTGACACATAGGCAATACATAAACCTACTCCTCTATGGGACAACAAACTGAATCTGTGGTTGAGTAATGCATAAGTAAATCAAGCATCCAACAACCTGCTGATAGAGAACAACATCAAATGCATCTCCAACATCATGAAGACTCAACCATAAACGTGTCTCCATATGAATGGCAATGGGTTTACACTCATCAAGGCCAAAATGTTGTAACTATGTGTCAATATATTTTGTTTGACAAAGATATTCCGCAATCAACTTGCATAAACCGAATGCCCAAATAATGATGCAAATGCCCCAAATCTGACATCTCAAATGAGGCATGCAAATCAGCCTTAAAATAAGCAATATGCTTGTCGTGAGGACCAGTGAGCAGCATGTCATCAACATACACAACAATGATTAGAAGCACATCATTTGCATGCTTAACATATAAGGTGCTTTCAGTCGGATTATTCTCAAAACCATGTGCAATCAAATAGGCATGTATCTTTTCATACCCTTTCTGCACAAAGCCATGGGGTTGAAAACATACACTTATTCATGCAATTCACCATTTAGAAATGCAGTTTTAATGTCCAACTGATGTACATTCCAACCATGATGAGCTGCAACTACACAAATGCTATGAACAGTAGTCATTTGACATGTAAGTGCAAAGGTTTCATCAAAATGAATGCCTCTTTCTTGCGCATAACCCTTTGCAACAAGCCTAGCCTTAAACCTGTCAACTATTCCATTAGGCTTACACTTCAGCTTGTATACCCACTTAGTGCCAATGGCCTTCTTGCCAGGAGGCAAGTCACATAAAGACTAGGTACCATTTTTCATGATAGCATCATATTCTGATTGCACGTCAGCCATCCAATTTTCAAAATTTTGTGCTTCATCAAACGAAACAGGCTCATTCTCATCAAGAGACTAGAGGCAGCCACAACATAGCAATCTGATGCAAAAGAGGCACTATGAGAGCCTGAACGAGTATGATATGACAGAGGTGCATATAATATGCTGTCACACAAAGTCTGTATCAATCATTTTGGCATAGTTTTTGGCTCTCAATATCAGTTATCTCATGAACAAGTGCATCATGTAAATCTACATAAAAAATGGAATGATTTGCATCATCACATGAAACTTGTAAAGGTTGACATGCCTCATTAGGACCATCACTAGATTGTCCACCTGTAAAAAGAGGCAGCAAAGTGTCATACATGTCTTTGGAGCTAAATGATGTCTCCTTAGTACATGAAAGTAATGGTTGAATAGCATCTTCCACAAAACAACCTCACGGATAACCAAAATGTGTTTACTCAGTGGATGATATAGACGTTAGCCTTTGCTTTCAGAATTATACCCAACAAAAATACATTTCATTGCTTTATCATCCAGTTTCTTGCATTTTTGTTCAGGCAGTGATGCATATGCCAGACAACCAAAAATACGCAAGTGAGCAACAGATGCCTTGCGACCATGCCAAGCCTCATATAGAGTGATAAATTGCAATGCTTTAGAGGGACACCTGTTAAGTACATATGCTGCACACATGACAACCTCAAGCCAGAAACTATGGTAAAGCCTGACTCTTGACCATACACCTGGCCATCTCCATGAGTGACCTATTCTTCTGTTTTTACTCCATTTTGTTGAGGTGTATATGGCATTTTACACTGATATTTTATCCCAGGTTCAGCCAAAAATGCATTAAAGTCAGAAGACATATATTCCCCCCTCGATAAGAACGGAGGGTGCCCATTTTACATCTTGATAGATTTTCAACCAAAACCAAAAACTGTTTGAAGCACATAAACACTTTGGACTTTGCATTCAATGGATATACCCATGCATGCATAGAAAAATCATCGATGATAGTCATGAAGTAAAGATAGTTCCCAAAAGAGGGTGTCTGCATATGACCACATACATCACTATGAAAAAGCTCCAATTTTTGAGTAGCTGGAGCTGAACCATCTTTTGGGAAGGAGGAACGCTGCATTTTGCCCAAAATATAGCCTTCACATATGTGTTTACTAGGTGACTCAAGTTTGTGCAAAGAGGACAACATTTCAAATTTTTGTAGGGTAGCAGACTAGCAAAATTCAGATGACCAAAGCATGCATGCCAAAGCTTTGCATCGAACAAAGCCTCAAAATCATGTGCTGCACATGCTGAATCATTCACAGATTTTTCATAGTCTATGAGCTTATATAGCCCACAACATAAAATGCCAGAAGCAATAATGACATTGCCATTTGACAGATCATGAATTGTACATCAGTCATCAACAAATTTCACAACGAACCCAGTCTTGGCTAAATCTAAAACTGATAACATATTCTTCTTGACCATTGGCACAAATAAAGCATCTAACAATGTAAAAGAACTACCATCAACAGTAGTTAGAATGATATTACCAACTCCCATAACATGATAAGGCACATGTGACACTATTCCCTGTAGGGGCATACTCACGTGAAGTGAAGAAACTGCACTACGAGGTAATATGTTTGGTTGCCCCACTATCAAAGTACTGGCAAACATCCGAGTCTACTACAAACATACACTGTTCATGTGAAGATGAGTCAAAACTTCAAATAGTAGTAAATGCCCATTCTCCATTCTGCACAAGATTACCAGACTCTATTTTGGGTGTAGAGGCCTCTATAACAACCATTCCAACCTCTTTCTTCCCTGCCTCTTTAGCAGCCAATTTTGGACAGCTCTTTATGACATGATTATTTGCTTTACACTATTTGCAAAACAATTTTTGCTTTTCTATTTTCTTCTCATCCCTATCATCCTTCTTTAATTGTGTAGAATTAGCAATTTATGCTTACTATTAGAAGAGCTCCATTTACCTTTGCCATTCTAACTAGCCAAGAAAGCTTGATTCGCAACATGCATAATGGACCTGTTCTACCTAGACTGATCTTCCTACAATAGAACAAAGACTAAGTCCTCAACTGATAAGGCATTTGGATTGCCTTTCATCATCAAATGAAGAGTAGAAGCAAAACTTTAATATGAATCAGGAAGACCATTTAGAACAGCCTACACAAGTGAACTGTCAGGCAAGACTTCATCAACAGAAATCAACTGTTCTTTCAAATCTTTGATCTTTGTTAGAAAACTATTAATGGAATCACCTTCATTCATGTGCTCACTCTCCAACTGTTTTCGAATGTAAGCAACACAAGCCTCAATCCTTGCCTGGTATAAAGTGGTAAGTGTATCCCAAGCATCCTTAGTTGTTCTGCAAGAGCGAATGTGAGGAATAATGGCACATTTGATAGACAAAGCTATCAATGCATGTTTCTGAGCATCTCTGCCATCCCAATGAATTTTCTTTGCAGTAGGTGCAATAGGAACTGCAACACAAACAAGAACATGAAGAATGTCATCATCTTCAATGTTGTCTGCATCACCTTTAACAACTATGCTTGCAGGTGTAATAGGATGTTTTTCAACACCCTACACAATATTCCATAGTCCTTTTGCAACCAATACATGACACACCATATGAGCCCATAATGGGTAATTGGTATCGTCCAACTTATCCTAAATAGCCAACATATAAAATACATCACTACTTTCAGCCATGGCCGCTAACTAAAATACCTTGATGTAGAAAAATGATTGTATCTCAAAAAGTTGAACAAAACTACCATATCAAGTTCTACTAAACTTGTAGTAGACTTCAAGATGCTTATACTGGCGAACCGAAACCTGTATATATGTTTGGCACAAAAAGACAAAATTGCCTACATAAGCACTGCGATAGTGCATTTGGAGGCTAGAATGAGCTCAGATCACGATTTTGGCACCATAGAGCGAAGCAATTTTGACCTCCTAGTCACCCTAAGTATTCTCACCAAATTTCATGCGATTTCAAGATTGTGATCAGAGAGGTGTCGACGATGCCCTAAATGAAGCGATGACCTGCTCTGATACCAATTGTTGGAGTTCGAGGTCTGCGAAAGCATGCAAATAGCACAAGGAAGAAGAAGAAGCTTGGGTCACATCACACAATACTAAATGTATCACCACTAGAATGTACAAAGGTAAGTGACCCATTAGGGTTATAGGCATATATACAAGCCAGGGGAAAAAACCTCCTAAAGAGGTTAAAAAATGCCACGATAGTCTCAGTGTGCTCACACACATCACTACCTAGATATATCAACATCAAAGTAAAAAAAACATGTAACTCTAGTGGTAGTGATCCCCCCTTGAGATAAAACAATCCAAGGAGCCAAGTACCACTCAATTAGCAAAAGATGCGCTTAACTGCCTACCAATGCTTGACACCTAGGAAATGCATAAACTTGTTCATCTGTGAGACAACAAACTAAATATCTGGCCGAGTAATGCATAAGTAAATCAAGCATCCAACAACCTACTGATAGAGAACGTCATCAAATGCATCTCCAACATCATGAAGACCCAACCCTAAACCTATTTCCATAGGTGGGAATAGGTTTGAAGTCTTCAAGGACAAAACATTGCAATAATGTGTCAATATATTTTGTTTGAGATAAAACTATTCCACCATCAACTTGCATTAACCGAATGCCCAAATAATGATGCAAATCTGACATCTCAAATAAGGCATGCCAATTAGCCATAAAATCAGCAATATGCTTCTCATGAGGACCATTGAGTAGCATGTCATCGACATAGATGACAATGATCAAAAGCACATCATTTGCATGCTTAAGATTTAAGGTGCTCTCAGTTGCACTATTCTCAAATCCATGTGCAATCAGGTAGGCATGCATCTTTACATAACAAGCACATGGTGCTTGCTTCAAACCATGTAATGCCTTTTTCAACTTGGACACTTTGTTTTTGCACAAAACCATGGGGCTAAAAAACATACACTTTTTAGTGGAAATGACCATTCAGAAATGCATTTTTAACGTTCAACAGATATACGTTCCAACCATGATGAGCTGCAAGTGCATAGATGCTACGAACAGTAGTTATTCGACATGTATGAGCAAAGGTCTCATGAAAATCAATGCCTCTTTCTTGAGCATAACCCTTATACCTGTCAATTGTTCCATCAGGCTTATGCTTCAACTTGTATAACCACTTAGTGCCAATGGCCTTCTTGCCAAGAGGCAAGTCACATAAAGACAAGGTACCATTTTTCATAATAGCATCATATTTTGATTGCATAAGAGCCATCCAATTTTCAAAATGCTGTGCTTCATCAAATGAAACAGGCTCATTCTCATCACAAAGACTAGAGGCAGCCATAACATAGCAAATTGATGCAAAAGAAGCACTATGTGAGTGAGAATGAGTATGATATGATAGAGATGCATCTAGTTTGCTATCTCGCAAAGACTCCATCAGCCATTTAGGCATAGTTTTTGCCTCCTCTATATCAATTCTCTCATCAATAAGTGCATCATGTAAATTTACATTACAAATGGAATGATCTTTATCATCATGTGAAACTTGTAAAGGTTGAGAAATTGCCTCATTCGGACCAGCATTAGACTGTCCACCTGTAAAAAGAGGGAGCAAAGTATCATATATGTCAATGGAGCTAACTAATGTCTCCTTGGTACATGAAAGTAATGGTTGAATAGCATCTTCCACAAAAACAACATCATGGATAACCAAAATATGTTATTCTGTGGATGATATAGACAATAGCCTTTGATTTCATAACTATACCTAACAAAAATACATTACATTGCTTTATCATCCAATTTCTTACGTTGTTGTTCAGGCACTAATGCATATGTCAAACAACCAAAGACACACTGGTGAGCAATAGATGGCTTCTGACAATGCCAAGCCTCATATGGAGTGATAGACTACAATGCTTTAGTGGGACACCTGTTAAGTACATATGTTGCACACATAACAACCTCAAGCGAGAAACTATGTGGTAAAGCGAGACTCTTGACCATACACCTCACAATCTCCATGAGTCACCTGTTCTTCCTTTTAGCAAGTCCATTATGTTGAGGTGTATACGGTACTGTACACTGATGTTTTGTCCCACCTTCAGCCAGAAATGCGTTGAAGTAAGAAGACATATATTCCCCTTCTCGATCAGAATAGAGCGTGCCCATTTGACATGTTGATAAATTTTCAACCATAATGAGAAACTGTTTGAAGCACATAAAAACTTGGGACTTTTCTTTCAGTGGATTTACCCATGCATGCCTAGAAAAATCATCAATGAAAGTCACGAAGTAAGATAGTTCCCAAAAGAAGGTGTTTGCAAAGGACCACAGACATCACTATGAACAAGCTGCAATTTCTAAGTAGCTTGTATTGAACCATCTTTTGGGAAGGAGGAACACTGCATTTTGCCCAAAATACAGCCTTCACATACATGTTCACCAAGTGCCTCAAGTTTGGGCAGAGAGGGCAACATTTCCGATTTCTGTAGGCATAGCAAACTATCAAAATTCAGATGACCAAAGTGTGCATGCCAAAGCTTTGCATCTGAAATAGTTTGCACACATGACAACCTCAAGCCAGAAACTATGTGGTAAAGCCTGACTCTTGACCATACACCTTGCCATCTCCATGAGTGACCTATTCTTTCGTTCAACAACTCCATTCTGTTGAGGTGTATACGGCATTGTACACTAGTGTTTTATCCCATGTTCAACCGGAAATGCATTAAAATCAGAAGACATATATTCCCTCCCTCGATCAAAATGGAGGGTGCCCATTTTACATGTTGACAGATTTTCAGCCAAAACAAAAAACTGTTTGAAGCACATGGACACTTCAGACTTTTCCTTCAATGGATATACCCATGCATGCCTGGAAAAATCATCGATGAAAGTCACAAAGTAAAGATAATTCCCAATAGAAGGTGTCTGCGTAGGACCACATACATCACTATGTACTCTCCAGTTTCTGAATAGCCCGAACTAAACCATCTTTTGGAAAGGATGAACGCTGCATTTTGCCCAAAATACAGCCTTCACAAACATGTTTTCCAGGTGCCTCAAGTTTGGGCAAAGAGGACACCATTTCAGATTTCTGCAGGCATAGCAAACTAGCAAAATTCAGATGACCAAAGCGTGCATGCCAAAGCTTTGCATCTGACATAGCCTGAGAATCATTTACTGCACATGCCAAATCATTTACAGATCTTTCATAGTCTATGAGCTTATATAGCCCATGACATAAAATGCTAGAGGCAATAATCACATTGCCATTTGACAGATCATGAACTGTACACCTATCATCAACAAATTTCACAACCAAGCCAATCTTGGCTTATGCAGAAACTGATAATAGGTTCTTCTTGATCCCTGGCACAGATAAAGCATCTGACAAAGTGAAAGAACTACCATCAGCAATAGTCAAAATGATCTTACCAACTCCCATAACAGGATAAGAGGAGTTGTTGGCACATGTAACAGTATTCCCTGTAAGGGCAGGCTCGAGTGAAGAGAAGAAACTGCGTTGCGAGGTAATATGTTTGGTCCCCCCACTGTCAAAGTACCAAACATTTGAGTCTACTACAGACATGCACTGCTCATGAGAAGATGCGTCAAAACTGCAAACAGTAGTAAACGCCCATTCTTCTTCCTACACAAGATTAGTAGACTCCGTTTTTGGTGTAGAGGCTTATGCAACAACCATTCCAGCCTCCTTCTTCTTTGCCTCTTTTGCAGCCAGTTTTGGACAGTTCTTTATGATATGATCATTCCCTTTACAGTACTTACAAAACAATTTCTACTTTTCTGATTTTTTTCTCATCTTTGTCTTGGTTCTTCGAATGTGCAGCATTTGTAGATTTCTGCTTACTAGTAGAAGAGCTCCATTTTCCTTTGCCCTTCTGACTAGCCAGGAAAGCTTGATCTGCAACACGCATAATGAACCTGTTCTGCTTGGACTAATCTTCCTGCAACAGAACAGAGACTAACTCCTCAAATGACAAGGCATTTGGATTGCCTTTCATCATCAACCAAAGAGTAGAAGCAAAACTTTGATATGAATCAGGAAGACCATTCAGAACGGTCTGCACAAGTGAGCTATCTGGTATAACCTCATCAGCAAAAATCAACTGTTCCTTCAAGTCTTTGATCTTTGTTAGGAAACTGTCCATAGAATCACCTTCATTCATGTGCTCACTCTCCAACTGTGTCGGAGGTAAGCAACACAAGCCTCATTCCTAGCTTGGTACAATGTGGTAAGTGTATCCCAAGCATCCTTAGCTGTTCTGCAAGAGCGAATATGAGGAATAATGGCACATTTGATAGAGAAAGCTATCAATGCATGTGCCTGGGCATCTCTGCCATCCCAACAAATCTGCTCTACAGTAGGTGCAACAAAAACCACAACACGAACAGGAATATTCAGAATATCACCATCTTCGACACCTTCTGCATCAGCTTCAGTACCTACAGTTGTAACAGTTGCAGGTGTGATAGGACGTTTTTTGACACCCTGCACAATGTTCCACAGTCCTTTTGCAACCAACACATGTCGCATCATATAAGCCCATAACGGGTAGTTGGTACCATCCAACTTATCCTCAATAGCCAACATACGGCCCATACATCACTGCTTTCAGCCATGGCCGTTGACTAAAATACCTTGATGCAAAAAATTGACAGTATCTCAAAAAGTTGAACAGAATTGCCTAGACAAATTTTGCTAGACCTTTAGCAGACTTCTAGATGCTTATACTGGCGAACAGAAATTGGTATATATCTTTGGCACAAAAAGACAAAATAGCCCACACAAGCACTACGATAGTGCGTTCGGAGGCCGAAACGAGCTCATATCGCGATTTCGGCACCACAGAGCGAAGCAATTTTGATCTCAAAAACATGGTGAGTATGCTCACCAAAATTCGTGCGATTCTGAGAATGCAAATGGAGGAGTGTCGACGGCGCCCTAGATGAAGCGACGACCAGCTCTGATACCAATTGTTGGAACTAGACGTGTGCGGAAGCACGTGAACATCACAAGGAAGAAGAAGAAGCTTGGAGCACAACACTCAATACTGAATGTATTACTAGAGAATGTACAAAGATAAGTAGCCCATTAGGGCAATAGGCGTATATACAAGCCAGGGAAAAAAAACCTCCTAAAGAGGGAAAAAAGTGCCCTGGTGGTCCTAGGGTGTTCACACACATCACTACCTAAATATATCAACATTTTGCAGGAGTGAATGTGAGGAATAATGGCATGTATGATAGACAAGGCTATCAATGCATGTGTCTGAGCATTTCTACCATCCCAACAAAGTTGCTCTATAGTAGGCGCAACAGGAATCAAAGCATGAACATGAACATGAAGATCACCATCTTCAACGCCATCCACATCACATTCACTAACTATAGTTGCAATTGTAGTAGGATGTTTTTCAACACCCTACAAAATATTCCATAGTCCTTGTGCTACTGATACATAACACATCACATATGCCCATAATGGGTAATTTGTACGACCAACTTATCCTCAATAGCCAACATACGGAATACATCACTGCTTTCAACCATGGCCACTCACTAAAATACCTTGATGCAGAAAAATGATTCTATCTCAAAAAGTTGAACAGATTTACCCTATCAAGTTCTGGTAAACCTATAGTAGATTTTAAGGTGCTTATATTGGAGAATCGAAATATGTATATATGTTTGGCACAAAAAGATGAAATTGCCTACATAGGCATTGCGATAGTGTGTTCAGAGGCCAAAATGAGCTCAGATCGCAATATCAACACCGCAAAGTGAAGTGGTTTTGAACTCCTAATCGTGTTGAGTATGCTCACCAATTTTTATGTGATTTTGAGACTGTGACCAAAGGGGTGTCGAGAACACCCAAGATGAAGCGATGACATGCTCTGATACCAATTGTTGGAGTTTGAGGTCTGCAAATGCATGCAAAGAGCACAAGGAAGAAGAAGAAACTTGGAGCACAACACACAATACTGAATATTACTAAGGGAATGTAGAAAGATAAGTAAGTCGTTCAGGTTATAGGTCTATATACAAGCTGAGGGAAAAAAAACTCCTAAAGAGGGAAAAAAGTGCCCCAATGGTCCCAGTGTGTTCACACACATCACTACCAAAATATATCAACAAGATTCAAATCCCTCATTATTGAGAAACAAGGCCAAAGAATAGTCTCTTCTATGTTCTCAATGGCATCAATATTACAAGCTACTTAGATTTGTTTGAAGAGCAAGCTATAATTTTTTGTCTTCCCCAAGATCGTTTGTTAATGTTCTTTGAACAAATTGTTGATAACTATCATAAACAGTGTCACTCAATATGATAATCTTTCTTGGAGTGATTTCCAAAAGGAAATGATCAAAGAATTCTATCCTAAGGACTATAGCCAACATAATCGGGAATGATTCTGATAATGGGTTAATTCTCCAAAGCCTACTAGCTCTATCACTCACTTAGAAAATGAGTATATTAGACTCTATGAACGACTTCCTAATGGGGATAAGATAACTTTGGAACCTGATCTTATGATCAATTTTCTTAAGATTCTTGATCTTGAAACTCGTCGAGAAGTTGAATGGACACTAGAAGACCCGCATAAACGCTATGGTCTTACTAAGAATTAGTAAAAAGTGTGTAGAATAGTAGAAGTTGTAGCCCATAGACATCAAAGATGATTTATGCTTTATGAGCAAACTAGTCCTCCTCAAGCTATTCTTCCACAAGCTAAGGAGCAAGTTAGACAACAATTCCAAGCTATGATTTGTTATTCTACTCCTATTCCTTAAATGATGGAGCCTACTCAAGGTTTTAAAGTAGAGCCAAATAAAAGTGTAATTGAACAATCTCAAGTGGAAATTCTCACTAAGCAAATGGAAAGTCTTATTCACAATCCAACTTGGCCAAGACTGTAGATGCCTTACAATCTAATTACATCAAAACTTTCCAAAATCAAATGAACCCAACATCTTTTCAAGAGCCTAATCAACATGTTGTAGCAAATGGAAAGTCTTATTGCTACACCATCCAACTTGGCCAAGACTATAGATGCATTATAATCTAATTACATCAAAAATTTCCAAAATCAAATGAACCCAATGTCTTTTCAAGAGCCTAATCAACATGTTGTAGCTCAAAATCAAGCATATTAAGTTCCTCCAATGTATAATCCTTCATTGCATAATCCTTCAATGCAAAATCCTCATCCTCATGTGCAAAATCCTCAAATGTATCAAAACATGTATCCTCAAGCTTCTCAAACAACTTTTCAAAATCCTCAAAATCAGAATTTTCAAAATCATCAACCATATACTATGGAAGCTCCTCTTGCACCTCAAGTGCCACATGTTGCTCCCCAAGCTCCTCAAATGCATCAATTGCATTATCAACATCCTAGTTATCATGTTCAAGCAATACCTTACCAACAAAATCCCCAATTTCAAAATTTCTCACCACAAGTTGATCAAAATCTTCAAAAGTTGAATGGTTTTGTGTGTGGTCCTTTTAGGTGTCCTTGGTGTGATTTATTAGTGCAATTTTTGAGAGATTATGAGCTATTGAAAACCACTAAGGAGGAAAAACAAGTAATAGACATAGATAAAAAAATCTATTACTATCAATCTAGGCTACCTTTGTAAGGAAATTATGGTAAGGGAGGAATGAAAAAGCACTACGAAAACATAACCATGATAGACTTAGGAACTAGAGGATTGAAACTAGAAGCTCTTCATGAATAAGAAAATCAAGTAAACCCGCAAAGGAAGTTGATATTTTCGTAGAGGCTTTAGTAAGATCACAAGATAAGATTAGGAGAATAATGGCTGGGGAGTCACCAATAGAAGATCAATCTCTTATTTGTCACATATCCAATGTAGAAGAAAAACAAAAAAGCGACGAAACAGAGCTTCATGAAAGAAGAGTGACTTTAAAACAGACCTCAGAGGGAATAGAAACCATCATAGAGCAAGGGGAAACATCACAACCCAAAGATAAAAAACAAGAATCGCAACCCAATGAACAAAAAACAAGAGGAGAAACTAAAAGGTAAGAAGACCAAAATTTGATTTTAAGTTGACTTTCAAGATTTTTTTCATGATTTTCATGCCCATTTTAACATGCCTCTCTGATGTACCTCTATACCAAAATCTGATTTTAAAGTTAATTCAAGATTTTTTTCATGATTTTCATGGTTGGGTTGAATAGGTCCTAAGAAATTTTTATTAACATTTACTTCATCATAATCAAGGTCCTCTTCATAAGATTCATCAAAGTTTAAGGTTTCATTCATAGTTTGAACTTGATCTAGAGAATCTTGCATCTATGTATCTAGATTAAGCAAAAACCTCTTCCTTATAATTAGACCAATAAAGTTGTCTTTAAAAACAAGCTTTGTAATAGAGAAAGCCTGTTCTAAAGACATGGTCACTTGAATCTTAAGTAAAATGTCATCTAAAATCTCCATAGAATCTATTTTTCTTTCAATTTTTGAAATCAAGATGGCTTTTGGTTTTCCCTTTGGTTTCTTTTGTTTTTGCTTAGGATCTTGTTTTTGTTCACCTTCTTGTGTTTGATTTTCAGTTTGTTTTAGTTGTTCTTGTTTCTCTAAAGGATTTGGTTCTGTTTTTTTGGGCTTTGTCTTCTTACGTTTTTGTTTCTCCTCTTGTTTTTTGTTCATTGGGTTGCAATTCTTATTTTTAATCTTTGGGTTGGGATGTTTCCCCTTGCTCTATGATGGTTTCTATTCCCTCTGAGGTCTATTTTGGAGTCACTCTTCTTTCACTAGGCTCCGTTTCATCTCTCTTTCATTTTTCCTCTACATTGGATATGTGAGAAATAAGAGATTGATCTTCTATTGGTGAATCCCAAGCCATTATTCTCCTAATCTTATCTCATGTTATTACTAAACCTCTACGAAAAGATCAACTTCCTTTGTGGGTTTACTTGATTCTTCTTCTTGTTCATCAAGAGCTTCTGGTTTCACTCCTCTAGTTCCTACGTTTGTCATGGTTATGTTTTTCATAGTGCTTTTTCATTCCTCCCTTTCCATAATTTCCTTACAATGGTAGCCTAGATTGATAGTCACATATTTTCTTATCTATGCCTATTACTTGTTTTTGCTCCCTAGTGGTTTTCAATAGATCACAATCTCTCAAAAAGTGCACTAATGAATCACACCAAGGATGCCTACAAGGACCACACACAAAACCATTCAAATTTTGAAGATTTTGATTAACTTGTGGTGGGAAATTTTGAAATTGGGGATTTTGTTGGTAAGGTATTGCTTGAACACGATAATTAGGATTTTGATAAGGCAATTGATGCCATTAGGGGAAAAAATGAACCTTGCATGGGTATTTTAGATTAAGGAGTGATTAGGTATGGACCAATGAGAAGAGGGTGGTGGCCACAACATAGTCCCTTAATCACATAGGGTAGGCATAGGCTTCCCTTGTTTTTGTGTGGTGAAATATGCAAAAACCACCTAGAAATGGTGGGTTTACTCTTGAGAATGGTTTTGGAAATCTCAAAAATCATTTGGAGCCCTTGATTTCTTGAAAGATCCAATGACTAAGGTGAAATGAAAAAAAGTCAAGGCATCTTCAATTATAGGCCCTTAAATTTGCTTGACAACAAGTGGCTAGGATGAGAGCAATGATTACAATTTGTGTGAATCGGCATCTACCGTTGGATCGTGGCTTTCATCCAATGGAGGAGTTTGAATTCAAGGATTTATGGGCCCTTCCATTGTAGGCCCTTATATCTAGCCTTGATCCCATAGCTCACATTGCTTGCTCAGATTCAAAGGGTGCCTTTTATCTACAACCATCAGATGAGGCGGGAGATCTAATGGTGGACATCCATCTGCAAACGTAGCTCAGCCCCATTCGTGCTCTAATGTTGGATTCTTCAAGATCCAATGGCTCAAGATCTTGTAGAGAGTGCCCAAGACCAAAGCCCCACTCCCAAAAAAAGTGACACCCTTCTCTCTCTAACTTTTCATGAATTTAAACATTAGGGGTGAGAAGGAGGAGGTCTTGGCTTCAATCCTCATGGGATACATAGGGAGAGTATTTTGCCCAAAGAGACCTAGAGCTTTCTACAAGCATCCACTTGAGTTAACTCGAGTTAACTAGGAGCACTTGGCACACATGCAGTTACATGGTTGACACATGGATGGTTAGAATCCATGTGCCCAAGAAGGCACTCCCCTAGAGAGAACTATATATAGAGGCATATGTTTGGGAGGAGAGTAATCTCTCTTGCACATGGTGGTGGTTGCATTGGTGTTAGAGCCATGAAGCTTCCATGGAGACCTTGCGACTTGATCTTCTACACGAGGATTAATTTCATTTCATTTTGTGTATATGTCTTCATGCTTTTATGTTCCCTTCATTTTTGTGCTCAACTCCATGTGTGCGTATGATTCTTTTACTTTCCCGAGTTGCTTCTCGGTAGCAAATTGGAAGATAAAATGCGAGCTACGTCTTCTCTTTTTGAATTTCAATAGCAAAATAGATTATGTATCTTCTCATCTAATGGTTGCATTCTGTGAGACCTAAACACAGGTCATGATGCATATGGATAATGACCTAGCCACTATGCCCAGCTGTTTACATGAGGCTTTGTCTGCAGATACACTTCTACGGCCATGTACAGAAGTTGATTGTGTGCAGAAATTTGGAGATAACAAAAAATAAGAAACCTCTATGGTGAAGTGGCATCAAGGAATTGAACCATTTATCTCTGCATACAGATGATGATGTAGCCACGCTATGCAGCTATGCTACCGGGCCAGTTTCATGGTTGTTTGTTCGTGTCTATATAAATTTGTAAGTATTGTTTCTTGGGATTTGACAAGCAAAAGAAGCCAGTTTGAGGCTGTTCACGCACATGAAGCGTGTTCAATCCCAGATAACATAATCCTTAAGCATGCAGCTTATCAAGGATTTATGGCCTCTACATAATCCTTAAGCATGCAGCTTATCAAGGATTTATGGCCTCTGCAGACACATCTAGGAATCAAACCTTGGCCACTTCACTAGCAATCGCTTCAGCTAACCAAGGCTCCCACATCATCAGGTGCTTGTTGGATTATTTACTCGCACTGCACCAAAAAGAGATGGCTACATCTGGCAGATTCGAGCATGGAACCTCCAATCTTGGTCACCTACGCTCCAAGCACTACACTAACGTGATTTGCTATGTTAAGTTTTGTGAAACTAACTTATTTTTGTTAAAATATTGCACACATTTTCTACTAATCCCGAGCTATGAAGCTTTGTTTTTTGCATTCTATTGAGTTTTCTGCTATGATCTCCAACCTAACCCGAAGTTGAAGCATCTTCTTGACTCCAGAAGGATGAAATGAAGCACCATTCAAAGAGGAAAGGACAATCTTGTCTCTACAATGGATCAAGTTATCCCCGAAACATCATGAAGTGTTTGAGATTTGAAAGTAAAGATTTGGATTTCATCCACTCTTGGAGGTTTTTCCATGTCGTATTTCTAGCACCCTTTGCTAGAATCGAGTCTACATCGATGCAAAATTTAATCGAGAAGTACTCTTGTGAAATTGTGCATTGTTCTTTTGATTTTATCACGCACCATTCACGTTAGGAACTCTAAAGAAAATTAATAATGAAATGTGTGAAATGGAGGGTAATTCAAGCCACGATACACTTACGAGTAGTACAAGTGTATCTATGTATGTTTCGATGCTACTTTCATCAGTATCTTCATTCATGTTTGGCCCACCTATAGCATCATGTGCATCTCATGCATCTTCAAGAATGATTTCAATTCTAAGTCATGCACTTAATTCTTCTCTTGCAGGTAGAGTTATAGAGGAAGAGAGAGAGACATAGAACTGTGATTCAGCCTTGTAACATGGAGGCAAATTCTTTAAATGAAGCAGAAACATCATCTAAAATGATTTCAAATTGAGTTAGGAATATAAATTTAAATCAAACTAGGAATAGAGCTTTAACTCAAGCTAGGAATACACCTTTAGATCAGTCTTTGATTTATACTTTTATTTCCACATATTTGCTTCCCATGCATGTAAATACCTCAGTAAATAGGACAACGATTGAAGAAGAAGCATTAACTGGATTAACTTTAAACCGAACTATAAATATATATTCAAATCAACCTAGGGTTAGGGTTTTGAGTTGATCTAGGAATATACCTTTAGATCAGTCCTCAATTTACATTTTCTTATCCACTTATCTATTCTCCATGCTTGTAAATATTTAAGTAGAAAGAGAAAGGGTCCTAACAAAAATATATTCTAGAATAGTTTTAGACCAAGGTGGGAATATTTTGCTAGATGAGGAGACAATTGATGGGTTTATTTTTGAGTATTTGCTTCCTTTGCCAAAAACCCACGTAAGAACTTGTGTATATATGCATTCGTAAGAGTTAAGCTGCATAAAATCGAAAGATTGCAGGTTTGGAAGTCGAAATTTGCCATTGTACATAAATAAGAGTGAGTAAAGTCTTCTAACTTTGTAACCTTCATGTGTATATATGTGTGTTATATGCTCGTGCTTCATTTCAATCTAGTGTTTTAGAAAGAAGTCTTAAAAGAAGTTAAATAAAGTGAATAAGTTGTATATAATGGGATGAAATGTTTGACAATTTTCATCAAGTTTTTTCTCAAGAAGAAACAAGAATCTCAGGTTAGAAAATGAAGAATAAGGACTCAGAATGAAGAAAATAGAGATGATCGAGAATGAGGAATTCAGAGGGGCTACTAACTTCACACAAGTGTTATGTTTTTTATTCCAGATTTTCTTTTTCTTTGTACATATATGTATTAAGACTGCATGCTAGAAGTATGTGATATATGAAGAAATGCATAAATGCTAAGGGAATTAAGTAGATTAAGAATTTCATACATCTATTATGATTGCATGCGAAACATGAAAGGCCACGATTATATGGGAAAAATTGGGAAGGAGACTAGAGCTTTCGAGAGCGAAGTCTAGGGAAAGTGAAGGCTAGACTTAAACTCAGTACTTGTATATGCTAGTATAAACGAACCTCCATTTATCAACCAGCTATATATGTACATGTATGTGTTATCAGTGTGTTGCGACGAGCTAGTAGGTGGGTGGAGCTACCCTCGTCAGATGATCAAGGCCACAAATCGATGCTAGTTTCATCGTACGGCGTGAACTGTATGTTGTTATGCGCCTATTTGGGTCGCTAGGTGGGTGGAGTTACTCTGGATGGGTGGTCAAAGCCATGAGGTGACATTGATTTTGTATGGGGCTGGCGCTATGTGTCACATGCTATGTCGAGTCGGCAAACAAGTGGGATAAACCTGGTCAGGTGGATAGGTCCATGAGTTGTAACCAATTTTGGCATAGGACGACCTATGTAAATAAAAGAATAAATAAAAAAATAAAAGCAAAAAGGCTTAGCTAGGACTAGTCTGATTCTATTGGTTGTAACATGGTAGGTTGTATGGGATACTTTCATCTACTTTATTCTCTAAGTTTGTGCCAAGTTCAATATACTTTCATGAACATATGCGTGCATTTGGTTTAAAATTTCTCCTTCAAATTGATTAACATCCACCTGTGACTATTTCATGCTCGTTTATGTTTATTGATATGTATGCAGGTTGACACATCCAAAGGATGCACAGATCTAGAGGGGGTGGATGTGGTTGTGATCTGAAGTTGAAGCATGAGAATCGAATACAAAGCTTCGGTTTAAATCCCATGTAAAGGTAGATTTCACAAACGACGTTCATCTCATAAGAGATTCAACCAAGATGATGTGAAATTGGTAACTTGTATCCTTGAATGTATCATTGTTTGCACATTGAGAGATACTTGCATAAGTACATGATGCCATTGATTTGCTCTCTTGCTTCGAGCTTCATGTACCTGTATGTGTGCCAAACTATAAGTTTATGTGCATGAATATTGTGTATGCTTATAAATTGTATGTATATATGTATATAAGCATATGAAAATAACTGTGTGTTTTACATGCATGTGTGTACAACTGTGTATGTATATACATGCAGGTGCATGATAATGCATGTGAGACTAACATTAACATGTGTGATGTATATATAAGTGTCTATAAGTATGTGCACAAGTGTCTTTTTTCATATGAATTCATGTAAGTAGATTTCCGTTTGTTTGCAGGCATGAGTATATTTTTTATGTGTTTTAATTCATGCGTAAAATGTTTTTGTACATAAAGCGATTAAAGAAGTCCACATTGTTGGAACAACAAAGAGCAAAGCGGTCTAATGTGTGTGCTTTGAGAAAAGTATGTGGTACAGACCAATGCATGAATTTATGTTTTATGTGTTATAATGTTCTCAAATAATGTTGTTTGTATTTCTGTTATGTATATATGTGTGCTACTATGTATATATTTCTGTTATATATGTGTGCTACTATGTACTATGTATATGTGTATTGTTGTGTGTGCGATTGTGAGTGTGTGTGCGCATGTAAAAGTGCAAGTTTGCTTTGTATGAGTTTTATTTTTACAGGTGCAGGAGAGACAAAGAAAAGGCAGTGTGCTTATGGTGGAGAGAGAGAGTATTTTAGAAATGTTGCTGTATATATAAGTTTTTGTTTAAATAAGCAATACTATTGTAGAATGATGTGGACTTGTGCATCTAACGTTACAATCATTGAGTTTTAATTTTCAATGCAGTTAAATAATCGTACACATAATTTCATACTTGAGAACATCATGTCTTTGAATTTTAGCTAATGGCTAAATATTACCAAGGCTGATTAGGATTCAAATGGAGTAAAATCTTCACACGTCAAACATGACTATAAAGTCCAGAACCGCTACTCTCATGTTTTATGTAGAGTTATGAAAGAAAGAAATTTATGTCAAGCTTGTCACCAAATGTTTGCCCTCCTTTCTGAGAACTTTGTGACAACGTGCATCGCATGCATCTGCAAGAATTATTTCAATTCTAAGTAATGCGGCTGATGCATGGAACGTAGAATCAACAACTTTAGCTTTAAACGTTGAGGGTACGACACAAGGGGAAACCAACACCACTTCAAATGAGAGGAACAAATTCCAAGATAAGTTGTTGAAAGTAGAGCAAGGCCTTGGACATTCGACCAATGTCCAAGCTGAGGTTGCAGAGCTTCATCAATCCTTTGACGGGGTTCAGAATCAATCTTTGGACTTACTCCAAAAGCCCAAAGATGTAGGTAGGGTTGTCCTTGGTAGCCATACTCATATGATACATCCCTATCTCTATTTTGTTGGAAAAGGATAAGGATCCATCCATTTCCCAAACAGACTTGTTTCCCTTACTGGTAGTTTGAGTTGTCTTAGTTTGATGACTCCTACCACTCCATTTTTTGCAAACACTTTGGGGAAATCAGTAGATGTAAGTCATCCATCGAATCTTTCTATAGGGAAAGATCTACATCCTCCTTACTTCTCAAGTGAAGATAAGGATTAAAATAAGGATGTAGTTTTAACATTCTTGGAAAAGTTGAACGATGTCCACCAACTCAAGAACACCCCCGAACATGTGCAAGTCGTAGAGGCTAGTTCGTCATTAGGCCCTAAGGCCAATTTGTTATTAGGCCCTAAGGCCTATACATGGTGGATGATTCTCTTAGAGACTCTAAAAAAATCCCTCAACTTGGGATGAATTCACCCACCTCTTGAAAAAGAAGTTTCTCCCGAAGAATAAGGAGGAACACAATTGGGATACTTGAGATCGAATTCATCGGAAGGGAAAGTAAACATCTTCAGGATATAGATGTTTATTCAAGAAAGTTATCTAGAAAAGAACTTTTTGGCATGCTAAAGTCTAGAAGGGGATGGGATGTCTAACCCTAAAGGTGGTTTTTTACCATGTACTTGGAGCAAAGCATTAGCTTTCTTGACACTCGAGTATGGATGGACTAATTCAAGTTGAAAAGTCAATAATTTTTTTTCAAAAACTAGTACAATAGTGCAATGGATTCCATGATGCATCATTTTCTCATGTTATTTGATGAATCACAATTCCTTGAAAAATAACATTCCCCCTAGTAGCGAGAATGAAATTCTTCAAACTCATTAGACAATAAGGAGTTCTAGAGAAGTGCCAAACCACTAGAAGTGGTACTTTTAGTCTAATGGTTGATATCACCTAAAGGTGTATCAATATTGGTAAAATTCTTAGATTTAGAATCTAAAAAGGCATTAGCATATGCTTGGACTAGATTTGAGGGAGAGATCTTTAAAATCCCATGGGTAAGCAAAGATACTTTTGTTAGTTTAAGAGATCTTAATGATAAAGACTAAGTCTTTATTCTTATCACAAGATGAACCAAACTTGATCAAGCTTCGCCATGATTGTCCGAAAACTTGCAATTGGAACTACTCTAAAGTTTTCCCAAGTATTGGAAATCAAATTCCTTTTGGGAAAATTTTTCACTCAAGTTCCATTTATCCTTAAATGAAAAGTGTGAAACAAGGAAGCTGTTCCAAATTGGAACAACTGTTCAAAGTCTAAACAGAATAGAAGTTCCAAGTATGTAGTCTACAACCGTGTCGACAATAATTAAGTCTGTGGAAGGTACAACATAATGTTTGCTATCCTTAAAGGGATTTCAATAAAATCCAAAAATGCATGAGCAGATGCTTAGAATTAAGCAATAGAGAGATTCCTGTAAAATCCAAGCTAGGGTAGCTGCTTAAAGCTTCAGTAAAAAAGGAATTTAAAGATAAGAAGTAAACAACTCTTGTTGCTATAAATTGTTCACGTAACACCAATTGGACTTGAATTTGTGAAAATTCAAGTACTTGGAATTCTAACTGGTTTTCATTTGAAAACCCTAGCAAAGAAGAATGGATATTCCATCAAGAGGTTTTCAAGTTTCCAAGGTAAAGCGCGAATTTGTGAAATGATCGTGTGAAGGAATCAAAACCTCGAATATCAAGTTAGAGATAATGCCTAAGACTTCAAAATTCTTTTAAAGAATTAAAGTGAGAAGGTACTCTATAAAGATATGTTTAGACTTCAGGATAAGTATCACTCACACGTCAATGTGAATATAAAATAGGGTGGTATGAGACACCAGATTTTATACTCATATTGATGTAGGAAAGATGGTATGGGACATCGGACCATGGGATGATAACTACGTTTTAGTCCTAAAATGAACCTTAAAGTTAGACTTAATCCTCATGGGAATTAAAAAATTCAAAGGAGAAGTTTAAATTCAAGGAGGATAAAAGTATGATCTCGAGATGCATCAAGATCAAGTAAGAATGAAGATACAAAGTAAATAACTTCCAAGATTTTCTTTTTCAAATAGAGCAAAGAATTATTCTCATTTGAATTATGGAACACTTCAAGATAAAGTGTTGTTGATTCATAAATATTTGATAAATTTATGAAGAAGTAAGACTTTGATATTGAAATGATCCTTTCAACTCAGGAATAGACAAACTATGTCAATCACCAAGTTCCTAGTATAACTCGGTAAATTTAATCCTTTGACTCAAAGCAATGCACAAGAATTGCATTCCCAGTAAGCAATCATAAATATTGAATATAAGCGTGAAATTAGTCTCAATTGAAACATTATTTGAGTAAAAAACTCATCAAAAGAACCTTAATGGGTCAACACATTGATGTTAGACACCACACTAGTAGCTTGTGGTTGCGCGATGTTTTAGATTTGCTCTAGATCTTTTTGAGAATCCAATTTATTTCTCTTAAAGATAGAAAAATTCTTCAATACCTTGTTGAAACAGATCTTTGAGAAGTTAAATTCTTAAGTCATCTAGAATTTGACTCATAGAAAGTTTATGTATCTTTGAATTTTAAATTCGTTGTAAAAATTTTTAATTCTTTCTTTTTGCTTACTGAATCTTTTGGATTTGACTCAGATATGGTATCTTATACTTTTTACAAAAGTCTAGGGTTAGCCAGTTAGAACCAAATAACTAAATAAACATTCGAAATAGATGTTCTCTACAAGAACTCTTTCAATCTTCAAAAGATGATAAGTCCAAGATTGACTTATTCATTTGAGTTTGCTTCGAGTTCCCTAGCATAACTCTAATGAATTTCTATAGTTTAGTAAACTCTAGAACAAAGAAGTTAGGAATTGTTCATCAGATTGACAATTCCAAGAACTTTGAGCTAAAGTCTTTGAGAAAAGTGTCCTAAGTTGGACGATTTTCATTTTGAATTTGACTTGGTCAAGTTTAAGTACGATTGATCAAATGTAAATGGCACACTTTCTCCTACATTTTACATAGGACTTTTTAGGCCCATTAGGGCACAACAGTCCTCTTGCTAGGTGAAAGAAATCAAGTAAATATTGGCTAAAAGTAAACCATAGTACAAACATCCAAGTTCAATGTTCGCGCCAACCAAACTTTTAGCTTTCCAAATTAAATTCAAGTGAATCAAGAGTTCTCAAAGGCTTGTGTCGGATAAGAATCCCATCTTAGATACTATGTTCATGCACGAGTGATGCCAAGAAATGAACTAGTACTTGGAATCCACCCATTTCACATGTTTGTTCCTAAATTGCACATTGAGACACAAGTGAATTGGGGAGGGATGTTTCTAGATCCACCCTTATGACTCATTCACTACTTTGTACTTTGACTAGTTTCTCAAAGTCCAAGGCTAGATGGTGTTTTGAATCATTTGGGCAGGGATCCCACCACAGAGATGAGACATGTTCTTCCAATTTTAGAACATGAGGCTCGAGGGTTGCCTATGGTATTCATATGGCTCTATTTTTGAGGACAAAAATATTTTTTCAAACGGCGAAGAATGTAATAAAGTAAGTCTATGATCTAAGGGTTTGGATGGTTCAGACAGATCTGAAATCGTACACCATTTGGTCACCATTGTGAAAGACCAAAGATCTCGGGACTAAACTTACATAGCACGTCATATGTTCTTGTAAACAAGTGATCCACTTAGCTTAGTGGTTAAGTCTCAAGGGTGTGAAGAAGGAGGTCTTGGGTTCGATCCTCATGGGGTTCATGGGGAGAGTATTTTGCCCAAAGAGATCTAGAGCCTTCTGGAAGCATCCACTTGAGTTAACTCGAGTTAACTGGGACACTTGGTGCACATGCAATTACATGGCCGACACATGGATGGTTAGAATCCACCTACCCAAGAAGGCAGTTCCCTAGAGAGAGCTATATATAGAGGCATATGGTTGGGAGGAGAGTCATCTCTCTAGCATGTGGTGGTGGTTGTAATCCTCGTTCTCTTGCAATCCTAAAGCAATGAAATGTATTTTTGTTGGGGCAGTTCTAAAAGCAAAGGCTATCGTCCGTATCATCCACAAACTAAATGCATTTTGGTTTGTTGTGATGTTGTTTTTGTGGAAGATGCAATTCAGCCATTACTTTCGTGTACTAAGGAGACATTCGTTAGCTCCAAAGATGTGTATGACACTCTGCGAACTCCTTTTATAGGTATATAGTCTAATGCTGGTCTAAATGAGGTTTCTTAGCCTCTCCAAGTTTCACATGATGATGCAAATCATTCCATTTTTCATGCACATTTACATGATGCACTTGTTGATGAGAGATATGATATAGAGGAGGCAAAAACTATGCCTAAATGGCTAGTGTAGACTTTGCGAGATTACAAATTAGATGCACCTCTGTCATATCATACTCATTCAGGCTCTCAAAGCGCTTCTTTTGCATCATATTGCTATGTTATGGCTACCTCTAGTCTTTGTGATGAGAATGAGCCTGTTTTGTTTGATGAAGTACAAAATTCAAAAAGTGGGATGGGTGTCATGCAATCAGAATATGATGCTATTATGAAAAATGGTACTTGACGTTTATGTGACTTGCCTTCTAGCAAGAAGCCCATTGGCACTAAGTGGGTATACAAGCTGAAGCATAAGCCTGATGAAACAATTGACATGTATAAGGCTAGGCTTGTCGCAAAAGGTTATGCTCAAGAAAGAGACATTGATTTTGATGAGACCTTTGCTCCTACATGCCAAATGACTAATGTTCATAGCATCTGTGGTTGGAACATACATTAGTTGGACATTAAAACTGCATTTTTGAATGATGACTTGCATGAAGAAGTGTATGTTTCTCAACCCCGTGGTTTTGTGGAGAAAGGGGCGCATGAGAACAAAGTGTGCAGGTTGAAAAATGCATTATATGGTTTGTGTCAGGGGAGCACTAGATTGTGCTCTCTGACTACAATAGACAAGATTTCGAAAATACACTTCTGATTACAAGATCACCCAAGAAGGGGAAATGATACAAGAATATGTGACTGATACAAGATGTCCCACAACCCGGGACTGATAGGTATGAATAACTCAACTAGAGATGATACAGGAGATCCCACAACTCGGGATCGTAAGTATGAGACAAGATGTCTGGATTACAAGAACTCACTTCTGGGAGATGAACTGGATACACGAAAGAACTCGACAGGATCTCATACTATGAGATTACAAGGGGACAAGATAGTATGTCCAAGAACTAGACTAGAACAAGGAACAAGACAAGAACTAGAACTGGAACTTGAAGAGTACTTACTTGGCGGTCACGACTCCTTGAGCTCCCAAGACTGGTATTGGCAAGACTGATTATGAATGTGGCCAACCCCTCCTTATATAGGTTTTCCAAGGGCGGTTCTAGGGCGGTTACGAATTGATTATGTCATCGATGATGTCATCAATTTGTAGCATGGTCTCTGGATGTCAGAATCACAAGAAGACAGTCGACCTTAGGGTTTTGGCACATTCCGGATGCAATGGAAGCATTAGTTTCCCCAAATTCTGAACCAATCATGAGATATAGGATTCACATGGAATCTGAGAGTTTCCTTTGTCCATGACATTACCTCCCCCTCAAGCGACGAGTTCCACGAGGAGCGGTCACGTTCTCTGGTCTCGGCTTCATTGGATTTTTCTTATGGAATCCTCGAACCTTGATTGGTGCTCTTTGAAGGTTTTCTGCAGGTTCCCAAGTACGATCACTGATGTCATACCCTTTCCAATGAATAAGGTACTCTAATCTTCCTTGGGATATTCTCAAATCTAGGACATGCTCGACTTCAAATTCTTCATGATCATCAATCTCGATAGGTGGTGAAGGACTAGGTCTCTCCCCCCCCAATGGTGAAAACTGATATGGTTCCAACATGGATACATGGAAAACTGGATGTATTCTCATGGTACTCGGTAATTGGAGCTTGAAGGTGACTGGATTAATCTTGGCCAAGATGGTAAATGGACCAAACCTTTGATGATCTAACTTTGCACAAGGCCTTGAAGTTTGTAAATTGTTTCGGAGTAACCACACTTTATCCCCAATTTGATATGATGGATTCTGGACACGATGTTGATCTGCATAGTACTTATATTGTTGTTGAGCTTTATGGATCTCTTCCTTCAGTTCTTTGTGAATGTCCATCAAGTACTGGGCCTTGTCTCTGGCAGCTGGGTTCTTGACATGATTTGAGAGTTGTATATCCATCCTTGGATGTTGTCCATAGTTTGCAAAGAAGGGAGTTTGCTTAGTAGATGCATGAACACTATTGTTATAGGCAGACTCTGCAAAGGGTAACAACTCAAACCAATCATTTTGGTGATAGTTGCTAGTGCAACAGAGATATTGGTCTAGGACTTGATTCACCCGTTCTGTTTGTCCATAAGTCTTTCTGGAATAGGTAAAGGTTGCAAGAGGCCATGAGGCTTATGTCGTGGTGCCTTAGATCTATTGCAAGTGTCACATGTTCGGATATATTCTTTGACTTCCTTCCACATTTGGGGCCACCAAAAATCCCTAGATATGAGTTCTATGGTTTTATTTACTCCAAAATCCATAGATAATGAAGCCCATGGCCTTTCTGGAATAGGTAAAGGTTGCAAGAGGCCATGAGGCTTATGTTGTGGTGCCTTAGATCTATTGCAAGTATCACATGTTCGGATATATTCTTTGACTTCCTTCCACATTTGGGGCCACCAAAAATCCCTAGATATGAGTTCTATGGTTGTCATGACGTTGTTGAAGTACTTGGATCCTGGGCTTTCCTGGAGGGACATACAATAGGTTATGATAGAAAAGTAACCCGTCCTTTTCCTGGAATTCATTTACTTCTTGGACTTTTCCTTCTTGAGTTTTTTGCTTAACATTACAAAATAATTCATCTTGTGGTAGATTCTCACGAATCAAATGATTCAAGGCTGAATCTTGAGGATGGGTTGAAGAGATAGCTGCTAGCTGGAGATGCTCAGGCTTGAGTAATACACTCTCTTGTTGATCAAAGGCCTCTTCACCCTTCTTTGGTGCAAGGTAAGATCTTCTGGACAAGGCATCTGACTGACATTGATGACGTCCTGGACGGTATGTGATGACAAAGTCGAATCTGGATAAAAAGTTACTCCATCCGATTGCCTTCTATTGAGAATCCGGGTGGTCATAAAATATTCTAGGTTCTTGTGATCTGAATACACAATGACTTTATGAGCTCCTCCTTCTAGATGGTGACGCCAGGTATCAAACACGTCTACTATGGCAAGAAGTTCTTTATCATGAATTTCATAATTAATTTCTGGAGGGGAAAACTTCCTTGAATGATATGCAACTGGATGTAGGTGTCCATCATCTCCATATTGGGAAAGAATGGCCCCTAGAGCAAAGTCCGATGCATCTGTCTCAAGGAAGAAGGGCTTACTAGAATCAGGATGAACTAGAATTGGAGCGGTAGTGAATGCTGATTTCAAGGTCTAAAAGGCCTTCTCTGCTTCTTCGGTCCATGAGAATTTGGAGTTCCCTGTAAGCTTGGTAAGAGGTGTCACTATCTTGGAGTAATCTCTGATGAATATCCTATAAAAATTGGCAAACCCTAGAAAACATTGTACATCTCGAACACACGAAGGTGGTTGCCAATCAAGGATTGTCTCGATCTTCTTAGGGTCCATAAATATTCCTTTCTCTGATACATTGTACCCTAAAAACTCTACTTCTGTCTGATGGAAATAGCACTTCTCCAATTTTGCATATAACCCTTTTTCTCTTAATTTCTCTAGGACTATCTTCACATGACATTCATGATCTTCTAGATTTTTGGAGAATATCAAGATATCATCAAGATATATTACCACAAAATCATCTAAATACTCTCGAAAGATATCATTCATCATATTTGAAAGATTTCTGGAGCATTGGTGAGACCGAATGGCATAACTACATATTCAAAGTGTCCATACCTTGTTCGGAATGTTGTCTTCCATTCGTCTCCTTCTTTGATCCTGACAAGATTGTATGCTCCTCGAAGGTCAATCTTAGTGAAGAACTTTGCTTTTCCGAGGCGTTCCAAGAGTTCTGATATAAGTGGTAGAGGATATCTGTTCTTTATTGTAACTTTATTCAAATCACGATAGTCCACACACATTCGAAGAGTTCCGTCCTTCTTTACAAATAGGATAGGGGCTCCAGTAGGGGACTTCGAGTGTTTGATAAACCCCTTGGCTAGATTCTCATCAATATTCTTACGTAATTCTTGAAGTTCCTCTGGGGATAGTCTATAGATTGGCCCGAAGGGTGGTTGTGCTCCCTCTTGAAGTTCTATGGCACAATCATAAGGTCTATGTTCGGGGAGCATATCTGCATTCTTTTTTTCAAAGACATCTTCAAACCCTTGGTATTGGTCAGGTAGCTTCATTGAATCATCTTTCTTGGGCTCTTGAGTTGGTATGGCATAGATCATATATGTCGGTTCCTTCCTTACTACCTGTATGAAGGCTTTGGCTCCAACATATTTTGGGTTCTTCTGGATATCTCGACGGGTGATTTTATTATTCTCCCAATTAATTTCTGGATTATGTTTCTTTAACCACGGCATTCCGATGATAACCATATTTACTGGACTTGATATTACATTGAAACATATGTGTGAATCATGGTCACCAAGGTGTACTCTTAGTGGTATGGTTTCCATGGTTATATTCCTTGATGCTAGAGGTCGTCCATCTACTACTTCAGCTACTATTGGTCTGTTCTTCTGAAGTACTAGAATTCCATGTTTCTTAACAAGTCCTTACATCAATGAAACATGAGGACGCTCCTGAATCTACCAGAGCTATAAGGGAAAGGGTCTTCTTAGACATGATTAACTTGACAGGGGCAAGACATGTTTCTACGGGTGTGGATGGAATGATGAGACCCTTTCTTATATCATGGTCCGACTGTATGGTCTCTTTTACAACTGGACTTCCTCGTTTCCCTGCTCTACATGGGTGGCTGCGACTTTGGAGTTCCTTCTCTTGTTGGGACAATTAACTGCAATGTGGCTAGGGTTTCCACAATACAAGCATAACTTTTTGTCCCTCCTTCTTTGTTTCTCTTGTGGTGTTAGAGGCTGGAACCGAGTTACATCTATCTGCATAGGTTCGGGCATAGACTCATCTCTAGGAGTGGGCTGGAAAGGTTTCCATTGGCGAGGTCTTCCTTCTACTTATTTTTCTTGTTTCCTTTCAAAAAGGCGGTTATCACATTGAATAGCTTGGTTGATGTATTCATTCAATGTCTTCACCTCTGGCATCGTGAGTAGAAGGTCCTTCACATCATCTCGTAAGCCCCATCTAAATTGGCTCATAAAATAATCTTCGTGCCAAGTGAGGTCACATATCAACTGCCTAAATTCTGATGCATAGGTAGAGGCAGGGCGGTTACCTTGACGTAGCTTCCGAAGTTTTGTTTCTGCCACTCGACTCGTGTCTGCATCTCCAAATGTGGCAATGAGCTCTCTAAGAAACCCCTCATAGTCATGAAGTACGGCCATATCCCTCTCCAAGATTGGGGTGAACCATGATAAAGCTTGACCATAGAGCAAGGTTCCAATAAAACCAACCTTGGATGCATCATCAGGGTATCTATCAGGCTGCATACGGATGTACAATTTGACTTGTTGCAAGAATCCTCGGAACTTTGTGCGATCACCATCGAAGTTTTCTGGCATGCAGATCTTGGGTTCCTTCATAAATGATGTACTAGGCCGTTGATTCACTTGAATACTCCCTTGATTTGCTTGAAGACTCCCAATTTGTTCTTGTAATTCTTGGAGGAGTGCACCTACATGCACTAGATGTCCCATCTCGACTTGTGTCTGTCGATGACTTATGTCTTCGACTTGTTGTTGGAGACTCTGAAGTGATGCTACAATCTGTTCATAAGCGTTCTCCATGATGCCTGGTCTTGGATAGACGATAGTCTTGCCAAAATGTCAGGGGAGCACTAGATTGTGCTCTCTGACTACAATAGACAAGATTTCGGAAATACACTTCTGATTACAAGATCACCCAAGAAGGGGAAATGATACAAGAATACGTGACTGATACAAGAATACGTGACTGATACAAGATGTCCCACAACCCGGGACTGATAGGTATGAATAACTCAACTAGAGATGATACAGGAGATCCCACAACCCGAGATCTTAAGTATGAGACAAGATGTCTGGATTACAAGAACTCCCTTCTGGGAGATGAACTGGATACACGAAAGAACTCGACAGGATCTCGTACTACGAGAGTACTTACTTGGCGGTCACGACTCCTTGAGCTCCCAAGACTGGTATTGGCAAGACTGATTATGAATGTGGCCAACCCCTCCTTATATAGGTGCAAGGGCGGTTCTAGGGCGGTTACGAATTGATGATGTCATCAATGATGTCATCAATGATGTCATCAATGATGTCATCAATGATGTCATCAATTCGTAGCATGGTCTCTGGATGTCAGAATCAAGCAAGAAGACAATCGATCTTAGGGTTTTGGCACATTCCGGATGCAATGGAAGCATTAGTTTCCCCAAATTCTGAACCAATCATGAGATATAGGATTCACATGGAATCTGAGAGTTTCCTTTGTCCATGACAGTTTGAATTAAGCACAACCTGCTTGGTATGAAGAGATACATGCCTACTTGATTGCATATGGTTTTGAGAACATTACAATTGAGAGAACCTTATATGTTAAGGGTGCAAATGATGAGCTTCTGGTCATTGTTGTCTTTGTTGATGACATGCTACTCAATGGTCCTAATGAGAAGCATATTGCTAATTTTAAGATTGATTTACGTGCCTCATTTGAGATGTCCAATTTGGGGCATGCAAATCAGGTTTATGGTTTGCATGGAAACACCTTTATGGTTGAGATGTCCAATTTGATATGTCCTATGGAAACATGTTTATGGTTGAGTCTTCATGATGCTAGAGATGCATTTTATGTTGTTATCTATCAACATGCTATTGGATGCTTGATTTACTTAGGCATTACTCGGCCATATATTCAATTTGCTATCTCGCAGATGATGAGGTTTATGCATTGCCCAACCATCAAGCATTGGTAGGAAGTTCAATGCATCTTTCGCTACTTGAGTGGTACCCAAATACTTGGATTGTTTTATCCCAAGGGGAGATCACTACCGCTAGATTAACATGCTTTTTCTGACTCTGACTAGGCTAGTTGCTATGACACTTGTGTGTCCACCAATGGTTTTTGCTTCATGCTTGGTAGCTCATGCATAGCTTGGTTGAGCAAGAAGTAGCCTATTGTGGCCACTTCTAGTTGTTTGGATGGGTATAGATAAGCTTTCACAACAACTATTGAGTGTGTGTAGCTGAGACACCTTATGGTTAATTTGGGTGTTGGTCAGTCTTCTACAACCACCATCTTTACTAATAGTTAGAGCACACATAAACACTTCAAACTTTTCTTTCAATGGATATACCCATGCATGCCTAGAAAAAATCATCAATGAAAGTCATGAAGTAAAGGGAGTTTCAAAAAGAAGGTATTTGCATAGGACCACAAACATCACCATGAACAAGCTGCAATTTCTAAGTAGCTCGTATTAAACCATCTTTTGGGAAGGAGGAATGCTACATTTAGCCCAAAATACAGCCTTCATAGACATTTTTACTAGGTGCCTCAAGTTTGGGCAAAGAAGACACCATTTTAGATTTCTACAGGCATAGCAAACTAACAAAATTCAGATGACCAAAGCGTGCATGCCAAAGCTTTGCATCAAACATAGCTTGAGAATCTTGAACTGCACATGCTAAATCATTCAGAGTTTTTGCATAATCTATGAGCTTATACAACCCATGACATAAAATTCCAGAAGAAATACTGATGTTGTTATTTGACAGATCATGAAGTGTGCATCTGTCATCAACAAATTTCACAACCAGGACGATCTTGGCTAATGTTCAAACTAATAATATATTTTTCTTGATCTGTGGCATACATAAAGCATCTGACAATCTAAAAGAACTACCATCAGTAGTAGTTAGAATGATCTTATCAACTCCCATAACAAGATAAGAGGAGTTTTTAGCACATGTGACAATATTCCCTCTAGGGTCGGGCTCAAGTGAAGTGAAGAAAATGTGTTGTGAGGTTATATATGTGGTTGCCCCACTATCAACTGAACATTTGTGTCGACTGTAGACATAGACTGTTCATGAGATGATGGGTCATAACTGCAAACAATAGTAAATACCCATTCCTCATTTTGCACAAGATTTGCAGACTTTGATTTGGGTATAGAGGCCTCTACAACAACCATTCAAACCTCTTTTTTCTTTGCCTCTTTTGCAGCTAGTTTTGACAACTCTTTATGATATGATCATTTCCTTTACACTATTTGAAAAAAAAAATCAGCTTTTCTGTTTTCTTCTCGTCTTTTTCATCCTTCTTTGATTGTGCAAATTAGCAAAATTTTTTCTTACTATTAGATGAGCTCCATTTACCTTTGCACTTCCGACTAGCCAGGAAAGCTTGATCTACAACACACATAATGGACCTGTTCTACCTAGACTGATCTTTTTGCAATAGAACATAGAGTAACTCCTCAAATGTTAAGGCATTTGGATTTCCTTTCATCGTTAATCGAAGAATAGAAAGAAAAACTCTGATATGAATATGGAAGACCATTCAGAATAGTCTGCACAAGTGAACTATGTGGCAAGATTTCATCAGCATAAATCAAGTCCTCCTTCAAATCTTTGATCTTCGTCAAAAAATTGTCCATGGAATCTCCTTCATTCATGTAACCAGTCTCTAAATGTTTTTAAAGGTAAGCAACATGAGCCTCATTCTTCACTTGGTATAAATTGGTAAGAGTATCTCAAGCATCCTTTGTTGTTTTGTAGGAGCGAATGTGAGGAATAATGGCATGTTTGACAGACAAGGCTATCAATGCATGTGCCTAAGCATTTCTATCATCCCAATGAAGTTGCTCTACACTAGGTGTAGTAAGAACTGTAGCACAAACAAGAACTTGAAGAACATTATCTTCAACACCATCTGCATCACCTTCAATAGCTATATTTGCACTTGTAGTAGGACATTTTTCAACACCTTGCATAATATTTCACAGTTCTTTTGCAACCAATACATGACACATCATATATGCCCAGAATGGGTAATTGATAGCCTCCAACTTATCCTCAACAACCAACATATGGAATACAGCACTGCTTTCAGCCATGGCCACTGACTAAAATACCCTGATCCAAAAAAATAATTATATCTCAAAAAGTTGAACAGAACTACCCTTTTGAGTTTTGCTAAACTTATAGCAGACTTTGAGGCACTTATATTGGCAAACAAAAACCTATAATTGTCTTTGGCACAAGAAGACAAAATCGCCTGCACAGGCACTACGATAATGTGTTTGGAGGTCAAAACCAACTCAGATCGCAATTTTGACACCATATGGCAAAGCTATTTTGAACTCCTAATTGCGGCGAGTATGCTCCCAAATTTTCGTGCGATTTTGAGATTATGACCGGAGGGGTGTTGAGGATGCCCTAGATGAAGTGACAAACTACTTTGCTACCAATTGTTGGAGTTTGAGGTCTACAGAAGCATGCCACAAGGAAGAAGAAGAAGCTTGGAGCACAACACACAATACTGAATGTATTACCAAGAGAATGTACAAAGATAATTGACTTGTTAGGGTTATCGGCATATATACAAGCCAAAAGAGTAAAAAAAAGTGCCCTGATGGTCCTAGTGTGTTCACACACATCACTACCAAAATATATCAACAAGCTTTAGGTTTACTTCCTTTTGTGAATTGATGCCACATAGCTTGGCACTTCTTTATACATGAATGCCAGCTCCTTGTTCACCGCATCACTCCTAGGGGGGAATTTGTTGATATATTTTGGTATTGATGTGTGTGAACACACTAGGACCGTTGGGGCACTTTTTTCCCTCTTCAAGAGGTTTTTTCCCCCCGTCTTGTATGTATGCCTATAACCCTAACATGTTACTTATCTTTGTACATTCTCTTGGTAATACATTCAATATTGTGTGTTGTGCTCCAAGCTTCTTCTTCTTCCTTAAGTTGTTTGCATGCTTCTGCCAACCTCAAACTCCAACAAATTTTTCCTCTATCTTTAGTGAATATGCAAGTGATGCATAACGCTCTAGATCTCTCACGAGTGTGTTTACTTCACAATGAGGTGCATGATATTGTGAGAAATCTAGTGCAATGCTCAAGAATGATGATGATGATGAAAAATATGCAACAAAGGATATGGATCACAATGTCCCAATAGGATCAAAAGCAAATGCCACAAAGGATTAATAAGCACAAGGTGGGATATTTCTCCATTTGATGAGATAGTAGACTTACCTTTGTCTTCTACTAGGTGTGGTTGTTCATCAAACACCACATCTCGGCTGACAAAAATCTTCCTTGCCTCAAGATCCCACGACCTGTATGCTTTAGACTCTTCACTATATCCTAGGAAGGCACACTTTTTGCTTTTTGAATCCAACTTTGATCTTGTTGAATCAAGAATATGTGCATAATAGAAACAACCAAAAATTTTGAAATGCAAAACTGAAAGCTTTCTACCAGAATATGCTTCTTGAGGAGTCATCCCCTTTATTGCTTTTTGTGTAGCGTCGATTGAGGATGTACGCTACTGTATTGACTGCTTCTGCCCATAATGAATCTGGGATGTCTTGAGCTTTTAACATACAGTGAGCCATTTCAACTACTATCATGCTCCTCTGCTCAACAATGTCATTTTGTTGAGGTGTATGAGCTGTGGTAAGTTGCCTTTTCAGGCCAGGCTCCTTACAGTAGTTATTGAATTCTGTTGACAAGAATTTACCTCCTCTATCTATTTTGAATTTCTTCAATTTCTTGCTTGATTCATTTTCCACATACTTATGTCACGTTTTAAATTTTTCAAAAGCATCAGCCTTCTCTCGAATGAAATAAACCCACATCTTTCTACTATAGTCATCGACTAGCAACGAAAAGTAGAAAGATCCTCCTAAAGCAGGTGTAGACATTTTACCGTAGAGATCAACATGTACCATCTCTAGAGGGAGCTTGAGCTCAATTGCTGGTCTCTCATGGAAATGCCTTTTGTTGTAGCTTGCCCATCATGCAAGCTTCACAAGCTTCATGCAACTATGATGAATCCATGATTTCTACACCACTCTTATTGAAGTGAACTTCAAGTCCATGCTATGTTATTGCAGAAACTGACAAAAAAGTTCTTTTAAGTGTAGGTACATAGAGAACGTCAGATAACTTTTTCTCAACACCTAGAGAAGTGATAAAAGACCTGGTTAGTTCCTTTAGTTGGACACTTGGAGTCATTTCCCAGCACTACGTTGATGGATTCCCATTGAGGCACTAGGAAACTATACAATTCCTTTTTGCTAGTCATATGGCGAGAAGCTCCATTATCTAAAATCCATGGTTCATCAACACGAGCTTGAGCGAATGAGCATACATCTTCAATAACTACCCATAGTTCCAACTTTGTGTCATTTGCAAACTCTTTGTTCTTCCAAGGTGATTTCACAATCCCATTTTGTTCATCAGCTTGCTTCTTTCTGCAATCCTTGATGGCATGACCTTTCTTTTCACAATAGAAGAAACTTCCTATGAGCTTTTTCTTCTTTGGCTTCTTCTTTGATCCATCAGAAGAGCCTTTTCCTTTTGCATTGATTGAGCATGCAGCATCGCTTGTACCTTCTCGATTCTTCAACCACATCTCCTCTTCTAAGAGCATAACATAAAACTCTTCAAATGTTAGGGGAGTTGGTCTTACCTGAGTGTTAAGGGCTGTTACTAATCCATCATACTTTGCTAGAAGAATACACACACATCTTCGATCTAGCTCTTCTAGTGTTATAACATCACCAACTACAACCAATTGATTGTGTAGATGTTTTATCCATTTGATAAAATCTTCAACCTTTTCAGAATCAGAATGCTTTTCATTTTCCAATTAGTTTTCTAGATTCTCTATCCTAGTGTGGTTCTTGGCCTCATGTCGAGCCAATATGCCCCAAGCCTCATGTGCTTTAGTAATATGTTGAATTAAAGTAAGCACAAAATCACTTACACTAGTGAAAATTGCACATAATGCATCAACATTCCACCTCTTCCAAGCTCGTAGAAGATCTGGATCTGGTTGAATCATCAATCTTGAATTTTTTGGATCTTCAACTAGCATAGGCTCTAGATCCAATCCCGTTGTCCCCAGGGCAGTGTCAAGTATAGGAGCCCAAAATTGCAAAAAATTTGAACTTCCAGAGTGTATAGTTGGTTCCATCCAACTTCCCTTCAATGAATGCAGGTGGACGAATTCGAATAGGTGCAACATTAACATTAGCTAGAGCACCAAGACCAGTGTTTGATGATGAAGCCATCATGTAATCACTCGAATAATCTAATGATACTCTAGTCTGCTAGTAGGTTGAAATAGTGATACTTCTCAAGCTATTTGAGCCTTATGGCTCTGATACCATGTAAGAAAATAGTTATGTAATATAACACAAGAGGAGTAGCAGAGAAGATAACAAATATAGTAGAATCTCAACAATTTTCTACTAATAGCAAGTATAAAGATGATGGTGTTGTGCACCCGTGCGCTCTCAAGGTAGAGCTTAAATGGTGATCTAGACAAATCTAGATAGGGGTTTACAAGGTAGAGGTATGCTGGCTCAAATTGATGTCTGAGGTAGTGCAGAGGTCATGTATATATAGGATAATGGGTGGCCTTCCGTGGATGGCTATACATGGGTGGTAGAGCATACGCGGCCACCATCACCCGCGTAGTCGCCATACACGGCTTAGGTCGATTCAATCGACCTAACAAATATAAATGATTTCTGACTCACAATACTCATAGTTCCCTTGATGCCTCATTTCTTATATATCATCATAAGCATCTTAAGATAGTTTTGAAATGGGAGTGCCCCTCCTTTTAGGTTTGATGGACCCACTTGGATATATCCCCTCTTAAGGTGATCTATATCAAGAACAAAATGAAGTCCATCATTTCCCATTTCTTCTCTATTGATATATCTCTCCTTTTAGCTTGTGAGAAGGCAATTGAAGAAATCCAAATAGTTTTTCCCTACTATAAATGAATTTCTAGGATTAACATAGTTAAAAGAAGGATGATGATTCAAAGTGAGCTTAGAGTTCGGTCTCATTGGTTTTCAGAGGGTCCTTTAACTTCAGGATAGGTTAAGGCTTGAGGAGTATCTTGTTGCTAGTAGTACTCTTGCTACATTCACTACAACATATCGAGGGTATACCGAGGTTGCTACCGAGGCAAATGAACGGGCATGAATTCTTCGCGATGTCGGTGTTGCAGTCGGTGTAGGCGTCGGAACCAGGGCGCCGGTATGGGCGTCGGTATAGACATCGGTATAAGCGTCGGTAATTGCGACGCAAATACCGACGTCTATACCGACGTCCGCTGGGTGTACCGGCGCATATACCGATGACCATACTGGACCTACCGACGCGTATACCGACGACCATACCTGCACAAATTTTTTTGGACAGAGTGTGTTGTCTACACAAACAACCTCATTAATTAACATCATACTTACAAATTGGTAGTGCATACTGTCGTATCCGCCGCTACCTAAATGCGACGTTCCAACAGTATCTAACCATGTGGCCGCCGCATCTCTTTGTTGACGATACCGATCAGGAGTATGTTGATGTTCATCCTGAATCGATTCCAATTCTTCGGCGTCTAGCCATACAGGCTTCGGTAAGCCTGCTTTGAAAGCATCGCGAGCTTCCGATCGTCGATGCGACATGACCTCGTGTGCTGTATGTTGTATCCAATCAGAACTCACAACATGATTGCCAGGTGCTGGCCGGTACTCTTCATATATGCATTGTGTGATATGATTTTTAGAGTCTCTATTCTGTTCGGCCCATTTTAGCATTACTGAATGACCGAATTCGATAGAGCAGAGTTGTCGTATACGTTGTCGCATTGACTTCCCCGCCGCATCCATAACTAGAGCTCCATTACGGATATGATATATCTTCGATTCATCATGATCATGTGCACCCCAAGGTGTACGTGGAGATCCCATCTGATGCAATATGAAGATCTCATCTCATCCAATGTATATATATGCATGCTTAAGCTTGTATACATATGCATTCATGTATACATATGCATTCATGTATGCATATGCATTCATGTATGCATATGCTTGCTTGTATGCATATGCATGCTTAAGCTTGTATACATATGCATTCATGTATACATATGCATATGCATATGCATACATATATACATATACATATGCATATGCTTGTTTGTATACATACATGTCCATATACATGTATGTATATGTATACATGTATGCATATGCATAAATGTATACATATACATATACATATGCATATGCTTGCTTGTATGCATATGCATGCTTAAGCTTGTATGCATATGCTTGCTTGTATACATACATGTACATATACATGTATGTATATGCTTGCTTGCTTACATATGCATATGCACGCTTACGCATGTATGCATATGTAAGCATATGCTTGCTTGCTTACATATGCATATGCATGCTTGAGCATGTAAGCATATGCATATGCATGTTTAAGCATGTATGCATATGCATATGCATGCTTAAGTATGTATGCATATGCATTCATGTATGTATGCATATGCATGCATTCATGTATGTATGCATATGCATGCATGCATGTATGTATGCATATGCATGCATGTATGTATGCATATGCATGCATGTATGTATGCATATGCATGCATGTATGCATATGCATGCATGTATGCATATGCATGCATGCATGTATGCATATGTATGTATCCGGTATGCATATGTATGTATCATGTATGCATATGCATTCATGTATGTATGCATACGCATGCATGCATGTATGTATGCATATGCATGCATGTATGCATATGCATGCATGTATGTATGCATATGCATGCATGTATGCATATGTATGTATCATGTATGAATATGTATGTATCATGTATGCATATGCATGCATGCATGTATGCATATGCATGCATGTATGCATATGCATGCATGTATGCATATGCATGCATGTATATATATGCATTCATGTATGTATACATATGCATTCATGTATGTATGCATATGCATTCATGTATGTATGCATATGCATGCATGTATGCATATGCATACATGATGCATATGCATGCATGCATGTATGCATATGCATGCATGTATACATATGCATTCATGTATGTATGCATATGCATGCATGCATGTATGCATATGCATGCATGTATATATATGCATTCATGTATGTATGCATATGCATGCATGCATGTATGCATATGCATGCATGCATGTATGCATATGCATGCATGTATGCATATGCATGCATGTATACATATGCATTCATGTAGGTATGCATATGCATGCATGTATGCATATGCATGCATGTATGCATATGCATGCATGTATGTATGCATATGCATGCATTCATGTATGTATACATGCATGCATATGCATACATACATGAATGCATATGGATGCATGCATGCATGTATACATATGCATATGTATGTATCATGTATGCATATGCATATGTATGTGTCATGCATGTATGCATATGCATGCATGTATGCATATGCATGCATGCATGTATGCATATGCATGCATGCATGTATGCATATGCATTCATGTATGTATGCATATGCATGCATGTATACATATGCATTCATGTATGTATGCATGTATGTATGTATGTATGTACATATACATGTATGTATATGCTTGCTTGCTTACAAATGCATATGCATGCTTGAGCATGTATGCATATGTAAGCATATGCTTGCTTGCTTACATATGCATATGCATGCTTGAGCATGTAAGCATATGCATATACATGCTTAAGCATGTATGCATATGCATATGTTGTTGGAGTTAGATGTCTGTGGAAGCACGCGAACAGCATAAGGAAGAAGAAGAAGCTTGGAGCACAACACACAATACTGAATGTATTACTAGAGAATGTACAAAGATAAGTAGCCCATTAGGGCAATAGGCGTATATACAAGCCGAGGGAAAAAAACCTCCTAAAGAGGGAAAAAAGTGCCCCCGCGGTCCTAGTGTGTTCACACACATCACTACCTAAATATATCAACAAATCCCCCCTGGGAGTGATGCGGTGAACAAGGAGCTGGGACTCATGTATAAGGAAGTGCCAAGCTATGTGGAAATCACTCCACAAAAGGAAGTAAGCCAAAAGCTTTGCGGAAAGCTTCAAACTTCTCCCTAGGCAGAGCCTTCGTGAAAAGGTCTGCTATGTTCTCCTGCGTGGGCACATATGCCAAGCTGATCTCCCCAGCAGAGAACCTCTCCCTGACATAGTGATAATGCACCTCAATGTGCTTAGTGCGAGCATGGAACACAGGGTTCCTCGCAACTGCCAATGCGCTCTGACTGTCAGTGAAGATGGTGGTGGCAGAAGACTGGCCAACACCCAAATCAGCCATAAGGCGTCTGAGCCACACACACTCAACATTCGCTGTGAAAGCTTCCCTATACTCAGCCTCACAACTGGAAGTGGCCACAGTAGGCTACTTCTTGCTCAACCAAGATATACATGAGCTACCAAGCATGAAGCAAAAACCACTGGTGGACACACGAGTGTCATAGCAACCAGCCCAATCTGAGTCAGAAAAAGCATGCAAATCTGGCGGTAGTGATCCCCCCTTGGGATAAAACAACCCAAGTAGCCGAGTACCACTCAAGTAGCGAAAGATGCGCTTAACCGCCTTCCAATGCGTGACTCCTGGGCAATGCATAAACCTGCTCATCTGTGAGACAACAAACTGAATATCTGGCCGAGTAATGCATAAGTAAATCAAGCATCCAACAGCCTGCTGATAGAGAACAACATCAAATGCATCTCCAACATCATGAAGACTCAATCGTAAACCTGTCTCCATAGGAGTAGCAATAGGCTTACAGTCTTCAAGGCCAAAACGCTGCAATAATGTGTCAATATATTTTGTTTGACACAAAGCCATCCCACCATCAACTTGCATAAACTGAATGCCCAAATAGTGATGCAAATGTCCCAAATCAGACATCTCAAATGAGGCATGCAAATCAGCCTTGAAATCAGCAATATGCTTCTCAATAGGACCAGTGAGCAGCATGTCGTCAACATAGACAACAATGATGAGAAGCACATCATTAGCACACTTAACATATAAGGTGCTTTCAGTTGGACTGTTCTCAAAACCATGTGCAATCAGATAGGCATGTATCTTCTCATACCAAGCACGTGGTGCTTGCTTTAAACCATATAATGCCTTCTTTAACCTGCACACCTGGTTTTCATGCCCTTTCTGCACAAAGCCACGGGGCTGAAAAACATACACTTCTTCATGCAAGTCACCATTCAGAAATGTTGTTTTAATGTCCAACTGATGTACATTCCAACCATGATGGGCTGCAAGTGCACAAATGCTCCGAACAGTAGTCATACGGCATGTAGGTGCAAAGGTCTCATCAAAATCAATGCCTCTTTCCTGCGCATAACCCTTTGCAACAAGCCTAGCCTTATACCTGTCAACTGTACCATCAGGTTTACACTTCAGCTTGTATACCCACTTAGTGCCAATGGCCTTTTTGCCAGGAGGCAAGTCACATAAAGACCATGTACCATTCTTCAGTATAGCATCATATTCAGATTGCATGGCAGCCATCCAATTTTCTGAATTCTGTGCTTCATCAAAAGAAACAGGCTCATTCTCATCACAGAGACTAGACACAGCCATAGCATAGCAATCTGATGCAAAGGAGGCACTATGAGAGCCTGAACGAGTACGATATGACAAAGGTGCATCTAATTTGCTGTCACGCAAAGTCTGCACCAGCCATTTTGGCATAGTTTTTGCCTGCTCAATATCAGCTCTCTCATCAACAAGTGCATCATGTAAATCTGCATCAGAAATGGAATGATCTGCATCGTCATATGAAACTTGCAAAGGCTGAGAAGTTGCCTCATTAGCACCAGCACTAGACTGTCCACCTGTAAAAAGAGGCATCAAAGTATCATACATGTCTTTGGAGCTAACAAATGTCTCCTTAGTACATGAGAGCAATGGCTGAATAGCATCTTCCACAAAGACAACATCACGGCTAACCAGAATGCGTTTAGTTTGTGGATGATACAGACGATATCCTTTACTTTCAGAACTATACCCAACAAAAATACATTTTACTGCCTTATCATCCAATTTTCTGCGATGTTGTTCAGGCACTAGTGCATATGCCAAACAACCAAAAACACGCAGATGAGCAACAGATGGCTTGCGGTCATGCCAAGCCTCATATGGAGTGATAGACTCCAACGCTTTAGTGGGACACCTGTTGAGTACATATGCTGCACACATGACAACCTCAAGCTAGAAACTATGTGGTAAAGCCCGACTTTTGACCATGCACCTCGCCATCTCCATGAGTGACCTGTTCTTTCGTTCAGCAACTCCATTCTGTTGAGGTGTATACGGCACTGTACACTAGTGTTTTATCCCACATTCAGCCAGAAATGCATTAAAATCAGAAGACATATATTCCCCCCCTCGATCAGAACGGAGGGTGCCCATTTTACATGCTGACAGATTTTCAGCCAAAACCAAAAACTGTTTAAAGCACATGAACACTTCGGACTTTGCCTTCAATGGATATACCCATGCATGCCTGGAAAAATCATCAATGAAAGTCACGAAGTAAAGGTAATTTCCAAAAGAGGGTGTCTGCATAGGACCACAGACAGCACTATGTACAACAATTTCTGTGTAGCCCGAACTGAACCATCTTTTGGAAAGGAGGAACGCTGCATTTTGCCCAAAATATAGCCTTCACATACATTTTTTCCGGGTGCCTCAAGCTTGGGCAAAGAAGACACCATATCAGATTTCTGCAGGCGTAGCAAACTAGCAAAATTCAGATGACCAAAGTGTGCATGCCAAAGCTTTGCATCTGACATAGCCTGAGAATCATGAACTGCACATGCCGAATCATTCACAGATCTTTCATAGTCTATGAGCTTATATAGCCCACGACATAAAATGCCAGAAGCAATAATAACATTGCCATTTGACAGATCATGAACTGTACATCTGTCGTCAACAAATTTCACAACCAAGCCAATCTTGGCTAATGCAGAAACTGATAACAGATTCTTCTTGATCCTTGGCACAAATAAAGCATCTGACAAGGTGAAAGAACTACCATCAGCAGTAGTCAGAATGATCTTACCAACTCCCATAACAGGATAAGAGGAGTTGTTGGCGCATGTGACAGTATTCCCTGTAGGGGCAGGCTCGAGTGAAGAGAAGAAACTACGCTGCAAGGTAATATGTTTGGTCGCCCCACTGTCAAAGTACGAAACATCTGAGTCCACTGCAGACATGCACTGATCATGAGAAGATGGGTCAAAACTACAGACAGTAGTAAATGCCCATTCTTCTTCCTGCACAAGATTTACAGACTCTGTTTTTGGTGTAGAGGCCTCTGCAACAACCATTCCAGCCTCTTTCTTCTTTGCCTCTTTAGCAGCCAGTTTTGGACAGTTCTTTATGATATGATCATTCCCTTTACAGTACTTACAAGAAAATTTCTGCTTTTCTGATTTTTTCTCATCTTTGTCTTGGTTCTTTGAATGTGCAACATTTGCAGATTTCTGCTTACTAGTAGAAGAGCTCCATTTTCCTTTGCCCTTCTGACTAGCCAGGAAAGCTTGATCTGCAACACGCATAATGGACCTGTTCTGCCTAGACTGATCTTCCTGCAACAGAACAGAGACTAACTCCTCAAATGACAAGGCATTTGGATTGCCTTTCATCATTAACCGAAGAGTAGAAGCAAAACTCTGATATGAATCAGGAAGACCATTCAGAACGGTCTGCACAAGTGAGCTATCTGGTATAACCTCGTCAGCAGAAATCAACTGTTCCTTCAAGTCTTTGATCTTTGTTAGGAAACTATCCATGGAATCACCTTCATTCATGTGCTCACTCTCCAACTGTTTTCGGAGATAAGCAACACGAGCCTCATTCCTAGCTTGGTACAATGTGGTAAGTGTATCCCAAGCATCCCTAGCTGTTCTGCAAGAGCGTATGTGAGGAATAATGGCATGTTTGACAGACAAAGCTATCAATGCATGTGCCTGTGCATCTCTGCCATCCCAACGAATCTGCTCTACAGTAGGTGCAATAGAAATAGAAGCACGAATAGGAATCTGCGAAATATCATCTTCGACACCATCTTCATCAGCTCCAATACCTGTATTTGCAGTACCTATTGTTACAGGTGTAACAGGACGTCTTTCAACACCCTGCACAATGTTCCACAATCCTTTTGCAACCAAAACATGTCGCATCATATAAGCCCATAATGGGTAGTTGGTATCATCCAATTTATCCTCAACAACCAACATACGAAATACATCACTGCTTTCAGCCATGGCCGGTGACTAAAATACCTTGATGCAGAAAATTGACTGTATCTCAAAAAGTTGAACGGAACTGCCTAGACGAGTTCTGCTAGACCTGTAGCAGACTTCGAGACGCTTAAACTGGCGAACAGAAACTGGTATATATCTTGGGCACAAAAGGACAAAATAGCCTACACAAGCGCTACGATAGTGTGTTCGGAGGCCGAAACGAGCTCAGATCGCGATTTCGGCACCACAGAGTGAAGCCGTTTTGATCTCGGAAACACGCTGAGTATGCTCACCAAAATTCGTGCGATTCTGAGACTGCAAACGGAGGAGTGTCGACGGCGCCCTAGACGAAGCGACGACCTGCTCTGATACCAATTGTTGGAGTTAGATGTCTATGGAAGCACGCGAACAACACAAGGAAGAAGAAGAAGCTTGGAGCACAACACACAATACTGAATGTATTACTAGAGAATGTACAAAGATAAGTAGCCCATTAGGGCAATAGGCATATATACAAGCCGAGGGAAAAAAACCTCCTAAAGAGGGAAAAAAGTGCCCCGGCGGTCCTAGTGTGTTCACACACATCACTACCTAAATATATCAACATATGCATGCTTAAGTATGTATGCATATGCATTCATGTATGTATGCATATGCATGCATTCATGTATGTATGCATATGCATGCATGTATGCATATGCATGCATGCATGTATGCATATGCATGCATGCATGTATGCATATGCATGCATGCATGTATGCATATGCATGCATGCATGTATACATATGCATATGTATGTATCATGTATGCATATGCATTCATGTATGTATGCATATGCATGCATTCATGTATGTATGCATATGCATGCATGCATGCATGTATGCATATGCATGCATGTATACATATGCATTCATGTATGTATGCATATGCATGCATGTATACATATGCATTCATGTATGTATGTATGTATGTATGTATGTATGTATGTATGTATGTATGTATGCATGTATGTATGTATGCATATGCATGCATGCATGTATGCATATGCATGTATGCATATGCATGTATGCATGTATCCATGTATGCATGTATGTATGTATACATATGCATGCATGTATGCATATGCATGCATGCATGCATGTATGCATATGCATGCATGCATGTGCATGTATCCCTCTCTCTCTCTCTCGCTCTCTCTCGCTCTCTCAAACAAAAATAAAGAGAGAAGATATTAGAAAACAAAAATATAAAGAAAGATAAAAGAGTGATATATGTTTTACTTACATTTATGTAATTTTTGAATCAAAGTTGTCAAAATCCACTTGAAATTCTCCTTCGTTGAATTTCCAAAGATTTGATCTCAAAAATCTCTTGCAGAAGTAAAGAGAGAAGATATTATAAAAGCAAAAACATAAAGAAAAAAAACAGAGTGATACAATATGTGCGATCTACTTACCAAAACGTCAGATCTATAAAAATAGAGGTGTGTTTAGAGAGAGAGAGAGAGAAGGAGAGGGAAAGAGAGAGAGAGAGAGAATTGTTTGACACGATCGTCAAAATCCACTTGAAGTTCTTCTTCGTTGAATTTCCAAAGATTTGATCCCAAAATCTCTTGCAAAACCAAACAAAGAACATATTAGTAAAGAAAAAACACAGAAAAAGAAAAAAGAGAGAGAGAGAGAGGGAGAGAGAAAGAGAGAGGGAGAGAGAAAGAGGGAGAGAGACGGAGAGAGAGTGAGAGAGAGAGGGAGAGAGAGAGAGATAGTGAGAGAGAGGGAGGGAGAGAGAGAGAGGGAGAGAGAGAGAGAGAGGGAAGGGAGGGAGAGAGGGAGGGAGAGAGAGAGAGAGAGAGAGAGAGAGAGAGAGAGAGAGAGAGAGAGAGAGAGAGAGAGAGAGAGAGAGAGAGAGGGAAGGGAGGGAGAGAGAGAGAGAGAGAGGATGACAAACAGAGTTCTGCTATTGGCGCGTGCAAACCCGAAAGCAGAAGTTCTACATTCAAAACGAGCAAAATGACGAATTTCGGGTTCGGGCCCAGTTAAAAAGAGAGCGTCGGTATAAGCATCGGTATATGCGTCGGTATTTCCAGCAAACTACCGACGCATATACCGACGCTTATACCGACGCATATACCGACGTCGTGATTCCGAGGCATTGCAGCTTTCCCAAATTTGCCGAGGGGTATACTGACGCCAACAACTTCCCGTCGGTACACTGACCGTCGGTATTCCCTCGATATGTTGTAGTGATTAAGAGAATATTGGGTAGGAATGATGGATACACATGATAAGAAAGTGTTTGAGCTTTCAAAAAAGAAAAAGAATAAACATTTCATCCCTTTGATGAAGAATAAAGTTGGTGGGCATGCTACCAATGCTAAGGATAAATTGCTTGTTCCTTCTAGTTTCTTCAATGTTTTCACTAGCACTTCAAAGAGGGAGAGGTTATCTAGACTTCAAGAGTCCTTAATGATATTAAAAGGAAAAAAAAACTATTACCAACCTTTCTAAACTTTTGGACTTGCCCCTAGGGAGAGGTTATCTAGAGTTCAAGAGTCCTTAATGATATTAAAAGGAAAAAAACACTATTACCAACCTTTCTAAACTTTTGGACTTGCCCCTATTTGTTAGTGAGGTTTTATGAACCATTCGTACAATGAAGACCGAGAAGTCTCCTAGTATTGATGGTTTGCCAATGACTTTTTCATAGAGTTGGCTGACTTACTTCCTCCCTTTATCCTCTTGATTTGGAAAGAATCCACTAGACAAGGTTCTCTTCTAGTCTTCATCAATTATGGAGTCATAAAGTTAATTCATAAGAGGGATCCCAAGAATGACCTAAATAACTTTAGGCCTACCATCTATCTAACTTCTATATACAAAATCTTTGCCTCCTCCTTGGCTATAAGCCTGAGTCCTATTATGGATCAAATCATTCTCCCCGAGAAAAAAGGATTCATTAGATCTAGGTGCATATTGAATGTTATCATTTCTCTTTTGGAAGTTATGGTGAGACCCTCAAGAAGATTTGAAAGGAGAGGTGTGCTGCCAATTTTGGAAGCCCTCTTAAAGAATGGTTGTTAAAAAAGTCTTTTTTTCTGTTAGGCAAAACAATTTCCAGTTGTAAGAAACCCCCACCTTTTAGACATCATAGAGTGTTTTTCCTAGAGGATAATAAAATTAAAAGCAAGTGGGTCCCATATGAAACGGATGAGACGATGATATACCTTCTTTGTAGAGCTCTCTATATTTGCTTGATGTTCCCCTCCTTTGTGAGATTCGGAGGGTCATCCCATGGGTACTAAGCCCATTTACTTGTATAATTGTTTTCTTTATTAATTAAACACTGGGAGAGTAGGCTATTGGCGAACTTGCATTTTGATGGAAAAAAATAGAATTTATATTTCCATTTTGATGGAAAAAAATAGAATTTATATTTAGGTATTTTGATTCTTAATGGTTTTTCTGCTAGTCTGGCAGGCTCGGTCTTTTTTTCGTCCAATGAAACTCCGGTTTGCGAAAAGTGCCACAACTTATAATTGGAAACTCCGAGCAACTTATAATTGGAAATTCCGAGCTTTTAGCAAGATGCGCTGCTCGGCCGGCATGGACCTCAACCAGTAGCACCTGAATGGGCAACTGCCGAAAGAGCTACGCATGCTCACTGACCTCCCCTTGATACCTCCCAACTATGGCATGGTTACGATCAGTTTCGCCGACGTTCATCTGTTGCTCGAGCTCGACCTCAGCAAATACAGGTTTGTTGTTCCCTTCTTCAAAGTGACTCTCTGGCTATCCTTCATCAAGCGTTTCGACCTGCGTCTCAACGAGTCTGAAGGTGCTTTGCCCTCGGAATTGGGTGATACTCTTGTCATCAATAATAAATGCTTCTTCTCCTTTAAATCTCCCACTGTGATTCTCCTTTAACTCCCACTCTGAGTCTTTTTCCCGTCCTCTCTATGACCTCTATGCCCGAAATAACCTTATTTTTGCTCACCCCATTCCAATATTCTCTGCAAGTTGACCCCGGTGCTGACTTCTACATATTAAAAATAACGCTCCAAGCAGAGATATCTTCTATGACTCTCACAATCAGCATGCAGTTATGCAAGCCCTTTGTCTGATTTCGGGCGATTATACAATTGTCGTCATTAACTGTGCATATTCTCTCAGCATGAGGCGATTCATATCGACTTTCTGCAAATTTTAAGGACCAAGATCAAAGGACTATGCGACCTATATGCCTGCTATACGGTTATTACCACAGCGATTTGATGCCTTACCTCCTATGACAGCAGAGCCAATCCAGGAACTTAACTACCAAATCCTTTTTCCTTTGCTACAAGTCTCTTCAAATTTGCATTTCGGTTCGGGCATATTTGCCGTGCCAATTTACTTATGCTGCGTTTCTCCGCTTTTGGGGGAGTGATTGGTTCCGTACAAGTCTCGCAATGCAGAACTCAATCTGAGAGAGCAACCAGAGCATATCACGAAGCACGTCTATTTCACAAGTCTGAAGAAACCTTCAGCAACCAACCAGATTTTGATACAGAGACAAGCTCATTCAATCCTCCAGCTCTACAGTTATTTATGCTCATTAATCAGTCACTTATTCCTAGGCTTATAGTTTCCAAATCACTTTATTTTTGTACTGTCATCAAACTGAATTGGCAGCCTTAAAATTTAGGGGTGTGTTGCGATGTAAATCGTAATTCACATAAATTGTAATACGGATAATGTAAGTTCATTGATATATCCAGTGATATCATGGGAACTACCAAGCATAATAGATTAACAGCCACCTTGGCATTCGTAATGAAACAGACGTGTTGCCTGTCGTGATGCGCGTGTCTCTGTCAGGGTGTGCCTTAGTCGTTCTTTGGCACAAAGGAGCTAGATGCATGGATATGGGTTGGATCTGCTGTGTTCAGCTGCCTGACAGACATGACTTGAATTGCATGTTTAATTGTCTCTCTTGCAGAAATTCATGGCCGTAGTATGCAATATATATTTGCTGGAAAACTCAGACCTTTTTTTTTCCTCCTCTTTTTTTGGGCTCATTCAATGTTGATATTTTCATTTTCAGACCTCAATAAAGGGCAAATAAAGCGGTGAACCTGGCCTAGAAATGCAGATTCAGAGGGTTCTTGTTTTCAGAATCGGAATCCTGCTACTGGTGCATTATACATCTTGTATAATGAGCCAGTTGTCTCCAAACTTCTATGACAACTCATGCCCCAACTTGCTGTCGATTGTTAGCTCAACGTACCAATCCTTGGCAGCTAGAGACAACGTGGTATCTCCCTCAACACTCCGATTAGGCATGCATGACTGTTTCATTCAGGTACTTTTCAAACAAAGCATTTACTTTAGACTAGTCTTTAGTCTTGGATTTGTAGCAATTGAATAATGGGATCAAAGTTTTTGTGGTATACATTATTTAAAACAGTTCCAATTATTTCATATATTTTTCTTACTTGACTGTACTAATCATTTGATTATGTACTCTGTGCTATAAAAATGGCAGGGATGTGATGGCTCCATCTTGCTTTCTTCTACTACGGTAAATAGTGCAGAGAGAGATTACGTGGATAATGACATACCACAGCAAGCTTTTGATACCATTGAAAATATAAAGAGAGCTGTTGAATCATCATGTCCAGGGGTGGTTTCTTGTGCTGATATTGTTGCTCTCGCTTCTCTTGAAGCTGTGCGATTTGTAAGTTAGAGTTCCTTAAGTTCACAGCTTTTCTAATACCTATAGTGTGCATGTGCAATTTAGCGTGATTATAATGATTCATGTTTGGTAAACTCTCTCTCACACACACACACACACACACACACACACAGAGAGAGAGAGAGAGAGAGAGAGAGAGAGAGAGAGAGAGAGAGAGAGAGAGAGAGAGAGAGAGAGAGAGAGAGAGAGAGAGAGAGAGAGAGAGAGAGAGAGAGAGAGAGAGAGAGACCAAACCATATACATCGGTGATCTTCTCGATATCCGGAAAATAAAATAAATAAAGTAAACTAAAACTGAACTGTAGTGTAGGGAGGTGTGACTCTGGCTCAGCAGAAAATGGCCGCACAATACAAGGAGAGTGTGATAGGGCATGGCCGTCTGTGCAGAAAATTACCACGAAGTACAATGTAGATTTAGGGTGTAGCTCTGTTACTATTAGCACAGTATTAGGGGGGGGGGGGGGGGGGGGGGGGGGGGGGGGGGGGATGGAGGATGGGATACATTGGTGTCGGTTGGAGTACTCATTATCTCACGTTGGTAAAGTTGGCTCTTCCATACCTGGAGGCATGAGGCCATCCTCTAGCTCGTTAGGCCATGCTTTTTAATCCTGTGGAAGAAATGAGTGATTGCCTGCCCCTCCTCTCCTAATGGTCTTTGCTGGATCAATAACTCCTCTATGATATGCAGCATTGTGCTGGGTTGGGGGAGAGAGAGAGAGAGAGAGAGAGAGAGAGAGAGAGAGAGAGAGAGAGAGAGAGAGAGAGAGAGAGAGAGAGAGAGAGAGAGAGAGAGAGAGAGAGAGAGAGAGAGAGAGAGAGAGAGAGAGAGAGAGAGAGAGAGAGAGAGAGAGAGAGATTAATGTATGCTAAAGGCCAAAATTGGCCTATTAGACAAAACCATATACATCGGCAATTCTGGGTATCACGTAAACACAATAAAGTAAGCGCATCTAAAGTGAATTGAAATGAAAGCCTAACAATGTGCAGAACACAGTTACACGAAACAGACGTTGCCCTCCGAAACCCTATGCCGTTACTGGCGTTTTTGAAACTTCAGAAACATGTTTTGTATAGATATGAAGTTTGGGAGAAAATCAAGGAGTTTGAACTCCGCTCTCTTACATTTGCACATTCTGTGTGTGTTTAGAGCTTCAAACACGTGCAAACTCAGACTTTGGCTGACTCATAAGGCTCGATCAGCTTGATTGTTGCCATAGGCAGCATGCTATAGCCATTTGGGCATTTTGTTTGGAACTTCCTGACTCTCCAATGTCCCACAAATCAGCGCGCACTTAGCTTCATGAACTCGTGAGGCCTTGCTATGAGGAATCAGTGCTCAATAGAGTTAGGGATCCTTGCTATCAAGTTATTAGCATTTTTTTGGTTTTTCTTAGAGGGCCCTTTTTGTAGGGTTTCCGTTTCTTCGTTTTTGAAACTCCTGACAACTATGATGCGGAATGCGACGTGGTTTTGGAACCACAAAATATGACCACCTAGTACAAGATAGAGGGACAATGATATTGTGGGGGGCCTTAATGCAAGCTACAATAATGAGCCTAGAAATGCAGTATTGGGGGAGGGGAGTGGATGGAGGATGCAGTACATGGGTGCTGGATGAAGTATCATCCGGAAAATGATATGCTAGGGTGTGAATAGTCGTCTCCGCTCCAGCGGCTGCTCATGAAGTGATGAAATCCTTGGGATCTCCTCTCAGTATAGATGGAGTCTCTGTTATCCAGAAACTTGAGGTTGTCTTGATCTGGCCTGTTGTGTCTTTGCCTACTGAGAGGTGAGCCCTGGAGTACTAGATGAGATGGTAGATTGTGGCTCAACCCTCTGGAAGAAATGAATGATGCACCATTGTATACCTCCACTCTTTGATCCTCTAGATGCTATCAACGTTTCATGTCTTTGATACACAGCAATACGGAAATGACTGAATCAGCACTGATCCTACTGTCGTGGTGATCCTTCCACCTTGAGCTGTCTCCCAAGTTCAGCATATGCAAGACATAAGTGTAACAAATTGCTTCTTGATCTCCACCTCAGTTTGGCATATTTGACATATGCACTCGATGGAAGTCCTGCTAGCTCGATCTCTCTGTATCTCCAGCTGGTGTGAAGACACCCTAAGCTTCCCAATAATAACATGTATGTGATGTGGCATATAGACATGCATGTACTGAGGCATATCAAGGAAGATCTGATCTGAAATCTGTAGACAAAGCTCGTGATAGTGGAGCTTTTTCACTGGTAGTGTATCCCTAGGAAGGATACACGTCTTTTGTATATATATGTGCCATATCTCCTTTCATATGATCCTACTCTTCTGCAAAGAGTGAATATGTGGGAGCATGTGTATTATACTGTATGGGTGGTAGTCGCTCAGTGTCAAATTAGTAACTGATTAGCCGATCCTGAGTCTCAGCATACCAGCATGAGGCATCCTTGCAAAAGGCAATGCTTCTCATTAGGTGTGGGGATTTGGCATGAATCTTTCTTAAAAATGACTTTATAACCATCTGATAAGAATATAGAAATGAACAACAACAACTTCTTCGTTTCTGAACGTAAAGAACATTAGAAATTGTTAAATTTCCACTTGCTCTTAACTTTAAATTAATTAACTTTCTCAACACCCACAACATCCAGGTCCTGACCATCTGCCATGATCACCCTTCTTTCTGTAGAGTTTGTAAGGGAAGAAAATACCTTCTTGCAACTTGTCATATGCTTAGTAGCTCCATAATAAAAAATCCAAAGATTGGATTGCATTTAATGTTGCTTAATCAAAAGCTATTTCTTCAATATTGACACATTCATATGATTCTTTATTTGAAGAATTAGGTTTGAACCATCTTCAACATTATTACCTGATGCTTTCTTCTTCTCATTAAAAATCCTCTTTTTGCATTCTGCTATGTAATGGCTTGGTTTCTTGCAATAATGACATATACCTTTCTTTGAGGTGGATGTAATGGAAGTAGACTTCTCTTTAGGAGTGGTAGGAGTATTGAAACTGGATGTGGTAGAAGAAGTGGATGATGAAAGGGATCATGCTCTAGATATTATTATTATATTCCATTATGAAGTACATGAAGTTACAAGATAGCATAACAAATATGCAAGATATACAAGCTGTCCATAACTCCACAATCTTCAAAGCTGAAGATGATCTCCTCCAAATAGATAAGCTCCAAGTTGCTTCACACCTTGAAGCTAGAAGAACACAAAAATCCACTTCTTTCAAGTTGAAGGGATCTCCTTCGCTTCCACAAGCTCAAGAGAGGAGTCAAAAGTGATAATTTGATACTCCACAATAAGTTCTTTATATAGCCAAGTGAATCCATGATTTTACGATCCTCAAAAAAACTAAAGTTGCTTTCTTTAGTTTACGCGGGATTAACTAAAGGAAAACATAGACGTTAATACACAAGAGCCTCCAAAGACAAGAATACAATCATTGTACACATCACATGGGGTGGTCGATTGAATTTCAGACAGCTAGAGGCTCAAGAAATGACTCTTACTGTAAGAACATATACAGCAGACAACATTAAGGAAAAAATGACATCAGCTGTAGATATATATCAGCCCAAAATATAGTCCAAATAGACTCAGGGCTTCTGCAGATGTGTACTCAGAGGGGATGGTAGAACAAAGCAAAATAACTCACAAAAACTAGCCTACATCGAGCCAAGATGCAGCTCCACTTGCCCACTTAAACAGAGGCTACCTGTTCAGTGACCTTCGCTAGCAGGCCTACACCTCGACCCACGAGCAGCACAAGTGGTACACCTAGAGCATGTGGGACACTTATACAACTGCTTATATGAAATGATCAGGCCACTAGACACACACGACCAGAGATACCACAGAGAAGTTAAAACAGTCCTTGAGTAGGAGAATACAGCAGTCCAGCACACAACTTAGACAAAAGGTCTATTCCAGCAGACAAGCATACAGCAGGGATTAGCCCAGCACACTTCAGAGATAAGTCCAAAAGTTTACAGAGAATTAGTCTAAAACGCTACCAAGAGTTGTCACATAAACTTGCCGAGCAGAGCAATAAGGAATAGTCCAACTCACAACAAGTAGTCCAATACTCGATAATACAACAGGTAGTGATAAATACATATAAGCTAATAACAGGTGGGTACAGCATAAGGGCTCCTATTCAATGCCACTACATTAAAAAGTGGTGGGATGAAAGTCTCAAGCACCTTTCAACTGTTGCTCCTTCACGTTCACTCGTCCATCTTCTTTTTGTGTTTTACAAGCGTTGAGATTCAAACATGACTTGGGTTGCTGAGAAGCTCAATTTCGGATTTCCTAATTCATATCGAGTTGAGATTCAAACATGACTTGGCTTGCTGAGAAGCTCAATTTCGGATTTCCTACTTCATATCGAGGTGACATGACACGCTGACCCTCGGCCAAACCACTATGTTCTTCGGCTTCTCTTCTACCTGATTGACAAAATTAGGAGAAGAAAGAAATGGAGGGAGGAGTGGGAAGAATAATGAAATGGGTTGACAAACAAGAGAAAAGTGAAATACTGGACTTCTTAATCACACACTTTGGAGAATGAAGAGAGGAAAATTGTCGTGCGCAATGCTGATGAACTTTGAGTTCATCACTTTTTTGAATGAAGTTCCATAACTATCACCATCACTATGTGTCGATATATGCATTGAAACCCCCCCCCCCCCCCCCCCCCCCCCCCCCCCAACACACACACACACACGCACACACAAAAAAACTCTTCTCTCTCTCTCTCTCTCTCTCTCTCTCTCTCTCTCTCTCTCAACCCCCCAAAAAAGGAGAGGTCATTCTTCTTTTTTTAAAATGGAGGTTCGACCGAGGCCTACTCCCTTGGACTTTAACTTTGAAATTGCAACTGTACAAGGAAGGGCATAGTACCCATGGGAACCCCCTTATCCCACAAGAACAGGGGTTTACAAGACTGGGTTAAACAGCGGTCACAACTACCGCAGGGATGGTCAATCGGTGGCCAACAACCACCAGGTCATTCTTCTTGATTTCCATACTGATGTTTGAATCAATGCGTGTACCAATGGGCGTGTACCAATGGGCTTATCAATGACGCTTGCCACACAAGATAAAAAACCCCTCTCTCTTTTTTTTTTCCCCCCTTTTAATGTGTGTTGCAATGTATCTAATTTTTGATGAAGCAGCTGCCATTGGAAATTGCTTAATCTATAGCAGTGATTTGAAATTGTCATGTGGTTTTTTGAGTACTAAAATTTACTCAGCATGCTTTGTCTGGGGAAAGAGGGGTTTGGGGGTTTGTTATAAATTTGTAGATTTCAAATTTTGATTAGTCAATAATTGAAAAAGTTTCTGAAATTTTCTAGTTTGTTCTTAACTAGCTTGGAGGGCCATCTTTGCAAGTTCCACTAGGGCGAAGAGATAGTCAGACCTCATCTGTAGCTAATGCAAATGGAAACATACCAAGTTCAAATTTAGATGGTGACCAGCTCATCAGTCTTTTTGCGTCGAAAGGTCTTGATGCGTCGGACCTGGTTGCTCTATCAGGTATTTAATATGTGCTGAACATAAGACCACCGTTTCTTTGTCTCGATTCTCTCTTGTTTCCATTTAACTTGATTGCTTAAATAAAAATGAGAATAATGGATATGGATACGTATTTGGTATTGTCATCTGTTCTTCTGTTTAATCACAAGCTTATGATATCTTGTGATGGGTTATTGAATGTAAATAATAGGATCCAATAGTGATCATATGTCTACGCATTTTAGATGCATATGCATGCTGCCACAGCATATACGACATATATGCATTTATGCATGATGTCCACACTATTCCTGAGATTGCTCGTCTGTTTTTAATTTTCTGGTGTGCTCATTAGTACATGTCACAAATTGTTATTACTTTATTGTATCTGTGATGGAGTGCTTCAAGTAAACGCTAGATTTTTCCTCCGTTTCCTTGTCAACGATGCCAGAATCGCTTATATGTCTGTATGGCAGGTGCACATACAATTGGATTTGCCAAGTGCAGGCAGTTTGATTTTCGATTGAATGGGCAAGACCCATTTTATGATCAGCAATTCGCTGCACAATTAAGAGGACAATGCTCTCTACGAGGCGGTACAAATGTTGTAGCCTTCGATCCCCCGTCTCCATTTCTATTTGACAATTCTTATTACAGGGATCTTCAGAATAACCGTGGCCTACTGTTGACTGACCAAGTTCTGTTTGTACATCCTCAGACAAAAGATTTAGTGAATCAATTTGCAGCTTCACAAACACAATTTTTCCAGGCATTTGCTACGTCATTTGTGAAGATGTTCTCAATCGGTGTATTGACAGGGAACAATGGAGAAATACGCAACATGTGCGACAGAATCAATGCTTCGTGATTTAACGAACTCATGAAGTGATATAGAATGTTTCTGCACAATCGTCCTTTGCGATTAAACTAGCCTTTAGAGTGACTTGGACTGTTTGTGCTCAATTGCATGTTTCATGTATAAATTAGTTCCTCAGCAGGTATGCTATACATGAGTTGCCCTTGCAGGCCCCACGATTTCTGGGATGTCCATACTTAGCTTCATTTTAGCATCAATCCTTCATACGCGTCTGTAATCCCCCCCCCCCCCCCCCCCCCCCCCCCCCCCTCCCTTTTTGAGATTGTTGAGTTTGCTGTGTAAACTACGAAAACCTTTTTAGTTATTTATGTATTAGTTGTGCAAATAAAACTATGTTCCTTTTGTTGTGTTCATCTTGTAAAATTTCGAAGTTGCTTTGTCGGGTTATCTTCAAGATAAATAGAAAGTTTAAGATGGTCTTTAAGCAGAACTTATGTACATCCGTGAAACGTACAGGTTTCAATCTTTGAATGGCAATGACATCTACAGAAGAACAGGCATAAAGGACTACTCTTTTCACCATCAGCGTTTGGCTCGTTTATCTGTTTTTGTATGGAGAACATTAACGTCACATTAACGCCGTTTTTAAATTGAGACGTAGATACATCGACTGTGCTTCCACCTAAGTGTTTACACTGGAGTTTCTTTCAGTAATTCTCCCCATGTATGCAATTCTTGATTGATTGTACGTGCAGGCTTCTAAAGAAAAACATGTATAGCGATTGTGATACATCTAAGTATATGGAATGACTAGCTGTAAAATTTAGCTACAAGCTTTTCATTCTACTTGTCGTGATTTGTCCCTTACAATTCATCCATGTTCTAACACCCAACTCTCCATATTTGTAATTGCAATCATTTTGCAAGGTAATGTGACAACCTGGGAGCATGTAGATAATAAGGCTAATAAAAGTGTGAGAGAAATTGAACCCCAAAACTTGGTAGTATGCGGAGGTGATGGATAATTAGGAATTATAAGCATTGTATTTAGAAATGATCATACATTTGATTGTAGTTTATCTTTCATTTAGGAATTCCTTGGGTTAATAAATCAAATTACTTGAGATTGAAGATTACACATGATATGGATAATTAGGAATTATGAGCATTGTATTTAGAAATGATCATACAATTTATCTTTCATTTAAGAATTCCTTGGGTTAATAAATCAAATTACTTGAGATTGAAGACTACACATGATATTGTTTAATGTGAAGTAATCTGCTTTTCATTTCAGTAAAAGCATGTGTATCATGTCATTTTGTTGAAATATTTTAAAGCAGCTAGTAGACTTTGCGGTGCTTGTACTAGCAAACCGAAACAAATTGAAACCTGTATAATATGTTTGGCACAAAAGGATGAAATTTCATGCACAATCGTTGCGATAGTGCATTCGGAGGCCAAAACAAAGCTCAAATCAAAATTTCAACACCTTGAGTATGTGCATCAATTTTTGTGTGATTTAAGACTGATATAAGAGGTGTCAACGATGCCCTAGATGAAGCGGCAATCTGTTATCATACCAATTGTTGTTATCATACCAATTGTTGGTGTTCAAGGTCTACAAAAGCACACGAATAGCGTAAAGAAGCAGCAGCTTGGAACACAACACAAAATGTATTACCAATTGAATGTTAGGGGAAAACCCTCTTTAAAGAGGTAAAAAAGTGCCTCGAAGTTCCTAGATGAGTTCACACATAAGTTTTGAAATATATCAACACTAGCAACCTAAGCCTTATATTCATCACTTAAATAAGCCTTTGGATAAACTAGAGTTTTTTATCTTCTTGATTACTTGCAAAAGCTAATGAAGTTTTCCCCACTCCTTAACTACTCATTCTTATTTTCTAGATCTTTGTTGTATTGGGATTCAAGCTATTTCAAACCCTTTTCTTTGTACAATTGAGAGGTAAAAAAGTATAAGATACTCAACTTGGTTATCTTTGTGTCAAGATAAGCACAACTTGTTTGTATATACATTATTAGGAGTGTGTAGAAGTGCGAGAGACATACAAGAAGCACACACAAGGAGCACAACACAGCAAGACACACAGAGAAGATGGATGGTTGGATAGGTCACTAGTGATGATGAACTGAAGTGAAGTAAGAGCTAAATAATATCCCTAAGTATGAAGTACCACCACATATGAGTGAATCATGTATGTAGTAACATGGGGAAAAAACTCTAGCTAGCTCTAGAGTAAAAAGTACCCATGTATAGGGAAAAGGTTCATATCAAAGCTACTTGGGGAACACATAAGTGTAACAAACCCCCTTGGAGCAAATGATGTGAACATGTACAGGGGGTGACATATCAGTCCCCACTAGACAATAAGCCTACACCTTTGCGAAAATATTCAAACTTTTCTCATGGAAGAGCTATGGTGAATATGTCTTCCACATTATCTTATGTAGGTACATATAGCAAATCAATCCCTCTTGCATGAAGGAACTCTCTCACATAGTGATAATGCACCTCAATATTTTTGGTCCATGCATGAAACATTGGGTTTCGTGCAATAGCCAATGCACTTTGACTATCAGTGAGAATATGTGTGGTAGCGTCAATGTCCATGCAAAGATCCATCAATTGGGGTGGCTACTTTGACTATCAGTGAGAATATGTGTGGTAGCGTCAATGTCCATGCAAAGATCCATCAATAGGGGTCTTACGATATACACTCCATTGTAGTTGTGAAAACTGCCCTGTACTCAGCTTCACAACTCGATGTGGCCGCTGTAGGTTTCTTCTTACTCAAACCAATATATGCATGGAGATTAACCAATATATGCGTGAATCTCCAAGGAAAAAGTAATTACCATTAGTGGACATGCGAGTATTATAACAGCTAGCCCAATCACTATCTATAAAAGCATGTAAACATGGTTGAATATCTCTACCATAAAGGAGACCTCATCTCAAAGTGCCTTTGAGATATTTAAACACATGATTCATCGCTTGCCAATGCTTAATGGCAAGGCTATGCATGAATTGACTCAATTGGAAAATTGCATATTGTATGTTTGACCTTGTGTTGCACTCATATATAAGACATCCCAAAGCTCATTGATAAAGAGAAGTGTCAAACACATCACTAGAATCCTCAACTGAGGACCTAAATCTTGTCTCGAGGTGTAGAAACTAGCTTGGAATCCTCAGTCAAAATGTTGAAGTAGTTTTTCAACGTACTTTGCTTGATGCATAACAATTCTCCCCTCAAAGGATACAAACTGGATGTCAAGATAGTAACTCAAAAGACCAAGATAAGTGACATCAAAGATATGCTACAAATAAGCCATAAGGATGTCAAGTTTTGCATCGCATGACCTAGTCAAGAGTATGTCATCAACATAAAGGACAAGCACTGTAAGGTCAGCCCCATCTTTGTGTACATAGTGTGCTTTCAATTGGACTACATGTGAAGCCAAGAGTAGTCAAGTGCTTATGGATTTTATCATATCATGCATGTGGAGCTTGCTTGAGACCATACAAGGCTTTATGCAACCGACAAACCATATGCTCTTGCCCTTTCATGCCAAATCCAGGAGGTTGCTTCACATAAACCTTTCTTGCAAATAACCATTCAAGAGACCTATTTTTATGTCCAATAGATGAACTTTCCAACCTCATTGGGTAGCCAATGCAACCATGGTATGAATGGTAGTCATGAGTGAAGTAGGTGCAAAATTTTCCTCATAGTCAATGCCATATTGTTGCAAATTTCCTTTGGAAACCAATCTAGCTTTGTAGCAATCAATGATACCATCTAACTTTCTCTTAATCTTGTAAAACCAGTTTGTACCAATGGCATTTTTTCCTTTTGGTAATTCACATAACTCCTAAGTACCATTCCTATGTACGGAATCCATTTCTGATTGCATAGTGCTCATCCAATGTGGATAATCACATGCATCCTCAAAAGTAAGTGGCTCTTCATTACATGTTGCAATAAGAGAATAATCCACAAAATTACTTGATGGATGACAAGAGCTTGATCTTGTTCTACCAAGTAAAGGTGCATTCAATTCGTTGTCCTCCAAAGTTTGTTTCAACCACTTTGGCATAGTTTGTGCACTCTTGATAGACATGCATTCATTATGTAATACATCATCATGTATATCATGCGTGGGCTAAATTTCATGCCCATTTTCAACCATATTTTGTCGCAAATGTTCAACCATATGTGGCTCAAAATTTCCAATAGTTCCGATAATTTTTGGCTAAAAACTTTCAGTCATGTTTGGCCAGAAAGTCTCAGCATTTTCAGCTCTATTTTGCTAGAACTTTTCAATTCTTTGAGCCTCAATTGGCTGGTCTACATGGCCATAATCAAGCTCACCACTTTGGAACAAAGGCATGAGTGTATTGAACACATCTTTTGAGCTAATTGTTGATTGTTTTTTGCATTCAAGTAGAGGGAAAACTGAATTTTCAACAAATACCACATCTTGACTCACAATTATTGTGTTCAATGGATGGTACAAAGGATATCCCTTACTTTGAGCACTGTAACTAAAAATATACATTTCTTTGCCTTGTCATCAAGTTTTTGACGTTGTTGTGATGGCACAAGAGCATATGCTAAACAACCAAACATGCACATCAAGTAAAGCAAATTATTGAAGTTCAAGTGACCAAAATGAGCATGCCAAAGCTCCATTTCAGCCATGGAAGAAGTATGAACAACCAAGGCATAGAGGCAGCCCTCTTGTATGTATCCAAGAGATACAAACCATTACATAATGTACGAGACATCATGATAATACCACCATTGCTGAAATCATGAACCATACACTTATGATCAACAAAGTGTACATGAAGTCCAACTTTGGCAATCAACAGAAGTGAAATTAAGTTCTTCTTGATATGGGGTACATACAATGCACTTTTCAAGAGAATCACATCTCCATTTGCAATCATAAGTTCAATTTCTCCTCTCCAATGATAGCATAAGAGGCATTGTTTGCACACACCACATGTTCTCATTTGCTTGCACTTTCAAAGATGCAAAAAACCTTTTGCATGAAGTTATGTGCTTTGAAGCATCACTATCAAAGAACCAATCCAAATCAACCTCACTCACAACCATACATTTAGAATGCAATGATGCATCATAATGACGTGTAACAACACATGCCAAAAAATCTTGAGCCATGTTGGCTTCATCATTCTTTGCATTTGAAGAATTTTCAAAAATAGACATGCCAGACTCCTTCTTTTCATTGCTCTTAACAAGCTTACTACACTCATCAATAGTATGACTAGTCTTTCGGCAATATTTGCATCTCTTTTCTTTTGCAAATCAGCATTAGGTCCATTCATGTTAATTAGTTTAGAGTATAAGCAAGCAAGCCTCTTGCTAAGCTAGCCGCTAGCCTACTTACAAGACAAGGTTGAGTACATATGCATCTATGTATATGATCTTATAATCACATGAAATGATGATATAGGCATGAAAGACATCAAATGAAAGATTGCTAAGAGTTCATGATCGTAAACGTTGGGATCTTAAATTACTAGGAATTTGAAGTTATATATATGCACGATGGTGTGTAACTTTTACAAAGGAAATATCTATTACATGTATGATATAAATTTGGTACGAATTGATGTAAGACACTCTTATCACCCATTTAACAAAATAAAAATGCTATGTGAAAATATTGGAGAACCTATTTGGTAGATTGCATTGTATATAAGCATGCCTGTATTATTATATATGCTAATACCACAAGGCTACACTTAATATATCTTACATGCACCTATCGTTGATCATTTGAATGTAGCTATGAAAATGTTGGGATATATTAAGCATACTACAAAGTATCATATTTTAAGCTTGAGTGGGTGCTATAGTTTACAAAAATGATTTCATCTAATAATGATGTGGTGATAAACTAGGAACACTTTTTGGTGTCATTCAGCCAATAAGAAGCCACCAAAATAAGAATGGTTCAAGAAGACAAGTCAAGGATGCATTATCAGAGATCATTGAAGAAATTACTGTTTTTAGAGTTTCATTATGTTCCTAAACCTATTCTAATTGATGGTCATGCATTGTAGTTTGTTTTGATGTAATTGGCTAGAAATACTTATCATTAACTCTATCGCCCTTTTACTATATAGAGTCATTAATAAATTGATATTGGTAAAGTCTCAAGTACTATCTTTGTGTGGCCTATAAGTGATTAAGCAATCTCTATTGGGTAACTTTTTTTGTAATTTTGAAGAGTCTAGGTTGTCTATCATTGATCATGCTTTTGTGCGAGTTAACATAATAAAATCAGAACACATGGTAGCTCATTTGAAAATTATATAACCCTTTAGAATGGGGATCAAGCATCATTTTTATTACTTTCACAATTAGAGAGATACACAAATGTTGAATGAATATGGTAGCTCATTGTTGGCACTCAAGGTCAAGCATAAGGTGCGATAACATGTTGAAGAAGTGGACACTCAAGAAGAAGGAGTATAGGTCAAATTTTCAGAATAACCCCTATAAAAATAGTGATTTTGATCAGTAAAAACTATTGTAAATAACATTTCATATTTTTGCAACTCTATTTTTCTCAAGCCGAGGAGTCTTTGAGCTTGAGGAGTATAAGAAGTATCTACCTACCAATTTTCATGATTTTTAGACTCCATTTGAGCCCTCAAATAAACCTTGGAACCTTATTTTTAATTAGGCCAGAGACTAGGTGTGGACAGGGCCAAAACTAGTAAAAAAAACTATAAAAAGAGCTAGAGAGATCATTTTTGAGCTTAGTCGATTGAGCTGGGCTGGGTAGAGATTGAAGCTTTTGTAAGAGAGTTCCTTTTGTAATTGAAAGCTTCCATTGTTTCTATTTTTGTTATCTTGCCTTGTGTGTGTGTGTGTATGTGTGTGAGTGCATGTATGTGCTTGTCACTCATATTTGCTCACCACAATTGCTCACGATCTTCATATCCTCCTCACGTTTCTTTGGATTGACAAGTAAAGGAGGTGGTGCTCATGCTTGGACTACACCAAATTTTGGTGCCATTGCCGAGGAGTGTTGCTCGAGGATGAGCACTGTGATAGTAAGATCATAGATTTGCAATGTTGGAAGGTAAAAATAGTCATTTTCTATTAATTTTTTGATTTTTTTTCTCCATCTTCATCATCATCATCATCTTCTTCCATCTTCATCTTCACAGAAATTTTTTGTTCTTGACTATATATTCCCCATTTTCACCTCATTTTTCATTTGTGGTTGTGCGAGAGAGAGAGAGAGAGAGGGGGGGGGAGAAAAAGTGTTGCTGTGTACAAATTTCAGTGATTTTTGTGACCCTTTGCATGATACACAAAGCTCGATGCTCAAATTCGAAGTTGCCATCAATGAACTTAGAAAATCGTAATTTTGTGGTGAAAATCGCGATTGTGTGAAAAATTCAAAATTTTTTGACAATCGTAATTTTCTTAGTATTGGAATTTCCCACCTAAAATCATTCTCAAAATTGTGATTTTCAGATCATCCTCAAAATCACGATTTTTAGGTCATTCTCAAAATCACGATTTTCACATCAATCTCAAAAAACACAACTTTCAGGTGATTAAAAAAAAAAAAACGTGATTTTCAAGTCATTCTCAAAAAACATGATCTTCAAGTCATTCTAAAAATCGGGATTATCACGTCATTCTCAAAAAACACGATTTTTAGGCAATTTTCAAAAAAATGCGATTATCAGGTCATTCTCAAAATTTGGATTCTCAAGTCATTCTCAAAATCGCGATTTTCAGGGTTGTTCAGCATCATGATTCTTAGTCAAAATCGTGATTTTTAGGTTTTTTCAACATCAAGATTCTCAATCAAAATCGTGATTTTTAGGGTTGTTCAACATTACGATTCTCTCTCAAAATCGTGATTTTTAGGGTGTTTGAGCATTGCGATTCTCAATCAAAATTGTGATTTTTGGCTTGTTTAGCATCGCGATTCTCAATCAAAATCGTGATTTTCAGGGCATCTTAGCATCGCGATTGTCACTCAAAATCGTGAAGTTTAGGTTGTTCAGCATCGCGATCGTCAATTAAAATCATGATTTTCGAGGTGTCTCAACATCACGATTATCGATCAAAATCATGATTTTCAGGGTTGTTCAACATCACTATTGTCACTCAGAATCATGATTTTTGGGTTGCTCAATATCGCAATTATCAACCAAAATCGCAATTTTCATGTTGTTCTAAAACTTGTGATTGTCACTCAAAATCGTGATTTTGTCATAACATCCTATTTGTTTATTTTGGCCCCCGAGAGCCTGAATTGACATAACATTTTTCATCCAAAATCCATTTTTGAGCTCTAGAGCACATTTGAAAGTTGACCCTCAAGTGGGATTAGGAAGCCAAGGGGGCTTCAAAGGATTTGAACAATACAAGCGGAAAAATGGATCTTTAAAAATGCTTAAATCAAACTGTTTGTCAAATAAATTAGAGTTGAACCTTGATCTAAACTTGAGACTTTTACAAGTCCATTGAGATCCATTCAAGGGTGTTAAAGCAAGGTGGAAAGTGCATTGCAAGCTTGGGAATGTGTATTCAGGGCATTCAAGTGCGATCAAGGGATAAACGACTTGAGATTGGAAACATTCCTAACCCCCTCAATCAATTCTTAGCAACGAGGTTGTACTCAAGAAATTTTGGACCATTAACCAAGGCTTATGAACCTTAGATCAAGTACACACCTAGACCAAGATAGACAAAGCATTCGATCATCTGAAGCTAGTGATAATCACATAGCTAGGTCATGGGTACAACAACTTAGTGATTATCCCTATGTGCTAAGTTTGGAAAGAAGTGATTTAGAAATGTCTTTTAGCATGGAGAGACCCGTAGGTAGCTCAGGCACTGCCTATTTAGAGACACCAGAAGGTCCCTATAAGACGCAAGTGGAATATATTAGGACCAACCAATTAGGTGCACACATATATGAGGATGGGCTACAAAGATTAGTCGTCCAACTTAAAAATCCCAATCAACCCTTCGGACTTGAACAACCAGTGGTTAAATCAAAGAGGGTTTGTACATTGATAAGCAAGGAACCATGTATGTGGAATGAGATAGGAGACCTAGAGCAAGGAGACCTAGAATGAGAACCCAAGACTCCTCGAGGCAAATCCGTCTTTACTAGAGTGATTACCCCTGAATGGGTTTCCCAAGACAACAAAAACATAGAAGTATTCTTGAATAGAGAAACAGAGGAAGCTTTTTGGAGGTTCAAGCTAGATGAACTTAGCAAAATAGGTGGAATCATCATCTATGAGTTCAAAGATCCTTAGATACCAGGAAAAGTTTTCTATCTAGATAACACATCGGCGAGAATGTTCTTGGTCACATAGAATGGCAGGCAAGCCTACACTTGGCAAGGCAAATTGATTTTCCCTCCACCAAGGTCTAAAGTTTTCCCATGGCCTCCAAGGAGCAGGATCATCCCAGGCTCATGAAAACAAGAGGGAAGAGTGAGAGAGACACCTCAGGTAAGCTTTGCAGCTCCTATACAGACATTCACTAGAGCACAAGATTTAAAATAGGCTAAATGAATTGAACAATTAGAGTCAAGTGAATCAGGAGAGACTAGTAAGAGGAAAACAAGAACATGGAAGGATACTTGGGAGAAGGCCAACCATAAGTGGGCTAGAAAGTTATCTAAACTAGAAGAAAGCGTGAGAGATGCAAAAATAAAAATAGCAAACATTGCATCTCAAAACCCCTCGCATGCCAAAAGTCCGTGCACTCCACTTCATTCCTCCCCACCACTCATTGTGAATAGACCACAACTAGGGTCTATTCTCCCAGATCCAATCCTAGAAGCCTTGGACATGATGTTCAAGCTGGCCTACTAGGCTCGACTTCAAGAAGGGCCAATAGCTGCGAACCTAGGCAAGAGTTACCCTAGAGCAGATTTAGAGATTGAACGATCAAAATTTTGCATGAAAATCATAGAACTAGCTCAAGCTATGCTCGAGGCCAATCAATTGTTCAATCAAACAAATTCTTTCAAACCAGGTTTGCATTTCCAAGGCTTACTAGAAAAACTAGAGCAGTTGGTAAATAGGCCACATGTTTCTTTACCTCCACATGCTCAACCAGTTGTTGAAAGAGTTTGCTCAACATCAACAAAAGTTTATGTTCCTGATTCCATGGATGTTGGAACACCTCTTTCAATTGAATAGTACTTTCAAAAGTTATTGCGGGAAATACAAGAAGAGAAATGGGCCAAGGAGAAGGGTTATCCCCCTCCTATCCCTGAAATTGATGATCTTCATGATCAATTTCCCCAAGTCATTCCATTTATTTATGGAGACCAACCAGAGCAACAAGAAGACCAAAGATTAGATTTTAAATCTAATTCTTTACAAGAGTAGCCACAATTCACAAGCCCATGGGAATCTGGATCTCTTCAAATCAAAGCTCTGAACAATATTGATAGTGTGGTGTCATCTCAGCTTAGAAGAGCTACTCAAAGTAAATCCCAAGTTGTGGAAACATGTGGCAAATTAGGTTCCAAAACTTGGTTCCAATGTGTACAAAGAAAGCTTCAAGCAAAAAGTCCCAGAGATACCTCTAGACAAAATAGGAGACATGAATGAAGGTGAAGAAGGTAATACTTATCTTCCAATCACCTACCAAGGTTACACAACCAAAGATATCTTAGATTCAAGTGTTGGTGTTGTGATTGTGACCACCTCCTTGTGGAAGCAATGGGGAAAACAACTAGAATGAAACTTGTGGCATAGAGTTTGAACACACCTTTTCTACATGTGACTTTGGCAAAAATAACGTCTATGAAATGATCCTAGGAAGACCCTTCCTACGGCAAATGCAAATAGTACAAGATTGGGGAACCAACTCCTTGTACTTGCAGCAGTTAGGGGTCACAACCAAGGTCAATTTGAAGGATTATACCTTTAGAGATGTACCACCCCTATAGTGGAACCCTATCCACAAGGTGCAAGAAGATTCAATCTTTGTGCATTCTATAAGTTCTTCTGATCCATCCTGGATGAATGAAGATTCTCACTTGTGGATATGCAAGCTCATAGAGGAAAAGTAAAGATGCCTAATAGCAAGAGAATAAGGAACTTCTCAAGGAGCCAGACTGATGATCTTTTTCAGATGAGGAATTTAAGCCTCATGGTTGGGCTGAAATCCTAGCCACCATGGATATTGCTATCATTGAAGAACAGTGGATGCCTCATTGTGATGAGGAAGGTTATGATATCTCTTTGTTCATGTGTGAACCCTTGCTAGAGGAGTGTGACTCTAATGAGGTCATAGAAGAAGACGAGGACAACGATGATCTAGAGTCCATAGTGATGGATAGTTGCTTTGACTCTAAAGAGCACTATCTAGAAAATGTAGGAATATTTATCCAAAAAGAAGAAGAGCCTCTCACAAGCATTAAAACTATAAATTTAAGGGATGAAAGTGAAGGCAGTTAAAAGAAAAAGAAAAGAAAAGCAGTGAAATAAGTAGACAAGGAATCATTGTTCGAAGTACTGGAGAATCTCAAGAAATATGAAGTTGAAAGCTAAAAAAATTTGGTACGAATTCCTAAGAGAGAGGCCATCATAGGAGAAGCGTATGATAATAAAGAAAAACAAAAAAAATTGTAGTAACCATTGAAGAGAATGAAGAGCAATGTACGTACATAGGAGAAGACCTAAGTACAGAAGAAGAAGTAGAGCTTGTAGCTTTATTAAGGGAATATAGGGATGTGTTTGTGTGGACCTATACAGATCTAAAGGGAGTAGATATGAAAATATGCTCTCATACGATCCCCATGACGACTCACACCAAGCCCACCCAAAAGAAGCCCTATACATATAATGACACTTATGCAACCAAAATAAAAGAAGAAATTGACAAACTGATTGAAGCTGGATTTATCTATGAGATTGAGCATACTGAATAAGTGTCCCCATTGTAGTGGTGCCCAAAAATAATGGAAATTTGCGGGTGTGTACTAACCTTAAAAAAATTAATGCTACTACGATTAGAGATAGCTATCCACTTCTAATCATCGAACATTTATTGGAGCGCGTTACAAGCAAGGAATTTTACACCTTCCTTGAGGGAATTTCAGGTTATAACCAAGTAACCATTTCTCGAAAAGATCAACACAAAACGGCCTTCGCCATAAAGTGGGGAATCTTGGCATTTTGTGTGATGCCATTTGGGCTCACTAATGCACCTACAACATTCCAAAGGCTGATGTGTCATGTCTTCAAAGATTTCTTGCCAAAGATCTTAGAAGTATATGTGGATAATTTATGTGCTCATTCCCAAGAAAGAAAATGCCACATCCTAGAGCTTAGATAGATCTTCAACAATTGTAGAGAATATCGAGTTTGCTTGAACCCAAAAAAGTGTGTGTTCATGGTATGTCAAGGTAAGATCTTAGGTCATATTGTTTCTAAGAATGGAATATCAACATGAGGACAAAGTAAGAGCCATAGCAGGGTTGTAGAGGCCAAGGAACTTTGAAGAGTTACAAGCCTTTATGGGCCATTATGGATATTGCCCCAGGTTTATCCACATGTATGCAATCATAGCTAAACCTCTTTATGCCCTGTTGATGAATTTTGAGTGGAACAATGAATGCGAAAGTTCCTTCAATGAGCTGAAGAGACATTTGTGCAAAAAACCAATACTAACCAATCCTCATTAGAATAAACCATTCCATGTCTATGTAGATGCAGCCAATTATGCAATAGGATGTGTGCTAGCACAACCCACACGTGAAGGGAATCTAGATTTGCCTATATTATATGCTAGCAGATAGCTAACCACAGTTGAACAAAACTATAAAACAATTGAGAGATAAGGCTTAGGCATGGTATATGCTGTGAAGAAGTTTACACACTATCTATTGGCCAACAAGTTCAAGTTTTTTTATTGGTCATGAAGCTTTATTCTATTTGGTCGATAAACCTTGCAATACAGAACATCTAGTAAGATGGTTCCTCTTACTAATGGAATATGAATTTGAAGTGCTTGTTAGGAAAGGTAGGACCCACCTCAAGGCAGATCACCTTTCTTGCATCACTTCAAGAGAGCCACAACAAGGAGTGTCTGATGAATTGCCCATTTCTTATTTTTTCAATTTAGAAGTTGTTCCTAAATGGGCAAATAAATTGGTATATGTGCTAACCTTCGGACCCGCAAATAAAAATGTGAAAACGAAAAAAGATGAAATTATAAAATCACAAAAATATCAAATATTGGCAAGAAGTCTGTACAAACAAGATACAGAGGGTGTATAAGCTTGTTGTGTTGAGGAGGATGAACATAGTAGTTGATTGTAGCAAGGCCATGAAGGATTGCTAGGAAATCACTAAATAACTAACATTGTAGAATTTGAGACATTTAGGAGTGTATTGGCCTAGTATGGATAGAGAAATACATGAATGGATTAAGAACTGTCCAAGGTGCCAAGAGAGACCCCTAGTGGAGTATGTTACCCTTTATCATGTGTCGTTAATTTGAGAATGGAGTGCTCCATTGGTAGAATATATGAAAGGCTCAGGAGTATGCCTTAGTAGAAGATAACCTTTACCAAAGAGGCAAAGATGGTTACTTAAGACTGTGCATTCACGAATCAGACTATTTGACAATCTTAGAAATTGCACATAGCAGTGTTCTAGGTGGACACTTCAAGCTTGACTAACTAATTAAGACCATTCTATTCTCAGGACTTTGGTGGCCCACTCTTCATATGGATGCACATACCTATGTGAAGAGATGTGACACATGCCAACATGCACAATATCTGATAAGAAAAGACGAGATGCATTTGAGGCCAATGATGAGAGGACACACATTCTCAAAGTGGGGTATAGACTTTGTAAGTCCTATTAACCTCCCAACTGATATGAGAAGAGATGGTAGATACACTCCAAAGATGTGCCTGCTGTTGCAAAAACATGTTCTACACCTGCCAAGATAGCTTCAGGAATAAAATGTAGACACCTTGTGATTTTGAAGGATGCATATAAACCACCTTAGTGTTTTGGAGCATCAATCTCAAATTGATTCCTCAAAACAGACAACTTGATTCAAAACAAATGATTCAAAACTTGTTATTTTGGGGATGAGATGCACTCCAGAATTTCACTCAGAGCTCAAATCCTACTGGGAATTGACTAGAGATATTTTGCACACTTCAAATTAGATCTGTAATGAATGTAAAGCAACAAATTTGATGAACTTTGATGAGCCATACCAAGAAAAATAAATTTAGCAACGTAGGGCTGCCATCCTGACTTTTAGGACTCATCTACTAGAATACATATGTAACTTCAAATGAATATAGCTCATAGATCAATAAACCAAATACAATGAAAATTTATATGATGCAAATAGACTTACGACTTTACCTATACCAATTTAAATCTCATCAAGAGATTAATTATGCATAGAGAAATCAATGAGTGAAGTTGACTAAAAATGTAACATAGACCTATAGCAGTAGATGAAGAAGACTCCAAGATATAGATTGAAATATCAATATGCATTGCACATATGGTACATGAAGTGAATGGAGATGAAACTTGGGAAGGATGAGCAGAATGTGTGCTTCAAAACTAGCATATTACTTGGATAGAACCTCCTCAGAATGTAGCTTCAAAGCTTGCTCTGATCTTCGACTATTTTTGTGTGTATATATAAAAGATTTTGAATTCGAAACTTGGAGGGAGCTACCTGAAAGTTCCCTCAAGTTAGGGAAACATCATCTAATCAATTTCTCCTAACTTAGCTTCAATATTTGTACCTAAAAAGGTCGTGGGATTCTCCTTTTCCATTTACTTTTGATGTAGTTACAATTCAACTATTACAAGAGATAGTTTCTATGGCTCCTCTCATTGAGAGTATAAACAATGTCATTATACTAATGACTAATCAAGCACTAGTCTTGGATGAAATTGCACCTACAACTCCCAATCAAGCCTAGCATGCTTGAGTCTTCAGTCTTCCTTGATTTCTAAGAATCCAATCATGCCTTTGAATCTACTTAGCTTGATACCATCCAATGGCTTAGTCATCATATCTGCAAATTGAAAATTAGTGGATACATAGGATAATTGAATGTCCTTGCTCATCAACTTCTCTCTTACATAATGATAGGGACTTCAATATGCTTTGTTCTAGCATGGTAAACTAGATTAGCTGCTAAGTGAAGTGAGCTAGTAATATCACCAAAGATGTGAGGAGTTAAAGTATGTAACCCCAAATTTGAGTAAAGACACTTTAACCACATTGCTTCTTGTGTTGCATTAGCCAAGCCTCTATATTCAGCCTCAATGGATGATAGAGAAACAATTGGTTACTTCTTTGAAGACCATGAAATTAACTTTGAGGTACTCTTCCTATCATCCTTTGATCTAGCCCAATCTGAATCTAAGTAGAGTTTGAGATCAATTTCTGAAGTGAAGGGGTAGAAAATGCCTTCATTGATGGTACCCTTCAAGTATTTAAGCACTCTCTTGGTAGCTTCCATGTGTGACTTCCTTGGCTTGTGCATGAATTGACTCAGTATGCTAGCACTATAGCAAATATCCGCTCTTGTGAGAGTTGCATAGTTCAAACTTCCTACCAAGCTTTGGTAGCTTGTGATATCTTCAATAGGTTTGTTGATATATTTAGGTAGTGATGTGTGTGAACACTCTAGGACCACCGGGGCACTTTTTTCCCTCTTTAGGAGGTTTTTTCCCCGGCTTGTATATACGCCTATTGCCCTAATGGGATACTTATCTTTTGTACATTCTCTTGTAATACATTCAGTATTGTGTGTTGTGCTCCAAGCTTCTTCTTTCTCCTTGTGCTGTTCACGTGCTTCCGCAGACATCTAGCTCCAACAATTGGTATCAGAATAGGTCACCACTTCATCTAGGGCATTGTTGAAACCTCTCTGGTTGCAGTCTCAGATTCGCATGAAATTTGGTGGGCATACTCAAGGTGTTTTCGAGATCAAAACTGCTTCGCTTTGTGGTATTGAAATAGCGATCTGAACTCATTTCGGCCTGCGAACGCACTATCGCAGTGCTTGTGTAGGCTATTTTGTCTTTTTGTGCCAAAGGTATATACCAATTTCAGTTCGCTAGTATAAGCATCTCAAAGTCTGCTACAGGATTAGTAGAACTCATCTGGGCAGTTCCGTTCAACTTTTTGAGATGCAGTCAATTTTTTGCATCAAGGTATTTTAGTCATTGGCCATGGCTGAAAGCAGTGATCTATTTTGTATGTTGGCTGTTGAGGATAAGTTGGATGGTACCAACTACCCGTTGTGGGCCTATATGATGCGGCATGTATTGGTTGCAAAAGGACTCTAGAACATAGTGAAGGGTGTTGAAAAACGTCCTATCACACCTGCAACTGTTACAACTGTAGGTATTGAAGCTAATGCAGAAGGTGTCGAAGATGATGATATTCTGCATATTCCTATTCGTGTTGTGGTTTCTGTTGCACCTACTACAGAGCAGATTCGTTGGGATGGCAAAGATGCTCAGGCACATGCATTGTTAGCTTTGTCTGTCAAACGTGCCATTATTCCTTACATTCACTCTTGCAGAATAGCTAAGGATGCTTGGGATACACTTACCACATTGCACCAAGCTAGGAATGAGGCTCGTGTTGCTTACCTCCGAAAACAATTGGAGAGTGAGGACATGAATGAAGGTGATTCTATGGACAGTTTCCTAACAAAGATCAAAGACTTGAAGGAACAGTTGATTTTTGGTGATGAGGTTATACCAGATAGCTCACTTGTGTAGACCGTTCTGAATGGTCTTCCTGATTCATATCAGAGTTTTGCTTCTACTCTTCGGTTGATGATGAAAGGCAATCCAAATGCCTCGTCATTTAAGGTGTTAGTCTCTGTTCTGTTGCAGGAAGATCAGTCCAGGCAGAACAGGTCCATTATGTGAGTTGCAGATCAAGCTTTCCTAGCTAGTGAGAAGGGCAAAAGAAAATGGAGCTCTTCAATTAGTAAACAGAAATCTGCTAATTTTGCACAATCAAAGAGGGAAGACAAAGATGAAAAGAAATCAGAAAAGCAGAAATTGTTTTGCAAGTACTGTAGAAGAAATGATCATATCATAAAGAACTGTCCTAAATTGGCTGCAAAAGAGGCAAAGAAAAAAGAGGCAGGAATGGTTGTTGCAAAGGCCTCTAGTCCAAAAATAGAGTCTGCTAATCTTGTGCAGGAAGAAGAATGGGCATTTACTAGTGTTTGCAATTTTGACCCATCTTCTCATGAGCAGTGCATGTCTGCAATAGACTCAGATGTTTGGTACTTTGACAGTGGGGCAACCAAACATATTACCTCGCAACACAGTTTTTTCCCTTCACTCGAGCCTGCCCCTACAGGGAATACTGTTACATGCGCCAACAATTCCTCTTATCTTGTTATGGGAGTTGGTAAGATCATTTAGACTACTACTGATGGTAGCTCTTTCACTTTATCACATGCTTTGATTGTGCCAGGGATCAAGAGAAATCTGTTATCAATTTTTGCATTAGCCAAGATTGGCTTGGTTGTGAAATTTGTTGATGATAGGTATATAGTTCATGATCTATCAAATGGCGATGTGATTATTGCTTTTGGCATTTTATGTCGTGGGCTGTATAAGCTCAAAGACTATGAAAGATCTGTAAATGATTCGACATGTGCAGTACATGATTCTCAGGCTATGTCAGATGCAAAGCTTTGGCATGCATGCTTTGGTCATCTGAATTTTGCTAGTTTGCTACACCTGCAGAAATTTGAAATGGTGTCCATTTTGCCCAAACTCGAGGCACCTAGAAAACATGTTTTTGAAGGCTGTATTTTTGGGCAAAATATAGCGTTCATCCTTTCCAAAAGATGGTTCAGTTCGGGCTACTCAGAAATTGCAGCTTGTACATAGTGATATCTGTGGTCCTATGTAGACACCTTCTTTTGGAAATTATCTTTACTTCGTGATTTTCATCGATGATTTTTCCAAGCATGCATGGGTATATCCATTGAAGGAAAAGTCCAAGTGTTCATGTGCTTCAAACAGTTTTTGGTTTTGGCTGAAAATCTGTCAGCATGTAAAATGGGCAATCTCCGTTCTAATCGAGGGGGGGAATATATGTCTTGTGATTTTAATGCATTCTGTTGAACATGGGATAAAACACTAGTATACAGTGCTGTATACACCTCAATAGAATGGAGTTGCTGAACGAAAGAACAAGTCACTCATGGAGATGGCGAGGTGTATGGTCAAGAGTCAGGCTTTACCACATAGTGTCTGGCTTGAGGCTGTCATGTGTGCAGCATATGTACTTAACATGTGTCCCACTAAAGCACTGCAGTCTATCACTCCATGTGAGGCTTGGCATGATCGCAAGCCATCTGTTGCTTATCTGCATGTTTTTGGTTGTTTGGCATATGCACTAGTGCCTGAACAACATCGCAGAAAATTGGATGATAAAGTAGTAAAATGTATTTTTTTTCGGTACAGTTCTGAAAGTAAAGGCTATGGTTTGTATCATCCATAGAGTAAATGCATTCTGGTTAGCTGTGATGTTGTTTTTGTGAAAGATGTTATTCAGCCATTGCTTTCATGTACTAAGGAGACATCTGTTAGCTCCAAAGACATGTATGATACTTTGCTGCCTCTTTTTACAGGTGGACACTCAAGTGCTGGTCTAATGAGGCAACTTCTCAGCCTTTGCAGGTTTCATATGATGATGTAGATCATTCCATTTCTGATGCAGATTTACATGATGCACTTGTTGATGAGAGAGCTGATATTGAGCAGGCAAAAATTATGCCAAAATGGCTAGTGTAGACTTTGTGTGATAGCAAATTAGATGCACCTCTATCATATGGTACTCGTTCAGGCTCTCACAGTGCTTAATTGCATCAAATTGCTATGCTATGGCTGCATCTAGTCTCTATGATGAGAATGAGCCTGTTTCGTTTAATGAAGCACAAAATTCAGAAAATTGGATGGCTTCTATGCAATCTAAATATGATGCTAGAATGAAGAATGGTACTTGGTCTTTATGTGACTTGCCTCCTGGCAAGAAGGCCATTGGGACTAAGTGGGTATACAAGCTGAAGAGTAAGCTTGATGGTACAGTTGAAAGGTATAAGGCTTGTCTTGTTGCAAAGGGTTATGCGCAGGAAAGAGGCATTGATTTTGATGACACCGTTGCACCTACTTGCCAAATGACTATTGTTCGTAGCATCTGTGCACTTGCAGCTCATCATGGTTGAAATGTACATCAGTTGGATATGAAAACATAATTTCTGAATGGCGACTTGCATGAAGAAGTGTATGTTTTTCACCCTCGTGGCTTTGTGCAGAAAGGGCATGAAAACCAGGTGTGCATGTTAAAGAAGGCATTATATGGTTTAAAGCAAGCACCACGTGCTTGGTATGAGAAGATACATGCCTATCTGATTGCACATGGTTTTGAGAACAATCCAGCTGACAGCACCTTATATGTAAAGCGTGCTAATGATGTACTTCTGATCATTGTGGTTTATGTTGATGACATGCTGCTCACTGGTCCTCATGAGAGGCATATTGTTGATTTTAAGGTTGATTTGCATGCCTCATTTGAAACGAAATATATTGACACATTATTGCAGTGCTTTGGCCTTGAAGATTGTAAACCTATTTCAACTCCTATGGAAATAGGTTTACGACTAAGTCTTCATGATGCTGGAGATGCATTTGATGTTGTTCTCTATTAGCAGGCTATTGGATACTTGATTTACTTATGCATTACTCGGCCATTTATTCAGTTTGTTGTCTCACAGATGAGCAGGTTTATGCATTGCCCAGGAGTCAAGCATTGGGGGGCGGTTAAGTGCATCTTTCGCTACTTGAGTGGTACCCGGCTACTTGGTTTGTTTTATCCCAAGGGGGGATCACTACCGCCAGGTTTGCATGATTTTTCTGACTCTGATTGGGCTGGTTGCTATGACACTCCTATGTCCACTAGCAGCTTTTGCTTCATGCTTAGTAGCTCATGTATATCTTGGTTGAGCAAGAAGCAGCCTACTCTAGACACTTTCAGTTGTGAGGCTGAGTGTAGGATAGCTTTCATAGCGATTGTTGAGTGTGTGTGGCTCAGACGCCTTATGGCTGATTTGGGTGTTGGTCAGACTTTTGCCACCACCATATTCACTGAAGTCAGAGTGCATTGGCAGTTGCAAGCAACCCTGTGTTCCATGCTCGCACTAAGCACATTGAGGTGCATTATCATTATGTCAGGGAGAGGTTCTCTGCTCGGGAGATCAGCTTGGCATATGTGCCCACATAGGAGAACATTGCAGACCTTTTCACGAAGGCTCTGCCTAGGGAGAAGTTTGAAGCTTTTCGCAAAGCTTTGGGCTTACTTCCTTTTGTGGAGTGATCTCCACATAGCTTGGCGCTTCCTTATATGTGAGTGCCAGCTACTTGTTCACCGCATCACTCCCAAGGGGGATATATTTAGGTAGTGATGTGTGTGAACACTCTAGGACCACTGGGGCACTTTTTTCCCTCTTTAGGAGGTTTTTTTCCCCTGGCTTGTATATATGCCTATTGCCCTAATGGGCTACTTATCTTTTGTACATTCTCTAGTAATACATTCAGTATTGTGTGTTGTGCTCCAAGCTTCTTCTTCTTCCTTGTGCTATTCGCGTGCTTTCGCAGACATCTAACTCCAACAAGGTTCTCCCTCATAAGCACTTAACTTATGATTCAACTCCATGGGTGTACTTGCACACTTAGTATTCTCCATTTTAAACTTAGAAAGCATGTCATGTATATACTTCCTTTGAGTGATGTAGATACTAGAATCTGTATAGACAAGTTCAAGTCCAAGAAAGTAAGTGAGAGGCCCAAGATCACTGATCTTGAATTCATCCTTGATTCCAGCCTTTACTTGTTTAATTCCATTGATATCATTCCCTGTAATTATAATGTCATCAACATATACACAGACATATATAAATTCTGATCCATTCCTCTTGATGAATAATAATGTATCTGCTTTACTAGCTTTGAACCCTTGGTCTTGCAAGTAGGTCACTAACATGTGATTCCAAGCTCTTGGAGCTTGCTTCAAACCATACAAAGCCGTCTTCAATTTACACACGTAATTGGGATGATGTGCATCTTGATAACTAGGTGGTTATGCTATACAAACTTGTTTTGAAATCCATCCATTGAGAAATGCATTTTTTTACATCTACTTGATATAGCTTCCAATTCCTAGATGTAGCAATGCTAACAAGTACTCTAATGGTAGGCATTTTGGCTATATGTGAGAAGGTTTCTTCATAGTCTATCCCATGGGTTTGGGCAAACCCTTTGGCTACTAACCTTGCCTTGTATCTATTAATACTACCATTTGAGTTCCTTTTTACTTTATAAATCTAGCTTGATCCAATTACCTTCATTGATGGTTTGTTTGGAACAAGTTCCCATGTGTCATTGTCCATAAGAGCTTCCATTTCTTCATCCATTGATTCTCTCCACTCCTTGCTTTGAGATTCTTTATAAGATGTAGGTTCTTCATGGTTGAAATACTTAGCCATATAGATTGAATGCTTTGTGACCAAAGAGGTATCGAATCCATATCTCTCTGGTTTCTTCTTCTCCCTCATTGACATTGTTATTGGTTGAAGAGAGCTTTTTGAGCCTTGAGCTAGGTCTTGCACCTTAGCTTTTCCTTTGTTCTTCCATAGCTTCAATTTCTCCAAATCTGTTAAGTCATCTTCAGAATCACTATCTTCAAGATCCTTTGGTTCCTTTGTTGGAAGAGATGAAAGTCTTCTTCCAAGTCATAGGGTAGCTTCAATTTCCTATCATCATCAAACCAAGATTTATTTTCATCAAAGAATACATCCCTACTAACTAAGAAACCTTTGTTAGTGGGATTATTATTTTGACCATAACCAATAAAGGTACACTTCTCTGCCTTGGGGTCCAATTTTTGTCTTACTTGAGAAGGTATGTGAGCATATGCTAGACATCAAAAGATTTTGCAATGCTCTAGACTTGGTCTTCTTCCATTCCACATTTCATAAGGAGTCATACCATGTAAAGACTTTGATGGAAGTCTATTTATAAGGTATGTAGTTGTTGATACAGCCTCTGCCCAAAGGTAATTTGGTAGAACTTTTTCATTTAGCATAGATTTGGCTACTTCAACTATAGTCCTATTCCTTCTTTCAGCTACTCCATTGAGTTCAGGTGTGTATCTAGTTGTTACTTCTCTTTTGATGCCTCTTTCTTCAAGGAAAGCATCAAATTCAGTTGAGAAATATTTTCCACCACCATCTGATCCGAGTCTCTTGAGACATCTACCTGTTCGATTCTCTACAAGAGCAAGACACCTTCTAAAACAATTGAAGACTTCATCTTTATTCTTCATAAAGTACATAATTGTCCACCTGCTCCAATCATCAATAAATGATACATAATATTTTGAACCTGAAATGGAAGGTTCTTTGCTTGGACCGCACATATATGTGTGTACAAGATCCAATAGCTCCTAATGAATGTAACCTTGTTGAAAGGTTGTCTATGTGCCTTACCAAATTGAAAATCTCCACACTTCTATATCATGTGTTGTTTTGTGATGTTGGGCAATCCAAGTACACTTTAATCCCTAGAAATCTGTTTCAAGCTTCTCTTACCAATATGAGCAAGCCTTTTTGCCATACCTCCAATTCAAATAGTGTTTGAGATCCATAGCTAAACAATGCTATGTTCTTGGTGCCCTCCACTTCAAAGGTGAAGAGTCTTCCTGTCTTTTCTCCTTTGGCAATCCTTCTAAATCCTTGTTTGGGGTCTTCCACATATGCTCCATGTTTTGTAAACCTAATATGCAATCCTTTCTCCTCGATTTGTCCAACACTTATCAAGTTTTTGGTTATTGTAGGTACAAACAACACTTTTCTTAGAAGATTCATATTGCCATATGATGTTTTAACATTACCTAATTTCTCCATTGAGTGTATTGTATCATCACCTGTTTGTACTTCATGCTTGTTCTTGGGATCTTCTAAATCAGAGAGCAATGCTACATTTCTTGATACATGATTTGAGCACCCTGAATCAATATAGAAAATATGGTCATCTTTGTTACCCTGCTTCAATGATAGGTTCATGAGAAGTAGTGAGTCTTCTTGACTTTGATCTTCAATATAGTTTTTGTCATCCTTCCTTTCTCTATATCCATTTTGATGGTGGTTATTTTTGTTGTAGTAGTTGTTATATCCTCCATTGTATCTGCCTCTATTTGATCCATAGATACCTCTATTGAATCCTCTTCCTCTGAAATTCCTTGGATTTTTAACATTCTTCAGTAATGTGAATAGAATAACCACATATGGTGCAAGGTTGAGATGCTTAGGGTCTCCCCCTACCTTGCATTCCTCCTCAGCCTCTTCCTCTAGCTCTTCCTCTACTTGTGAAGTTGGCTTGGAAAGAGCTACCTTCATCTTCATTCTTCTTAGACTTTGCTTATCCTTAGCTTTAGCTTTATAAGAGTAGAAGGCATAAGATTGATTACCTCTTGAGGATTCACCACTCTTGTTTATTTTTGCTTCATGTTTGAAGAGTTGACCCATCAATGTGTAGAGGTCAGGCACTTGCATATCCATGTATAGGTCCACGGCAGTTGTGAATGATTCCCACTTGTCATTAGCTTTGATGCCCTTGATAATTTTCCTTATGATTTGTTCTTCTTCAATTAATTCTCTAATACTTCCCATCTGATCAGAGATCTCCTTCATTTTGGTGACATAATCATTCACAAATTTTTTGGGACTTTTCTTCAAGGTAGTGAATTCCATCCATAGTTGGTTCTTCCTTGCTCTAATGTTTGAAGAGAAAGAGGCAGCAAGTGCACTCCAAGTCTCTCTTGAGGTCTTGCATCCTTTCACATGAGGTAAAAGAAAATAAAAGATTGATTTTAAGATGTAAGACTTGGCTAATGCATCCTTTGAACACCTAGTTGTAAGCCTTTCTTGTCCTTCATGTGATGGTTGTCCTTTGCTTCTCTTTGTTGGCATGAATTCATCTTCAGATATGTATCCAAATAGATCTCTTCCTTGAAGCTAAGCCTCCATCCTAAGGGATCAAGTTGAGTAGTTGTTTCTATCGAAATTTTCAATTGTGGAAAGAAAACCATCTCCCATGTTGATTTAACTTTGCTCTGATACCACTATGAGAAGATATGGTAGATACACTCCAAAGATGTGCTAGGTGTTGCAAAAACCTACTCTAAACCTAGATAGCTTTAGGAATAATAAGTAGACACCTTGTGCTTGCTAAGGATGCATATAAACCACCTTAGTGCTTTGGAACATCAATATCAAATTGATTCATCAAAATAGACAACTTGATTCAAAACAGATGACTGAAAACTTGCTATTTTGGGGATGAGATGCACTTTGAAATTTCACTATGAATTTTGATGAACCATACTTATAAAACTAAATTTAGCAACATAGGGATGTCATCTTGACTTTTTAGGACTCATCTACCAAAATACATAGGTAACTTCAAATGAATGTAGCTCATAGGCTAATGAACCAAATATGATTCAAATTGACATGATGCAAATAGACTTCACTTTACATAGATAAATTTAAATGTCATCAAAATATTAAGTATGCATAGAGAAATCAATGGTCGAAGTTGACTAAAAATGTAACATAGACCTATAGTAGTAGATGAAGAAGACTCCAAGATATAGCTTGAAATATCAATAAGTATTGCAGATATGGTACATGATTTGGATGGACATGAAACTTAGGAAGGATGAGCACAATGTGTGCTTCACAACTAGCATAGTATTTGGACAGAACCTGCTCAGAATGTAGCTTCAAAATCTACTCTAATATGTGACTGTTTTTGTGTGTATATATAGAAGATTTTGAATTCAAAACTTGGAGGGATGCTACCCAAGTTAGGGGAATCTCATCTCATCAATGTCTCCTAAATTAGCTTTGAGATTTGTACCTAACAAGGTCGCTGGATTCTCCTTTTCCATTTACTTTTGATGTGGTTACATTTTAACTATTACAAGAGATAGTTTCTATGGCTACTCTCATTGAGAGTATAAACAATGTCATTATACTAATGATTAATCAAGCACTAGGCTTGGATGAAATTGCACCAAGAGCTAGAAACTCCCATGCAAAGTAAATTATTGTAGCCACATATTACCTTACAAAGTGGGTAGAAGTAAAATCTCCAACAAAGAATGATGCTCAAATGATGGCTAAGTTTTTATTCAAGAACGTGTTCACCAGATACATATTACTGTTGGAGTTAGATGTCTGCAAAAGCACTCAAACAACACAAGGAAGAAGAAGAAGCTTGGAGCACAACACACAATACTAAATGTATTACTAGAGAATGTACAAAGATAAGTAGCCCATTAGGGCAATAGTCATACATACAAGCCGGGGGGAAAAACCTCCTGAAGAGGGAAAAAAAATACCCCAACGGTCCTAGAGTGTTCACACACATCACTACCTAAATATATCAACAAATCCCCCTTAGGAGTGATGCGGTGAACAAGTAGCTGGCACTCATGTATAAGGAAGTGCGAAGCTATGTGGAAATCACTCCACAAAATGAAGTAAGCCCAAAGCTTCAAACTTCTCTCGAGGCAGAGCCTTCATGAAAAGGTTTGCAATCTTCTCCTACATGGGCACATATGCCAAGATGATCTCCCCAACAGAGAACCTGTTGGAAGCAGCCAGAGGCACAGACGCCACGGAAGCATGTAACGACGGAGCAGGGAGCCAGTCGGATTAATTTCTCAAACAAATACGTTTTTTATCACTTTTCAAAACATTCAACAGTGATTTTTATCATTAATTGTAACATATGTATCATAGAAAACCCCATTTTGTAATCCATAGCTCCATTTTGTGCAAGCCGAGGAGTCCTCGAGCTTGAGGAGCTTAGGTAGAATGCGCGTACCAATTTTCATTATTTTTAGATACCGTTTACCCTTCCAAATAGCATCTAGGACCTAATTTTTAACTAGGCCGGTCACTAGATGTGAAACCGGTCAAAACTAGTCTAAAAACTATAAAAAGAGCTAGAGAGCTCATTTTTGAGGTTGGCTAGTGTGAGCTTAGAGCTATTTTGAGCTTGTAAGAGTGTTCTTGAGTAATAGAGCTAATTTCCCACCTTCCATTGTGTCTTGCTTGTCTCTTCATTGTGTGTGTGTATGTGTGTGTGCATCTTGATGCTTCTCACCTTCACTCTCACATCATCTCACATTCACGATCTTCATATCACTCCTATCTCTTCCGCGGATTGACATTAAGGAGGTGGAGCTTCTTAACGTGGTTCTCACCATTGTGCTAGAGCAACACCAAATTTGGCGCCGTTGCCGGGGATCGAGTCTAGGACGAATGTGTGATGGTAAGAGTATAGCAAGAAGTGGCGTTGGAAGGTAAAAATTTCAGTTTTTGTTGTTGTTTTTACTTAGTTTTTAGTGTTTTTCACCTCCCCCACACTCCATCTTCATCACCGCATCATCATCTTCATCTCCAAAAAAAAAAAAAAAAATCAGAAAATTCACCATATCCACCCATTCTCCTCATTTCCCCTCATTTGTGCATGCGAGAGAGTGAGAGAGAGCTTTTGTGCTTGCATGTGCTTTTGTTTTCTTGAGTTTTCTTGCAGGTACAGAGCTCCAGAGCATCAGAAAAGCTTGGAAAAGGTAAAATTTTCAGTTTCTGTCAGAAATTTCCGACTGTGTCAGACCATCGCGATGGTCTGCAAAGTTCGGATTTTGAAGAAGGCGAGTTCACCACCGTGTAGGCGACCCCTGCGTGTGTAGGAATCCATAGCTGCATCTCAAAAAATCACTGTTTGGTGGACCATCGCGACGGTCTCTGACCATCGCGATTGTGTCACACCATCGCGATTGGCTCACGCCATCGCGACGGCTTGGCCGGACCATCGGGACGGTCTCTGACCATCGCGATTGTGTCACGCCATCGCGATTGGCTCACGCCATCGCGCCGACGGTGCCACGTGGCAATCTAGACCATCGCGACGGTGCACTTCAGACCATCGCGACGACACCCTCAGACCATCGCGACACTTCAAAAATTCAGACCATCGCGATTGGCTCACGCCATCGCGCCCAGACCATCGCGGTTGGCTCACGCCATCGCGTTCAGACCATCGCGGTTGGCTCACGCCATCGCGTTCAGACCATCGCGACGGTTCACTTTGGACCATCGCGATTGTCCACGTTGACCGTTGACTGACGCCATCGCGATTGTCCATTTTCACGCCATCGCGATTGTCCAATTTCACGCCATCGCGACGGTCCCAGTTCACGCCATCGCGACGGTCCCATTTCACGCCATTGCGATTGTGCACTTTCACGCCATCGCGATTGTGCAAATCCAGACCATCGCGATTGTGCAAATCCAGACCATCACGACGGTGCACCCTCACGCCATCGCGACGGTCCCAGACCATCGCGATTGTCTCAGACCATCGCGATTGTGCACCCCCATCGCAAATTTTAGGGTTTCAATTTTTGGCCAATTTTGGGGCTATTTTTGGGAAATTTTTGGGTGATTAGACTCATAGGAGACCCCTTAGCTCATATTTGGAGAAAAACCTGTTTGTCAGTTTTTACCCCCCAGGGCCTGAACGGTCATAACTTTTTCATCCGAAGTCCGTTTTTTGAGCTTAATAGCTCATTAGAAAGCTCTTGACGAGTACTACGTGATCTCAACTATTTTTTTCTTAAAGGATACGTCTATTTTTAGATAAGCTATTTTGAGGTTGACCTAGTTTGGGACTTGAAAGCCAGGGGGCAAGCATTAAAAAGTTGGGCAAAAGGGAAGGGACTAAAAAGGTGTATATACTTAAGTGCTTGATCATCCAACTGTGAATTGGTCTAATATTGGATTTGTCCAGGTCTAGCAAGGGCAATCGAAGGCAACCAAGGCAAGGCAGTGAATTGCAGAAAGCTTGGGAAGCGTGGCTTCTTGGGCATCAGAGCAACCAGAAAAGCTGACTCGAGGTTGGAAGATTACTCAACCCCCTCAGTCAATTCTTAGCTTAGGATAAATGTTAGCATTGTGGATTAAGACGATAGGAACGCCTCAAGTTCAAGGTATTTAATTCTTTCAAGTTCAAGACTAAAGTAAAGGGTGTGTGTGACGAAAACCTAAAGGAAAGAACATAAGTCTGACAGAACGAGAACTCAAAATTATAACAGAAAGTCGAATTCCTGACGCATACATTAAGACAAGAATCTAAAGAAATTTAAAAAGAATCAAGAAAGTAATAACAAAGAATCATTGACGATCTGAGCGTGTACTAAGTGTGCAAGGAAGAAAATTAATGAACCTTAGATCGGGCAAACATATAGGCAAGTCAGACCGGAGAAGCCTTAGATCATCAGAGGCAAGTGTAAGAACTACTGCTCGATCGTGGGCTCAGCAATTGAATAGTAATTACCCCTACGAGAGCTCAGATACTAGCGAATCAAAAATGGCATTTAGCACAGAAAGACCAGAAGGAGGGTCGAATATAGCCTATTTAGAAAAACCAGAAGGACCCTATAGAACGCAACTAGAGTTTCTCCGAACCAACCGATTAGGTGCTCGCATCTATGAGGATGGTTTGCGAAGGAAAGTGGTGCAAATGCACAACCCCGATCAACCCATTGGATTGGAACGTCCAGTGGTGAAATTCGAGAGAGACGCGTACATAGACAAAGAAGGAACGATGTACATCTTAAGTACGCAGCCAAACAATACCAACGAGTTTGGCGTGATTCAACCAGAGATGGAAGCAAAATCTCAAGGAAAAGAACCATTAGAAGAGCCTAGAACACCTAGAGGGAAATCTGTACTGACACGAGTACTAATCCCAGAATGGATCCCTCAGGACAACAGAAGCATAGAGTTGTTTGTAAATAAAGAAACTGATGAAGCCTTTTGGAGATACAAGACCGAAATACTTAGTGAGGTAGGAATCATCACGATATACGAGTTCAAGGACCCGGATACACCTGGAAAGGTTGTATACCTGGATGAGACTTCAGAAAGAGTCTTTGTGGTGCCTGACCGCGCTAAAAACACATACACATGGAGAGGTGAATTGGTATTCCCTCCATCTAGAACGAACATGAATACAAGTCAACAAGGGGCAGGAACATCCTCAGCACATGGAAATCAAAGAGAGAGAAATAAAGAGAGACCGGAAGTAAGCTTTAATCATCCCATGGGGAGAGATAGAACAACCACGGACACTAATAGAGCAGATAGACAAAGAGATCATGGAATACCAGGTGGTAGAGATGATTTTCCTCTACCTAGACCACGCGAACACGCAAGAATATTGAGACCCACTCAATTAGTGAAATCAATGAAGAATTACTTTGATGGGACAGGAGATCCCTATGACCACGTCGCAGAATTCAAGCAAGTACTAAGAGCCGAACAAGTTGAAGACATGTTCACGCAATACAACGCATTTGGACTAACGTTAAAGAATACAGCTTTAACTTGGTTCCAACCTTTGCAACAAAGGCAATTTAGAGACATCCATCACTTTTTAGAGTCATTCATCACCGAATTCTCTAAAAGTGGGATTAGACATGACACGTCTTCGTTGATTCATAGCTTTAAACAGACCCCTCAGGAAACAGTCAGACTGGCAGGACGTAGGTTTAGACAATATGTTGAACGATGTCCAATGCAAGAGCTACCCTCACAAGCCAAGCAAGTGTCATTGTTTCTAGATGGCTTGTTGAGCTCTAAACTACGCTCCTATGTGTACCTAAAAGAACCCAGAACGCTAGAGCAATGTGTGAGAATATGCATAGACATTGAGGACAACTTAGGAGATGAGTTGGAACTCTCAAAGGTCTATAAGGACTCAGACTGTTCATCTCTAGCATCCACAAAATTGTCTAACTCAATAGAAGACCTAGCAGAAAAAGTGGCCCAGAAACTAGGAGTTTCTAGTAAACCTCGGGTGCTAACAAACAAGCGTTGTTACACCTGTGGTGGTGATCATATGGCAAATGTGTGTCCCAATGCACCACAACCTCAAGCCAACCTAGTGGCCAATATTGTACAATTGAGAGAAGATACACGAATCATACGGCTCAGGACTGCCCATATAGCAAACAAACCGTGAGACAGAACTACCCGCAAGCATACCCGCAGCCAGGTAGGTATCAAGGCCAATACAATGCTCAGCCCTATTACTATAGGCCTCCCCAGAACTACCCATACCAGGCTCAACAGAGACCTCAACCTGTCTTAGCTCAGCAGCCACCCCCACCAGCGAATGTCATCTCAGTCAAATACGCTGCTGTAGAAGAGAACCTAAGTAGGGCCTTAGTGCCTTCTTCACCTTTGATCACAGAGAGTGACCCACACTCAAACAGTTTTGACTCTACGCATGTAGATAGTCCACCCGCATATTACACAGAGTCACCAGAACATGTGGAGACATATCATTATGATAGTCCACCAGTGGAACCTAGTTGGGAGCCCGACTACGCTAATGTGATGTACACAAACCCAAATCCACGGCCCCAATTAAGACAACAGAGACCACAGGGCCCTAGAGGACCATGCTTTAGGTGCCAAGGAGACCATTTCATAAAGGATTGTCCACATCCCCCGATAGCAGGACAATCACAGTACTATAATATCCAAGGCTTTTGTGCTGATTGTGGCAAAGAGCATATAATCAAAGATTGTCCTAAAAATCCAGTTAACCTTCGAATGTGACACCGATCAATGTGATAGGTATAATAAACAACGCAGATGGATCCAACCCTACATACGTGCCTATCCAAGCTATAACAAGAGCCCAGGCGCTCTTACAGAACCAAAAGCTTAATCAAGAGAAAGCAGCCGGAAGTAGTGAAGTTGCAGAATCTAGCAGTAAAAAGACAAAATCTTGGAAAGATTCTAGAGAAAGAATAAAGAGAAAATGGAGTAAAAAGATAAGTGAGTTGGAAGGAAGTTTGAAGGAATCTAGAGCCAAAATCCAAGAATTGACTTCACAGGAATTGAATCAAGAGAATCCAGCTCAAAAATCAGGATCAGTTTTAGCGAAACCCATACCAAAAAATCTAGACATGATGTTTCGTGCATATCAGGCTAGATTAAAAGAGGGACCTCAGGTAGCTGAAATGAGTAAAAACTACCCTCGAGCTGATCTAGAAATTGAGAGAACTAAACTTTGCATGAAGATGGTAGAACTAGCACAAGCTTTGTTCGAAGCCTCTAGATATCTTAATTGGAATAACATGGCAAAACCGGAATTACACTTTCAAGGACTCATGGAGAGGCTAGAAGATTTGATTGAAAGCAAAGAGAAAAAGAATCAGCATAGGAACCCCATTGTCTCAGAGACACAGGAAAGGAATGCACCATCCCTGTCTCAAGTACCCAATACAGAAAGTCAAGACAACCTATCTTCCATACATAGGTACTCACATGAATTTTTGAGAGAAATACAAGAAGAGAAGTGGAGAAAGGAACAAGGAACTCATCCTCCTATTCAAGAAATAGATGACTTGCAAGAACAATTTCCCCAAGACATCCCCTCTATTTACGATGACGTAGAGGAGGAACAACTGAGTGAACACACAAGATTTGAATCTAATTCTTTACAAGAATTACCTCAGTTCACAGGACCTTGGGAAGCAAAGTCTATTAGTATGAGAGCACCCACGATAATAGTGAGGAATGAAGAATCAGTAATCCCTAAAAACACGGAAGTGATCAAGAATACCAAAGTACAATGTAATCTCACTCTAGAGGAGTTGTTGAAGGTAAAACCGGAGTTGTGGAAACATGTAGCAAATCAATTCCCCGAGCTTGCTACTACTCCCTCACAAATAGGATAACAAAATAAGGTACCAGAAATACCCGTAGAAAAGATCGGAGATGTAAGCGAAGGAGAGGAAGGTAACACTTATCTTCCGATAACCCATCAGGGCTACACCACGAAAGCCATCTAAGATTAGATGAATCAGAACATGCGAATTGGTTGCAATTAGCACACGTAGGTGCACTAAAGCAACATCATTCAAAACATCGAACATTACAGACTCTGCATAGATTAGGAGTATATTGGCCTATGATGGAAGCAGATGTCTATAAGTTGTGTAAAGAATGCAATGTTTGTTGTGAAAGACCACCAGTAGAGCATGCTACATTGTATCATGTGTCTCTCACACCAGATTGGAGTGAACAATTAGTGACATACTTGAGGACGAAGACATTCCCTCAAGGAATGACTTTAGCACGACAACGCAGTCTAGAGCAGGAAGCTCACGACTATTCACTTATTGGCGATAATCTATACAAAAGAGGACGAGATGGATATCTAAGACAATGTGTTCATGAAAGCGATTATCTGAGCATACTAGAGACTGCACACCAAGGTGTTGCAGGAGGTCATTTTGGACCCGATAGGATAATCAAAGCCATCCTCTTTGCAGGATTATGGGCCCACTCTTCACATGGATGCTCATACCTATGTCAAGAGATGTGATGTGTGCCAAAGAACTCAGTTTCCTACTCGCAGAGACGAAATGCCATTGAAACCCATGATGGGCGGACGTGCATTTTCTAAGTGGGGTATAGACTTTGTAGGACCCATTAACCCCCCTGCAAAAGGTACACATGCGGAATACATTATTGTTGCCACAGATTATCTGACGAAATAGGTAGAGGCAAAAGCCACGAAAAAGAATGATGCACACACAACTGCAAAATTCTTATTTGAGAATGTCTTTACAAGATATGGATTGCCTATAGAGTTAGTGAGCGATCGAGGCACTCACTTTCTAAACCAAGTCATTGAATATTTGTTACAGGATTTTATGGTGATTCACAAGAAATCCGCACCATATCATCCTCAGGCCAATGGTCAGGCTGAAAGCACTAATAAGATCCTTTGTAGCGTACTGACGAAACTCGTGAACAACAAACATTCAGATTGGGACAAACAGTTACACCACGCTGTTTGGGCATATCGAGTGGCCTACAAGACCGTACTCAATGCAACTCCCTTTCAGATGGTTTTTGGTCAGAATGCTGTGCTTCCTTTGGACTTCTTGATACCGACCCTTAAGGTTGCACAAAAACATCAGTGGACCGGCCATGAATTATCAGCAAGAATAATGGACTTGGAACGATTAGGAGAAACCAGGCTAAAGGCTGCAGCAGGCATATATGCAGTGAAGAAGCGACAGAAAGCGTATTTTGATGCACATGTGAAAGATAAAGGCCTAAAAGAAGGAGATTTAGTCCTAGTATATACGCTGAAACAACACGCACGTAAGTTAGAAAAGCGAGGTTATGGACCTATGATCATTAACAGACTCTCAACAAGTGGAGCAGTACAATTAGCCACTTTAGAAGGAGATATAATGCCTAATTATATTAGTGGCTGTAGAGTCAAGTTATATCAAGAACCTCTTACTGAGGATATGCTTAGACGGCTCACGTTGGCAAAGAAGCGTAAGGAGGAAGAAAATAGAATACGAGCGGAAGCTCAGGCAGAAGCAATAGAACGCATTAAACGCATGAAGTTAAGAAGACAAGGACTAGGGAGAGAACATTATAACCATCTGGAAACTACACCCAGATATCCCATGGCCATGTGTCAAGTAAAGTCAACCACTCATCCTAGTATAGTGGACAGGAGACCATTCATTACAGTTAGGTTAGAGCACGGCAACCCTTGCCAAGAGCTCAGGGCTTTAATTGACTCAGGTGCTGCGACTAGTGCTATTAGATGGTCCCACTATAAGGATTCAGGAATAGAAATGCGGCCAATTGAGGCATACCTCATAGGCCTAGGAGGCATGGAAACCCCTTGCATGGGTGAGGTGGACCTTCCTATCCTCATTAAGGATGTGACCATGACAGCGAAGCTTCTAGTGTGCCATGATGACGACCTGATAGAACCCCTACTTCTTGGCCAAGATTGGCTATACGATCACTCAGTGGACCTAAATCTTAGACAAGGCTCCTTATAGATTGGAACCTTAGAACAGAAGCGAGTGATACTGCTTGACTTCCCTAATTGCATTCCGATTGAGGTTTGTAACCCTAGACCCTATGAAACGCATGCGACGGAAGACCGGAAGATCTTGGATCAGACCAGTCACGTTACGTCTACTCCAACCCGCTCGGGCTTGGGTAGGGACAATTGTCAGTCAGAAGGACGACAGGAGATCTTCCCTGGGGCTTCCTGCAAACTAGAAGGGGCAGCTACCCAACCGCTAGGGCAGATGAACACAATCAACGGTCAGGTGGGTTGCATCAGCGGCCAAATGAGCACAACACCCTGCGGTGCTCATCCTTCCAAACTTGCTGCGGACTGGCCTAGATTAAAGATAAAGAACGAATCACTTCCTAATGGGCAGGTCACGCAAGTGTTGGATCTCCCTTCTTTTCCAAAGCCGAGCGTCCAATGGACCTCTCAAACCCAACCACGAATGAGTCAACCACAACAGAGGAACCCAGACCGACGACAACACCAGACAAGGCAAGGAAAACAGCAGTATCAACATCACAGAACAAGTGGCACAAAACAAATATGGGTGCCAAAAGGACAGCAACCACAGGCTATTGGCAACACTGCAGACGCGAACAGGACAAAGTTGCAACAGAAGCAGAGTCCGCATCCAAAGTCCCCTCGATCTTCTTCTACACGTACCAGTACTCGACATATTTGGATCGCCAAGAAATATCTTATCCATAGACCCACACCCATGCAGATTTGGGTACCCAAACCATGTATTATAGCCCAACTCTCTAGCCATGTAGTATATCCCCCTCAGAAACCTTTTCATCCTTGAATACCACCAAACCCGATACCGCTTTTTGTCCCTCAGAAGAAACACACCACCCACTCAAAGACTCTTAGGAAATGGATACCGAAACGTATCCAGACGTCTTCTTGTACCCCATTATCTAACAATTTTCCCACCCCGTTTAAACTCCACCCTTGTACTAATTCACCCTCAACCAAACCTTGTATAAATTCATACACCCAAACCCCACATCATGCATAATAAAGGCTCATCAAGAAATGTATGCATAATCTGACCATGTAGGTGTCTAGAGACCTGCATTAGTTTTGCAAATAATCATTGCATTAATCACTTCACGACACTTGGCTACACGGGTTACACATCGGTTATGGAAAGGGATTGCGGTCTCACCTTAATGGGATCATAATTAATTTCCATACTAATGTGTTAATCTTTTGTAGCAGATCTTTTCCATTAGCTCATCAGTCATCATGCAAACCGAAGCAGGACCATCGGAAGCAGGCCCCAGCGTAGAAGCGGTGCCCCTCAATGTTTTACGAGCAGAATCCCACCCGACCGCTCCACCGCCAGAGTTCCAAGGATTTCCGGGACCCATGCCAATCGATAACCCACCTATGGGATACACAGAGAAGATACACCATAACTCTCATTGGTTCCAAGGCCTAGCAGGACCTTTAGCTGATGCTGACTTCATTTTTGAAGCAAATATGACATTTGATGATCGCACATGGGGCAAGTATCAATTCTTCTCAAGAGAATTCGAAGGCCTACAGAATACCCAGGACTTAACTCATGTTTGGGCCAGAGCCGGCTTCACGGAGTATTTCAGTGATCCTCTGCTCAAACCTGACTTTTATCGGTGTTATTATTTAATCACCACTTTGCTGGCCTCAGAGAATAAGGACATCCCAGGAACCTTTATTTTGCCTTCTTTAGTGGATGATCCACCTTACAAAAGATTTTATCTTTCGAAGGATTTAATCAGAGCCGCCATCAAAATACATGGAACACACACTCCAACGGAGAAAGAACGGCTAGTCCCAGAGCAGATGAAGCGTGGTGAAGTAACTAAATGGGAGGATATTTCTACTATAACACCTGAGCTCTCTAAGCCATTACGGATATGCATGCAGCATTTTGCTTTCCCAGCTCAGGATCGTTTTACCATGCCCCACAAAAGAATCTGGTTTCGATTATACTTAGCATGTACTGGACCGCAAACAGTTGATCTAGCCAGCTGGATCATTGATCAGCTCTATTTGGCACAACATCGGTGGGAGCGAAAGAAGGTAATCAATGGGTGCTGCGCCCTCACCAGGATCATATATATGTGCTTGGCATATGATTTACCCGTAGAGCGTGCCATGACCAGTGAGGAACTGAAAGCATTCAAAGGGACCACAAGGAAGGCTAGAAAGTCTAGCAAAGGCAGAGCCGGAAAGCGGATGAGAGGTACTATCCCGTGCCTACAAGTCCCAGAATCACCCTCGCCACAACCATCTCCAGAGCAGTCACCAACAGCAGCCACTCCCACAGTACAACCTATTCGCATAAGGTTATCTAGACCAGTGGTCACGGAGGGCACCACCAGTACTGTCGCACCCCAAGCAGCCACAACCACAGAACCTATCACCACTGCAGCTGAACTTCCCACCACTATTGGTGCGGAAGCTTTCTCTTTTCCAATACCGCATTTAGAACCAGGACAAGCAGAGCCACTGGACCAAACGTTTGATTTTGAGATGCTCGATGCATTCTCCAATCAGTTCTAGTATTCAGAAGGGCACTTGTTTTCTCAAGAATTTGAAAGGCCTAGCTACCCTACTACACCCAGGGATCAGCCACAAGGACAGATCGTGTCCAGCTCTGATGACGAAAGGACAGCAACCGATGACGACGAAGGTGACGACAAAGCTAGCCAGGGAACACATGAATCCCAGGAGCATGAACAGACAGATGGCCAAGGCCAACAAACAGACACACATGGCGATACTAGTACCCATGAAGACGAAACTTATGAAGCAGCAGCTTACACACTGGCTATCAAGAAGTTGTATAGAACCATGGAAAAAGTTTGGGCACGCAAGAAGCTAACAGAGGAAGAGAGCCAAAAAATAATAGAACAAGAACTTGTCACAGGCGGATTCGAAGACGCATATATCAAAGGATTCAAAGAATTAGTCCAATCAGTAGGCTCCAACGAGGCACTCAGGTACTTGCAACGAAAGCCACTGCCACAGTTTGACCCCCGCAGAGTACGACTACTTTCAAAGCCCGGCGAATACATTCGTGTACCAACCGGAGCACAATCTTCAGAACAAGCCAGGGAGGCACGCCTCGTCCCCGAAAGTTCGGTGGCAGTTGAAACCATCTTTGTAGATTCCCCACCCCACGCTCGAGCTCTACAAACCTCAGTAGTCACTGAAGTACCGACCTCACCACCCGTCCATCCAGCCTCCCCTCTTCACCCTCCTTCCCCCAGACCCACACCTTCATTCGCCGGTGGTGTTGCAGAAACCGTCTTTACGACCACTCACCCCACAATTCCCGCGCCCATTAGCCCTACTCTACCCCTTCCCACACCCACCTTTCTATCCAACCCATTCCTTCATCAATCTTTTCCATCTTTCCCCACAACTCCAAGACCCCTCTTCCCATTCCCCCCGCCGTTAACCTTCTCCCCCGTCTCACCTCCCCGACCCACTGTAACCCCTCTTTCCCCTTTCCACCAAGCCGCTCCAGCCAGCCCCCCTGTAAATTACCCCTCAACCTTTGTAAATCCTGTATTTACACCAGCTCGAGCACCCACGATCACACCAATATTCACGGTCACCGCACTAGACATGTCCACTGACATGGACATCTCACCACCCGCTGCACCATCACTACCTTCACTCACGGCACAAACATTTTGAGGCACATCACAATTCTCAACAATCACTACATCATCCACCTTCCCATCCCCATTCCCCGTTCCCGTTGCATCTACACCAACTGCATCTTCATTTAGCACCCCGTTAATACTATCACCCATTGTAGATAATGCATTCCGACAGATGTTCATGTGTATGACGCAAGTAAGAGATGAGTTCACATCTCTTGGTGATAATTATCAGCAGCTGCAGAGGACAACCAATGACTTACAGTCACAGCTTAATTTATTGTCTATTGAGAATGCCTCTCTGAACACTCGCTACCAGGAATTACGCGAGGCATATCACAAATTGGAGCTAGAAAGCGAAGAAAAGACCAAGGACGCCACTGCTGACTTGGATAATTTATTAAGAGCCCAGACAGTCCGCAATGCAACGCTAACACGAAGCATGGGCTTACTAAGAAGACACCTAGCCGCAGCAAAAGAGGAGAACGAGAGACTCCAAGAGCAGAATAGAGAGAATTTGGAAGCGGCATTGGACCATCCAGAACAACCCTTAAGTCCTAGCAGATTCAAGGCAATCCCATCCGAAGCAATGAAGATGTTGCTAGAAGACCATGTTCGCCTGCTCGAGGACTATGATCGGATGAACGAAGAGCATCAGAAGTTAAAGGAAGATCACAAGCTACTACAGCTCAGAGAACCGGCAACACAACAAGTACAAGTAGCAGCAGAAGTACCAGAACCTATGGACCCCTCTCCTGACCTCCTAGAGGAACTCAACTCATTACGGGCCCAGGTATCGACCCTTGAATCAAGGATTGCAGTATATGAAGCGCCACCAAGGCCAGATTCCCCACCTGAGCTTCCAGCTGACGAAGAAACGGTCACCATCCCGGTGGAGGAAACATTTGAAGAGGTGTACGAGCCACAGCCCATCCCAGGCGGACGTGTCACGGCTGACGGCCAGATGACGTATGAACTTCCGACCCCCGCATGGATGAAGACTATTGAGGAAATTGGAACAACGCACTCAGCTAGAGTCGAGGCCCAGCTACATGCTATGGCCATGATCGAAGAAAGAATTTTGCAATCTCCCTACTTTGCTCAATTGGCCCCACGCAGGTACATATCCGGGCATGAGCTTCAATACAAACCTTACTTCATGCTAATGGCCGAATACCAGCTGGCCATAGAGAAGCGAATTGGCAAGAAACCATCACATGCAACTCAATTCGAGCCGGAAGACTTGCCACTGGATGCGCAACAAGGCACTATTTATCAACCAGATTGGCGTACACGTCTTTTACAGGAGTACCCTGAAATGATGAGCACATGGGTTAAGGCACCTTTACATTTAAAATACAATCCGTGTTGGGGACCAGTGCCACGACGCCGCTCCTGGACTGCCTTTGCTATTAAGGTACAAAACAATACGCAGTGCCAAGACTGGTTAAATTACCCCTATTTTAAGCCACCCATTGAGTTACCAACTGTTGGATACATGATGGCTACAATTCGCCACTGGCTCCCTAGATTAAAGCATATGGACGATATAGCGGCGCATATGACTGTCAAAATCTTTGACATGATGCAAATGATTTTTAAAGTCTTCCGACGCGTCAAGGCACCACATGTCAACACCCCGGGCTTTGAGCATGGCAATTTCGATCTGGTATATGATATGAGTACAACGCCATCGCTACGGGTTTGTTATGCCTGGCACTGCAGAATAAAGTACCTACCGGCGTGCTACAAGCAGACATTCGAAGAGATGTTCACAACCGGCTTTTGGGAATACCATTCAGAGGTATTCATAAGTAGGCCTACACATTTATTACAATTATTTGCCTGTGAACGAATGGTCTATTCCACACATTATCAGCTCCCGCCACCGAAAGAACCGCAACCAATCGACTGGGAGAAACTCGAGGCAGACCTGGCCCGAGGCATTCGTATCTCCGAGCACACCCTCGCTCAAGACCTCCTACAGAACTATATCCGGCAGACCTCACAACAAGGTTCTGTCAGGGACGACAGAAGCGAGAGGGAGGGGGGTGTTGGAAGCAGCCAGAGGCACAGACGCCACGGAAGCATGTAACGACGGAGCAGGGAGCCAGTCAGATTAATTTCTCAAACAAATACGTTTTTTATCACTTTTCAAAACATTCAACAGTGATTTTTATCACTAATTGTAACATATGTATCATAGAAAACCCCATTTTGTAATCCATAGCTCCATTTTGTGCAAGCCGAGGAGTCCTCGAGCTTGAGGAGCTTAGGTAGAATGCGCGTACCAATTTTCGTTATTTTTAGATACCGTTTACCCTTCCAAATAGCATCTAGGACCTAATTTTTAACTAGGCCGGTCACTAGATGTGAAACCGGTCAAAACTAGTCTAAAAACTATAAAAAGAGCTAGAGAGCTCATTTTTGAGGTTGGCTAGTGTGAGCTTAGAGCTATTTTGAGCTTGTAAGAGTGTTCTTGAGTAATAGAGCTAATTTCCCACCTTCCATTGTGTCTTGCTTGTCTCTTCATTGTGTGTGTGTATGTGTGTGTGCATCTTGATGCTTCTCACCTTCACTCTCACATCATCTCACATTCACGATCTTCATATCACTCCTATCTCTTCCGCGGATTGACATTAAGGAGGTGGAGCTTCTTAACGTGGTTCTCACCATTGTGCTAGAGCAACAGAACCTCTCCATGACATAATGATAATGCACCTCAATGTGCTTAGTGCAAGCATGGAACAAAGGGTTCCTTGCAACTTCCAATGCGCTATGACTGTCAGTGAAGATGGTTGTGGTAGAAGATTGACCAACAGCCAAATCAATCATAAGGCATCTAAGCCACACACACTCAACAGTAGCTGTGAAAGCTTCCCTATACTCAGCCTCACAACTGGAAGTGGCCACAGTAGGTTGCTTCTTGATCAACCAAGATATACATGAGCTACCAACCATGAAGCAAAAGCCAATAGTGGAGACATGAGTGTCATAGCAGCCAGCCCAATTAGAGTCACAAAAAGCATGCAAATCTAGTGGTCGTGATCCGCCCTTGGGATAAAACAACCCAAGTGGCCGAGTACCACTCAAGTAGGAAAAGATGCGCTTAACCGCCTACCAATGCTTGACACCTGGGCAATGCATAAACTTGCTCATTTGTGAGACAACAAACTAAATATCTCACCGAGTAATGCATAAGTAAATTAAGCATCCAACAACCTACTGATAGAGAACAACATCAAATGCACCTCTAGCATCTTGAAGACTCAATCGTAAACCTGTCTCCATAGGAGTGGCAATAGGCTTACAGTCTTCAAGGCCGAAACACTACAATAATGTGTCAATATATTTCATTTGACACAAAGCCATTTCACCATCAACGTGCATAAATTGAATGCCCAAATAGTGATGCAAATGCCCCAAATCAGACATCTCAAATGATTCATGTAAATCAGCCTTAAAACCAGCAATAAGCCTCTCATGAGGACCAATGAGCAGCATGTCATCAACATAAACCACAATGATTAGAAGTACATCATTAACACGCTTAGCATATAAGATGCTTTCAGTTGGACTGTTCTCAAAACCATGTGCAATCAGATAGGCATGTATCTTTTCATACCGAGCACGTGGTGCTTGCTTTAAGCCATATAATGCCTTCATTAACCTGCACACCTGGTTCTCATGCCCTTTCTCCACAAAGCCACGGTGTTGAAAAACATACACTTCTTCATGCAAGTCACCATTTAGAAATGTTGTCTTAATGTCCGCCTGATGTACATTCCAACCATGATGAGCTGCAAGTGCAAAGATGCTATGACAATCATTCGGCAACTAGGTGCAAAGGTCTCATCAAAATCATGCCTCTTTCCTACGCATAACCCTTTGCACCAAGCCTAGCCTTATACTTGTTAACTGTACCATCAGGCTTACACTTCAGCTTGTATACCCACTTAGTCCCAATGGTCTTCTTGCCAGGAGGCAAGTCACATAAAGACCAAGTACCATTCTTCATTATAGAATCATATTCAAATTGCATAATAGCCATCCAATTTTTGGAATTTTGTGCTTCATCAAACGAAACAGTCTCATTCTCATCATAGAGACTAGATGCAGCCATAGCATAGCAATCTGATGCAAAAGAGGCAGTATGAGAGCCTTATCGAGTGCGATATGACAGAGGTGCATCTAATTTGTTGTCACACAAAGTGTGCACCAACCATTTTGGCATAGTTTTTGCCTCTTCAATATCAACTCTCTTATCAACAAGTGCATCATGTAAATCTGCATCGGAAATGGGATGATCTGCATCATCATGAAACCTGCAATGGCTAAGAAGTTGTCTCATTAGGACCACCACTAGACTGTCCACCTGTAAAAAGAGGTAGCATCATACATGTCTTTGGATCTAAGATATGTTTCCTTAGTACATGAAAACAATGGCTGAATAGCATCTTCCACAAAAACAACATCACGGCTAACCAGAATGCATTTAGTTTGTGGATGATATAGATGTTGGAGTTAGACGTCTGTAGAAGCACGCGAACAACGCAAGGAAGAAGAAGAAGCTTGGAGCACAAACACACAATCCTGAATGTATTACTAGAGAATGTACAAAGATAAGTAGCCCATTAGGGCAATAGCGGTATATACAAGCCGGGGGAAAAAAACCTCCTAAAGAGGGAAAAAAGTGCCCCGGCAGTCCTAGTGTGTTCACACACATCACTACCTAAATATTTCAACAAATCCCCCCTGGGAGTGATGCGGTGAACAAGGAGCTGGCACTCATGTATAAGGAAGTGCCAAGCTATGTGGAAATCACTCCACAAAAGGAAGTAAGCCCAAAGCTTTGCGGAAAGCTTCAAACTTCTCCCTAGGTAGAGCCTTCGTGAAAAGGTCTACAATGTTCTCTTGCGTGGGTACATATGCCAAGCTGATCTCCCCAGCAGAGAACCTCTCCATGACATAGTGATAATGGACCTCAATGTGCTTAGTGCAAGCATGGAACACATGGTTCCTCGCAACTGCCAATGCGCTCTGACTGTCAGTGAAGATGGTGGTGGCAGAAGACTGGCCAACACCCAAATCAGCCATAAGGCGTCTGAGCCACACACACTCAACAGTCGCTGTTAAAGCTGCCCTATACTCAGCCTCACAATTGGAAGTGGCCAGAGTAGGCTGCTTCTTGCTCAACCAAGATATACATGAGCTACCAAGCATGAAGCAAAAACCACTGGTGGACACACGAGTGTCATAGCAACCAGCCCAATCTGAGTCAGAAAAAGCATGCAAATCTGGCGGTAGTGATCCCCCCTTGGGATAAAAAAACCCAAGTAGCCGAGTACCACTCAAGTAGCGAAAGATGCGCTTAACCACCTTTCAATGCGTGACTCCTGGGTAATGCATAAACGTGCTCATCTGTGAGACAGCAAACTGCATAAGTAAATCAAGCATCCAACAACCTACTGATAGAGAATAGCATCAAATGCATCTCCAGCATCATGAAGACTCAAGCGTAAACCTGTCTCCATAGGAGTGGCAATAGGCTTACAGTCTTCAAGGCCAAAACACTGCAATAATGTGTCAATATATTTCATTTGACACAAAGCCATTCCACCACCAACTTGCATAAATTGAAAGCCCAAATAGTGATGCAAATGCCCCAAATCAGACATCTCAAATGAGGCATGCAAATCAGCCTTGAAATTAGTAATATGCTTCTCAATAGGACTAGTGAGCAGCATGTCATCAACATAGACAACAATGATCAGAAGCACATCATTAGCACGCTTAACATATAAGGTGCTTTCAGTTAGACTGTTCACAAAACCATGTGCAACCAGATAGGCATGTATCTTCTCATACCAAGCACGTGGTGCTTGCTTTAAACCATATAATGCCTTCTTTAACCTGCACACCTGGTTTTCATGCCCTTTCTGCACAAAGCCACGGGGCTGAAAAACATACACTTCTTCATGGAAGTCACCATTCAGAAATGTTGTTTTAATGTCCAACTGATGTACATTCCAACCATGATGGGCTGCAAGTGCACAAATGCTCCGAACAGTAGTCATACGGCATGTAGGTGCAAAGGTCTCATCAAAATCAATGCCTCTTTCCTGTGCATAACCCTTTGCAACAAGCCTAGCCTTATACCTGTCAATCGTACCATCAGGTTTACGCTTTAGCTTGTATACCCACTTAGTGCCAATGGCCTTCTTGCCAGGAGGCAAGTCACATAAAGACCATGTACCATTCTTCATTATAGCATCATATTCAGATTGCATGGCAGTCATCCAAATTTTTGAATTCTGTGCTTCATCAAAAGAAACAGGCTCATTCTCATCACAGAGACTAGACGCAGTCATAGCATAGAAATCTGATGCAAAGGAGGCACTATGAGAGCCTGAACGAGTACAATATAACAAAGGTGCATCTAATTTGCTGTCATGCAAAGTCTGCACGAGCCATTTTGGCATAATTTTTGCCTGCTCAATATCAGCTCTCTCATCAACAAGTGCATCATGTAAATCTGCATCAGAAATAGAATGATCTCCATCATCATATGAAACCTGCAAAGGCTGAGAAGTTGCCTCATTAGGACCAGCACTAGACTGTCCACCTGTAAAAAGAGGCATCAACGTATCATACATGTCTTTGGAGCTAACAGATGTCTCCTTAGTACATGAAAGCAATGGCTGAATAGCATCTTCCACAAAGACAACATCACGGCTAACCAGAATGTGTTTAGTCTGTGGATGATACAGACGATAGCCTTTACTTTCAGAACTGTACCCAACAAAAATACATTTTACTACCTTATCATCCAATTTTTTGCGATGTTGTTCATGCACTAATGCATATGCCAAACAACCAAAAACACGCAGATGAGCAACAGATGGCTTGCGGTCATGCCAAGCCTCATATGGAGTGATAGACTGCAGCGCTTTAGTGGGACACCTGTTCAGTACATATGCTGCACACATGACAGCCTCAAGCCAGAAACTATGTGGTAAAGCCTGACTCTTGACCATGCACCTCGCCATCTCCATGAGTGACCTGTTCTTTCGTTCAGCAACTCCATTTTGTTGAGGTGTATACGGCACTGTACAATGGTGTTTTATCCCATGTTCAACCAGAAATGCATTAAAATCAGAAGACATATATTCCCCCCCCTCGATCAGAACGGAGGGTGCCCATTTTACATGCTGGCAGATTTTCAGCCAAAACCAAAAACTGTTTAAAGCACATGAACACTTCGGACTTTGCTTTGAGTGGATATACCCATGCATGCCTGGAAAAATCATCAATGAAAGTCACGAAGTAAAGGTAGTTCCCAAAAGAGGGTGTCTGCATAGGACCACAGACATCACTATGTACAAGCTGCAATTTCTGCATAGCCCGAACTGAACCATCTTTTGGAAAGGAGGAATGCTGCATTTTGCCCAAAATACAGCCTCCACATACATGTTTTCCAGGTGCCTCAAGCTTGGGCAAAGAAGACACCATATCAGATTTCTGCAGGCGTAGCAAACTAGCAAAATTCAGATGACCAAAGCGTGCATGCCAAAGCTTTGCATCTAACATAGCCTGAGAATCATGAACTGCACATGCCGAATCATTCACACATCTTTCATAGTCTATGAGCTTATACAACCCACAACATAAAATGCCAGAAGCAATAATCACATCTCCATTTGATAGATCATGAATTGTACACTTGTCATCAACGAATTTCACAACCAAGCCAATCTTGGCTAATGCAGAAACTGATAACAGATTCTTCTTGATCCCTAGCACAAATAAAGCATCTGACAAGGTGAAAGAACTACCATCAGCAGTAGTCAGAATGATCTTACCAACTCCCATAATAGGGTAAGAGGAGTTGTTGGCGCATGTGACAGTATTCCCTGTAGGGGCAGGCTCGAGTGAAGAGAAGAAACTGTGCTGCGAGGTAATATGTTTGGTCGCCCCACTGTCAAAGTACCAAACATCTGAGTCCACTGCAGACATGCACTGCTCATGAGAAGATGGGTCAAAACTGCAAACAGTAGTAAACGCCATTCTTCTTCCTGCACAAGACTAGCAGACTCTGTTTTTGGTGTAGAGGCTTCTGTAACAACCATTCCATCCTCTTTTTTCTTTACCTCTTTTGCAGCCAATTTTGGACAGTTCTTTATGATATGATCATTCCCTTTACAGTACTTGCAAAACAATTTCTGCTTTTCTGATTTCTTCTTTGTCAGGAAAGCTTGATCTGCAACATGCATAATGGACCTGTTCTGCCTAGATTGATCTTCCTACAACAGAACAGAGACTAACTCCTCAAATGATAAGGCATTCGGATTGCCTTTCATCACCAACCGAAGAGTAGAAGCAAAACTCTGATATGAATCAGGAAGACCATTCAGAACGGTCTGCACAAGTGAGCTATCTGGTATAACCTCATCAGCAGAAATCAATTGTTCCTTCAAATCTTTGATCTTTGTTAGGAAACTATCCATAGAATCACTTTCATTCATGTGCTCACTCTCCAACTGTTTTCGGAGGTAAGCAACACGAGCCTCATTCCTAGCTTGGTACAATGTGGTAAGTGTATCCCAAGCATCCCTAGCTATTCTGCAAGAGCGAATATGAGGAATAATGGCACGTTTTAGAGACAAAGCTATCAATGCATGTGCCTGGGCATCTCTGCCATCCCAACGAATTTGCTCTGCAGTAGGTGCAATAGAAACAACAACACGAAAAAGAATATGTGGAATATCATCTTCGACACCATCTTCATCAGCTCCAGCACCTATATTTGCAGTACCTGTTGTTACAGGTGTAACAAGACGTCTTTCAACACCCTGCATAATGTTCCACAATCCTTTTGCAACCAAAACATGTCGCATCATATAAGCCCATAATGGGTGGTTGGTACTATCCAACTTATCCTCAACAGCCAACATACGGAATACATCACTGCTTTCAGCCATGGCCGGTGACTAAAATACCTTGATGTAGAAAATAGACTGTATCTCAAAAAGTTGAACAGAATTTCCTAGACGAGTTCTGCTAGACTTGTAGCAGACTTCGAGACGCTTAAACTAGCGAACAGAAATCGGTACATACCTTTGGCACAAAAAGACGAAATAGCCTGCACAAGCACTGTGATAGTGCGTTCGGAGGCCGAAAGGAGCTCAGATTGCGATTCGAGAACACGTTGAGTATGCTCACCAAAATTCGTGTGATTCCGAGACTACAAACGGAGGAGTGTCGACGGTGCCCTAGATGAAGCGATGACCTGCTCTGATACCAATTGTTGGAGTTAGACGTCTGCAGAAGCACGCGAACAACATAAGGAAGAAGAAGAAGCTTGGAGCACAAACACACAATCCTAAATGTATTACTAGAGAATGTACAAAGATAAGTAGCCCATTAGGGCAATAGGCATATATACAAGCCGGGGGAAAAAAACCTCCTAAAGAGGGAAAAAAGTGCCCCGGCAGTCCTAGTGTGTTCACACACATCACTACCTAAATATATCAACAACAGACAATAGCCTTTACTTTCAGAACTGTACCCAACAAAAATACATTTTACTGCTTTATCATCCAATTTTCTACGATGTTGTACAGGCACTGATGCATATGCCAAACAACCAAAAACATGCAGATGAGCAACAGATGGCTTGTGATCATGCCAAGCCTCATATGGAGTGATAGAGTTCAACGCTTTAGTGGGGCACCTGTTAAGTACATATGTTGCACACATGACAACCTCAAGCCAGAAACTATGTGGTAAAGCCTGACTCTTGACCATACACCTCGCCATCTCCATGAGTGACTTGTTCTTTCATTCATCAACTCCATTTTGTTGAGGTGTATACGACACTGTACACTAGTGTTTTATCCCACGTTCAGCTAGAAATGCATTAAAATCAGAACACATATATCCCCCCCCATTCAGAAGGAAGGGTGCCCATTTTACATGCTGATAGATTTTCACCCAAAACCAAAAACTGTTTGAAGTACATGAACACTTCGGACTTTGCCTTCAATGGATATACCCATGCATGCCTAGAAAAATCCTCGATGAAAGTCATGAAGTAAAGTTAATTTCCAAAAGAAGGTGTTTGATAGGACCACAGACATCATTATGTACAAGCTGCAATTTTTGAGTAGCCCGAACTGAACCATCTTTTGGAAAGGAGGAATGCTGCATTTTGCCCAAAATACAGCCTTCACAAACATGTTTTCTGGGTGCCTCAAGTTTGGGCAAAGAGGACACCATTTCAGATTTCTGGAGGTGTAGCAAACTATCAAAATTCAAATGACCAAAGCATGCATGCCAAAGCTTTGCATCTGACATAGCCTCAAGATCATGTATTGCACATGCTGAATCATTTACAGATCTTTCATAGTCTATGAGCTTATACAGCCCACGACATAAAATGCCAGAAGCAATAATAACATCACCATTTGATAGATCATGAACTGTACATCTGTCATCAATAAATTTCACAACCAAGCCAATCTTGGCTAATGCAGAAACTGATAACAGATTTTTCTTGATCCTTGGCACAATCAAAGCATCTAACAAAGTGAAAGAACTACCATCAGTAGTAGTCAAAATGATCTTACCAACTCCAATAACAAGATAAGAGGAGTTGTTGGTGCATGTAATAGTATTCCTTGTAGGGGCAGGCTCGAGTGAAGAGAAAAAACTACGCTGCGAGGTAATATTTTTGGTCACCCCACTGTCAAAGTACCAAACATCTGAGTCTAGTGCAGACATGCACTGCTCATGAGAAGATGGGTCAAAACTGCAAACAATAGTAAACACCCATTCTTCTTCCTGTATAAGATTAGCAGACTCTGTTTTTGGTGTAGAGGCCTCTACAACAACCATTCCAACCTCTTTCTTCTTTGCCTCTTTAGTAGCTAGTTTTGGACAGTTCTTTATGATATGATAATTTCCTTTACAGTACTTGCAAAACAATTCTACTTTTCTGATTTCTTTTCATCTTTGTCTTCCCTCTTCGATTGTGTAGAATTAGTAGATTTCTGCTTACTAATTGAAGAGCTCCATTTTCCTTTGCCCTTTTGACTATCCATGAAAGCTTGACCTGCAACATGCATAATGGACCTATTCTGCCTCGACAGATCCTCCTGTAAAAGAACAAAGACTAACTCCTCAAATGACAAGGCATTTGGATTGCCTTTCATCATCAACCAAAGAGTAGAAGCAAAACTCTGATATGAATCAAGAAGACCATTCAAAACGGTCAACACAAGTGAGCTATCTGGTATAACTTCATCAGCAGAAATCAACTATTCCTTCAAGTCTTTGATCTTTGTTAAAAAACTGTCCATAGAATCACCTTCATTCATGTGCTCACTCTCCAACTGTTTTTGGAGGTAAGCAACACGAGCCTCATTCCTAGCTCGGTACAATGTGGTAAGTATATCCCAAGCATCCTTAGCTATTTTGTAAGAGCAAATGTGAGGAATAATGGCACGTTTGATAGACAAAGCTATCAATGCATATGCCTGGGCATCTCTGCCATCCCAACGAATTTGCTCTATAGTAGGTGCAGCAAAAACCATAGCACGAACAGGAATATGTAGAATATCATCATCTTCGACACCTTCTGCATCAGCTTCAGTACGTGCAGTTGTAACCATTGCAGGTGTGATAGGACGTTTTTCAACACCCTGCACAATGTTCCACAGTCCTTTTGCAACCAATACATGTCGCATCATATAAGCCCACAACGGGTAGTTGGTACCATCCAACTTATCCTCAACAACCAACATATGAAATACATCACTAGTTTCAGCCATGGCCTGTGACTAAAATACCTTGATGCAAAAAATTGACTGTATCTCAAAAAGTTGAACAAAACTGCCCACACAAATTTTGCTAGACCTATAGCAGACTTTGAGACGCGTATACTGGTGAACCGAAACTAGTATACACCTTTGCCACAAAAAGATGAAAGAGCTTGCACAAGCACTACGATAGTGCGTTCGGACGGTGAAACGAGCTCACATTGCGATTTTGACACCCTGAGTATGCTCACCAAATTTCGTGTGAATTTGAGACTACAACCGGAGAGGTGGAGAGGACGCCCTAGATGAAGCGACCACCTGCTTTGATACCAATTGTTGGAGTTAGATATCTGTGAAAGCACTCGAACAACACAAGGAAGGAGAAGATGATTGGAGCACAACACACAATACTAAATGTATTAGTAGAGAATGTACAAAGATAAGTAGCCCATTAGGGCAATAGGCATATATACAAGCCGGGGGAAAAAAACCTCCTAAAGAGGGAAAAAAGTGCCCCAGCGGTCCTAGAGTGTTCAACACATCACTACCTAAATATATCAACAATTGCCAATAGAGTTAGTAAGTGATAGAGGTATGCACTTCTTGAACAAAGTCCTTGAAAAACTTCTCCAAGAATTCTTGGTGATACATAAGAAGTCTGCCCTCTATCATCCACAAGCTAATGGACAAGCCGAGAGCAAAAATAAGATCCTATGTAATGTATTGACAAAATTCGCAAATAATAAATGTTTTGATTGGGATAAACAACTTCATCATGCTGTTTGGGCTCACTAACTTGCCCAGAAAACAATACTCAATGTGACCCCATTTCAAATGGTCTTCGGATAGAATGCTATGTTGCCATTAGTCTTCTTGATCCCTACTTTGAAATTAGCATAAGAGCATGAGTGTCATTAATAGAATTTTGACTAGCAGTGCAGTTCAATTGGCCACTCTAGAAGGTGACATCTTGCCAAGATATATTAGTGGATGTTGAGTCAAGCTATATCAAGATCCTCTTGCAGAGGATATGATAATGAGACTCAACACTAATAAGAAGCAAAAATAAGAAGAATTAAGGGTTAGATAAGAAGCACATGTAGAGTCTAGAGAGCACACTAGGAGAAATAAGTTAATGATAACAAGGCCTAGATGTCAATCCCAATGCCAAAAAATATCACATGGCTATGTGCACCAAAAAGAGTACAAATCTTAGCATCATAGATAGATGACCATTCGTCACAGTTGAGCTAGGGAATGACACTACAAATAAGAGGATCAAAGCTTTGATCGATTTTGTAGCTGCCACTAGTGCAATTAGGTACTCGTGTTGTAAAGGATTGGGCATGGAAGTTAAGCCATTAGAAGCTTACTTAGTGGGCATAGGAGGCATGGATGGACATTCTTATCCTCTTCAAGGATGTCCCTTTGACAGTAAAGTTTCTATTTTTCCATGATGATGACATCACAAAGTATATGATACTAGGGCACGATTAGTTGTACGGTCATGCAATCGACTTAAACATGCGACAACAATTGCTTCAGGTCTGGGTTAACAAGCAATGCCTAATAGTTGAATTGGAAGGCAAGGGCCCTTTTGATTCCAGTACCCTGCACATTGCAAGCACTATAGAGTCCATTATGCACCATTCCTCACCGATTGATGGGCGGGTCATGCAAGTGTTGGAACCCCATTCTCTTCCAAAAGTATCATCACAAATGGAACAATCAATTTTGTAGAGCAGAGGAGGACAACTACAATCAGATGGCAAGAAGGAGGCCACCTTAGTGACAAAAGCTACTATACAATCTCACTCCTTAAGCACAAGGACAAAACTTGCACCAAATTTCAAGACTAAACAAACATGGGTGATGAAAGGCAAGCAACCAGCAGCCTTGCCCCAACAATTCTCATCCAAGCAAGCCAATCATGCCAAAATAAGAATGAAGCAACTAGGACAAGGTCAACCACAAGGTATTCGAAAAATTTGGGTGCCTAAGGAATTAGCTGCAGCTCAACAAGGGTGATTACACATGTGGGTACCCAAGGAACTCTTACATACACAAAACCCTATTCTCTCACTTAAGAGAAAAGTCTCAACAAAGAAGCCAAGGAAAGGAAAGGGTCATAACCAAGCACAAAGGCCAAAATAAGATCAACTCACCTCTTCGGCAATAGTAAGAAGACAAACAACAAGGGTATGGGTTTGAAAGCCAAAAGGAGTAGTAGCTCCCACAAAACCAAAGAGCCAACCATGAGGGATACAAAATTTAAGAAACCATCCAAAGATGAAGAGTCCAAAAGTGATTTGTACGCAGTTAAACATTGTACTAAAATGGATCCCTATAAGGAGCAATGATTAATTTTCATTCGACCATCGATTGATTGCATTATTTTGAGATCCAATGGATACCTTCAAACAAATATTGCATCAACCATATGCAAGTAACATCGGAAGACTTAACGTGCAAAAACCATGTGCTCTTTGCATAACCCCATCTTTTGCACCATTCAGGTCATAGATTTCCATAGTATGCATTAATATAGGGCCACATTACAAGGCCATTGTCGAAGGATTTTATCACTCTCACCAACATTCAAAAAATTAAAAATTTTCTTCCAAAGATGGAAATATTTTCTCATCAAAACTGGGGAAGATACTTAAGTAGAAGCACTCACTTTAGAAACCATCACTTTATGTCGATATGAAGATACCATTTGAACCCTCCCATTTAATCTTCATTCACACTCTTAATTGCACACCTAATGGTTAGTGTAAGGGTTAAGGGTGTATGTGAGTATGATAGTATGTATGAGTACCCTTAGATGCCCTAAATATATGAGTTTATGTATTTCAATATATGTGATAATGTGTTCCCGTATATGCATGATTGTGTTTCCCCCTATATATGAATGTAAATATGAGGAGGTGTGCCTATGTGTTTGTGTTTATGTATGAGGAATCTGTGTGTGCATTTGGCCTTAAGTCCCTATGTGTATTTTAATAAATCTATGACCTCTATGGATGGGTACTAAGTGTATGTATTTGTGTGTGTATGTTTAAGGATTGTAGCACTAATAGGGAATATGGTATGTGTATGCAATGTGTGAAGTATATATATATATATATATATATATATATATATATATATATATATATATATATATATATATATATATATACATATATATATATATATATATATATATATATATATATGTGTGTGTGTGTGTGTGTGTGTGTGTGTGTGTGTGTGTGTGTGTATGTGTGTGTGATTTAATATATGTTAACATGTGATTTAGAATTAATTTAATATATGTGGATATATTTGACTTAATATCTATGAATGGCCAATATGTAAATTAATAGATATAACTAATAAATAACCTATTTCATTTAATATAAATTAATTTAGGTTAATCAATATACGTAATAATAATATATATTTGATTTGATATATGGATAACTCATATGAATTTAACGACTAATTAAAATATTTGCATAAGAATAATGAGTGTGGATGAGTGCATATGAGTAGTAGCCACTAAATAGTAAGTGAATCCGTGTGTGTATGTGAATTAGCATGCACGTGAATATCTATGCTTAGTATATTAGACATGTGTATGGTCTCTAAAAAGAGAATGCATGCACGTGTATGTATGTTCTTATGTTTATATATATGTTATGTATATGTGCTATGATTTTTCTAATGTTCTTTTGTAGATAAAAGAAGGGCACCTAATCTTGGTGAGCATTACGAATGGGAAGATGGAGAGCAACACAGTAGATGCTAATTGAAGCAACGGTCTCTCAAGTCTTTCTATCTAGATTTCTCTAGTGGATGAGACTTAAAACAAATTGTCTTAGAAGATTGTCTTAGAACTTGAAGATTTTCTTAAAACTCTTACTTAAATTTACATAATTTGTATAGGGTTATTTGTTATATCAATTTTCATTTCATCTTTACAATTATGGATGTTACCACCTCATCTAAAATGAAAAAAGTTTTATATGTAGTCAAATGATGCTTACCATATACATTCCATAGCATAGACCACTAAAATATAGACAAACACTTCATACAACATTGTTTTCACGTCTTAAGTCCCTAAGCATACTAAAAAAACACCCCATGTGTAGTCACATATCAGGACAATTTGAAAACCTGGAACTGATCCACCCAGTGGTCTTCGTTCATGCCCCGACATTCTTAGTGAACCCGACGTGAAATGTGACAATTATGTGCTTAGGATTGTTAGATGTGAAGCAATGTTGATTAAGAATTAAATTCTTGCATTCTTCTTACTTGCAGGTATGTGGAAAAAGAGCCGAGTTGACCGCAACAACAAGACAAGCCCTTGCTATCCCAAACTCTTTTCCTTGGTTGTTCAAGGTTGTTCCCTAGGGAACTAGGCACCTCCACGGGAAGAGGAGTATTAAAAAAGGAGGAGCCTTGACACTTCTTCCCCCTCTATCGGCATACAAGAAGTTCTTTGTTGCATTTAACTTCTATTTTCTTGTACTTAGGATTTATTTATGCAAAATTTGTAAAATGACATATCACAATGCACATCAAAACCTCTGCATCAACAAACTTAAGGTAACGGTTTTCCAAGTTCTTTCAATTCGACATAAGTGCATAAAGATATATCACTTGCATTTGCATTGTTTTGCATAAAACACAAAAAAAGAACCATTTTCATCTTAGTTGCAATAGAAAAGATAGTTATTGAAAACACATTAGGTTGTAAGCCTCTTTTACTTTTATAACACATAAAAAAGAACGCTTTGTAATTTGCATGAGAAATCACTTCATTTGCATTAGAAACATTTATTCATTGTAAGTACTTTAGGCCATAAAGAATTGTGGTTGGTAGGGTTGCTGAGGTCTAGCATACTGCTGTGATGGGTACTGGTTCTGGTATCTTCCTTGTTGAGGGTATGGCTATGGGTACATTTGCCTAACTGCTTGCTTATTGTATGGGCAATCTTGCACGGTGTGATTAGTGTATCTCCATTCTATGGTACAGTATTGGCTACTAGGATTCACTTGGGGTTGAGCCATAAATAATGGGACATACATTCGCCATATGGTCACCTCCACAAGTATAACATCTTTTCACTAGGGCAAACCTTGGTATTTGTTTGCTTGAGACTCCTAAATTCTGAGCTACTTTCTCATCGAGTTCCTCAATAGATGTGGATTGCGTGGAAGTGAGGCTAGTAGAACTATCTGAATCTTTGTAGATTTTTGAAAGCTCTAATTCCTACCCTAGGTTGTCCTCAATGTTGATGCACATGTGTACACACTCTTCTATGGTCCTAGGGTCCTTCAAGTACACATATGATCTCAACTTTGTACTCAACAATCCATCCAAGAATAATGCCACTTGTTTGGTGGGTGTTGTTAGGAGAGATGGTTGGATGCACTCAAGAGATTGAGTTGAAGCTGCTAGACCTGCTTTGCTTCAACCCTGTGCTTAGTAGACTCCTTGAGCTTCCAAATGATACCAAAATATGCTATATGTACTTTGGAAAAAAATTGAGTACTGACTTGACCAATACAGATAAGTTTGTAAATCACAAAGCTCAAAAACTTTCTATTTTTGTCATGATACCTGCTCAGTCTTTCACTCAGTATGACCAGCACACTTACAATTGGAAAAATTCCTTCTAGAGATATTCTATTAGCTTAGTAAGCTACCATTTGCAAGTGGAATGAGATAAAATGATAGACTATACTCAGAGAAATCACTTAAGCAAAGTTAGGAACACTCCCGACTTTTTAGGAGCTCTGCAGAAAGATACTAGAGATTACTTCGAGCACGATTTCTCCCAGATGGCTGATCCAATGATCTTCAAATTTTGTAGGCGTGTAGATGACTTTGTGCTGGTTCCAACAAGCCTTGAATCACTTGATTTGGTTCAGTAGATCTTGAGATATGCCCCTTTGAAGTTGACAGACTTGGAGATGATGACTCAGAGAAAAACAGAGATAATGAATGTAACTCTTTCTATTAATTCACATGAATGTACAATCTCATTGGCTTGATAGATGTAGCCTAATGAGTTGGAGATGTGTAGGCTATGAAGTAGCACTTACACACTCAATGATCACAGATGTTAGCCTCGGGAATGGTGCTAGGCAACCGCGACTTTTGACTTACACTTTTTATAGGAGTTGAGTTGAATTTGAGTTTGAATTCAAATTCAAATCTCCTATGATCACTCCACTAAATGTAGGGAGATATTCTCTCCATTAATCAACTACCTTTTTTTCACGAATCTATCAAGTAGGTGTGATTAAAGTGATTACATGTAAATGCCAAGTCATATAGACTTTTACAATGAGTAAAGAGTAAGAACTCATAAGCATAAGTTCACATGGTCCTTTTTTCAAGTGAACTAAACTTCCAAGGTTTCATCACCCAATTTCCAAGGTTCCAAGCCAAGTGTGAAGGCTTGAATTGCACCAACAGCTCCCCCTCAAGCCAAGCACTTTAGCTTAAGTCTTCATCTTTAGTCTTCAATCACATCCTGCAATCCAATCATGGATTTGAATCTGCATAACTTGTTTCCATCCAAAGCTTTAGTGAGTAAATCTGCACATTGCATATTAGTAGACACATAAGTCAATTGAATGTCTTTACTAAGCAACTTCTCTCTCACATAGTGGTAATGAACCTCTATGTGTTTGGTTCTAGCATGATATATTGGATTAGCTGCAAGGTGAAGAGAGCTTGTGTTATCTCCAAAGATGATTGGAGGTCTAGTGTATAAGCCTAACTCTGTATATACGAGCTTTAACCAGATAGCTTCTTGAGTGGCATTGGCAAGCCCTCTATACTCTGCTTCAGTGGATGACAATGCTACTGTAGGTTGCTTCTTGGCTGACCAAGAAATAGGCTTATCTCGTGCAAAACAAATGTAACCTGATGTGCTTCTCCTATCATCCTTGCATCCTGCCCAATCTGCATCTGAGTATACTTTAATGTCAATATCTGATGTATAAGGAAAGTACAAACCATGACTTTGAGTTCCTTTCAAATACTTCAAGATCTTCTTTGCTGCCTCTAGGTGAGGTACCCTTGGTCTGTGCATGAATTGGCTTAGCACACTAACTCCATATGCTATGTCAATTCTTGTCAAGGTAGCATAATTCAAACTACCTACCATGCTTTGATATCCTGTAATGTCTTGTATTTCATCCCCTTCATGAGCACTTAGCTTTAGGTTGACCTCCATTGGAGTAGTTGAGACTTTAGCATCCTGCAAGCCAAACTTCTTGACCATATCCTGTACATACTTCTTTTGAGTGATATATATACCTGAGTTGGTGTAGACTAACTCAAGACCTAAGAAGTACTTCAATAATCCAAGATCATTGATCTTGAATTCCTTCATCATCTGTCCTTTGATGTGTCTAATCCCACTGACATCATTGCCTATAATGATGATGTCATCAACATAAACACACAAGTAGATTACCTCTGTACTACTTCTCTTTATGAATAGAGAAGTATCAGCTTTGCTCATCACAAATCCTTGGTCTTGGAGGTAGGTTGTCAACCTGTAATTCCATGCTCTAGGTGCCTGCTTTAAACCATATAGAGCCTTCTTCAATTTACAAACATAATTTACCTTCTTGGGATCTTCATAGCCAGGTGGTTGTGACATGTAGACTTCTTCAGATATCCATCCATTCAAGAAAGCATTCTTTACATCTAATTGGTACATGTTCCAATTCTTGGATGCAGCTACACTCACCAATATTCTGATAGTTGGCATCTTAGCCACAGGAGAAAATGTCTCCTCATAATCAATGCCTTGGGTTTGTGCAAAACCCTTGGCAACCAACCTAGCTTTGTACCTGTTTATTGTTCCATCAGAATTCCTCTTTAGCTTGTAGATCCATCTGGATCCTATCACCTTCATAGAGTTCTTCTTGGGTACCAAGTCCCAAGTATCACTCTCCTTGAGAGCTTCCATTTCTTCATCCATAGCTCCTTTCCATTCTGGTTTGGTGATTGCTTCTTCATAGGTACCTGGTTCTTCATTCAACAAATCCTTTGCAAGATATACAGAATGCTTGGTTACAAGAGAAGTATCATACCCATATCTGATAGGCTTCTTACTTTCTCTCTGAGATCTCCTCATTGCTTGAGTTGAGGATTCTGGTATATCCTCTAGCTTCTTCATCTTCATCTTTCCTTTGGACTTCCATGCCTTGAATTCCTCAAGGTTAATTGTATCATCATCATCTGAGCTTGAGTCTTCTTTCTGGATTGGTTCCTCCTTGGTGAGCTTTGGGAAATCTTCTTCCATATCATAGGGTAGACTAACCTTCCTGCATTCATTCTCATACCATGAGTCATTCTCATCAAAGATGACATCTCTGCTTACCTTGAAGCCTTTGTTTGTTGGGTTGTAGAATCTGTATCCCTTTTGGTTCAAATCATAACCAATGAAGATACATTTTTCAGCTTTAGGGTCTAGCTTTCCCCTTGCCTGTGAGGGAATATGCACATATGCTACACAACCAAAGATTTTGCAATGATCTAGTGAAGGTCTCTTACCATGCCAAGCTTCGTATGGTGTCATGCCATCAAGTGATTTGGATGGCAACCTATTTATTGAGATAGGTGGCAGTGGATACACCTTCTGCCCAAAGATAATTTGGCAACTTCTTTTCATTAAGCATAGACCTAGCTGTTTCTACAATCAGTCTATTCCTTCTTTCAGCTACCCCATTTTGCTCAGGTGAGTACCTTGTAGTTATCTCCCTTTTGATGCCTCTTTCCTGCAAGAAGTCTTCAAACTCATTGGAGAAGTACTCTCCTCCTCCATCTGACCTTAGCCTCTTCAAGCTTCTTCCTATTTGGTTTTCAACAAGTGCAAGATACCTCTTGAAACAATTAAACACTTCATCTTTATGCTTCATAAAATATAAGATAGTCCACCTGCTATAGTCATCAATGAAGGACACATAATACCTTGATCTTGAAATGGAAGGGTCCTTGCTAGGTCCCCAAACATCTGTGTGTACCAAGTCTAGGTAGTCTTTATGCATGAAACCTTTCTTTGAATAGGGCAACCTGTGAGACTTACCAAACTGACAAGCTCCACACTTATAAATCATGTGTTGCTTGGATACATTAGGTATCCTAAGCACACATTGATCCCTGCACATTTGCTTTAGGGTTCTTTCACCTATGTGACCTAACCTCTTGTGCCATATTTCTAACTCTGAAAGTGTTTGATCCTTGTAATTATATAAAGCAATGTTCTTGGTGTCTTCTAGCTCAAAAGTAAACAATCTACCTGATTTTTCTCCCTTGGCAATTCTTTTGAAACCATGTCTTGGGTCCTCCACATATGCTCCATGTTGAGTGAACCTGACCTGCAAACCTTTCTCCACAATCTGACCAACACTCATTAGATTCTTGGTAATGGTTGGTACATAGAGTACCCTGCTCAATAGGTTCTGGTTACCATCACATGTCTTTACATTTCCAATCTTTACAACAGAATGTTTAGTATCATCTCCTGTCTGTACCTGATGTTTGCCCTTGGGTTCTTCCAAATCAGAGAGTAGTGCCACATTGCCAGCTACATGAGTCAATATAAAATAAATGATCATCATTTGTACCTGCCTTGGAGATCATATTCATGATCAATAGGGAGTCATCTTGCTCCTCTGTGTAGTTGTTGTAATCCCTTCTATTTCTGAATCCACCTTGGTAGTTACCATTGTGGTTGTGGTTGTAATTGTTGTTGTATTGATTGTTGTATCCATTGTAGCCTTGGTGTTGGTTGAACCTGCCTCTCCCTTCAGAGTATCCACCTCTTGAGTAGCCTCTTCCTCTCTGATTCTTGTAGTTCTTGTAGCATTCATCTGTGGTATGATTGGACAATCCACAAATGTTGCATGGTGATGAGTTGTAGGGTCTCCCCCTACCTGACTTACCTCCTCTGCCTCTTCCTCTTGAGGATCTACCTCTCCCTGCATAGTTTGCTTGGGAGGTAGAACCTTCTTCATCAACCTTCTTACTTTTACCTTTATCTTTAATCTTTTTATCAGTATATAGAGCAGAGGGGTTGTTACCTTTTGATTGATCTCCTGCCTTTGTAAACTTTGCTTCATGTGTGAATAGTTGGCCCATGAGTGTTGTGAGATCTGGGGTATGTATGTCCATGTAGAGGTCCATTGCAGTGGTGAAGCTTTCCCACTTATCATCTGCCTTGAGTCCATTTGTTACTTGCCTGACTATTTGCTCCTCTTCAATCTCCTCTCCAATGCTTGCTAATTGGTCTGCCACATCTTTAATCTTAGTCACATACTCTGAGACTGATTGCTTAGGCTGCTTCCTAAGAGTTGTGAATTCAATCCACAGTTGATTCTTCCTGGCCCTTGTGTTGGAAGAGAAATATGTTGACAGAGTTTCCCAAGTCTCTTGGGAAGTCTTACAGTTCCTTATATGAGGTAAAAGGAAATCAGATATAGAGTTAAGAAGGTAAGACCTTGCCAAAGCATCTTTTGCACACCATTGGTTGAGTCTCTCTTGTTCATCCTTGGTGGGTAGTCCTCTAGCTTTGAATGAGGGCAATTCCTCATCTCCTGATATGACTCCAAATAAGCTTCTTCCTTGTAGATAGGTCTTCATCCTTAGAGACCAAGCTTGGTAATTGTTCCTGTCCAATTTGTCAATGAATGAAGGAAAACCATCTCCCATGTTTACCTTATTTGCTCTGATACCACTGTTAGGAGAGATGGTTGGATGCACTCAAGAGATTGAGTTGAAGCTGCTAGACCTGCTTTGCTTCAGCCCTCCTTTGCTTCAGATATGCTTAGTAGACTCCTTGAGCTTCCAAATGATACCAAAATATGCTATATGTACTTTGGAAAAAATTTGAGTACTGACTTGACCAATACAGATAAGTTTGTAAATCACAAAGCTCAAAAACTTTCTATTTTTGTCATGATACCTGCTCAGTCTTTCACTCAGTATGACCAACACACTTACAATTGGCAAAATTCCTTCTAGGGATATTCTATTAGCTTAGTAAGCTACCATTTGCGAGTGGAATGAGATAAAATGATAGACTATACTCAGAGAAATCACTTAAGCAAAGTTAGGAACACTCCCGACTTTTTAGGAGCTCTGCAGAAAGATACCAGAGATTACTTCGAGCGCGATTTCTCCCAGATGGCTGATCCAATGATCTTCAAATTTTGTAGGCGTGTAGATGACTTTGTGCTGGTTCCAACAAGCCTTGAATCACTGGATTTGGTTCAGTAGATCTTGAGATATGCCCCTTTGAAGTTGACAGACTTGGAGATGATGACTCAGAGAAAAACAGAGATAATGAATGTAACTCTTTCTATTAATTCACATGAATGTACAATCTCATTGGCTTGATAGATGTAGCCTAATGAGTTGGAGATGTGTAGGCTATGAAGTAGCACTTACACACTCAATGATCACAGATGTTAGCCTCGGGAATGGTGCTGGGCAACCGCGACTTTTGACTTACACTTTTTATAGGAGTTGAGTTGAATTTGAGTTTGAATTCAAATTCAAATCTCCTATGATCACTCCACTAAATGTAGGGAGATATTCTCTCCATTAATCAACTACCTTTTTTTCACGAATCTATCAAGTAGGTGTGATTAAAGTGATTACATGTAAATGCCAAGTCAGATAGACTTTTACAATGAGTAAAGAGTAAGAACTCATAAGCATAAGTTCACATGGTCCTTTTTTCAAGTGAACTAAACTTCCAAGGTTTCATCACCCAATTTCCAAGGTTCCAAGCCAAGTGTGAAGACTTGAATTGCACCAACAGGTGTGGGTAACTCGGGGAAAAGACATCTCTCTAGGTATTGCCTAAACCTTCTTCGTGCAAGTCTAACGGTCTCTTGAGGTGTCTCCTTGAAGCATGAATCAGTGATGAAGTATTATGCCTTATGCCGCTCTTAGAGAATTCGGTAATGAAAGCCTCTAGAAGTTGGTCTATGTTCTTGAACTGTCTCTCATGTAGTGGTTGAAACCATGTAAGGGCTCTGTTCCTAAGGGTTAGACCAAAAGCATTGTACTGCGTGAATAGGTCTTCAACTTGTTTAGCTCTCAAGACTTGCCTGAACTCGACCACATGATCATATGGGTCTCGAGTGCCATCGAAGTAATTCTTCATGGACTTAACCAGCTGGGTTGGCCTCAAGGTCCTAGTGTGTTCTCTAGGCCTTGGCAAAGGAAAATCATCAGCATTTCTTTGGTTCCTTGGGTCTCTAGGTCTCTTGGTTTCCACTCTATCCATCTGTGTTCTTGTTCTTTCTCTTTCTAGTGGGTTAGCAAAGCTCACTTCCGGTCTATCTCTACTCCTGTCCCCTTGAGCTCCATGAGCGTGAGATGTTCCCGCTCCTTGGTGGTCATAAGAGACATTAGATCTTGGTTGGGGAAAAATAAACTCACCCTTCCAAGTGTAGGCATGCCTACCATGTTCTGAGACCACAAAGATCCTCTTTGAAGTATTGTCCAGATAGGTCACTTTGCCTGGGCTATCAAGATCTTTAAACTCATAGATTGTGAGCATTTTGACTTCGTTAGGCTGTTCAAGCTTATATCTCCAGAAAGCCTCATCAGTCTCTCGGTTTAAGAGTAGATCTATGCTCTTATTGTCCTGGGGAACCCACTCTGGCATGATAGTTCTAGTGAGGACTGATTTGCCTCGGGGAGTTCTAGGCTCTCTTTCTAAGTTCCCTTGCTCTATGTCACCTAGGTCCATTTCTGGGATCATGTTACCAAATTTTTCTGTCCTATCTTAATGACGGGTGACTACATACATGGTCCCTTCTTTGTCCAGGTACACACCATTTTCAAACTTGACTACCGGATGTTCTAGTCCAATGGGTTGACCTGGGTTTTTGATCTGGACCACAGATCTTCTTAGGCCGTCCTCATAGATGCAAGCACCTAATCGGTTGGTCCTAAGGTATTCCAATTGAGTCTTATAAGGACCTTCGACCTTTTGTAAGTAAGCCACACCTGAACTTCCTGTGGGTTGCTCCATACCTTGAGGCATCTCTGATTTGCTAGTTTCAGAGTTAGGGTAGTGCGGATAAGCACTCAACTGTTGGGCCCAAGATCTAGCAGTGTGAGTGACACTCGCCTCTGAGGACCTAATGCTTTGTCTATCTCTCCCTAGGTGTCATCCTGATCTAAGGTTCATATGCTTGAGTGAACAATCCCAATTTTTACCCAAGTACAACCTCGTTGCTGATTCTTTCTTATCACCCACTGGATTCGTTTTAGTTTGTTATCATGTTTATGATCTTATCTGATTTTGCATCATCAGGAATTACTTGAGTGATTTTTCGTACTTGAAGTTGATCGTAATAAGATTAGCTCTTTCCCTTAAGGTTATCGTTACATGCACATGTTATCTCTTGTTTTGAACTTGATTACTTAGGGAGTCTTCAACTTGACAGATGCCTATCGTCACCCTATCTTACTTCCAATGCTACGTGTTCTTAGCTTGAGCTAGGAATTGACTGAGGGAGTTGAGAGAATTTCCAACTCACTTGCTTATCCCTTGCTCGTTGGTGCTCAAGAACCCCGTTCTCAAGCTTGCAGGATGCCCTTGCTTTGGATGCCCTCTACTGCTCTCAATGGACTTGTAAAAGTCCCAAAGTTAGCTCAAGACTAAAATTCAAATGACATAACAAATCACTTTCATTCATGTAATTCACATATCAATTTGCCCTTTTTCTTTAGGGGAAACAATTCTAGAGATCCCTTAGTTTTGTTCCCCCTGGGTATGCTCAACTTCAAAATACCCTATCTATAATTCCCCATATTAGTTTTACAAATGAGCCCAAGATCACTTCGAACGGATTTCGTATGAGGAAGTTATGAGTGTTCAGGGTTCTAGGGTTAAAACAAGGTTCAAACAGGCTAACAGTCAAACAATATTTTTCTCAAACTACTAGTGTAGGGACCTCACAAAGTGCTAATTACTTGATAAGTATGCCCAAAATTACCCCAAAAATTTGGAATAAAAAACCCTAAAAAAATTATCGAATGGGCCTATCAGTCGCGATCGGCACGTCAGTCATGATTGACTGTGTCAATCGCGATCGACATAGTCGATCGTAGGGTCTGTCAATCCCGATTGATGGTGCCAATCCTGATCGATACTTTTTTTGCAAACTCCGGCGTAATTTTAGTCAATCGAGGTTGTCCATCATGATGGACACTTGAGCACGTGAATTTTAGTGTCAATCGTGAAATTTTAGTCGGTCGTGATTGATTGAGTCCTACGTGGTAGTCCGTCGTGGTCTGTCAGTCATAATTGACAGAGTCTGTCAATCGTGGCTGTCGGTCGTGATTGACAGTGTCAATCATGATTGACAGAGAATCACATAATTTTTTAGTTTTAATTAGTGATTTGGAATGTGCTCATCATGTGTCTTATGGTGGTGTACTTTGTTTTACCAAATGTCCAAGTTTTCTGTCGATTGCAATCGACATAAGTCAACGTCTCAGAGACTGTGTAGAGTTTTTCGTACCTGTGCACCCTACTGCAGATGATGATACAGCTAAAACCTGCAAGAACACTCAAGAAACATGCAAAAACAGCGCACACAAATCGCTCTCTGGCTCTCTCTCACAGGTGAAATGAAGGAAATGTAAGGGGAAAGGTGATATGACGAAAAAACTGAAATTTCCACGATGATGGAGATGGAGGTGGGAGATGGTGAGGATGATGATGGTGAAGTAGGAAAGAGAAAAATAAGGAAAAGTAAAGAAATTACCTACAACGTTGACGTCACAACTCCACGTCTTACCATCACACGATCGTCCTCAAAGCTCGATCCTTGACAATGGCACCAAATTTTGGTGTAGCTTAGTGATGAGTAGCACCTCCTTTAATGTCAATCCGGAAAGACATGAGGATGGTATGAAGACCTCGAACAAGTGATGGCACAAGTGTGTGAGTGAGAAGCACACAAGCATGCACACACATACACACACACGCACACAAGGCAAGAACAAAGAGAGAGACAATGGAGTAACTTCTATTGCAAAACAGTTCTCATACAAGTTCAAATATACAACAAGCTAACCTCAAAAATGAGCTCGCTAGCTCTTTTTATAGTTTTTGACTAGCTTTGGTCCTGTCCAAACCTAGTGTCCGGCCTAGTTAAAAATTAGGTTCTAAGGCTACTTTGGAGGCTCAAACGAGCTCTCAAAATTATGAAAATTGGTGCATAAATACTACTAATACTCCTCGAGCTTGAGGAATCCTCGGCTTGTACAAAATGGAGTAGGAATAATAAAAAATGGTATTTAAAATGGTGTGAAGTGACTAAAATCACTATTTGGGAAATATTATTTCATGAAAAATGATAGGCCTATTTGCCGGATCTCTGTTGACTGCTTTGCCTAGTTGGCCCTTCTCTTTGCTCTGATTCCTTATGTCGGCTCCCTTGTCTTGAAATGCCCTGATTGCTGCCAACAATAACCCTTTCATCCCCTTCACAGGGAGCTCACTTGAATTCATCTTGTTGCTCACGAGGAAGAACACTCTATGATGTCTAAATGGTGGCGGTTTTTTACAATTGGAAATTCTTCTGCCTAAAAGGAAAAGAGATTTTTTGATCGATCATTCTATAGGAGGGTTCTCAAAGTTGGCAACACACCTTTCTTTCTAGATCTTCTAGAGGTTTTCACCTCTTATAGCACTCCACAATGTTGAAGAACAATTGATCCCTTCACCTAGTATTGCTTGCTTCCAATTGATTTGTCCTTGTGGCAACATGATTCTGCCAAGGGCCCACTAGACCGACATTGACTTAGGGCACAAAAAGAAGAGGTGTCCCAAGTCCTCATTTCCATGTAGGCAATGTTTACACGAAGGAGGAGCACCCGAAATTTTTTTAGCTTTTACATTGGTCAAAATTCTCCGATTCAAGATTTTCCACATGAGAACAACTTTTTTTATCTTGATGAGGGGATGCCAAAGGGATTGGAACTTAAAATCCCACCTTAAACCTGACCAATTCAAACACCATCTCCTATTGAGTGCAATATGAAAGTCCACATTCTTCGTGAATCTCATAATATCATCGAGACTCTTACCATTGTACAATCTTAGACCCTCTAGGCATGGGGGGTCGTTCCCAATAAGTACGCGAGTCTTTGAGCAATCCCAAGCATTGAATCTACTCTGCAATAGGCACCAATCATCATAGTCCACTCTCCTAGCCAAGTCAATGTTCTCAAATCTAATCCATTGGTTTGTGTCTTTGTTCTAGAGGTGCTTCCATGAATGGAACCCTTTTGTTCCAAAGCTTTCCAATTTTTGGAGGTTCCATGGCTCGACCCCTTTGATGCCTTTAGGAGGCAACTAGATCAAATCATTTTGTCTAATACCGGCTGCCCATTTCCAATATTCATTGATCTTGACATACTAGTTCAAATTGTTCCAACTCTTCCATAGTGAGCGAACTAAGATTGAGCCTTTGAGAGTCACCAGATAGGGGGAGAACAAACGAGTGATAAGATTAAGACCCTTCCACCTTGGAAGGCCCATCAGCGTAAGAGAGCTCTTATTTCTAAAAATCAATTTCGTCCAAGAGGCTTCCCTATTCCACACTTTAATGAACCATTTGGCCGTCAACTTAATTGGCATTCCTTCAATGTCAAGAATGCCCAAACCAGCTTGGTCTTTTTGGCTTATGCAAGTAGCCCATTTAATTTTGGGCACATCCCTCCTGTTAGGATCTCCCCGCCAAAGACATTTTTTTAAAATTCTTTTTTTTGGTAATCTCTTGGTCTTTGAGTCTCTAGTAGGATAAAAAGTAAATAATCAAAGAAAGAAGGAACCTATTAACCATCGTGGCTCACCACACCAGATGTAACGGAATAGTCACCATGTGCTTGAATGTCTTGAAAAACTTTATGGTAAGGTAATCCAGCCTTGGTCTTTTTCCATTAGGAAGCACATCAATAGCTTCAAAAATCTCATTATTTGAAATGGGAGCTTCAAAGTGAGAATTCAAACTCTGTGGAATTCTTTTGGTTTTGACTCTAGAGATGGTCGCCATGCTATCAGGTCTATGAGGCATAAGAGGTATGGAAACCCACAAAAGTTGAGTGGAGTGATTGACAATCAACATACTATTTTCTTCATCTGTCTTGCACTCAACACCATGGATATCCATCATGAAAGGGATTGCTTCCTTTGACTGCTTCTTCTTAAGGAGGCTGCACATCTCTTTAGTAGGTTTTTCTGCTTTTCCCACCAACCAATCTTTAAAGTATATCCAGAGATTCTTTCTTTGAATTTCCTCTTTGTATCTCTGCATGCTTCTCATTTTTTGGAACCCTATGTGGTGAGCGTGGCCTGACTTCTTTCTCAAGATGCTTAAGCCTTCAATAAAAATTTTCCCTTCTAGCTCAACAAATGTCTCAAAGATTCTTCTAAGTCATGATCAAGGTTTGTTGTGTCTTCATGAGTTCCATCCTCCAACACTTGGTAAGAGAGGAATGGGTGGAAAGGGCTAGTTCTAGGTAGCGACAATCTCCTTCTGGATGGAGGGGAGAGAGAAGGTTGTCTGATTGGCATGAGACTAGGTGGCTTTCTTGATATTTGCATATAGCTTGAAGGTAAGTAGAATCGGGTAGTGATTAGAGACAAAAATATCCTCACATTGGGAGAGGGAAGGGGGCCCCCACTTATTGATAATTTTTTGCATAATGTAGCTCTTGTGAGATCTAGCTTTCTAGAGGTTTGACTAAGAGAATCCAACCGCACCTTTGATATCCATCAGATCAAGGTGGATCTTGGCTTTGTCCCATACATCCTTCTCACGACCATCAATAACCCGCCCTCTTTTCTCCCATTTTTCAGAAAGAACCTCCACCATATTTAAAGTCCCCATAGAGAAAGACATTGATGGGTAGAGAGCCTAGTAATTGCCAAGTGGCAAGCCTTTGAGAATGGATGTTGGAAGCATACATAGAGACTGTGGTGAACCGATGGTTCTGATCCACAAGGGTATCCACAAGTCTAGAGTACCAACTACTTTTTATGTCAAAAGCCAAGCCACCATTTCCCCTAGGGTGCATGGTGGAGATCCAGACATGGGATGACAAAATACATTTAAGTCTCTTTTGAAGGTCCTCACCATCAATTTTGATCTCTTGAAGACAGATGAAGTTCATGTTAAAGCTTTAATCACAGATCCACTACTTGATAATGACCGCTCGTGAGGGGTCAAACAACCCTCTAACATTGAAAGAAACAACGATCATTAACGGAGGTTAGGTTCTTTGTGGGGATGGGCCTTGTCCATCTTTTTCTTGTTTTTGTAGTCATATTTTTTCCTTGAGGTGGAGGGGACTTGGAAAAGTAGTTTACCCTCAAGGGGGAACCATTGATGCAAGGACTCAAGAGGCAATTTAGGACCAAACAACTGACCGATAAGACACGTTCTCTTTAGTTCTTCTTGCTTCACCAAAATTTCTTCCCTTCAAAGGGAGAGGATTGGAGTCTTAACTCCAAAAAGCTCAAGAGAGGCACTAGAGGTCTTGTCCTCCAAAGGGGGGCCCACATTACTCACTACGAATGAGTGGGAGAATCTAGCCATGAAGAGAGAAGTGGTTGAAGAACTAAGAAACCCTTGGTGGACAAACGTGCCTATCTCAAAAGGACTTTGTTCCAACCTTGCATCACATAGTTGTGTATTTATTATTTTTAAACTCTCTTAAACTTAGCAAAGTCATCTTTTTGGAGGATCATGAAAAGATGAATTCCTTGAAGAGAGGCTAAGAGTGGACTGACTTAAATCTTTTTTTTTATGGACGTTCAGCTAAAACCTACTCCCTCGAGCTTTAACTTTGAAATTGCAACTATATAAGTGAGCGGGCATAGTACCCATGGGACCCCCCATATCCCACAAAGCAAGGGTTAGACTGTCCGAAGATGATACATGAGAGGATTGGTTTCAACTGGAAATATCATGATTTACACTGGCCTTCAGCCCATACTGTCCTATCGTAAGTGGGGATTGAACCTTTACCCCCATCTCAAGAGGTGGAAGCCCTTGCCAACCTAGCTAATGCACATGAACAATTGACTTAAAACTTAGGTGACAACAAGGATTGAAACTATCAATGCATCAAATTAACAAACCATTGAAACTTACCATTGAAGCTTAAGCAAAGCTCGCAAAGAAAACCCTAAAAAAAACACCCTCAAAACAACTGTGCAGGAGAAATCTGAAGAAACGGTGTTCTTTCTACCTAAACTTGAGAACCTTGTAAACATGTCTATGAAGGTTGTATTCTGGGAAAAATGCAACGTTCTCCTTCCCAAAAGATGGTTAAATTTGAACTTCTCATAAATTGTAGCTTGTTCATAGTGATGTCTATGGTCCTATGGAGAAACCTTCATTAGGTAACTACCTTACTTCCTAACTTTTATTGATGACTTCTCCAGGCATGCATGGTGTATCCATTCAAAGAAAAGTCCAAAGTGTAAATGTGCTTCAAATAGTTCCTAATTATGGTTGACAATCTGCCAACATGTAAATTGGGCACCTATCATTCTCATCAAGGGGGGAAATACATGTCTTTTGATTTCAATGCATTTTTGCCTGAGCGTGGGATAAAACATCAATGAAAATTGAGCTATACACATCAACAAAATGGAGTTTTTGAAAGAAAGAATAGGTGTCTCATGGAAATGGTGAGGTATATGGTCAAAATTCAGGCTTTACCATGTAGCTTCTTGCTTGAGTTGTTATGTGTGCAACATATGTAGTTAACAGGTGTCCCACCAAAGCACTAAAATTGATCACTCCATATGAGGCATGGAATCTTGCAAGACATCTATTTCTCATCCACATGTTTTTGGTTGTCTTGCATATGCATTAATGCTTGACAACAACATAGGAAATCGGATGATAAAGCAGTGAAATGTATTTTTGTTGAGTACATTTATGAAAGCAAAGCTATCATCTATATCATTCATAGACTAAATGCATTATGGTTAGCCGTGTTGTTTTTTTGGAAGATGCAATTCAACCATTACTTTCATGTACCAAGGAAACATTTGTTAGCTTGAAGGATGTGTATGATACTTTGTTGCCTATTTTTATAGGTCGACAATTAAGTGCTGGTCCAAATGAGGCAATTTCTCAACCTTTACAGGTTCCACATGATGATGTAGATCATTCCATTTCGGATGCAGATTTACATGATGCACTTGTTGATGAGAGAAATGACATAGAAGAGGCTAAAACTATGCCTGAATGGATGTTGCAAACTTTGTAAAATAGCAAATTAGATGCACCTTTTTCATCTCATACTCATTCATGCTATCATCGTGTTTCCATTGAATTAGATTGCTATGCGATGGGTCTCTCTAGACTTTGTAGTGAGAATGAGTTTATCTGTCTTGATGAAGGACATAATTCAAAAAATTGGATGGTTGCAATGCAATTAAAATATGACGCTATTATGAAGACTAGTACTTAATCTTTATGTGATTTTCCTCTAAGAAAAAATTCCATTGGCACTTAATGCGTATACACATTGGAACGTAAGCCTGATGGAATAATTGACAAGTATAAGGTGAAACTTGTTGCCAAAGTTTATGCTCAAGGGAGAGGTGTTGAGCTTGTATAGATCTTTGCTCCCACATGTCAAATGACCACGCTTTGTAGCATTTGTGCACTTGTAACTCATCATGGTTAGAATGTACATCTGTTGGATGTTAAAATTGCATTTGTGAATGTTGCTATACACGAAGAAGTGTATGTTTTTCAGCCCCATGGTTTTGTGTAGAAAGGGCATGAAAACAAAATGTGTAGGTCAAAAAGGCATTATGCTATTGATATATTTAGGTAGTGATGTGTGTGAACACTCTAGGACCACCAGGACACTTTTTTCCCTCTTTAGGAGGTTTTTTAGCCTCGGCGTGTATATATGCCTATCGCCCTAATGGGCTACTTATCTTTGTACATTCTAGTGGTAACACATTCAGTATTGTGTGTTGTGCTCCTAGCTTCTTCTTCTTCTTCCTTGTGTTGTTCGCATGCTTCCACAGACGTCTAACTCCAACAACTAGCATCAGAGCAGGTTGCCGCTTCATCTAGGGCATCATCGACAACTCTCCGGTTGCAGTCTCAGAATCGCTTAAAATTTGGTGAGCATACTCAACGTGTTTCAAAGATCAAAATAGCTTTCCTATGTGGTGCCTAAATCGCGATCTGAGCTCATTTCGGCCTCCAAACACACTATTGCAATGCTTGTGCACGCTATTTCATCTTTCTGTGCCAAAGGTATATACCAGTTTTGGTTCGCCAATATAAGCGTCTCAAAGTCTGCTATAGGTTTAGCAGAATTTTTCTGGGTAGTTCTGTTCAACTTTTTGAGATACAGTCAATTTTTTGCATCAAGGTATTTTAGTCACCAGCCATGGCTGAAAGTAGTGATGTATTCCGTATGTTGGCTGTTGAGGATAAGTTGGATGGTACCAACTACCCGTTATGGGCTTATATGATGCCACATGTATTGGTTGCAAAAGGACTGTGGAACATTGTGCAAGGTGTTGAAAAACCTCCTATCACACCTGCGGCTATTACAACTGCAGGTATTGAAGCTGATGTAGAAAATATCGATGATGATGATATTCTGCATATTCCCATTCGTGCTGCAGTTTCTGCTACACCTACTGTAGAGAAAATTTGTTTGGATGGCAGAGATGCCCAAGCACATGCATTGATAGCTTTTTCTATCAAACATGCCATTATTCCTCACATTCGCTCTTGCAGAATGGCTAAGGATGCTTGGGATACACTTACCACATTGTATCAGGCTAGGAATGAGGCTTGTGTTGCTTACCTCCAAAAACAGCTGGAGAGTGATCACATGAATGAAGGTGATTCTATGGACAGTTTTTTGACAAAGATCAAGGATTTGAAGGAACAGTTGATTTTTGTAGATGAAGTCCTTCCTAACAGTTCACTTGTGCAAATTGTTATAAATGCTCTTCCAGACTCATATCTGAGTTTTGCTTCTACTCTTCGTCTAATGATGAAAGGAAATCCAAATGCCTTAACATTTGAAGAGTTAGTTTCTATTTTGTTGCAGGAAGATCAGACTAGGTAGAACATGTCTATTATGCATGTTGTAGATCAAGCTTTCCTGGCTAGTCAGAAGGGCAAAGGAAAATGGAGCTCTTCTACTAGTAAGCATAAATCTGTGAATGCTACACATTCCAAGAAGGAAGACAAAGATGATAAGAAATTAGGAAAGCAAAAACTGTTTTGCAAGTACTATAAAGCAAATGATCATGTCATTAAGAGCTGTCCAAAACTACCTGCTAAAGAGGCAAAGAAGAAAGAGGCCAGAATGGTTGTTGCAGAGGCCTCTACACCGAAAATAGAGTCCACTAATCTTGTGCAGGAAGAAGAATGGGCATTTACTATTGTTTGCAGTTTTGACCCATCTTCTCATGAGTAGTGCATGTCTGCAGTAGACTTAGATGTTTGGTACTTTGATAGTGGGGCAATCAAACATATTACCTCATAGCACAGTTTCTTCTCTTCACTCGAATCTGCCCCTACAGGGAATACTATTACATGCACCAACAACTCCACTTATCTTGTTATGGGAGTTGGTAAGATCATTTTGACTACTACTGATGGTAGTTCTTTTAGTTTGTCAGATGCCTTGTTTGTGCGAGGGATCAAGAAAAAAATTTGTTATCAGTTTTTGCATCAACCAAGATTGGCTTGGTTGTGAAATTTGTTGATGACAGATGTACAATTCATGATCTGTCAAATGGTGACATCATTATTGCTTTCGGCATTTTGTGTCATGGCTGTATAAGCTCATAGACTATGAAAGATATGTAAATGAATCGGCATGTGCTGTACATGATTCCCAGGCTATGTCAGATGCAAAGCTTTGGCATGCACGCTTTGATCATCTGAATTTTGTTAGTTTGCTACACCTGCAGAAATCTGAAATGGTGTCCTCTCTGCCAAAACTTGAGGCACCTAGAAAACATGTTTGTGAAGGCTGTATTTTGGGCAAAATGCAGCGTTCTTCCTTTCCAAAAGATGGTTCAATTTGGGCTACTCAAAAATTGCAGCTTGTACATAGTGATGTCTGTGGTCCTATGCAAACACCTTCTTTTGGGAACTATCTTTACTTCGTGACTTTCATCGAGAATTTTTCCAGGCATGCATGGATATATCCATTGAAGGCAAAGTCCAAAGTGTTTATGTGCTTCAAATAGTTTTTGGTTTTGGCTGAAAATTTGTCAGCATGTAAAATGGGCACGCTCCGTTCTGATCGAGGGGGGGAATATATGTCTTCTGACTTTAATGCATTTGTGGCTGAACGTGGGATAAACCATCAGTGTACATTGATGTATACACCTCAATAGAATAAAGTTGTTGAACAGAAGAACATGTCACTCATGGAGATGGCAAGGTGCATGGTCAAGAGTCAGACATTACCACATAGTTTCTGGCTTGAGGCTATCATGTGTGCAACATATGTACTTAATAGGTGTCCCACTAAAGCGCTATAGTCTATCATTCCATATGAGGCTTGGAATGGTCGCAAGCCATCTATTGCTCATCTGCATTGTCACTCTAGCACAATGGTGAGTACCAACGTGAGGAGATCCACCTCATAATTGTCAATCCGTGGAGACGTGAGAAGGCACAAGTGTGTGAGTGAGAAGCACACAAACATTCACACACATACACACACACGCGTACACAAGGAAAGAACAAGGAGAGGAACAGTGGAGTTCTTTGCATTAGTAAAAAAGTCTTTTACATAAGCTCAATTCACAAACAATCTAACCTCAAAAATGAGCTCTCTAGCTCTTTTTATAGTTTTCTCACTAGCTTTGGCCTTGTATAGACCTAATGTCCGGCCTAGTTAAAAATTAGGTTCTAGAGCCTATTTGAGGGCTCAAACGGAGTCTAAAAATTATGAAAATTGGTATGTAGCTAATTCTAATACTCCTCAAGCTCGAGGACTCCTCGGCTTGAACAAAATGGAGTCTGTTCTACCAAAAACGAAATTTACAATGTTTGTGTAGTGATTAAAATCACTTGAGTTGTGAATAGTCCGTGGAAAAAATGATTAGGCCTTGTTGCCGTATTGTGCATGACTGCTCCGTTGTACTTGTATGCTCTTCTTATGACTTGTATGCCAACAATCCCCCCTTCCTAGCATCTGTCGCCCCTGACAGACCTCTGTTCTATAGGGTGGTCGATATAGTATTGGATGACGTTGGTGGCTAATTGATGTTCTCCAATCCTTAATCCTCTTGCTAGGTCAGCTTCCAATGCATCCCACTTCACCGAGGACCTCGGGTTGCGGTGTAGTGTAGTACTCGGAGTACATAGCTTGTTCACATGCAAAGAGATGAAGCAGGTGTGTAGGCTTCGGAGCGAAGACCTCCGAGTAGTACTCCCAGAAACCTGATCTGAACATGTCCTCGAATGTCTATTTATAGCATGCAGGGAGGTATTTGATGCATGCATGCCAACCATAAGCTACCCAAATGCTGGGGGTGGTGCTCATGTCGTACACCTATGGTGCTGCTACATTTTTAAAGGTTTTGAGCACTACCTGCATCATATCCAAAATTTTAAGCATCATTTGGGCCGCCACATCTGGCATGGGTTTCAGTCAAGGCATCCAATGTCGAATTGTGCCATGTATGCTATCGATGGTGCTCCCTGCGGTGGCACTATGTATGGATAATTGAGCCACTCCTTACATTGAGCATTATTCTGTACCTTTATGTTGAATGCTTTCCATGATCGGCATTGTGGAACAGGGCCATAGCATGGATTGTACAGTAGATGTAAAGGTGCATTGTTCTAGGTGCGCATCATTTCAGTATATGTTTCAAGAAGTTTTTGGCGCCATGTGGGTTGACAGATTTTGCCTTTTTGCACCTCTTGAGGAAGGTCTTCGGGTTGAAACTGGGTAGCAAGGGAAGGGATCTTGCCTGTGACCCTTTGTATTTCTGCATTGTAATCGGCTAGAATCACATAGTAAGGTCTGTATTGGAGTTCTGATGAGAGGATAAGGTGTCTGGATGACAGATTCTTGAAGTAATCAGATTGCAACACAGTTTCTTCTATGACTCTCATGGCCTGATTTTGCACTATTGTGTGCTCTTCATGAGAACCACCCATCTCTTCCACTTGTCCTAGCCATGGAGGTTGTGGTGCTTTGAACGTATCCTGACCTTCTTCCGTTTGTTGTCCTCCTGGGAAGGGTTGTGGGTCATATTGTTCTTCAAACGTTTGTTCCGCCGGAATTTGTACTGTTTCTTCATCAGTGGGAGCCTCAGGTGGAGAAGGTGGTCTTTCGTATTGTAGTAGGCGTGCTTGCAACTCTATGACCTGTTTTTGGAGATCTTGTAGTGCCTCCGAGTCAGTAACAAGTGAAGTGGTTGAGGCAGTGGCTTGGGGACCTCCTAGCATTTCTTTTTGTCTTTTCAGTTTCAATTGACCTAGTTCCTCTGATAACTGGTCATGTGCTTCGACTAGAGTAGCATAGTCTTCCAAGATGATCTTGATATTATCGGGGGTCACAGCTTGAAACTTTGAGGGATTGATGGGTGCCCCAGGCGTGCTTTCGATAGCTGCTTCTAGGTTTTCTTGATTTTGAAGTTGTAGGCATTGATTCTCTTCATGAGCCGCTGCAAGATGTTGTTTGAGTAGGGCCATATTTCGTTGAAGCTTAGAGTTGCGTTCTAGCTGTGTCTGCAGATGGCCTTCTACCACTTGTATTGCTTCATGGTCTGTGTTCTATAACTGTACTTCCAATATGCTATGAGCCTCTTGTAATGTTTGGAGTTGTGTATGGAGGCAAGCATTCTCCTCTTCTAGTGCAGCAAGACGATGTTGTAGCACCTTCAAGTGCTCTTGCAGTCGTATGTTATGTTGCTGGAGCTGATTGTACTCTGTCCGTAACTGTGATATACATGCGAGCATGGTGTCCAATGCATTGCCTATGGATGAAGGTGTGGTTTGTACAATGGAAAATGCAAGGGGAGGGGATTGGGGAATGGGAAGAGTGAATAATGTGTCTATTGGAGATGTGTGTGTGGGTGAAATTGGTGGAGGGGGAATGGGAGAAGGTGGAAGTGTGGGGGGAGGGGGAGGTGCTATGGGTGGCGAAATATCCATACTTTCTGGAGTGGGTGCAAGTGTGGTGTCTACCATGTATATTGGAATGGTAGGTGGTGTGTGTGTGAGAGTGGTGAATAATTGTTGTGAGGATGGTGGGGATGGGATTGATGAGGAGGGTTGGGTGGTGGCTTGATACATTCTACAAAAATAGTCATGGTTGGGTTGAAGGAATGGTGGAATGGGGGGTGCAAAATGAGAACTTGGAGGCGGGAAAGCCATAAAAGGGGATGTGGTGGCTGGGAATCCAAAGAAAATGGATCTAGAGTCAGGATGGCCTATGGCGGAGGGCATGTGGGATGGTTGTCCTAGGGCAGGCTCTATGAAGGACTCAGTTATGATGGTGGCGGTACTATATAGGGGGTTTTCAAAGGGGGAGAACAAAGTAGAACTAGAGGTTGGACTACGGAAGATGAAGGCTTGTTCTGTGGGTTGGGTAGTCGAGGTGATATTTACAGCTTCCGTTCGAGGAGGTGATGGGGGAGGGGTCGGTGGTAGTGGTTCAGTTGACTCATCCTCGGTGACGGGGATCTTGGCTAGTGGTTCCTACTGTTTGGGAGGTTGTCTCAATGGGTTCGGATGTAATAATGAGTCCTTTCGTTGTAGTGATGGGAATCTGGATGTTTTTACCCGGCTGCGGTCATGTCTGGAATCTTTGTGGATTGTATTGAACCGGTGGCCTCTTAATCGTTGTTCAAACTGCTTCTACTAACCCATATGTTTCTGCCATCAATAAGAGACCTTCACTATATTCTGAGTCGACTCCGGCTTCTTCCAACAGCTGAGCCATGAGCACCCGACTGCTCTGTTTGGTGAGCAACTGTTGCGACCGCACTCGTTCCATTATTTGATATAGCCTTCGGAGTTCTGTTGTATAAGCTGGGGCTTCAGTTGTTTCTTCTCCTTCTGCTTCTTCTTCTGCCTCCGAGTGTTCTAGTTGTTGCGACCTAGTTCTCTGCTGCTGCTCATCCCAATGTACATGACGGCCTTCTGTGGATTTCCTCCTTCTTTGGGAAGATGTGCCCTGTTCTTCTATATCTGAATAGAACTCTACATCAGAGAGTTGTGTATTCTGCAAGAATGATTCGAAGTCGAAGGTACTCATCCCTTCAACATCTCCAGTCGTAGGAAATTCGAATTCACGAGGAACAGGAGGAGTCGAGGGGGCAACTTGTGATGTGCCTTCAGATCCAGATCTTGGTATGCGAATGGTAAAGGGAGGCACAGTGGCATCCCCTCGTGGCGACACTTCGTGAGTCGTCAAAACTTCACATGTTTGAACACAAGGGATTGAACCCCTCATGCGCTTGGATTGATGTGTGGCAGATTTGAGTCTCTTGAACATTTGTAGTTGCGACCAAGTTAAAGCACATTCAATAGGTACATCATATGCTAAGCACTTGTAGATGATACGCGTGATTGCACAACACCCATTCACCACTAGCTTCCTATGTGCTCTTTTATTTGCTTCATATAGCTGCTCTATAATCCATACAGGAAGCTTAATTGGTAATGCACATGTCTCTGCCAAATAAAAAGCGAACCAAATCCGCTTGTGGGGTTGAGTGAACCGACCTTGACTGGGAAACGCAAAATGTTGCATGCACATGCAAAGAGGAATTGACACATTCGGTGTGAGTGCCGCCATCTCGTTCAGCTTTTGTAGCTTCCGATTCTTCATGTTAGGGGGAATAAGAGGATCCTTCTCAGAGGGAACATGCGTGCCCTGCATGTTGAATGTAGAGCTCACCAATTCCAAAGTGAGTTTGAACCTTTTCAACTCATTGTTGCCCAATAAGGAAGGAACGACAAATGATCCTGGTTTATCTTTTTCTTCATATGCCTGTAATGTTGAGACCAAATAGTAACATCGTAAGAGGTCTGGTTTGGGTAAGGGTGCTGTAAAATACTCGGCCAATCCTGCACGCTCCCATATGGTCTGCAGATCTTGTGTGTTCTGGAGAGTCTCAAACTCCTCAGAAAAGAACTGGAATCTGACCCATTGCTTATCATGCTCACATTTGGACTCCCAGATGTACTTGGCCTCTCCTAAGGATCCTGGCATGCCACTGAACCAATGAGAATTAGCATGGACCCTCTCTGTTATTCCTGTGGGAGGATCCGATACAGGTATGTTTGAGGTGTTGCAGCTCTACGGGTCGTTCAGTTGGAGGCATCTCAACAGGTAGACTATCCATATCAATCCCCACAGTACTTACTCCTGCATGTGAGCTTGGACCTGCTGCTTCTGCCATGAGACTTCTTGTATCTGTTGATGCTTATCTACTAGATGAAGAGAGGCACATTAGCATTGCATAGGAAACAAGATGTTATGGTGTTCCCTCCACAATACTAACATGACATTTCAAGTGGTTAGGGGTTAGTGGGTGAAGTATTTGTGATGTGTGGGAATGTTGGCTAGTAGTTTAGTGTTCATCTTGGATGAATACTTTGGATGTGCAATGTACCTAGAATGCACCTACATCAAAGGGGACGGATTTACAAAATTGGGTCAAGCGGTTTGATATGGGGTTTAAGTCTCCAAACTTTGATGGTGGAATTGTAGCTTTTATTGGTGATGGCATGTAAAGGTTTGTGGACTGGATTGTGTGGGATTTGGGACCTTTTGGGTACCCATTCCCAAACATTCCTAGGTGTGACCGAAGGGGTGGTGGTGTGGAGTGAGGACGTTTGCCTTTGGATGGGAGCCAATAGAACTTGTGAGTGTTGGTTCGATCTTGTGATGGGACGTGAAGTTATTTGAGCTCGTAAGCAAGTCTTGGGCACCCATATTTGTCTAGCATTTGGGATAGCTTTCATTGACTGCTTTGGAACCCAAATCCAATTGGTTCGTCTAGATTGATGCCTAGGATACTCTTTCGTTGTAATCTTGGATACTGTAGCTCGTTTGGTGCTTCTTTGGGATCCTGTCTCCACAGTTGAGGGTTGTTCACCCTTGCGTACCCAGATCTGCTTCATGCCAAGCGGTATTTTACATTGCACTAGTCGTAGCTCATGCTTCTTGATTATCGGCCTTCTTTGTGAAGTCTATTGTCCTGCTTGCTTTCCTCGAATCCTCTTTCGAAAAGAAGGGAACTCCTCTTTGACTTCTGCACTTTTGTCAAGAGTGAAAATCTTCTGCACCATAGAACTTTGGACAAGAATAACATCGTTATCTTCATGTGTGTTCCTGGAGGGACTAGGATTTGGTGCCTCTTCTAGTGACCTAAGTGCTTGATTTTCTAATTCAATCGTGATGTGGTTTTGGCCTACCCAAGCCTAAAGAAGTCCACTTCTTAGATTGAGGCTGACTGCATGATCATAGATCCAATCTTGGCCCAAGACAAGAGGTTCGGTAAGATCTTCGTCTTCACATACTAGCACTTTTACTGCCATTAAGACCTCTTGAACATAGAGGGAAGTTCCACCTCACCCATGCAAGGGGTTTCCACACCTCCCAATCCTATGAGATATGCCTCTATAGGATTGATCTTCAAATGCAATTCTTGGCAATAAGAAAGTCGAACAACACTAGTGGCTACTCCTGAGTCAATTAAAGCTCTCACGGTCCTTGCACTCTCTCCTTGTCCTACTTCTAGGATCACAAAAGGTCGCTGATTGACTATCCTATGGGAACGTTCACCTGAAGCCTCGCACATGGCCACGTGATAACCTAGAGCTTCTTGGTTGTCAGGCATAGGCTAATCTCTACCTTGTCTTCTCAATTTCATTCGTCAGATGTGTTCTAAGGCTTCTGCCTGTGCTTCTTCTCGAATTCACTTTTCCTCTCCTTTACGTTTCTTTGCAGTATTGAGTCGATTTAGCATCTCTTCTGTTAGGGGTTCTTGATATAACTTGACTCTACAACCGCTTATGTAACTTGGGAGGATGTCACCTTCTAGAGTGGCTAGTTGTACTGCTCCACTTGTGGAGATCCTATTGATAATCATTGGTCCATAGCCTCTCTTCTCTAACTTCCATGCATGCTGCTTCAAGGTGTAAACTAGGACTAGGTCTCCTTCCTTCAAGCCCTTATCCTTCACGTGTGCATCGAAATATGCCTTTTGCCTCTCCTTGGCTGCATAAATTCCTGCTGCAGCCCTCAATCGTGTTTCACCTAATTGTTCAAGATCGAAGATTCTGGAGGATAGCTCATGGCCTGTCCACTCATGCTCTTGTGCTACTTTCAACGTAGGTATCAAAAAATCTAATGGTAGCACTGCATTTTGGCCGAAAACCATCTGAAAGGGCGTGGCTTGGAGTACCCTTTTATAGGCAACTCTATATGCCCAAACAGCATGGTGTAGCTGTTTGTCCCAATCAGAGCGTTTATTATTAACCAATTTTTTCAATACATTGCATAGAATCTTATTTGTGCTCTCGGCCTGTCCATTAGCTTGTGGATGATAGGGGGCAGACTTCGTATGTATCACCAAGAATTCTTGGAAAAGGTTTTCTATGACTTCATTCAAGAAGTGTGTGCCTCTATCACTCACTAGCTCTATTGGCAATCCGTATCTAGTGAACACGTTCTCAAATAAGAACTTTGCTGTCGTTGGAGCATCATTCTTCATTGTGGCTTTTACTTCTACCCACTTGGTTAGATAATCTGTGGCCACAATAATGTATTCAACATGGGAACCCTTGGCTGGGGGATTAATAGGACCGACAAAGTCTATTCCCCACTTAGAGAATGCACGTCCACCCATCATAGGTTTCAATGGCATCTCATCTTTGCGTATAGGATATTGAGTTCGCTGACAAACATCACATCTCTTCACGTAGGTATGTGCATCCATGTGAAGGGTTGGCCACCAAAGACCTGCAAATAGTATTGCCTTGATCACCCGATCTGGTCCAAAGTGTCCTCCTGCTACACCTTGATGAGTAGTCTCCAAGATCTTCAAATATTCGCTCTCGTGGACACACACTCTAAGATAGCCATCTTTTCCTCGTCTGTATAGATTATCTCCAATGAGAGTATAATCTAAAGCATCCTGTTCTAAGCTCCTTTGTCTGGCCACTGTCATCTCCTGAGGGAATGTTTTCGTTCTCAGGAAGGCTACTAATGGTTCGCTCCAATCTGGCACTAAGGACACTTGATAAAGAGTGGCATGTTCCACAGGCGGTCTAGTACTGCAGATTGGCCATTCCTTGCACATTCTATGAACATCTGCTTCCATAGTTGGCCAATGCACTCCTAGTCTCTTTAATGTTTGTAAAGTTCTTTGTCTCGAGTGGTGTTGCTCTAATGCACCAACATGTGCTAATTGCAACCATTTTGCGTACTCATCCTCTTCCACACAACAAGTTAATATTCCTTGATCCGTGTACTTGTACATACTTCCTGCCATGATATGGTACTTTTGGTCCTTTACTACCTCCCTATCTTGAGTGTTGACTACTAGATGTTTTGGCCCATATGTTACTACTGGCACTAAGGTCTTGGGCCACTATGGTACAACTTCTAAATTAAATAAGTAAGCATCTGGAAGGTCATCTGATACTCCTTGTGGGGCCTCTCCAGATGTGATTCTTGAGAGGTGGTCCGCTCTCAAGTGATTCTTACCTTTCCTCACCACAACCTCAAAGTCGTATTCCATTAGCAAGAGGAACCATCTCACCAATCTGCCTATATTGCATGGTTTGTTTACCAAGTACAACAATGCTTGATGATCAGTGAAAAATTTAAACTTATTTGCAAGCAAATAATGTCTAAACGTTTTAACCGCATACACCATGCCTAATCCCTCTCGTTCGGTAGTGGTATAGTTTCTTTCAGTTGCATTCAGCTGTCTACTCGCATAGGCAATTGGAAGTTCCATATTACCTTCACTGGTAGGTTGTGCAAGCACACATCCAATGGCATAATTGGATGCATCCACATGCACATGGAAGGGCTTATTCCAATCTGGTGTAGTCAAGATTGGTGCTGAGCATAATTGCCGTTTAAGCTCATTGAAAGAGTTCTCACATTCATTAGTCCACTCAAAGTTTGTCAAAAGTCCATACAGAGGCTTTGCAATGATGGCATACATGTGTATGAAGCATCGGTAATAACCACAATGCCCCATCAAAGCTTGCACTTCCTTGACATTGTTTGGCCTAGGTAGCTCTGCTATAGCTGTTACTTTCTCCTCATCAGTAGATATGCCATTCTTTGACACTATGTGTCCTAGAATCTTGCCTTTCCTGACCATGAAAACACACTTTTTTGGGTTCACGTAGACTTGATATTCTCTACATTTGTCAAAAGATTTGCCTGAGTTCAGGTATATGTTTCTGTCTAATGTTGGAATGGGCACAAAGATCATCAACATAGACTTCCAAATTCTTTCTTAGGAACTCTTTAAACACATGGCACATTAGTCTTTGAAAGGTTGCAGGAGCATTGGTAAGCCCAAATGGCATTACCCGAAAAGCAAATATACCCCATTCCATGGAAAAAGCCGTCTTATGCTGATCTTCTAGTGCTATGGCTACTTGATTGTAACCAGAGAACCCATCCAGGAAGCTGTACACTTCCTTGCCGGCTACCCTTTCTAATAGATGCTCAGTGATAGGAAGCGGATAACTATCTTTGATAGTGGCTGCATTAACCTTCTTCAAGTTAATGCATACACGTAATTTGCCATTCTTTTTGGGCACCATTACAATGGGGGACACCCATTCAGTGTGCTCGATTTCATAGATAAATCCAGCTTCCACCAAGCGATCTATCTCTTCTTTGATCTTGGCCGCATAGTTGTCATTGTATGTGTATGGCTTTTGTTTAGAGGGTCTGGCCTTTGAGGTCATGGGGATCGTGTGTGAGCATATATCAGGGTCTACACCTTTCAGGTCCTTGAAACTCCTTGCAAACACATCCCTATATTCTCGTAGTAAGGCTATCAACTCCTGCACCTCTTCTTCAGTAAGGTCATGTCCAATGTACGTGCATCTCTCCTCTTCTTCTTTTGTGGCTACCACTATTTTCTTGGTGGTTTCTTTGTTATCATAGGCCTCTCCTGCTTGTGTGTCACGTTTTGGCATTCTTATCATGACTCTCCTGTCTTCTATTTCATACTTCTTAAAGTTTTCTGGGACCTCGAACAAGGATCCTTCCTCTTCTGGTGTGGCTTCTTTCTTCTTCCTTTTCTTTCCTTCACTCTTGGTGGTCACTTGTGTGGCTAATCTCACGTCATTAGTGAGCTCTTCATGTCTCTGAGGGTAGACTTCTACCTCATAGAAGTATTCTTCATCTGATGCAAATGGTGGATCCATGATGATTGACTCTAAATCAGAGTCACTTGCATCCTCGAATGCATCAGTGCTAGGTTCACATTCTTCCAGAACCGAGTCTCCCATGATTGGCTCTAAGGAGAAGAATGAAATGTCATAGCCATCCTTGTCGCAGTGGGGTGTCCATTGTTCTTCATTGATGGCTACATCCATTGTTGCTAAAATTTCTGCCGAGTCGTGAGGTTCAAATTCTTCGTCAGGAAAAACTACAGGTGCATAGGCTGGGTCTTGAATTGATCTATGGGTTTCCTTCGCACCTATCTCTCTGGCTTTTTCTCTCTTCTCTTCTTCTACTGCTACTTTACACATCCACAGGTGAGTGTCTTCATGCATCCATGAGGATCCTGATCCTATGGAATGCACTGACTCAGTATCATCTTTAGCTCTATGGACGGGGTTCCATTGAATAGGGGGCACTCTATGAGAGAAATCTTTGAGATTCACTTTGGTAGTGACACCCAAGTGTTGCAAATACAAAGAATTGGTCCCCCAATCTTGTACCACTTGCAACTGCCTTAAGAAGGGTCTTCCCAGAATCATCTCATAGGCTTGATTTTTGCGAAAGTTACAGATAGAAAATGTGTGCTCAAACTCCACACCACAAGTAGTAAGAGTTATCCCTTCTAGTAGCCCTAAGGGTCTTTCTATGAGATCGTCAACCATTTGCAACTTCATTCTTGTTGGCCTGAGTGCTGGCTTGCCCCAACGTTTCCATAAGGAAGTGGTAGCAATTGCGACTCCTGCACCTGAGTCCAAAATGGCCTTGGTTGTGTAACCTTGATGAGTGATAGGGAGATAGGTGTTTCCTTCTTCTCCTTCGCTCATGTCTCCTATCTTGTCCTAAGGTATTTCCGGTACTGTTCTATGAGATGCTACCTGGGAACGAGGTTTCAACATGTCCGGCACTTGCTTGGCTACATGTTTCCACAGTTTAGGCTTGCCCTTGAGTAGCTCTTCTAAAGTGAGATTGCACTGCACTTTAGTATTCTTTACTACCTCTATGTTCCTAGGTATGATTGAATCATCGTTTCTTATCATGACCGTGGATGCTCTCATACAAGTGGACTTTGTTTCCCATGGGCCTGTGAAATTGGGTAGTTCTTGTAAAGAGTTAGACTCAAAGTCTAATCTCTCTTGAGATTGGGTACGCTCCTGCTCTCCATAAATGGAAGGAAGGTCTTGTGGGAATTGATCGTGTGTGTCATCCACAAGTTCGATGGGAGGAGGAACTTCACTCTCTTTAGCCCATTTCTCTTCTTGAATCTCTCGCAAGAATTCTGGTGAGTATCGATTCATAGAAGAAGAGGTGTCTGGTTCAGTGGAGTTAGGCACGTAAGCTTCCTTGGGAGGAATGCTTATTCTATCACTTGCCTTCTCCTTAGCCTGGGAGTTGGCTCCTTTTCCAGACTTTGCAATTATCGTCTCCAATCTATCCAATAAACCATCAAAATGCAATGGTGTCCTAGTGGAGCTAGAGCAATTGAAGAGGCGGCTGGCCTCAAACATGGCTTGAGCCAATTCCACCATCTTGGCACACAACTTGGTTCGTTCAAGCTCTAGGTCAGCTCTAAGGTAACATCTTTCATGCTCCGTTACATTTGGCCCTACCTGGATCCTGGCCTGATATGCTCTAAGTATCATATCTATGTCCTCGAGAGTGGGATCTGCTAAGACTCATCCTACTCGGGGTGGTGGGTGGGTTACGTGTGGTGAATTAGAATGTTGAGGGATGGAAAGTGATGGGGATGGTAGTGGGGGTGATGTGTGAGAGTGTGTTTGGGATGTGATTTCTATGATCTTGGCTTTGGTCTCTCGCAAACTTTCCTCAAGTTCACTCATCTTCTTTGCCCATTGCCTTTTCATACGTTCACGGCTATCTCTCCAAGCTCTTGTTCTCTTCTTATTCTGGCTCTCAGTCTCGCTAACCTCCACATTCTTTTCTTGGCCTAAGTCTTGGTTTTGCTTAAGTGTCTAAGCTCTCGTGATGACTTGCACTGGGGCTGTGGAAGTCACGCTTCCCATGGAGTCTACCACTAAGCCAATAACATTGATAGGTGCAATTTTTGGCATATTGTTGGGGTTCTTGGGACACTCGTGTATCAAGTGCTCCTTCCCACAATCCGGAAAAAAGCCTTGAATTGTCACAGATTGGGTTTGTGTAGGTGCAGGTAGAGGGCAATTACGAATGAGGTGATCTCCCTGACATTGGAAGCATGGTCCTCTAGGAAATGGAGGTCTTATCTACCTAGGTTGAGGTCTAAAGTTGGGGTTTGTGTACATGACATTTGCATATTCTGGCTCCCAACTAGACTCACTCGGTTCTTCATAATAGTATGACTCATTATGCTCGGGTGATTGCATGTAGTAAGCCTCTGGGCTATCAATATGGGTAGAGTCAAAATGATGATCACTTGGGTCACTTTCTGAAAGTGATGATGTCACTAGCACTAAAGCTCTATTTAAATTTTCTTCTGCAACTGCATACTTCACTAGAATCACATTGGTGGGGGCAGGGGGTTGCTGCGCTAGGACTGGTTGCGGTCTTTGTTGCCCTTGATAGGGTGGTTGATAGGTTTGTTGGGGCCTAGCATACTATTGTTGTGGGTACTGATTAGGGTACTTTCCTTGTTGTGGATATGGCTGAGGATAATTTTGTCTAACAGCTTGTTTGTTATATGGGCAGTCTTGTGCTGTATGATTGGTGTACCTCCTTTCTATGGTGCTGTATTGGTTGTTGGGATTAACTTGGGGTTGAGCCATGATAGGGCACACATTACCCATATGGTCTCCTCCACAAGTGTAGCATCATTTTCCTGGGGCAAATCTAGGAATTTGCTTGCTAGAGACACCTAATTTCTGGGCTACCTTTTCTGCTAGATCCTCAATTGATGTGGATTGTGAGGAAATGAGGTTACTAGAACTATCTGAATCTCTATAGATCTTTGAGAGTTCTAATTCCTCCCCTAGATTATCCTCAATATCTATGCACATACGTACGCATTCTTCGATGGATCTAGGGTCCTTTAAGTACACATATGATGTCAGTTTGGTGCTTAACAATCCGTCTAGAAATAAGGCCACTTGTTTGGCCGGAGTGGGTAACTCGGGAGCAGGGCATCTCTCAAGATATTTCCTAAACCTTCTTCCTGCGAGCCTCACTGTCTCTTCAGGTGTTTGCTTGAAGTTGTATACCAAGGAAGATGTGTTATGCCTAATGCCACTTTTGGAAAACTCTGTGATGAATGCTTCAAGAAGTTGGTATATACTTCTGTACTGATCTTGGTGAAGTGGTTGAAACCAAGTCAATGTAGTGTTCTTGAGTGTTAGGCCAAAAGCATTGTATTGAGTGAACAAGTCTTCCACTTGTTCGGCTCTCAACACTTGCCTAAACTCAGCGACATGGTCATACGGGTCTCCCGTGCCATCGAAGCAATTCTTCATGGACTTAACCAATTGTGTAGGCCGCAAGGTTCTAGCATGTTCTCTAGGCCTTGGTAAAGGGAATTCGTCTGCATTTATTAGATTCCTTGGTTCCCTCTCTCTTTCCCTCTCCACTCTATCAGTCTCTGTCCTCGTTCTCTCTCTTCCAAGTGGATTAGCAACACTCACCTCGGGTCTATCTCTACTCCTCTCTCTTTGTGTTCCAAGAGCCTGAGATGTTCCCGCTCCTGGGTGACCATAAGACACAGTGGATCGAGGTTGGGGAAAAACAAAGTCACCCTTCCAAGTGTATGCATGTCTTCCATGCTTTGAGACCACAAAGATCCTCTCTGAAGTATCATCTAAGTAGGTCACTTTGCCTGGGGTATCAGGATCTTTGAATTCATAGATGGTGAGTGCTCCCACTTCGTTGGGCTTTTCAGGCTTATATCTCCAAAAAGCCTCATCTGTCTCTCGGTTCAAGAGCAAATCTATGCTCCTATTATCCTGGGGAATCAACTATGGAGTGATTATTCTCGTCAGAACCGACTTGCCACGAGGGGTTTTTGGCTCCTTTCCTAAGTTCCCTTGCTCTATGTCTCCTATTTCGACCTCTGGGATTATGTTGCCAAATTCATCTGTTCTTTCTGGTTGGCTTGTGACCACATACATTGTTCCTTCTTTATCAATGTAGGAACCATTTTCGAACTTGACTACAAGATGTTCTAGTCCAATGGCCTGATCCGGGTTTTTAATTAAGACAACAAATCTTCGTAGACCATCCTCATAGATGCGTGCACCTAAGCGGTTGGTCCTAATGTACTCCAATTGAGTTTTCTAGGGCCCTTCAAGTCTTTCTAGGTATGCCACTCCTGAGCTACCTACAGGTCTTTCCATGTTATAAGACATCTCAGAGTCACTAGTTTCCGAGTCTAAGGCGTAGGGGTAATCACTCAACTGTTGGGCCCAAGATCTGGCTATATGGTTGACGCTAGCCTCGGATGATCTAATACTCTGACGGTCTCTCCCTACGTGTCTTCCCAATCTAAGGTTCATATGCCTTTCCAATTAATCCCAATGATCCCTGTACAATCACGTTACTAATTCTTTGATACCAATCACTTGTTCCTTTTAAGTCCCTTTGTATGTGTTTTCTTGTCTTTAATTAAGTGTCATCAGGAGCACTTAAGTGTGTCACACTTGATGTTCCTCATCCACTTAGTTTAAATTCTTTTCCTTTAAGTTGTCCCTTGACTGCAATTCAGCCTATTCTTGGACTTGAGAAATTAAAGGCTCTTCAAACATGAGTATTCCTATCGTATCCCTAGTCAATTTGGACCACTACTCGCACTTAGCCTATGCTAAGAATGGACTAAGGGGGTTAAGAGATGTTCCAACCTCAAGTCGCTCCTCCTTTCTATGCTTGTCTGCCCAAGAAGCACGTTCCCAAGCCTGCACACAATGGCACTTGCTCTGCTTTCTCCAAACGCTCTCGCTAATCGTGTAAAAAATCCCAAGTTTTAGCTCGAATTTGATCCTTCAATTGACAGACAATTTATCTCAGACACTTTTAAAGACCCTAGCTCCCCCTTTCTATTGCCAAACAATTTTCTCTAGATCTCCCTTGGTATGCCTACCCCTTAGAGGGTCAACTTCAAAATACCCTATCTGAAAATCAATGCCCTATCAACTTCCGACAAGCCCTAGAGCTCAAAAAATGGATTTCATATGAAAAAGTTATTATAGTTCAAGGTTTAGGGGGCTAAACAGACAAGTAGATCCTTTCAGGAGTTTAGTGCATTTTTCTAAGGCCTTCGTATTCGCATGAGTAATTGAGTATGCAAATATGCCCAAAATTTAGCCTAAATTTTCAAAAAAATACCCCTTTATTTTTTTGCTCAAAATGCATGTCTATCATGATAGACGTTGTCTATCGCAATAGACGGTGTCTGTCGCGATAGACACTGACTATCGCGTGGGCCTCTCTATCGCGAGAGATGGTGTCTGTCGCGATAGACGGTGTCTATCGTGGGGTCCTGTCTGTCGTGATAGACGGTGTCTGTCATCTATCGTGGGTCTGTCTGTCACGATAGATGGTGTCTATCGCGATAGATGGGGTCTATCGTCTATCATGCTTTGGTCTGTCACGGGTCTCTGTCTGTTGATAGACGGGTGTCTGTCGCGATAGACGGGGTCTATCATCTATCGTGGGTCTGTCTGTCGTGATATACGGTGTCTCTCACGATAGACTGAGGCTGTCGTCTGTCGTGCCTTTTGGTCTATCGTGATAGACGGTGTCTATCGCGATAGACGGTCTCTATCATGGGTCTTTGTTTGTCGCGATAGACGGGTGTCTATCACGATAGACGGGTGTCTATCACGATAGACGGGGTCTATCGTCTGTCGTGGGGTGCTGTCTATCGCGATAGATGGTGTCTGTCGCGATAGACTGAAAAAATGCAATTTTTTTAGAATTTTTTAGTGATTTGGACTGCTCTCATGGTGTAGGTCGTCGTGCCAAACATGCATTCAGAAAATATTTAGTTTTTTTGTCTGTCGTGATAGACAGAGGTCGTCGTCCTGGGACCTGTGCAGAATCTGTCGTACCTGCACAAGCTGCTGGAGATGGTGGTACAGCTAGAACCTGTAGTAAAAGCTCAAAAAATACACAAAAACTGATAGCATGCAAGCTCTCTCTCACTCTCTCTCACAAGTGAAATGAGGGAAATGAGGTGGGGAGTGGAATATGATCCAAAAATTGAAATTTTTGTGAAGATGGAGATGGAGGTGGGAGATGGTGGGGATGATGATGGTGATGATGGTGATGCAAAAACAAGAAAAAATGAAGACAAATAAGGAAAAGAAAGAATATTACCTATGACTCCAATGTCTCAACTCTACGTCTTACCATCACACACTCGTCCCCGAAGCTCTCTCCCCGGCAACGGCGCCAAATTTGGTGTCACTCTAGCACAATGGTGAGTACCAACGTGAGAAGATCCACCTCATAGTTGTCAATCGGTGGAGACGTGAGGACTAGTATGAAGACTATGAGCAAGTGAAGGCACAAGTGTGTGAGTGAGAAGCACACAAACATGCACACACATACACACACACGTGCACACAAGGCAAGAACAAGGAGAGGAACAATGGAGTTCTTTGCATTAGTCAAAAAGTCTCTTACATAAGCTCAATTCACAAACAATCTAACCTCAAAAATGAGCTCTCTAGATCTTTTTATAGTTTTCTCACTAGCTTTGGCCTTGTCCAGACCTAGTGTCCGGCCTAGTTAAAAATTAGGTTCTAGAGCCTATTTGAGGGCTCAAACGGAGTCTAGAAATTATGAAAATTGGTATGTAGCTAATTCTAATACTCCTCAATCTCGAGGACTGCTTCGCTTGAACAAAATGGTGTTTGTTCTACCAAAAACGGAATTTACAATGTTTGTGTAGTGATTAAAATCACTTGAGTTGTGAATAGTCCCTGGAAAAAATGATTAGGCCTTGTTGCCGTATTGTGCATGACTGCTCCGTTGTGCTTGTATGCTCTTCTTATGACTTGTATACCAACATGCATGTTTATGGTTGTTTGGCATATGCATTAGTGCCTAAACAACATCGTAGAAAATTGGATGATAAAGTAGTAAAATGTATTTTTGTTAGGTATAGTTCTAAAAGTAAGGGCTATCTTCTATATCATCCACAGATTAAATGCATTGTGGTTAGCCGTGATGTTGTTTTTGTGGAAGATGCTATTCAGCCGTTACTTTCATGTACTAAGGAGACATCTATTAGCTCCAAAGACATGTATGATACTTTGCTGCCTCTTTTTACAAGTGGATAGTCTAGTGCTGGTCCTAATGAGGCAACTTCTCAGCCTTTGCACGTTTCATGTGATGATGTAGATCATTATGTTTCTGATGCAAGTTTACATGATGCACTTGTTGATGAGAGAGCTGATATTGAGCAGGCAAAATTATGCCAAAATGGCTAGTCCAGACTTTGCATGATAGCAAATTAGCTGTACCTTTGTCATATCATACTCGATTAGGCTCTCATAGTGCCTCTTTTGCATGAGATTGCTATGATATGGCTGCCTCTAGTCTCTATGATGAGACTGAACCTATTTCGTTTGATGAAGCACAAACTTCTGAACATTGGATGGCTGCAATGCCGGAATATGATGCTATCATGAAAAATGGTCCTTGGAGTTTATGGGACTTGCCTCCTAGCAAGAACACCATTGGCACTAAGTGGGTATACAAGTTCAAGCATAAACCTGATGGAACAATTGACAGGTATAAGGCTAGGCTTGTTGCAAAGGGTTATGTGGGGAAAGAGGCATTGATTTTGATGAAACCTTTGCTCTTACTTGTCGAATGTCTACTGTTCATAGCATCTGTGCACTTGCAGCTTATCATGGTTGGAATGTACATCAGTTGGACATTAAAACATCATTTTTGAATGGTGAATTTCATGAAGAAGTGTATGTTTTTTAGCCCCGTGGCATTGTGCAAAAAGGGCATGAAAACCAGGTGTGCAGGTTAAAGAAGGCATTATATGGTTTGAAGCAAGCACCACCTGCTTTGTATGAAAAGATACATGCCTATCTCATTGCACATGGTTTTGAAAACAGACAAACTGAAAGCACCCTATAAATTAAGCGTGCTAGTAATGTGCTTCTAATCATTGTGGTGTAGATGATGTGCTGCTCACTGGTCGTCACGTATATTGTTGATTTTAAGGCTGATTTGCATGCCTCATTTGAGATGTCTGATTTGGGGCATTTGCATCACTATTTGGGCATTCAATTTACGAAAGTTGATGGTGGAATGACTTTCTGTCAAATGAAATATATTGACACATTATTGTAGCATATTGGCCTTCAAGACTATAAGCCTATTTCCACTCCTATGGAGACAGGTTTACGATTGAGTCTTCATGATGTTGGAGATGCATTTGATGTTGTTCTGTATCAGCAAGTTGTTAGATGCTTGATTTACTTATGCATTACTTGCCCAGATATTCAGTTTGTTGTCTCACAAATGAGCAGGTTTATGCATTGCCCACGTGTCAAGCATTGGCACGCCGTTAAGCGCATCTTTTGCAACTTGAGTGGTACCCGGCTACTTGGGTTGTTTTATCCCAAGGGGGGATCACTACCACCAGATTTGCATGCTTTTTTTGACAGTGATTGGGCTGGTTGCTATGACACTCGTGTGTCCACCATTGGTTTTTGCTCCATGCTTGGTTGCTCATGTATATCTTGGTTGAGCAAGAAGCAACCTATTATGGCCACTTCTAGTTGTGAGGTTTAGTATAGGGCAACTTTCACATTGATTGTTGAGTGTGTGTGGCTCAGACACCTTATGGATCATTTGGGTGTTGGTCAGTCTTCTTCCACCACCATCTTCACTAACAGTCAAGAGTGCAATGGTAGTTGAGAGGAACCCTGTGTTCCATGCTTGCACTAAGCACATTGAGGTCCATTATCATTATGTCAGGGAGAGGTTCTCTACTGGGGAGATCAGCTTGGCATATGTGCCCATGCAGGAGAACATTGCAGACCTTTTTACGAAGGCTCTGCCTAGGGAGAACTTTGAAGCTTTTCGCAAAGCTTTGGGCTTACTTCCTTTTATGGATTGATTCCACATAGCTTGGCACTTCCTTATACATGAGTGCCAGCTCCTTGTTCACCGCATCACTTCCACGGGGATTCGTTGATATATTTAGGTAGTGATGTGTGTCAACACTCGAGGACTGCCGGGGCACTTTTTTCCCTCTTTAGGAGTTTTTTTTCTCCGGGCTTGTATATGCGCCTATTGCCCTAACGGGCTACTTATCTTTGTACATTCTAATGTTAATACATTCAATATTGTGTGTTGTGCTCCTAGCTTCTTCTTCTTCCTTGTGATGTTTCCGTGTGTATATTGATGCCATGCTACTCACTAGTCCTAATAGGAAGCATATTGCTGAATTTACGGCTGATTTGCATGGCTCTTTTGAGATGTCATGTTTGGGGCATTTGTGTTTGGAAAGATGGATGGACACTCCAAGAAATGAGTAGGTACTGCCAGATCCTGCTTAGTACCAGCCCCTTCTAGCTTCAGAGATGATATGTGGGCCCTCTTAGATTTCCAATGACACTACATAAGTGCCTATGTACTTTGGAAATGATGTATGAAAAGACAGATTTCATATGAAAAAGTTATGATAGTTCAGGGTTTAGGGGGCTAAACAGACAAGTAGATCCTTTCAGGAGTTTAGTGCATTTTTCTAAGGTCTTCGTATTCGCATGAGTAATTGAGTATGCAAATATGCCCAAAATTTAGCCTAAATTTTCAAAAAAATTACCCCTTTATTTTTCTGCTGAAAATGCTTGTCTATCGTGATAGATGTTGTCTATCTCAATAGACGGTGTCTGTCGTGATAGACACTGACTATTGCATGGGCCTGTCTATCGTGATAGATGGTGTCTGTCGCAATAGACAGTGTCTATCGTGGGGTCCTGTCTGTCGTGATAGACGGTGTCTGTCGCGATAGACATTTTTTGTCGTCTATCATGGGCCTGTCTGTCGCGATAGACAGTGTCTGTCACGATAGACGGGGTCTATCTTCTATCGTGTTTTGGTCTATCGCAGGTCTCTGTGTGTCGATAGATGGGTGTCTGTCGCGATAGACGGGGTCTATCGTCTGTCGTGGGTCTGTCTGTCGTGATAGACGGTGTCTGTCACGATAGACTGAGGTTGTCGTTTGTCGTGCCTTTTGGTCTATCGCCATAGACGGTCTCTATCGTGGGTCTCTGTCTGTCGCGATAGACGGGTGTCTATCTCGATAGACGGGGTCTATCATGTGTTTTGGGGTGCTGTCTGTCGCGATAGACATTGTCTGTCGCGATAGACTGAAAAAACACAAATTTTTTAGAATTTTTTAGTGATTTGGAGTGCTCTCATGGTGTAGGTCATCGTGCCAAACATGCATTCAAAAAATATTTAGTTTTTCTGTCTATCGTGATAGATAGAGGTTGTCGTCCTGGGACCTGTGCAGAATCTGTCGTACCTGCACAAGCTGCTGGAGATGGTGGTACAGCTAGAACCTGTAGTAAAAGCTCAAAAAACACACAAAAACTGATAGCATGCAAGCTCTCTCTTGCTCTCTCTCACAAGTGAAATGAGGGAAATGAGGTGGGGAGTGGAATATGATCCAAAAACTGAAATTTTTGTGAAGATGGAGATGGAGGTGGGAGATGGCCGGGATGATGATGGTGATGATGGTGATGCAAAAACAAGAAAAAATGAAGACAAATAAGGAAAAGAAAGAATATTACCTATGACTCCAATGTCTCAACTCTACGTCTTACCATCACACACTCGTCCTCGAAGCTCTCTCCCCGGCAATAGCGCCAAATTTGGTGCCACTCTAGCACAATGGTGAGAACCAACGTGAGGAGATCCACCTCATAATTGTCAATCGGTGGAGACGTGAGGACTAGTATGAAGACTATGAGCAAGTGAAGGCACAAGTGTGTGAGTGAGAAGCACACAAACATGCACACACATACACACACACGTGCACACAAGGCAAGAACAAGGAGAGGAACAATGGAGTTCTTTGCATTAGTCAAAAAGTCTCTTACATAAGCTCAATTCACAAACAAGCTAACCTCAAAAATGAGCTCTCTAGCTCTTTTTATAGTTTTCTCACTAGCTTTGGCCTTGTCCAAACCTAGTGTCTAGCCTAGTTAAAAATTAGGTTCTAGAGCCTATTTGAGGGCTCAAACAAAGTCTAAAAATTTTGAAAATTGGTATGTAGCTAATTCTAATACTCCTCAAGCTCGAGGACTCCTTAACTTGAACAAAATGGAGTCTGTTCTACCAAAAACGGAATTTACAATGTTTGTGTAGTGATTAAAATCACTTGAGTTGTGAATAGTCCCTGGAAAAAATGATTAGGCCTTGTTGCCGTATTGTGCATGACTGCTCCGTTATGCTTGTATGCTTTTCTTATGACTTGTATGCCAACATGCATGTTTATGGTTGTTTGGCATATGCATTAGTGCCTAAACAACATCGTAGAAAATTGGATGATAAAGCAGTAAATGTATTTTTGTTAGGTATAGTTCTAAAAGTAAGGGCTATCTTCTATATCCTCCACAGATTAAATGCATTCTGGTTAGCCGTGATGTTGTTTTTGTGGAAGATGCTATTCAACCGTTACTTTCACGTACTAAGGAGACATCTATTAGCTCCAAAGACATGTATGATACTTTGCTGCCTCTTTTTACAGGTGGATAGTCTAGTGCTGGTTCTAATGAGGCAACTTCTCAGCCTTTGCACGTTTCATGTGATGATGTAGATCATTATGTTTCTGATGCAAGTTTACATGATGCACTTGTTGATGAGAGAGCTGATATTGAGCACGCAAAACTATGCCAAAATGGCTAGTGCAGACTTTGCATGATAGCAAATTAGATGTACCTTTGTCTTATCGTACTCGATTAGGCTCTCATAGTGCCTCTTTTGCATCAGATTGCTATGATATGGTTGTCTCTAGTCTCTGTGATGAGACTGAACCTATTTCGTTTGATGAAGCACAAACTTCTGAACATTAGATGGCTGCAATGCAATCTGAATATGATGCTATTATGAAAAATGGTACTTGGAGTTTATGTGACTTGCCTCCTAGCAAGAAGACCATTGGCACTAAGTGGCTATACAAGTTGAAGCATAAGCCTGATGGAACAATTGACAGGTATAAGGCTAGGCTTGTTGCAAAGGGTTATGTGGGGGAAAGAGGCATTGATTTTGATGAAACCTTTGCTCCTACTTGTCGAATGTCTATTGTTCATAGCATCTGTGCACTTGCAGCTTATCATGGTTGGAATGTACATCAGTTGGACATTAAAACATCATTTTTGAATGGTGACTTTCATGAAGAAGTGTATGTTTTTCAGCCCCGTGGCTTTGTGCAGAAAGGGCATGAAAGCCAGGTGTGCAGGTTAAAGAAGGCATTATATGGTTTAAAGCAAGCACCACCTGCTTTGTATAGAAAGATACATGCCTATCTCATTGCACATGGTTTTGAAAATAGACAAACAAAAAGCACCTTATAAATTAAGTGTGCTAATAATGTGCTTCGAATCATTGTGGTGTAAGTTGATGATGTGTTGCTCACTGGTCCTCATGACACGTATATTGTTGATTTTAAGGCTGATTTGCATGCCTCATTTGAGATGCCTGATTTGGGGCATTTGCATCACTATTTGGGCATTCAATTTATGAAAGTTGATGGTGGAATGGCTTTCTGTCAAATGAAATATATTGACACATTATTGTAGCATATTGGCCTTCAAGACTATAAGCCTATTTCCACTCCTATAGAGACAGGTTTACGATTGAGTCTTCATGATGTTGGAGATGCATTTGATGTTGTTCTCTATCAGCAGGTTGTTAGATGCTTGATTTACTTATGCATTACTCGCCCAGATATTTAGTTTGTTGTCTCACAAATGAGCAGGTTTATGCATTGCCCACGTGTCAAGCATTGGTAGGCCGTTAAGCGCATCTTTTGCAACTCTAGTGGTACCCGGCTACTTGGGTTGTTTTATCCCAAGGGGGGACCACTACCACCAGATTTGCATGCTTTTTTTTACAGTGATTGGGCTGGTTGCTATGACACTCGTGTGTCCACCATTGGTTTTTGCTCCATGCTTGGTAGCTCATGTATATCTTGGTTGAGCAAGAAGCAACCTATTACGACCACTTCTAGTTGTGAGGTTTAGTATAGGGCAACTTTCACATCGATTGTTGAGTGTGTGTGGCTCAGACATCTTATGGATCATTTGGGTGTTGGTCAGTCTTCTTCCACCACCATCTTCACTAACACTCAAGAGTGCAATGGTAGTTGAGAGGAACCCTGTGTTCCATGCTTGCACTAAGCACATTGAGGTGCATTATCATTATGTCAGGTGAGGGAGATCAGCTTGGCATATGTGCCTATGCAGGAGAACATTGCAGACCTTTTTACAAAGGCTCTGCCTAGGGAGAAGTTTGAAGCTTTTCGCAAAGCTTTGGGCTTACTTCCTTTTATGGATTGATTCCACATAGCTTGGCACTTCCTTATACATGAGTGCCAGCTCCTTGTTCACCGCATCACTCCCACGGGGATTTGTTGATATATTTAGGTAGTGATGTGTGTGAACACTCAAGGACCGTCGGGGCACTTTTTTCCCTCTTTAGGAGTTTTTTTTCTCCCCGCTTGTATATACGCCTATTACCCTAACGGGCTACTTATCTTTCTACATTCTAGTGTTAATACATTCAATATTGTGTGTTGTGCTCCTAGCTTCTTCTTCTTCCTTATGTTGTTTGCGTGTGTATATTGATGTCATGCTACTCACTAGTCCTAATGGGAAGCATATTGCTGAATTTACGGCTGATTTGCATGGCTCTTTTGAGATGTCATGTTTGGGGCATTTGTGTTTGGAAAGATGGATGGACACTCCAAGAAATGAGTAGGTACTGTCAGATCCTTCTTAGTACCAGCCCCTTCTAGCTTCAGAGATGATATGTGGGCCCTCTTAGATTTCCAATGACACTACATAAGTGCCTATGTACTTTGGAAATGATGTATGAAAAGACGGATTTCATATGAAAAAGTTATGATAGTTCAAGGTTTAGGGGGCTGAACACATAAGTAGATCCTTTCAGGAGTTTAGTGCATTTTTGTAAGGTCTTCGTATTTGCATGAGTAATTGAGTATGCAAATATGCCCAAAATTTAGACTAAATTTTCAAAAAAAATACCCCTTTATTTTTTTGCTGAAAATGCCTTTCTATCGCGATAGATGTTGGCTATCGCAATAGACGGTGTCTGTCGTGATAGACACTGACTGTCGCGTGGGCCTGTCTATCGCGATAGATGGTGTCTGTCGCGATGGACGGTGTCTATCGTGGGGTCTTGTTTGTCGTGATAGACGGTGTCTGTCGCGATAGACGTTGTCTGTCGTCTATCGTGGATCTGTCTATCGCAATAGACGGTGTCTATCGCGATAGACGGGGTCTATCGTCTATCATGTTTTGGTCTGTCGCGGGTCTCTGTTTGTCGATAGATGTGTGTCTATGGCGATAGACGGGGTCTATCGTCTATCGTGGGTCTGTCTGTTGGGATAGACGGTGTCTGTCACGATAGACTGAGGCTGTCGTCTGTCGTGCCTTTTGGTCTATCGCGATAGATGGTGTCTATTGCGATAGACGGTCTCTATCGTGGGTCTCTGTCTGTCGCAATAGATGGGTGTCTATCGCGATAGATGGGGTCTATCGTCTGTCGTGGTAGTTTGAATCAAAACAAACTACATAAGTGCCAGTACAATAGGAATTGGAAAAATTCCTTTTAGAGGTATCTAGTTAGCTTAGTACGCTAATGAATCCAAGTGAAATCACTTGAAATGATGCACTATACATAGAGAAATCAATTTAACAAATGAATCATTACCCCCGATTTTTTAGGACCTCTACAGAGTTTGACCAGTGAGTGCTTTGATATGCTTTTCTCCAAATTGGCTGACTGGATTCCCTTCAAAATTTGTCAGCACATAGATAACTTGGAGCTGATTCCAACAAGCTATAGATTATTGAAAATTGTGGAGAATTGAGTGAGATATGAGCAGCACAAGTTGATAGTTAGGAATGACTATAACAGAGAGATCATAGATGAACAATGTAGATTTATTGTATTAATGAACAATGTTGTACAAGACCATAGGCTTGACTATCATAGCCTAATGATGGAGAGTAGTGTAGGCTACAATGTAGGCCTCAAACTCTTATACAATGGCAATGGAGAGCTCGAGAATAGAGACTTCTAACCACGACTTTTTCAAGTCAATTTATATAAGTGTTACATTCAAATTTGAATTTGAATTCAACTTTTGGCTCTCTCTAAAAGTAATCCTTCAATCTAGGAAATATTCCCTCAATGAAGTAGATGCTTTTCTAACTAACAAGTCCACGAGTTTTTGGTAGGTGATTACAAATATTCTCTCAAGTCAAATAAATGACTTTTACAACTGTAAAAGGATAAATTTCTACTAGCAATGGTTTCCATGGAGCTTCATGTGTTTATGAACTTCAAGACAAATCTGTGGGCTTGGAATTTGCACCAATAGCTCCCCCTCAAGCTAAGAATTTTGGCTTGGTCTTCATCTTCAATCTTCATGAATGTCCTGCAATCCAATCATTGATTTAAACTGCAAAGTTTTGTACCATCTAATGCTTTAGTCAACAAGTCTGCACATTGCATATTAGTTGATACATATGCCAACTGAATATCCTTGCTCAATAGCTTCACTCTCACATAATGATAGTGGACCTCTATATGCTTGGTCCTAGCATGATAAATAGGATTTGTTGCAAGGTGTAATGAACTTGTATTATCTCCAAAAATCATTGGAGATGTAGTACGCAAACCCAATTTTGTATACAACAATCTAATCCATATGGCCTCTTGAGTAGCATTGGCCAAACCTCTATACTCTGCCTCTGTAGAAGATAAAGCAACAATGGGTTGTTTCTTTGAAGACCATGATATAGGCTTATCACCTGCAAAGGATAGGTATCATGAGGTACTCCTCCTATCATCTTTGCATCCTATCCAATCTGCATCTGAATATATCTTGATGTCCAAGTCTGATGTATAAGGGAAATACAATCCATGATGTTGAGTACCCTTAAGATACTTCAAGATCCTTTTCGCAGCCTCCAAGTGAGGTGCCCTAGGCTTGTACATAAACTAACTTAGAACACTTACTCCATAAGCAATGTCAATCCTTGTCAAAGTAGCATAGTTCAAGCTTCCCACTATGCTTTGGTAACTTGCAATGTTCTCAAGTACATCACCTTCATGAGCACTTAATTCTAGGTTTACCTCCATTGGAGTACTTGCACTTTTGGTATCCTGCAAGTGAAACTTCTTTAGCATATCCTGTATATATTTTCTCTAAGTAATGTAAATTTCTGAGTTAGTATAGATTAACTCAAGTCCAAGAAAATATTTTAATGATCCAAGGTCACTTATTTTGAACTCCTTCATTATCTGGTTCTTGATCTGTTTGATGTCATTAGCATCATTACCTGTGAGTATGATATCATCAACATATACATATAGGTATATTACCTCTGAATTACTTCTCTTGATGAACAGAGAAGTATGTGCTTTACTCATAATAAAACCTTGATCATCAATGTATGTAGTCAACCTATGGTTCCATGCCCTAGGTGCTTGCTTTAATCCATAAAGAGCTTTGTTCAATTTACATACATATGTTACCTTGTTTGGGTCCTCATAGCCAGAATCTTGAGACATGTACACCTCCTCTGAAATCCAGCCATTTAGAAATGCAGTTTTTACATCCAACTGATACATGTTCCAATTCTTTGATGCAGCCACACTTACCAATACCCTAATGGTTGGCATTTTGGCTACAGGTGAGAAGGTTTCTTCATAATAAATTCCTTGGTTTTTTGCAAAACCCTTAGCCACAAGTCTAGCTTTGTACCTGCTTATTGATCCATCAGAATTCCTTTTGATCTTATAGATCTATCTAGAACCAATTACCTTCATAGAATCCTTCTTTGGTACTAATTCCCAAGTATCACTTTCCTTGAGTGCTTCAATTTCCTCATCCATAACTTCTTTCCATTCTGCCTTGGTCTTTGCCTCTTCATATGATGCTGGTTCTTCAATTGACAAGTCTTTTGCAAGATAAACAGAGTGCTTGGTAACTAGGGAAGTGTCATACCCATATCTAATAGGCTTCTTGCTCTCCCTTTCTGATCTTCTAATTGCTTGGTTGGATGATTCAGGTATATCCTCCAATTTCTTCATCTTGACTTTGCCTTTGGACTTCCATGCCTTGAACTCTTCTAGGTTGATGATGTCCTCATCATCTGAATTGATGTCTCCATTCTAAGTAGGCTTCTCCTTAGTGAGGCTTGGAAACTCATCTTCCAAGTCATAGGGTAGTTTTACTTTCCTGCATTCACTATCAAACCAAGAGTCATTCTCATCAAAGACAACATCTCTATTGAGCATGAATCCCTTGTTTGAAGGATTGTAGAACATGTATCCTTTCTGATTTAGATCATACCCTATGAAGATGCACTTCTCTACCTTAGGGTCTAGCTTACCTCTTATCTAAGAAGGGATATGTACATAAGCTACACATCCAAAGATCCTGCAATGATCAAGTGAAGGTCTTCTACGATGCCATGCTTCATATGGGGTCATCCCATCAAGAGATTTGGATGGCAACCTGTTTACAAGATAAGTCGCACTAGATACACTCTCTGCCCACAAGTAGTTAGGTAATTTTTTATCATTTAACATTACCTAGCTGTTTCAACAATTAATCTATTTCTCCTCTCTACCACCCCATTTTGCTCAGGGGTATACCTTGTTGTGATTTCTCTTTTGATCCCTCTATCCTGCAAGAATATATCAAACTCATTTGAGAAGTACTCACCTCCTCCATATGACCTTAGTCGTTTCAGGTTTCTTCCTATTTGGTTCTCAACAAGTGCAAGATACTTTTTAAAGCAACTAAATACTTCATCTTTGTGCTTCATAAAGTACAATATAGTCCACCTACTGTAGTCATCAATGAAAGATACATAATACCTTGATCCAGAGATTGAGGGATCCTTACTTGGATCCCACACATCTGTATGGACAAGCTCTAGGTAGTCCTCATGCCTGTAGCATTTCCTTGAGAAGGGTAACATGTGAGATTTTCCAAACTGACAAGCACCACATTTATAAATCATGTGTTGCTTGGATACATTAGGTATCCCAAGCACACATTAGTCTCTACATATTTGTTTCAAGGTTCTTTCACCAACATGCCCTAATCTCTTATGCCAAATTTCAAGCTCTGATAATGTTTGATCTTTATAACTATAAAGTGCAATGTTCCTTGTATCCTTAAGTTCAAAAGTGAATAATCTACCTGTCTTTTCTCCTTTGGGAATTATCTTTGTTGGAGAAACACTCACTAATTAGACATATATTTGAAGGTCAAATCTTAGGAAGAAAACCCCATGCCTATGTGAAGGGACAAATTCACAAATGTATCATATTTGTAAAGTTAGTTCACTTTAGTTCTAGAAGTTTTTTAAAATCACGAGAATACGAAAATCTATATAAGTTAGTTTGTATCAACTGACGCGGAGAGAATAGAGAGCGAGAGAGAGAGAGAGAAGAAGTAGGAGAAAGACTTCATTTTATACGACTGAGTATAGTCGGGCTTCTCTGAGTGAGAAAGCATCTATAAAACTTCTGAGTTTTCATAGTTATTAGAAAGAACTGAGTAAAGTTCTGTGTATGAGTCTCTCTTCATCATCTCCATGCTTGCCTACTGTGTGATGAATTCAAAAGTTCAAGTTTTCTGAACAATTCGATGCCTGGCATCGAATCTTGGCTGATAAGTCATTTTTTCATTCTCTGTGTGTTAACTGTTGTTGAATCTTCTAAAAATATGAAGTTTGTGGAGCAACTCGATGCCTGGCATCGAGTTCCAGCATAAAATGGATGCCCGGCATCGACTTCTATCATATAAGTCATCTTCTTCATGTGTGTGTAAAATAGAGTGTTTCTGGTGCAGGAAAATAGCCAAAAAAAGCCCAAAGTCGATGCCTGGCATCGACTTGGACTGAAATTCGATGCTAGGCATCGAATTAGGGTTATAGGATTATGTAAAAGCCAAGGGAAAGAACCTCTTAAAGAGGCGAAAAAGTGCCCCACTAGCCCAAAGTGTGTTCACATGCATCACTAACAAAATATATCAACAAATCCTCAGAGTGATGCAGTGAACAAAGAGTTGGCACTCATGTATAAGGAAGTGCCAAGGATATGTGGAAAGAGATCAATCCAAAAAAGTAAGTAAGCCCAAAGCATTGCAAAAAGCTTCAAACTTCTCCCTAAGCAGAGCCTTTCTGAAAATGTCTCCAACATTATCCTATGTGGGCACATAAGCCAAAACGATCTCTCAAATAGAGTACCTCTCCCTAACATAATGATAGTGCACCTCAATGTGCTTTGTGCGAGCATGGAACAAAGGGCTCCTTGCAACTGCAAATGCACTCTGACTATGAGTGAAGATGGTGATGGCAGAAGATTGACCAACACCCAAATTAGCCAAAAGGCATCTAAGCCACACATACTCAACAATCACTGTGAAAGCTACCCTATACTCAACCTCACAACTAGAAGTGGCCATAGTAGGCTCCTTCTTGGCCAACCAACATATGCATGACCTACCAATCATGAAGCAAACACCATTGATGGACACATGAGTTTCATAGAAACCTACCAAGTCTTAGTGAGAAAAAACATGTAAGTCTAGTAGTAATGATCCTCCATTGTGATAAAAACAATCCAAGTAGATGTGCACCACTCAATTAGCAAATAATGTACTTAATCACATGCCAATGCTTGACATCTGGGCAATGCCTAAACCTACTTCTTTGAGAGACAACAAACTAAATTTCACGTCCAGTTATGCATAAGTAAATCAAGCATCCAACAAGCTATTGATAGAGAACAACATCAAATGCATCTCCATAATCATGAATACTCAACCCTAAACCTATTTCCATGGGAGTGACAATAGGTTTGCAATCTTCAAGGTCAAAACATTGCAATATTGCATCGATATATTTTGTTTGATACAAATCTATTCCCCGATCAACTTTCATAAACGGAATGCCCAAATAATGATGCAAATTTTTGGTGCAAAGTCCAAGCCCACACATTTGGCTTGAAGTTCATAAACACATGAAGCTCCATGGAAACCATTGCTAGTAGAAATTTATCCTTTTACATTTGTAAAAGTCATTTATTTGACTTGAGAGAATATTTGTAATCACCTACCAAAAACTCGTGGACTTGTTAGCTAGAAAAGCATCTACTTCATTGAGGGAACATTTTTTAGATTGAAGGATTACTTTTAGAGAGAGCCAAAAGTTGAAATCAAATTCAAATTTGAATGTAAGACTGATATAAAGTGACTTGAAAAACTCGTGGTTAGAAGTCTCTATTCCCGAGATCTCCATTGCCATTGTGTAAGAGTGTGAGGCCTACATTGTAGCCTACACTAATCTCCATCATTAGGCTATGATAGTCAAGCCTATGATCTTGTACAACATTGTTCATTAATACAATACATCTACATTGTTCATCTATGATCTCTTTGTTATAGTCATTCCTAACTGTCAACTTGTGCTGCTCATATCTCACTCAATTCTCCACCATTTTCAAACATCTATAGCTTGTTGGAATCAGCTCTAAGTTATCTACATGCTAAAGGGAATCCATTCAGCCAATTTGGAGAAAGGCACGTCACTAGTCAAACTCTGCAGAGGTCCTAAAAAATCGAGGGTAATGATTCATTTGTTAAATTGATTGCTCTGTGTATAGTGCATCATTTCAAGTGATTTCACTAGAAATCATTAGCTTACGAAGCTCTAAAAGGAATTTTTCCAATTCCTACTGTACTGGTAGCACTGAGCATAACAAGTAGCAGATGTATGATAAAAAATAGAAGGTTTTCTTTAATCCTTCTATTTGAAAGTAGTCTGTTTTGATTCAATCTTTTCATACATCATTTCCAAAGTACATAGGCACTTATATAGTGTCATTGGAAATTTAAGAGGGCCCACATATCATCTCTGAAGCTAGAAGGGGCTGGTACTAAGCAGGATTTGGCAATACCCTACTCATTTCTTGGAGTGCCCATCCATCTTTCCAAACAGTGGTATCAAAGCAAAGTTAAGGTAAAATGGGAGATGGCTTTCCTTCTTTCATTGATAAATTGGACAGGAACAACTATGATGCATGGTCTCTGAGGATGAAGACATACTTACAAGGAAGGATCCTCTATGGATACATCTCAGGAGATGAGGAGATGCCCATATTCAGAAGCAAAGGACAACCTACAAGAGAGGAGCATGAAAGACTCAACACATGGTGTGCCAAGGATGCATTAGCAAGGTCCTACTTACTTAACTCAATCTCTGATTTTCTTCTTCCACATATCAGGAACTGTAAGACATCCCAAGAGACTTGGGAAACATTGTCTTCTTATTTCTGTTCCAATACAAGAGCTAGGAAGAACCAATTGTGGATTGAATTTTCCACTCAAAGAAAGCAACCTAAGCAAGGAATCTCAGAGTATGTGACCAAAGTAAAAAATGTAGCAGATCAATTGGCAAGCATAGGAGAAGAAATTGAAAAAAGCAGATTCTAAGACAAGTAATCAATGGTATTAAAGCTGATGACAAATGGGATAGCTGCACAAATGCCATGGACTTGTACATGGACATGCAGATTCCAAACCTTACCACACTCATGGGGCAACTATTTACCCATGAAGCCAAGCTCAACAAGAATGGAGATTCATCAAGAGGTAATAGCTCTTCTGCCCTATACACTGATAAAAGTAAATCCAAAGAGAAAGGGAAGAACAAAAGGGTTGAAGATGAAGGAACTACCTCCCAAGCCAACTATGCAGGGAGAGGTAGAACATCAAGAGGAAGGGGTAGAGGAGGTAAGCAAGGTAGGGGGAGATCTTATAACTCCTGACCATGCAATATTTTTGGTTTATCAAATCAGTGTTTCATGAACTTCAAGAATCAGAGACGTAGAGGATATCAAAGAGGTGGATATACACAATCAAGAGGAAGATTCAATCATCACGAAGGATACAACAGCAACAACAACAACTACAATAGCAACTACCAAGGAGGATACAAATCCAGAAAAGATTACAACAACTACACAGAGGAGCAAGAAGATTGTCTTCTGATTATGAACATGACTTCAAAACCAGGTATAAATGAATACCACCTTTTCTACATTGACTCAGGATGCTCAAACCATGTGGCAGGCAATGTAGCTCTTCTCTTTGATCTTGAGGAACCAAAGGGTAAGCATCAATTACAAACAAATGATGACACCAAGCACTCAGTGATTAAAGTAGGGAATCTTAAGACCTCTGATGGAAACAAAAATCTGTTGAATAGGGTTCTATATGTACCTACAATTACCAAGAATCTGATGAGTGTTGGACAGATTGTGGAAAAGGGTTTGCAGGTAAGATTCAACCAATATGGAGCATTTGTGGAGGATCCCCAGCATGGGTTCAAGATTGTTGATGTATAAAACACCACAAGAAATGAATTAATGTGACACTAGAACACCTCTATGGTCACCATTAACTCATTGCCACTTCAAACTTTGAGAAATGATAGCTTAAAGTGAGAACTTTGCTTCTACAGAAATTCCTAGTCACCAAAATGACATACCTTCCGTATTTTGCTAATTTCTCCTAGGTCAAGTATGCTTTCTCCATGAAACTTTATAGGCTGAAACTATAAGAGTAGAGCTTTCCAACAAGCTATCATATGCATCAAACGGAGCTCTATAACTCAAGTTATGGCCCTCACAAGATGACCCTGTATGACCTTCCAAAACTGGAAATCTTGCCTGTTTTAGTATTCCTGATGTCCAAAAATAAAAAATTCGATGCCTAGCATCGAATTTCAGTCCAAGTCGATGCCAGGCATCAACTTTGGGCTTTTTTTGGCTATTTTCCTGCACCAGAAACACTCTATTTTACACACACATGAAGAAGATGACTTATATGATAGAAGTCGATGCCGGGCATCCATTTTATGCTGGAACTCGATGCCAGGCATCGAGTTGCTCCACAAACTTCATATTTTTAGAAGATTCAACAACAGTTAACACACAGAGAATGAAAAAATGACTTATCAGCCAAGATTCGATGCCAGGCATCGAATTGTTCAGAAAACTTGAACTTTTGAATTCATCACACAGTAGGCAAGCATGGAGATGATGAAGAGAGACTCATACACAGAACTTTACTCAGTTCTTTCTAATAACTATGAAAACTCAGAAGTTTTACAGATGCTTTCTCACTCAGAGAAGCCCGACTATACTCAGTCGTATAAAATGAAGTCTTTCTCCTACTTCTTCTCTCTCTCTCTCTCGCTCTCTATTCTCTCCGCGTCAGTTGATACAAACTAACTTATATAGATTTTCGTATTCTCGTGATTTTAAAAAATTTCTAGAACTAAAGAGAACTAACTTTACAAATATGATACATTTGTGAATTTGTCCCTTCACATAGGCATGGGGTTTTCTTCCTAAGATTTGACCTTCAAATATATGTCTAATTAGTGAGTGTTTCTCCAACAGCTCCCCCTCAATCACTAATTGACATTCCCTGTTTCTTCATATCATCTTCTTTTCTTTTACTCCTGCCATGCTTTTGAATCTGCTGGTCTTCACACCATCCAAGCTCTTTGTCATTATGTCTGCTAATTGATCTTTAGTAGAAATGTATTCCACTTCAATCTCCTTCTCCATTACCTTTTCTCTGAGAAAATGATATTGTATCTCTATGTGCTTTGTTCTTGCATGAAATACTGGATTTGCTGCAAGATAAAGTGAACTCATATTATCTCCATGTATTGTAGGTGTACCTTGATCAATGCCTAAGCTCTTGAACAATGTCTGCATCCATATGACTTCCTTAGCTGCTTCCACAAGTCCTTTGTACTCTGCTTCAGTTGATGATAATGCTACTGTATGTTGTTTCTTGGAACACCAACTTACAAGCTTATCACCAATGTATATCATGTAACCATGAGTTGATCTCCTGTCATCTTGATTACCTGCCCAGTCTGAGTCACTGTAGGCTCTCAACTTCAAATCTGATGTAAAAGGATAATATAATCCTTCCTTTATAGTTCCTTTGATATATCTGAGAACTCTTTGACCTGCAATCCAATGTGGGTCCTTTGGACAATGCATGAATTGTGACAAAACTCCCACTGCATAACTAAGATCAGGTCTTGTTAGTGTAGCATAAATCAAACTACCCACAAGAGATTGATACTTCCTCATATCTTTGTAGTCTGCACCATCATATTTACTGAGCTTGTGATTAACTTCAAGTGGAGTTGAAGCTTCTCTGCAATTTTCCATATCAAACTTCTTCAACAAGTTCAGAAGATACCTTTCTTGTGACACATATATGCCATGATCTGTATAAGTAACTTCCATTCCAAGAAAGTATGATAACTTTCCTAGGTCACTGATCTTGAATTCTTTTTCAAGCAATCTCTCTACCTCCTTGATTCCTTCATCTGAAGTACCCGTGATTATAATGTCATCTACATAAATACAAATGTAGATTGTACCTTCCTCTGTTCTTCTGATAAGTAGACTTGGGTCTGCTTTTGAACTTTGATATCCAAGATCATTGAGATACTTCACCAGTCTATAGTTCCAAGCTCTTGGAGCTTGCTTCAATCCATACAATGCTCTTCTCAACCTGCAAACAAAATTTGGATACCTGGAATCTATAAACCCTTGAGGTTGTTCCATGTATACCTCATCTGATATGTATCCATTCAAGAATGCATTTTTTATATCCAATTGACTTAGGGTCCATCCTTTTGAAGCTGCAATAGCAATGATTGTCCTTATAGTTGACATCTTAGCTACGGGACTGAATGTCTCATCATAATCTATGCCATAGGTCTGGGCATAGCCTTTCACCACCAGTCTAGCTTTGTATCTGGCTATATTTCCATCTGCAAGCTTCTTCACTTTATAAACCCATTTATTTCCAATAACCTTCTTACCATTTGGTTTAGGAACAAGTTCCCATGTCTTGTTCTCCTCCAATGCATTGAACTCTTCCTTCATTGCTTCTTCCCATTGCTTTTTACCTTTAGCTTCATCATAGTTCTGAGGTTCTTCATCATCTTTGACCATATATGCATAGTTCTTCTGAGTTATGTAAGAAGTATCATAAGAATACCTTTCTGGTTGTCTCCTTGTCCTGCTTGACCTTCTTGGTTCACATTCTTCATAAGTGTCTGGATACACCTCTTCATCAAATATAGGAGCTTCTTCATTCATTCTTGTTAATCCACTTCTGGATGTACTTGCTTGCATATAGTCTTCATCTCTATTCACCTGCACAATTGATTTTCCTTTCTCACATCTTCTTACCTCTTCTTCAAATTCTTGAGCTGTATGACTTTGATCTGCATACCAACTTTTCTGTTCATCAAATGTAACATCTCTAGAAACAATAAATTGTTTGGTTAGAGGATTCCACAATCTGTAACCCATCTGCTTTTCATCATAACCAATGAACACATATTTTTCTGCCTTTGGTTCAAGTTTATGCCTAAGTTGTGATGGCACATAAGCATATGCAATTGATCCAAACACTCTACAATGATCTAGTGTTGGTTTCTTACCCCACCAAGCTTCATATGGAGTCATTCCATTCAGAGCTGCACATGGTAATCTATTCACAAGATATGTAGCTGTATTTACAGCCTCAGCCCAAAGATAATTTGGACAGTTCTTCTCCTTTAGCATAGCTCTAGCAAACTCAACCAAAGTCCTGTTCCTTCTTTCTGCTACACCATTTTGTTGTGGTGTATACCTACAGGTTATTTCTCTCTTAATACCTGCATTCCAAAGATAATCATTGAACTCTTGGGAGAAGTATTCTCCCCCTCCATCAGACCTCAGTCTCTTAAGCTTTTGACCTGTGACTCTCTCTGCATATGCATGAAAATGCTTGAAAGCTCCAAACACTTCTGATCTCTCCTTCAAAACATATAATGTTATCCATCTTGTAGCATCATCAATGAAAAGAACATAGTACCTTGAGCCACTGATAGATCCTTCTTTTGTTCGTCCCCATACATCTGTATGAATGAGCTCAAGTACTCCATCATGTTTGAAACCTTTCTTTTGAAATGGTAACCTGTGTGCTTTACCCATTTGACATGCTTCACATTTATAAACCATATGTTGACTTTGCACATTTGGTAATCCTAGTACAGACTGATTAGCAACCATAGCTTTAATTCCTCTTTCATTGAAATGACCTAATCTCTTATGCCAGAGATCAAGTTCTGTAATCACTGCTTCACCATGTGTGAGCAAAGCTTGACCAATGTTCCCTTGCACTCTTAAAGTAAAGAGTCTACCTTCTTTCTTACCAGAGACAATCTGATTATATCCATTCTCTGGATCTTCCACAAATACTCCTTCATTTGTAAACCTGACTTGAAAACCTTTTTCAACTATCTGTCCCACACTAATCAAGTTTTTAGGTATTGTAGGAACATACAAAACATTGGTTAGCAAATCTGCTCCACTCTTGCATTTCACTTTTCCAATTGAATGTACACTATGTCTTGTATTATCACCAGTTTGAACTGTGTGACTAGAAATGCCTTTTTCCAAATCTGACATCAATTCTATGTTTCCTGACAAATGATTAGAACATCCAGAGTCAATGTAAAATACCTTTAGATCTTCTTTGTCTGATGTGCTGATTGAATTCATCATCAATGATGTATGACTTTCATTCTGTGTGTCATTTGCATAGTTGTAGTAGGTGGTGTTGTAGGATTGATTATGTCCCCAACTTCTTCCTCCACCTCTACCATAGCCTCCTCTTTGACTTTGTCTACCTCTTTGAAAATTACTTTGATATCTTCCACCTCGACCTCTGCTATTGTTGTTTTGATTCTGGTTTGATCCTTGTTGGTTGTGCCAACAGTCATGAGCCAAATGATTACTCAATCCACAGATCCAGCAAGCCTTTTTGTTGTTATTTTGATTACCTCTTCCTCTTCCAAAACCTCTTGCTCTTCCTCTGCCAGTGCCTTTACCTCTTGCATAATAAGCTTGAGAATTAGACTCCTCTTCATCCTTTGCTTTACCTTTATCTCCTTTCTTCTTATTCTTCATGTACATTGCAGAACTTTGACCTTTATCTCCATCTCCCTTCAAGTCTTGCTCATATGTGAGCATCAAACCAAGCAACTGGTTCAAATCTGGAACATAATGATTTAATGAAAGTTCTGTTGATAAGACAAAAGGTTTCCACCTTTCATCCCCTCTCAAGCCTGCAAGTAGTTGATCAATCAATCTGTGATCTTCAACATCTTCATCTATGGATCCAAGACTATCTGCTAGATCCTTCATCTTAGTGACATAATCACTAATGGTTTGACTTGGCTTCTTCTTGAATGTTGTAAACTCTGACCATAGACTTGCTTTCCGTGCTTTAGTAGTGCTTTGGAAATGATATTCCAATGCATTCCATATATCTTCTGATGATTCCAATCCTCTGATGTGTGGTAGCAAATGATCTGAGATTGTATTGTAGATGTAGGCTTTTGCACTTGCATCCTTCTTCTGCCAATGCTTTAAAGCATCAAGTTCTTCTTTCTTTGGTCGGCTTTCATCTTCAAATACTGGCTTCTCTTCTTCACCTGTTACATATACCATGAGATCCTTACTCATAAGTAAGGCTTCCATTCTCATTACCCATGCAGGGTAATTATCTCTGTCCAGTTTGTCAATGGAGATATGATCTGCCATAGTTCTTTCCTTGTGCTGCAACCTGTGAGCTTAAAGGATAAAGGATAATACCTTTTGAAGTTCTTTGTGTATGAGGATACTTTGAAAGTAATCTTTTGATGCCTTGTGTCTTCAAATGCTTCACCTTTCAAACTTTAATGGAAAACTTTACAAAACTTCTCATACCTTTGTCGTCTTCTGCTCTCGAGAATCTTTCTGCTCTGATACCACTTGTTGATGTATAAAACACCACAAGAAATGAATTAATGTGACACTAGAACACCTCTATGGTCACCATTAACTCATTGCCACTTCAAACTTTGAGAAATGATAGCTTAAAGTGAGAACTTTGCTTCTACAGAAATTCCTAGTCACCGAAATGACATACCTTCAGTATTTTGCTAATTTCTCCTAGGTCAAGTATGCTTTCTCCATGAAACTTTATAGGCTGAAACTAGAAGAGTAGAGCTTTCCAACAAGCTATCATATGCATCAAACGGAGCTCTAGAACTCAAGTTATGGCCCTCACAAGATGACCCTGTATGACCTTCCAAAACTGGAAATCTTGCCTGTTTTAGTATTCCTGATGTCCAAAAATAAAGTCTTCTTCTTCTTCGTTGTGTTGTTTGTGTGCTTTCGTAGACCTCAAACTCCATCTTCAATCCTTAATCAAAATTACATACTCCTAATCGCTCTTCAACATTTCATGAAATCAAAGGAATGTCAATGTGTGCACAACCTTTATTGCTATTTGGAAGCCATATTTGAATTTAGGCTATTATAACATTCAAACTATAGATTTGAACCTATAATGATTATCCTAAGATTCTTTTATCATCAAAACATTGATCTACAAACTTCTAATCAGTACTTTGGGCTGATTTGTAATTCAAGCATTCATAAGTGGGCAATTACATTTATGAGAACATTCAATTGTTGTTGGATGTATGGAATTCAGATCAAAGACCAACCATTTATCGCAGCCTAACTATTGAGTATTTTAGAACAACATTACAC